>JASFXZ010000001.1:49634760-50279206 GCA_032209605.1 Mactromeris polynyma
TTGTGTTCTTAATTTTAAGGTGGTCTTATGATTCGGGTGGTCTTTAAGTGAGGTTTTGCTGAACAACTTTGAAAGGTGCATTTAGAGCACTAATTTCAAAGCATGACTGAATCTTTCTTTTAGGCAAGGCATTTATATTGTCATTGAAAATTCCCCTGTCAATGATATATACATACAAAATACAAACTATTCTATTGAAATTATTTCGACCATAGAAGTCGATATGGAAACGGTTAGAATGATCACAAACGCTTGTCATTGAAACTTTCGAAGTGTTAAGGAAACAGTCCTCACGTCGATAATTCAAAGGAAAGATGAAGTTGTTACAGGGAACGCCACACACACAAGACAATGCCTCCCCAACACAGATTCCAGGGAAATATCAACCTACGAACCACTAGGAGTTGAAGAACAAGGACAAACATCTCACAACATTCGGACGAATTACACTATATTTAATGTTAATATGAGTGGTTAAATATAAATGCAAATTCCTCCGTCAAAATACAAAAATAATTCAAAAAAAAAAAAAAATTCAAAAGGTAACAAATGACAGTTTGTTATTCTACCTGTATATTTAAGATCATTTGAAATATAAAAAAGTTATAGCCAAAAACGTCAACTGCTCCCTCTATATTCTGTCGATTGAAGCCATTTTAAGCGCTTTAGCACTTATCGAAAAATCTTAATTGTTGTACATGATTGGAATTGGGGAAGTAAGGAAATGTCTGGCTGACTATAAAAACAACCGAGGAAAATTTAAGAAAAAAAAAGGGGGAAGTGGACGGACTGGATGGAATACACCACAGGATAAGCTTAGAAAACAAGTGGCCTCGGGCCGAAAAGGGGGGGAACACAAATAATATATCAAGTCAAGGAACTGTACATGGGGATGGGGAACTTACCATCCATCTAAAAACATATGTGAAATAAAAAATTGCGTAACTTCTTTGATGAAGACGCAGTCACAGCAGTTGTGTGTCCAATCCTAGATATCCAACTATGATTACAATGTACATACGTTTTATATTCATGTAAGAAATAATGCGGCTATACAAGTTCAAAAAAATTCTTTGCATCTAATGCAAAAATGTCTCTAAAGTAAACGGAAACAGAATGATTCCAATCCTCTTTACATTTAAAGTAATATTATGCTCATTTATTTGGTTATTTTTTACCTTAACAAACATGAAAATATATTTCGTATAGTTAAAGACATCAATAAATATGCAATATGAAAGTACACCAATAATGCATTCCTTTGTATACGTCGAAAAAAAGTAATTACCTTTGAATTTGAACAAACAACTTCCAGTTTTGTTACAAGCGGAGGTTTTTACGAGTTTTGTCAGTACGTAACATGATAAAACAAGACTTTTGAATGGGTATTACACTGAACTTGTTTTTATTAAGATGTCGTAGTTAATGAAGCAACATTGAAATATTTTACGTTCAAATGGGCCAGATACTCGTACATCTTTAAGTACTGGACATTTTCAATGCGCATATGAGGCTTGTTTTGGAAATTATTGAGACACTGTCTTTTTTTACAATTTTCAGAACGGATTTCGTTCAAATTTGGTACAAGCATGCGAATGCACGTCATAGGTCGAAAGGAAGAACAAATGATGAGGACTGCGATGCAGTTACATACATCAATAGATGTTGATATAGTCAGGTTTGGTCAGATGCAAATATTCGTAATACGACGTAATATGAAGTTTGCATCTCTTTCTTGGCCCTTATTATTCATATTGTCAAAATACAAATGTAATACAATTTCTGAACAAGCCTCGTTATTGCCGACATGCCAATGAATCATAGAAAGGTAAATCAATATTTATGAAACATAACGCCAGATCCAAGCAACTGTGACTACAACCCATACTATAGACGGTAAAACAACAGCAATGTCTTTAAAATAACTTTCAACAGGATGATACTTAAATTACAAATACGTACTGTACACTCATTAAAATTCCCATTTTCTATGTGAAGTTAAATAAAGGTTGTACCATAATCAACTCTGGTGCATCCGCAAATGAAATTTTCAAAAACAAGTAACAACCATCTGTCCATTTTTCAAACAATTCAAACGCTTATCATTTCCTCGCAGATCGAACGTTGAGCTTTCTTGTTGTTGCCTTGGAACCACCAGATTTAGTTGAAGCATTTGATGAAGACTCGCTGCTTCGTCGGCTCACGCTACTTCTGTCGCTAAGTTTACTTTGTCGACCTCCACTTCCATAAACATCAAAAGGATGATTGGCCGGGGCGACTTTTGAACTCTTTTTGGCGAGCGAGTCTTCAATGGAAGTTTCCGGTTTATAAGCTGAAATGTAGGATTCAAACCAACTTATGACATTTCGGGTTTGATTTTACTTACTTTATCAGTAATTTGATTTTGCAGAAATAGGCAGCATGTTGCATTTTATACTGACTGCGGTTAACGGAGGCAGATAAAACATTACGAATGGAAGAATGAAATGTGACGTTTAAACGCAGATTAATACAGATTTTTTCGGCGCACCACTAAACCAATTTCTCTTCAACCGAGCAACGTTTGTAACCTTGACGTGGATTGGTTAAACTTTCGATAAAGGGTACGTTACCTTACCGAAGTCCCTTGAATTTCTTTAAATTACTGAAATCCATTTTCCTTTACCGAAATCACTCCTAATACCACATCTTTACTATATATTGCTAATTTCTTGTTGCAATATTAAATATTAGGTTGATATAAATGTACATGTATACGAAAATGTAAAGAAAATATTGCATATTAAGAAAAATATAGACGATAACGTCTCCAGTGGATTTCGGTAAGATAACGTACCGTTCGATAAGGACTATACATGTGTTTACCAAAAAAACATTAACTTGTTTGTTATGTATTTTGTTTTCCGAAGCAAAGTAATGAACACTATTATTGGAATGGTGTTATGTTTGCAAAGAAAACATTTTGGATACGACAGAAGATTTATTCTTAGTATTGTAAACAAGACAATGTTGTATGAAAACCAGATGAACATAACAGTGTTTGCATTAACACTGCGTCTGAAAGTAGAAAGTAGTCAATCCCTCGGGAAATTGCCTGGCGTTGGAATTAAGAATATTCTATGATTTATGTACCAGTCACGAACATTTGTATTGTTTTAATCAGATAAATCGATAATTAACAAGTTTATTAACATGTATGTGGGATTTTATGACTGATACAATAATTAAGTACTGATGAACAATATTGAAACAAACTATACTATCTATGACTAATCTCACTACGGAGTTATTCAAAGTTTATCCAATCACCTACGAAGTTATCTCCCCTTACATATATCGGAGTTACTATAGTGTAGCATAATCGAGAGACCAGCAATCATAACTTTAGGCATTTTTTGGACACCAAAGCTTACCCTTCTGATTGCAACTAATGTGCTTGCTTCAGATTGCGCCGACATCAAGTTTCAAGATAGTTCTTGTTTTAATTTAAATTTTCAATTGAGAAATGTTAGTCCATCACGCACCCCCAGTCTCGTAGAGCTTATTAATGGTCTATAAAGATCCAAGTTCTACAAGGGAAGAAGAAGAAGAAGAAGAAGAAGAAGAAGAAGAAGAAGAAGGAGAAGAAGAACAAGGTGACTATCATCGAACAAAACGAACAAGAAATATCATGGGATAAAATATCTGTATAATACAAACAAGCATCAACTTCTTCTCTGTCTACTTTCTTCTTAGACTAGTAAAGAATAATGTCATAGCGGTAAATTGGAAATAAATATTTCATGAAATGTTGAATGAAAGGTGGTATAACATTTAAGGAGCAGTTGCAGTTCATCCAAACGTGTCGCTAACTGTGCATGTCACATAGTCTCCCTGGCAGTTTGATTACACATGCTAACTTTGATTACTAAATTGTACAAAGTTTTTTGTCTAGCTTCGATTTGACAAATATTTAATTGAAATGTTCTTCATTAAATGGATAGATAATTACATTAAACTTACGTACTTATTGCAAACATTTTTTTACCAAAATACAAGATAACCAAAGCAAACAATGTGAATTTCCCAAGCTAGTCTGCCACCATTCTAATACGATAATAAGATATTTCGCCGCCTGAGAAACACACGGAGATTTTGGCAGCAAAAGTAAATGAGATTATCAAAGTGCAATATAAACGGTGGAGAAGCTGTGTTAAAAAGTTATGCAAAAACTAGGGATGTACACGATTAACCGGTTAACCATTCGAACATGCGGTTTTCGGTTAGTAAGATCACTAACTGGTTTATATTATAGTTTATTTTTATGAAAACATCTACTTTTTATTTTGAAAAAAAAACACGAAAACAAAATCGATAATCCGTATTTAACAGTTTGACACTAATGCGTTTGCTACAAATATTTAATGAAAATGTCAGTTAATTGTTGTTTATGACAGTCGGAAAACTCATTTGAGTGTCCGAGAATTTAGGCATATTTAAATAAACAGATACATTATGTTGTTATTGTACTGAACTTTGTGTTTTAACTTTGTTGTATTCGAATAAAATGTCACTGTCTGTTAAGTTAAATGTGAATTGTAATATTTCAATATATCATATTATTAGGTTTGAAATAAAACAAACGACGTTTTCTTAAAAATAACTGAAAATATTCATATTTCTTTTATGATTAGATTCAGTACTTAGCAGAAATAAAACACTATCCGAACTAACGCCAGAATATATGTCTAATGTACGGGTGTCATGTTGAAAACACACACACGGCAAAATGCGAAACACGTAACGAAAGGCATGTTCGGTTAACCGATTAACCGTTCGGAAGATTAAACGGTTAACCGGATAGCAAAACAACCGAATAGTGACATCCCTAGCCAAAGCACAACAAAATAAAAAAATAAAAAAATAAAACAAGTACATGGTTTTAACTTATCGTTGAATTTATCAACAACTATTGTGAACAATTCTGCCTGACGTTCTGGTCGTGGAGGAGCAGTCTTTGGACGCGAAGAGAATGCAGACTTGCGCCGCCGAACCGATGTTGATGGTCTAGGCATTACAGGCTTTATTTCCTCAACAACAGTTTCAATTTCCTCAACAACAGTTTCAATTTCTTCTTCACCTAAAATTGTTTTACCGAATGTAAACGCTTACCATAGAAATCAACGGTAGCAGCAACCAGTCTCAATATCAGGAAAATATCAGTAAACGTTTAATAACTTAATTACTCATACACTGGCTCAAAATACATGCAGTGTTACGTCAAATGAGAAGATACACAAATATATTAGTCGGATCGAGAATACAGAATAATAAAACACAACTACTATTGATGGAATAGAAGCAAGTTTTATGTATTCTATTCTGTAGCAGTTTCGATGTTCTGGACATTTGAATGATTTCATTAGTTTAGCTAATAAACCCTGCTGTAATATAAAATCGGTTTTAAATTGCACTCATGTGTGATATCAATATACCCATTGGATTTAAAGTGCTCCTTGAATATTTTTTTTTGGTTTTATTCGGATTTCTTCTCTTTCATTAAATATTGATATGCAATGTATATGATAATTGTATGTTATATTTCATGCCATATGAAACAGTATATGAGCGGTTTTCATATACATGTAGTAGTAATTAACACTTTATGGAGATATTTTGCAGTTTGAGACTAACTTTCAGTCTTATGTGTTTCACAAGTTTTATTCAATCAACTTATCATGACAAGAACTCTTTTGAAACACATCACTTCAGCTCAGTCAGTGAGGGGGTAATCTGAACTGTGCCTCCGAGGGTAATAAGAAATAGATTTCCCATTACGGGGGACAGGGGAGAACTGGAATGGAGGTAACTCTTTATATCGCAACCAGAATATAGAAGTACTCACTTGGCTTGAGTCTATCCTTAAACCTGTTCTCTATCGGATCTGCCGAAGGTGGTGGTGGTGGTGGTGGCGGAGCAGTAAGTTTGATCCTCAACCTTGCACACTCTTCTAAACCTTTATCAGTCTTCTTGGAAACGACAACATATCCGACCGCTTTCTCCTCTTCGTATATATTTTCTTTCAACTGAACATAATAAGGTTGCCAACTCGATCGAACTTGGTAGAATTGTAATTTACGTTCTGTGGAGTCCGTTTGATCCTCAAGGAAAGCATTGCCCTAAATATAAATGTAAGATATACATTTGAATTTACCAAGAAATGTGTTCTTTTAGTCTAATTATACCGGGTTTTGGCAAGACAGTAAAGGACCAGAACGATGGGTTTTATGTTCTTCTAGCTGTCTAGCTCTGATATTTACAGATACACGTAAAAGAAACATCAAAGAAGGTGAACGAATGGACGATCCGACTTTACCATTTGTATTGATCAGCATGTAAAGATTTTAATTTAATAAATTACCAAAAACCTTGATCAATATGTTATACATGTATATTATATCTTGACGCATACACAGTAACAAATGGTATACAATTGTTTTGATGTTGCGAAAAGTGAGAGAAATTACCTCCACATTTACATAAAATGTGTCACCAGGAGCCATCATGATCGCACCGGCTTCAGGTGGATTTTGAATTTCATAACCGTCATTTTCCAGCCAACGACGGCGACGTTCTTTGCTCTTGTTAACAACAACACATTCTACCACCATAATGTGCCGTAAACCTGGAAACAGAAGTCGGGGTCGAAAATACAGAACATCTTCAAAATCAAGCATTTATATCACAAAATGAATCGAGTTCAGACACATTTGGCGTATTCGGATATTATTGTAGTTAATGTTCAATTCAAGATATGGACGCACAGTGCGAGTAGAGGAATATAGATCAGAATGTATTACCTTCCAATTCTAAAGTCTATATACTATAATTTGTCACATAATATACAAACAAATATAATTCAAATTATGTTAATGAAAAACGTGTGTTCACGATAGAGATAGTGGAGATACAAATGTCAGCAGCTCACCAACAGCAGCAATGTATGTAACCAATATATAATATATATGTATTGGATAACTCTTTATAAATATGCATTCGTAATATACAGAGTTATCCAACCACCCGGAAGCGGTAGTTTTCTCCGAAAGTTTGATAAAAATTGATGCATATGCTAACATTATATATTTGTAGTCAATGAAAAACACACTGTATTAATTATTAGTTATACATTACATTTTAGGACCGAGATTTGAATGTGAATACAGCATACTTTATTGTGAACACACCCTTCAAATGGTGCAGCATTTTTGCCTATAGATATTTATCGTGAACATGTGAAACAAAAGTTGAACTACTAGAAACTGTGACTATTCAATTCAGGAAAATGTGAATATATGACCTGTCGATTATTTCATTTAATGAAGAAACGAGACAAAATGTGTCAACCGTATGGTTTCACAAACGTTAACACTAGAAATGTGTGAAGTATCAAACAATATGTGATACATATGAGACAAAATGTGAAAACCAAGAAAGTTTGGAAAATGTGATCGAAAAACAAGACGATTTATCTCACTCAGTGAAGAATTTTATTCATGAACGACCTAAAAATATGACGATAAGATATGATCAACAACAAAGGATGAAACAGAAGGATTGCAAAGCAAAAATAAAACTTAGTACATGTACTTAAAGATCTATAATCGTTCAAAACCACGGTAAAATTGTTACAATCTGACCTCATAAATAATGAAAGCATTATCAATGATCGTAACAACCATTAACCAGATATTACACACAAAAACTCTGCTGATAGGTACGAAACACCAGTGGTGACACTCACACCTCATTATTTCTCTCCTTACTATTGAATGCGGTAAGTTGAAATCGTGAATTCGCGGTTTCGTGATTTCAACTTCACAAATACACGATTTTACCTTCACGATTTTAACGTAACGATTGACGATTTTAATTTCACGAATTCACGATTTGCGCTACACGATTTGACTTTTGCGATTTCAACTTTACGAATTCATAATGTTGAATTCGTGAAGTTCAAATCGTGAATTCGTGCACTAACGATTTCAACTCCACGTATTCATGATTTCAACATCCCGAATTCAATTTTTCCCAGGAGATAAATAATGAAGTGTGAAGGACACCATCGGTGTTTCGTTAATTGGTAACGTGGTGTACTTCATTCTTCCCAAAATCTCAAGCTTTTAAATCCCTAACTTCACTCAAGATTGTACAAAATTCTGCTCATACAGATTTTTATCAAAATTAATAAACAGCAGAAACGTTTGGTGACCAAACAAAATAGTATTTCAATTCAACATTCACACGCGCGACACTTTTCCATGAAACTATCAGCAGCTATTTGGTGATAGCAAAACATACCTCACTTGAAATAAAGTCATGTTATGAGGAACACGTAAATTCGATCAATGAAGACATGAATGTAAAGGTATTGGACATTTATGCTGAATATTTAAATTCTGAAACAGTAAATACAGCCTTAAGAAATCGTAAATAGATACAGATTCTAACATACTCATTGTTAACTTTTAAGCAAGCTTATAAATTGAAGTGTAAAGTTCTAGTGATTACCTTCGACTTGTTTCAATACAGCAAACAATGCAGCTGGCTTCCTCTTGTCCCTTGTCATGGATATTTGTCTCTGTAATTCCACTCTCTCCTCCTGTGTTGCTACTTTCTTCTTCCACGAGGCAACATATCTATATCAATGTATAATATCAACAAAAAATGAATATCGGATGAATTAAATACATGAAAATACATCCATACAATCATCTAAAAAATACGTAGGCAAAAGGGACACAAAGTACATACATAAAGATGGGTAAAAAACTGTACAGCATTGGAACGGTTAGTTACAAAATAGCACATAGATTCTGGGTGCATCAAGCCTCACACTTTTTCCACTATCACACCAAATAAAAAGAACAATTAAAAAAAGTTATTCCCCGCCGGACAACTTCCAGACATAAGAGACGGGGTACACAGGACTATGTCTGTAGAGCATATATATATATGTATATTACCCTCAAATACCACATTTACGAAACAATAGTGTTTGGTATGACCTCCAGTGAAAGCACATACTGCATGGCACAATCTCTCATTGATGTGACATAAATGTAAATAGTGTTGGCAGATGGCATTCTATGTTATCGTATAAAACCCCAGACCATGCACGAGTCACTCGGCGTTTCAATGAGTCCTACATGTGTTTAGGTACTAGCTACCACAGGATCCCACACCATACCATACCATACATGCAATCTGGTATTAACGTTGCCATAGTTGTTAGAGTTAAAATAAAATATCTTACATGCAAAACTCTGTGACTTCAAACACAAGATTCATGCCAATAATTTGTGGTTTAACTGGTAAAATTTGTAAAGATCCGGCATTCTCTAAATCGGTTTCATCAGCATGAACAATTGCAATCTCGTCTTCGGTATTCATTCCTTTACATAGAGGTATCTGTATTTTGATTCCTTTCTTCGGTTGCTGACCTATAATATATAGCGAGTGGCTTATTTCCTATGGGACAAACCGATTAGTTTCCGTGCAGTACACCTTACAACGTGGTTCCGGGTGAAAAATAGAAGTTGTGGCACATCAGGTAATTTAGATGCAGAACTTATCCCAATGTTTTTAAAGTGAGGTAATCTCCAAACTTACGTGTTATTGGTAAAAATGTTATTGAGGAAAATTAATACAGTTCATATTTTATATTTCCAATAATAACGACCATCTTTGTTGTCATGTGATCCACACGATTTAACTAATCCTTCGAATTGTCAGCTTTTGTGTAAAATCAAATTATCTTTCAATATCCGTCTCTAATATATTTTCAAAACTTTTAGTATCAGAACCAAATAATGGACCCAAGCCAACAAAACATACAATACCTGCAACGTTTATTTGGTAAACATCTGTTATTAAGTCAGACTTCTTGGTAGACTGAGCTGAATTTTCTGGAGGTTCTTTCAACGTATCTGTAGTTTCTTCTTTATCATTCGTCCCATTAGCATCAGTTTTCACAGACGCTTGTGTTTTATCAACGACAGTATTATTTTTATCAGACTCAGTGTGAGTGGAACGCTTCTCTTTCGAATTATCAGTCGCAGTTTTTGATTCCGACATGCTCTCATTTTCTTCAAAATCATCTTCCGATTCTACATAGTCATCCGTGTTTGTCTCAAATACCTGTATAGTGTTGCCATTTATAAATCAATTAATGTAATGAAATTACATTTATGAATATATCTATTATCTTTAACATTTTATAGACGATCTGTCGTTTTTATTCGTATGTTATTAATTGGTTCAAACGTTTCTTTAGAAATGATCTTAATTGAATTCATGACTTCACGTTTTCAATTCAATATGCAAGTTGGGTACTTTGTTCTTTGTGCTTTGAAAAGTGAGACCCCAGTCACACTGAGCCGAATTTTGAGAACGAATACAGTACGAAGTTAAATTCGTGGTTATTCGTAGAGATTCGTACTGACTTCGTAGTGGGTCGTATCAATTTGGCATTTTCGTGTGGCGTACGTGGTGCCAGTACGACAATTTTAAACCTGCTCAAATCATTTGTAACGATTCGTAGTATTTTCTTATCCGTAGTACATTCGTACAACATTCGCGTGGCCGGTCGTATCTTTGTAGTCCCTGGTACCCTTATTATACAAGCAGGGATTTTCCCGTATCCAACTTTACATTCACAATAATTCGTGGACATATTTACGGCATTCGTCTTAGTGTTACTGGGGCTTAAATAGTAATCTATTCCATAAAATGACGACATTCATATAAAATTTATATACTGCTCCTAGCTTACCGTCAGGCTCAAGACAGTTTCCCCTTCAAACGATCCCGCAGGCACATCAAGGGAGAAATCCTTTTCAAGTTCTGAAGTTATCAGAGCTCCTTCCTCAGAGACCTTGTTATCCTCCTTCTTGGACCTCATATAGACTACACAAACACACGTGGTCTCAGGTATAAGGGTTGTTTCCAGCAAGCAGTAATTAACCTGTAAATTACAGCAAAACCTCACTCAAAGACCACCTCAATAATAAGACCACCTCAAAATTAAGAACACAATTTCATATTCACTGTTTTGCTCTTTATTAACCCTCAATATTAAGACCACCTTAATATTAAGACCAGTTTTCAAGGATCCCACGGGTGGTCTTATTTTTTAGGGTTTACTGTATGTTCAAAGTATCAGAAAGTGAAAGAAAGATATTTGCATACTGCACACAGGAGATTTTTTAAAGGTAGCAATAATCATTATTACAATAATGAGCAGCGTGACAAATGGAGAGAAAGCATGTTATTTTATTATGGAAATTTCAGTAAACCGAAATATGAATGATGTTTTTTTTTCTAAGTGGTCAGAGAAAGATACATATATTTTTCATGCGTTCTCGGAAAAGACATTGTAATAAGCAGCATGACAAAATTATATGACATAGAAAACATACGACCATGCAAAAACAACATGTTTAAGACAGAGTGCTAGTCAAATTTGAAATTCCATAGTATGGGTTCCCCATACACTTCCATATTAACTATTGCGCTTGCAGAGAGTCGATATATATTTCCAAATAATGCCTGTGAAAACATGGTAACAGCATTAACATGTATGGTTTATCGTGGACATTTTAAGAGATATGTCAATTTCAAGCGTGTTTGAGATTCATAAAACACATATTATCCATGTACTAGAATACAAATGCCACAGGAACATACATGTACTATGACAATTTCCGCTTTCACAAGTTTGCTGTTTAAAATTAATGCACGCCACAACAGATAAATGTGGAGGAAAGCATTGAATGTCCAAATGACGAAATACAAACGGTTATTGTAGACTGTAACTTGATTGACGCCCCATTTGAAGTAAATTAAGATTTTCCGTTTAATGCATAGTTTTGTTACGATTCTTACTTAGTGGATGATAGATATTCAATTCCAAACATACAAAGTGATCATAGCGACATAGCAAAAACAACATAGAAAAATATGGGTTGCTTTAAAAATACATTCAGGTATGAAGAAATGTACCTTATTCTTTGTTTCATACGTGTCTATTACTTTGTCTTGGTCTGCGTTGTTAATTATTCGAATCACCATTTGCTCTTTATCAGATGGTGCCTTATACACTGGCAAAGATATCTTTGTGGTACAATCTCGATTAACTTCAAATATTCTGATGTGGAAAACATCACTAAATACTGATTCATCTTCATGAACTGGTAGAGCCACTGTCGAGTTCTCAGCCTTCTCTCTCCGACAGTAGAAACCGGTTGGAAATTCTTTAGGTATATCAATAACCACAATGATGATCCCTACACGATCGATCTTTGTTGGCTTTGAAACATCTTGTCGCTTTATCTTCATACCCTTTGCCTTGATGTTACTGAAATAATCAAATCACTCTGGTGCATATTTTAGGTCGGAATTTACGATGGATCATAATCATCTCGCTGTTCGATCAAGGTCTTAGTTGTTGATGAACATAAAGTGAATTCACGATTGGTATCGGCTAAATAAGCCTTATGCTCGTGTTTATGTTTATCCGACATTTGATGATCAATAATCTAAAAACACATTTAACAGATTTGCCGCTTGATGTTTAAATAGGGAAGAGAAAAATGTTGACTGATTTTCTTATCGTTACAAGAAAGAAGGCATAAAGCACGGGTAGTTATATGGAGATTTTAATGACTTTAATCATTGATTTAGACTATTTTTAAACAACAAAATGATTACCCAGACTGCATTGCAGACATCATGGTAGAATGCATCTGTAGACTTTCTCGAATTGATGAATCTTTGGCGACGTCTTTTGGTTTACGTCCAGCCTAAAAGATACAAAGGTTTACTGCATATGCATAACACTTCTAAGTTTTCAATAATCAATGTTGTATCCTAGAACTTTAAATCGAACTTGCCTATGTTTCATTATAAAAATAGTAAACCACAAGGTACAGTGTTTGACAAAAGCCATTGAATTCCGTACATCTTCCATGTGGTGTCTTGAGAAGTATTTTCATATAAGATCATTTAAGACGACAAGAATAATTTCACATCAGATTCCTTTAAATGGGAAAATAAATAATAGAAACTCATAATTGCTTTTAAATTATCACCATTTACATTCATTGTCATTTTTCCAAACCAATCTAAATGTTGGTGTAGTTGACATAAATGATTTAATGTTACTTGGATTTAAACAGGGATTCTCAAATGAAATTGTATTTTAGTGAATTCTTCCTATGTTTCCCATTGATACAATGTATTTGAAAGAACATTTGCAAAATCCTACAACCTGAGAAGCTAACTAAGTTTGGAACGTGCTTTTAACTGAATAGTCGAATGTTGAAATGCTAAGAATATGGTGTATTTGTTGTTCCGTCAAATGAACTTGGCGTTGTATGACTGCGCTACAAGCATGTTCACAGTTACATGTTCATGTTGAAATGAGGCCAATGTTAGTCATTAGTGAACTATGAATATCAGTTGCACTTACATTATCTGTAATGTCAGGTTTTGCCTTTTTAATCAGCAAAGCTTCCATTGCCTCTACTGCCCCGTATTTCAACGCTATGTGAAGTGGAGTTTCTCCCTCCTTGATAAGATATATGTAATATTTCATATTTATATTTCATTATATACATTTTGTTAAAATCCACATGGGCTGAAGATTGGTCAAAACAAACAATACTATGACCAAATGCTTAAAACGTAAACAAAATCGGTAACTTAGAAGTTATGATAGTATGAATATTAGCTATTATAGAAAGATAACTCTGTTGAATTCAACTATAAGTAAGAACTGCATGTGTCTCCTTGAAAACAATGACACCTTTTTGTTCGACTTGGCCAAAAATACCACTTCCAGCAAATCCGAACTCTATATTAATCTGTATCGTGGCACAGAGCCCTAGATAAAACTACTCACCTTATTGCGAACATTAGGATCCATACCAAGATCTACCAATGTCTCAATAATGTCCATAGTCTGTGTTTTAACAGCTTCGTGTAAGGGACATTCACCATCCTGTAATGTGCAAGAATTAAACGATATCTAATCAGAAACGTTGAAGTTGTTTATGACTCCCATTGGAAACAAATACATTGTTACTTTTATGGGTGTATCCCAAGTCATAAGATAATAAAGATGTTTTGTTTGAATATTACTAATGTTCTATTCACGAACTTTGTAAAATTAAATTGTAATGTACTGCATTTTAATAGAATTTAGCGTGTACTATAAAACTGTTGCACTGTTAATTTCAATGTAATACTGTGGTGTGTTACTGTATGTATTTTAAAGCACAAGATTTTAAACTGAACAGATGTTATCTTCATAACTTGCGCCTTGGTCGGGGCCATAGCATAATTAATATTTCTGTATATCTTACCAAATTAGTCGAGTTTAGTTTGGCTCCATTTTCCTTCAGGTATCGCACTAACTCTAGGTAACCACCTTTAGCAGCATAGTGCATGGGGACATTATGTGCCTGAAATGAAATAAAAATATGCTATTCCACCACAAAATGTACAATAATTCTTAAAAATATTGTACTTTTCAATTGTAAACAAACAAATTTCATAACTTGTATCAACTTCTAATTACATGTATGCATGCTCATCAGGTGTGCTTATGTTACGTGCCCAGATTTAATGATGAGATGTAGGCGAGACTTGTCTAAATTTTCGATGAGATGTAGGCTGGACTTGTCTAAATTTGACGTTGAGATGTAGACGGGACTTAAATAGTACGTTGAAATGTACGCAGAACTTGCCAACATATGTTTAGAATAGGCGGGACTTACCTAAATTTTAGGGAGATGTAGGCGGAACTTGCCTTATTCTGGAACTGAGACATTTAACACTTACCATGTTTTTGTGTCCAAGGTTCCCACCATTGTACTTCATTGCCTTAATTACATTTATATTTCCCCGTCTGGCTGCTAAATGTATGGCACAGTCACCTTTCTATAAGAAAAATTCATATTTTTTATAACTCTTACAAGTCGTCATTCATTAGCCATACAACCATTAAATGTCAAATACATCGGCATATATTTCAAAATGAAATACAATATCACCATCTTCAAATTCGGGTTTATAGTTGGGAGTCCATCAGGAGAAAATGTGACGGGCCATGGCATCAGAGAGTAGAATTGGGCATGCATGCTATATGTTATCTTTTATATGTGTGTAATCTGAAACTGCCCCATGCCATCCGTGATTTTGCCTCGTTTTCTCAGAATTGGGTCAAAGGTCAAGTAAGTACATTTGTCATATATCTCACTTGAATTATCATTATATCTTCGCCATTTTCGAGTAAAAAACTACAAAAATGGTATCAAAATGAAGCTAACATATTGGGCCTTTACTAAAAATAACTTTTTGCTAATTAGCTCATTTCCATATTCATGAATATTAATGAGAACACCCCAAAAATGGCAAAAAATCGGTAGAAATCGTTGGGTATGAAAGATACATTTGTCATAATATCGTCGTTGATGCTATTTTAAGACCTACATGATACTAGATTAAAGATGAGACATTAGGCTATTAATAAATAACATTATTAACAGTCATAATTATTAATTTACGGGCAAACATATACTGCTAAAAGTGGGTGGGGGTAAATTGACACATTGAACACGAAAAATCTCAATCCCGTTAAAACTTTTGACTCAAATGGAATATAAATAAATGATATAAATACTTTTAGATCTGGAAATGGTTTATCTTGGTCATTGGATTTTGATTCGTATCAACTAAATTCAACTAGGTCAAAGGTCATTTAAGTGTAAAAAACAATTAAGATTTTGTCATTATCGAACTATGTATTAATGTAAGAAAATGCTACACATCATCCATAGAAACATTTAGCAGTTCGTTTTAAAACAAAACTAGTATACAATGTTGCAGCTTAGTTTGTGATTTACTTGGACAGTTTCGCTTAAATGTATTCCAATTCTCTTCAGAAATGTCTCTATGTAACATTAGTGTCAATCTCAATCATCAATTGGGTTAGCGCAATTGACCCCATCACAGCCACATGCTGGTGTGCATTTCAATGATGACTTGAAACATTTGTAGCGGATAGATTTGCACTTGGTTTTACATCCACAACTTGTTAGTTCAATGCAAGCATCCGGTACAGTTGGTAAACGTTTCCAGACAACTTCTAATCCTTCAGCACCATCTTGCCAAGCGTTTGTATCTGCAGGCTTGATTTCTGTATCCATAATCGATATATCAGCTCTGATCCATATACCTGCTTGATAATTGGCTCTTGCAATGTGTAGTTCAAGTGCATCACTCGTTGGCGGTAGCATTTTAAGCGTTTTTCTTGCCTTCACAAACAGAGAATATCTTGCATTATCAACAGATTCTTCACTGACGCCATACAACAAGCATACAAACTTCTCTGCCTTATCTGAATGTTCGTCTCTTCCAATATCCGACAGAAGGTCAGGGCATGTGACATACTTCTTCCAACAGGTCTTCTTGCCAATACCGGAAAAAGAGGAAGTTGTGTCGCATCCGGTCAATGCATGGAAACCCAAAATATTACGGCGGACTTCCTGGGACATCTTCTGAGAAATAATATGTGCAGGGTACAGCTTTTTTTTCTTCGATGACCCAGCCATCATCCAGACTTGAATGTTTAAATGTCCAAGATGGAAGATCAGTAAGAGCAGTACATCAGTATCTTGACATTTGATAATAATTCTCTCGTAACCTTGTTTTGCAGCATCCAACGCATGGAGAATGATTCTCGTATCAGCCTCTTCATGATTTGATGACAGTTGGTGCACTTCACGTCTATTGGACGTTGTTCTCAGTACATCCTGGTAGCCTCCTATTACCAGCTCATTCTCTCTGGGTAACGTCTCTGCATATGTTTGCAAACGCTCAGATAGGAACCTAGTAATATCAGCTTTGTTTTCACTTACTGTCAAGAAGTTATCCCATGATTGTGGCAGGGGAACATTAGGACCAGTTATCATTCTACGAATTGGACGTCGATTGCCGGCTCGTTTGCTTCTTGTGCTTGCCTTTATTGATGTTATTCCTATATATCTGTCGAAGACTAAATCAATTCTGCTTGTATTCATGTTGTAATATTTTAGTACACTCTGAACAAACACGTTAGCATAGTCTCCAAATGTAACGCAGCCATCTGGTTTACCTAATGCCTGTATCAATGCATGACCATCAATCACTACAGCTGTTGACAAAGTAGCTGCTGGAAGCTCCTCCATGACAGGAACTGAATTATCAGTTGTAAGTACCGCAAGTAGATCGGATTTGGCTGTTTGATTCATCACTCCGCCAACTTTTGCAAGAGACTGAGGAACTTGAGACAATTCATGTTTCAATACAGATGCTATTTCTACAGCTCTCCCAGCATTGACAGCGTTGAATAATCGTTGCATCAATTTTCTGTCAGCTTTTATTACCTGTAAGGTTTTCTGTGTTTTTACTTGAACTTGGTATAATGTAGCAACTGTTTTTAATTTCAGCTTTTTCATCGGACCAAAGAAAGGTGTTCTCTTTTGGAACTACTCGCTCTTCAACATATTGCAGAACGCATGCTTTAACTTGAGTTTTTGCTTCAACAAGACCATGGCTTACTTCCATTGTTGCTACATCTTTGGTTGCAATAGATACTATTTTTGAACACTCATTTATAGGTAGCCGAATGCTATTTGCTGCAGTATCTGTATCATGGTCTTCATCAGTGAGTACATTAAGTCCATTACAACAAAACACATCCAGTGTCTCAAGCTTTTTCAGCAGTGAACCCTTGTAAATGTGAACTCATCTTCGTCATCACCGCTGTCAGCATAAAGAGCTCTCATCTTCTGAGATATATTAGAACGAAAGGCCCATGTTATGCAAAATGTGTCTCTTGTGGTGTCTATTCTAGTTATTGCTATGATTCCGTTGTTCATTTTACATAGTTTATTAATCCACTTGATGTTTTGAAGACACTAGTAATGTACTCACTGATGAAGACCATGATACAGATACTGCAGCAAATATCATTCGGCTACCTATGAGTCCGTAGGGATTTGGCTGAAGTGATTATTACTCTGGTCTCCAGATCTTTCAGTTCTGCTAAATACACTGGTCCCCATCGTGCATAGTTTAAGTGATCATATGCAGTCATCCAAGGCAGCATGGCAGCAAACGTATCAAGGTGAAGTTTCCAGTTCCCTTCCCTTTCTGCACGGATAAACATAAGCAGTATATCGACCATATCTATATATGTCTTCCAAAACACATAATTTTTATTGCCAAGGAACAGCTTGTCGAATTCTTCCATCTGGCCGATCAAATTAACGTTCCGAATATCTTCATTTAACTTCTTAGCCTGGGCCAAAACCTTTTGTTCATATCCAGTTATATTTGATGTTTTGAAGACACTAGTAAGCCTTGAAGATGATTCCTCTATCTGTTGAATGTCTGTACTAGTACCACCAGCCTTTTGATTCAACCAGGATCTAAACATTCTCCACTTCAGTCGCCACACAGCCTCATAGGTTAAGGTATGTGCCCGCACTGCTCTGTAGTAAGCCTTCCCTTCCAGCATATCTGCAGTAACGTTGGGAGGATAAACCCCAACATCGATCCATAAATCCTCAAGGCCAGCTGATTCCATGTGTTGGCCAATATATTTCAAGAAATTGAAACAGACATGGAGGCCCCCAAGTCTGAATATGACGTTTTTATACATCTCATGATTCGCCCATGTGAGTTATATTCCTTTTGCGTGAAGAAGTTGATCCCCAGTAATCACAGTATAGGTTTGTCCTAGATGATTTGAAATAGCGACAAATGTAATCGTATCATAGTCTTCCGCAGGTGCCTGTAGGATTGGGAGCATTCCAATTGTTGTCATCATGTACTAATTAATATTCATAGATATGCAAATGAATATATTAACATAACGTTAAAGTAAATCACAAGCCAATTCATCACATGGTTTATATTTTGATAAAAGAATACTTTTACTGCGCGTGTTATGTCAATTTTAAACAGAAATGAGATTTTTTGTAATCAGTCGATTTATCCCACCCACATGTAGCGGTCATTGTACATACAATTTAATTACATATACAGGTATATAAATATACATGTATATCAATACTTTTATGTCTTACCTTGAAATCGGCACCACTTGGTTCTTCAAAAGCAGAAATTACAAAGATATGGAATAAATCTGCCGTCCATTCACATGCATTCTTAACGAAAGTTTACCCTTTTCCGACATTCTCATTAATATTCATGAGTTTGCAAAATACTAAATTTGCATAAAGTAAGTGAAAATAAAAGACCAATCCCTTAGCTTCATTTTGATACCATATTGATTATGCTATCTGTAAAACTGACCAAGATATAGTGCAATTTCAAGTACATGTATGAAAAATGCACTTAGTTGACCTTTGACCTCTATTCTGACCTTCACAGAGGGTTTTGCGCGTGGCATGGTTCAGTACCATAGACAACTAGTATTGGGCAACATGAATATGGTATTGAAACATTTCTACTAAAAAATGCCATGGACCATGAGAAATAAGCGACTTTTGTCCTGATGGACTCCCAACTATTACTGCCATGATTTAAGTAACATACATGTATAATACATTCTGTATCTAAATAAATGAAACGCTTTAAAATGTCTTCTCTACTAAATTAAGTATTTTAAACTTTTCACAACGTTCTGGTTTTATCAGATGGAAATTTGGGACACATGGTTACATTTTCAACATTTTAAACAACTCTCATAACTTCTTTTAAAAAAGTCTATGACCAACACGATGTGCATAGAGCAATAACAAAATTGTTATTTGAATTTGACTACACAGGTATTATCGGTTAATATTTGACTAAACCGGTATTACCCATCAATGTTTGACTATACCGATATTACCCATCAATGTTTGACTACACCGGTATTACCGATCAATGTTTGACTTCACCAGTATTACCCATCAATGTTTGACTACACCGATATTACCCATCAATGTTTGACTAAACCGGTATTACCCATCAATGTTTGACTACACCAGTATTACCCATCAATGTTTGACTGCACCAGTATTACCCATCAATGTTTGACTAAACCAGTATTACCCATCAATGTTTGACTACACCAGTATTACCCATCAATGTTTGACTAAACCGGTATTACCCATCAATGTTTGACTATACCAGTATTACCTATCAATGTTTGGCTAAACCGGTATTACCCATCAATGTTTGACTACACCAGTATTACCTATCAATGTTTGACTAAACCGGTATTACCCATCAATGTTTGACTACACCAGTATTATCTATCAATATTTGACTAAACCGGTATTACCCATCAATGTTTGACTACACCGATATTACCCATCAATGTTTGACTAAACCGGTATTACCCATCAATGTTTGACTACACCAGTATTACCTATCAATGTTTGGCTAAACCGGTATTACCCATCAATGTTTGACTACACCAGTATTACCCATCAATGTTTGACTACACAGATATTACCCATCAATGTTTGACTAAACCGGTATTACCTATCAATGTTTGACTACACCAGTATTACCCATCAATGTTTGACTGCACCAGTATTACCCATCAATGTTTGACTAAACCGGTATTACCCATCAATGTTTGACTACACCAGTATTACCCATCAATGTTTGACTAAACCGGTATTACCCATCAATGTTTGACTATACCAGTATTACCTATCAATGTTTGGCTAAACCGGTATTACCCATCAATGTTTGACAACACCAGTATTACCTATCAATGTTTGACTAAACCGGTATTACCCATCAATGTTTGACTACACCAGTATTATCTATCAATATTTGACTAAACCGGTATTACCCATCAATGTTTGACTACACCGATATTACCCATCAATGTTTGACTAAACCGGTATTACCCATCAATGTTTGACTACACCAGTATTACCTATCAATGTTTGGCTAAACCGGTATTACCCATCAATGTTTGACTAAACCGGTTTTACCCATCAATGTTTGACTAAACCGGTATTACCCATCAATGTTTGACTACACCAGTATTATCTATCAATATTTGACTTAACCGGTATTACCCATCAATGTTTGACTAAACCGGTATTACCCATCAATGTTTGACTACACCAGTATTACCTATCAATGTTTGACTACACCGGTATTACCCATCAATGTTTGACTATACCAGTATTACCTATCAATGTTTGGCTAAACCGGTATTACCCATCAATGTTTGACTACACCAGTATTACCTATCAATGTTTGACTAAACCGGTATTACCCATCAATGTTTGACTACACCAGTATTATCTATCAATATTTGACTAAACCGGTATTACCCATCAATGTTTGACTACACCGATATTACCCATCAATGTTTGACTAAACCGGTATTACCCATCAATGTTTGACTACACCAGTATTACCTATCAATGTTTGGCTAAACCGGTATTACCCATCAATGTTTGACTAAACCGGTTTTACCCATCAATGTTTGACTAAACCGGTATAACCCATCAATGTTTGACTGCACCAGTATTACCCATCAATGTTTGACTAAACCGGTATTACCCATCAATGTTTGACTAAACCGGTATTACCCATCAATGTTTGACTACACCAGTATTACCTATCAATGTTTGACTACACCGGTATTACCCATCAATGTTTGACTACACCGGTATTACCCATCAATGTTTGACTATACCAGTATTACCTATCAATGTTTGACTACACCAGTATTATCCATCAATGTTTGACTACACCGGTATTACCCATCAATGTTTGACTATACCAGTATTACCTATCAATGTTTGACAACACCGGTATTACCCATCAATGTTTGACTACACCGGTATTACCTATCAATGTTTGACTGCACCAGTATTACCCATCAATGTTTGACTAAACCGGTATTAACCATCAATGTTTGACTACACCAGTATATCACATCAATGTTTGACTACACCGGTTTTTACCTATCAATGTTTGACTGCACCAGTATTACCCATCAATGTTTGACTACACCGGTATTACCCATCAATGTTTGACTACACCGATATTACCCATCAATGTTTGACTAAACCGGTATTAACCATCAATGTTTGACTACACCGATATTACCCATCAATGTTTGACTACACCGATATTACCCATCAATGTTTGACTATACCAGTATTACCTATCAATGTTTGACTGCACCGATATTACCCATCAATGTTTGACTAAACCGGTATTACCCATCAATGTTTGACTACACCGATATTACCCATCAATGTTTGACTACACCGATATTACCCATCAATGTTTGACTATACCAGTATTACCTATCAATGTTTGACTACACCGATATTACCCATCAATGTTTGACTAAACCGGTATTACCCATCAATGTTTGACTAAACCAGTATTACCCATCAATGTTTGACTACACCAGTATTACCCATCAATGTTTGACTAAACCGGTATTACCCATCAATGTTTGACTACACCAGTATTACCCATCAATGTTTGACTACACCAGTATTACCCATCAATGTTTGACTAAACCGGTATTACCCATCAATGTTTGACTACACCGATATTACCCATCAATGTTTGACTACACCGATATTACCCATCAATGTTTGACTATACCAGTATTACCTATCAATGTTTGACTACACCGATATTACCCATCAATGTTTGACTAAACCGGTATTACCCATCAATGTTTGACTAAACCGGTATTACCCATCAATGTTTGACTACACCAGTATTACCCATCAATGTTTGACTAAACCGGTATTACCCATCAATGTTTGACTACACCAGTATTACCCATCAATGTTTGACTAATCCGGTATTACCTATCAATGTTTGACTCCACCAGTATTACCCATCAATGTTTGACTAAACCGGTATTACCCATCAATGTTTGACTAAACCAGTATTACCCATCAATGTTTGACTACACCAGTATTACCCATCAATGTTTGACTAAACCGGTATTACCCATCAATGTTTGACTACACCAGTATTACCCATCAATGTTTGACTACACCAGTATTACCCATCAATGTTTGACTAAACCGGTATTACCCATCAATGTTTGACTACACCGATATTACCCATCAATGTTTGACTACACCGATATTACCCATCAATGTTTGACTATACCAGTATTACCTATCAATGTTTGACTACACCGATATTACCCATCAATGTTTGACTAAACCGGTATTACCCATCAATGTTTGACTAAACCGGTATTACCCATCAATGTTTGACTACACCAGTATTACCCATCAATGTTTGACTAAACCGGTATTACCCATCAATGTTTGACTACACCAGTATTACCCATCACTGTTTGACTAATCCGGTATTACCTATCAATGTTTGACTCCACCAGTATTACCCATCAATGTTTGACTACACCGATATTACCCATCAATGTTTGACTACACCAGTATTATCTATCAATATTTGACTAAACCGGTATTACCCATCAATGTTTGACTAAACCGGTATTACCCATCAATGTTTGACTACACCAGTATTACCTATCAATGTTTGACTACACCGGTATTACCCATCAATGTTTGACTACAACGGTATTACCCATCAATGTTTGACTATACCAGTATTACCTATCAATGTTTGACTACACCAGTATTACCCATCAATGTTTGACTACACCGGTATTACCCATCAATGTTTGACTATACCAGTATTACCTATCAATGTTTGACTACACCGGTATTACCCATCAATGTTTGACTACACCGGTATTACCTATCAATGTTTGACTGCACCAGTATTACCCATCAATGTTTGACTAAACCGGTATTACCCATCAATGTTTGACTACACCAGTATTACACATCAATGTTTGACTACACCGGTTTTTACCTATCAATGTTTGACTGCACCAGTATTACCCATCAATGTTTGACTACACCGGTATTACCCATCAATGTTTGACTACACCGATATTACCCATCAATGTTTGACTAAACCGGTATTACCCATCAATGTTTGACTACACCGATATTACCCATCAATGTTTGACTACACCGATATTACCCATCAATGTTTGACTATACCAGTATTACCTATCAATGTTTGACTGCACCGATATTACCCATCAATGTTTGACTAAACCGGTATTACCCATCAATGTTTGACTACACCCACATTACCCATCAATGTTTGACTACACCGATATTACCCATCAATGTTTGACTATACCAGTATTACCTATCAATGTTTGACTACACCGATATTACCCATCAATGTTTGACTACACCGGTATTACCCATCAATGTTTGACTAAACCGGTATTACCCATCAATGTTTGACTACACCAGTATTACCCATCAATGTTTGACTAAACCGGTATTACCCATCAATGTTTGACTACACCAGTATTACCCATCAATGTTTGACTACACCAGTATTACCCATCAATGTTTGACTAAACCGGTATTACCCATCAATGTTTGACTACACCGATATTACCCATCAATGTTTGACTACACCGATATTACCCATCAATGTTTGACTATACCAGTATTACCTATCAATGTTTGACTACACCGATATTACCCATCAATGTTTGACTAAACCGGTATTACCCATCAATGTTTGACTAAACCGGTATTACCCATCAATGTTTGACTACACCAGTATTACCCATCAATGTTTGACTAAACCGGTATTACCCATCAATGTTTGACTACACCAGTATTACCTATCAATGTTTGACTACACCGGTATTACCCATCAATGTTTGACTGCACCAGTATTACCCATCAATGTTTGACTAAACCGGTATTACCCATCAATGTTTGACTATACCAGTATTACCTATCAATGTTTGGCTAAACCGGTATTACCCATCAATGTTTGACTACACCAGTATTACCTATCAATGTTTGACTAAACCGGTATTACCCATCAATGTTTGACTACACCAGTATTATCTATCAATATTTGACTAAACCGGTATTACCCATCAATGTTTGACTACACCGATATTACCCATCAATGTTTGACTAAACCGGTATTACCCATCAATGTTTGAATACACCAGTATTACCTATCAATGTTTGGCTAAACCGGTATTACCCATCAATGTTTGACTACACCAGTATTACCCATCAATGTTTGACTACACAGATATTACCCATCAATGTTTGACTAAACCGGTATTACCTATCAATGTTTGACTACACCAGTATTACCCATCAATGTTTGACTGCACCAGTATTACCCATCAATGTTTGACTAAACCGGTATTACCCATCAATGTTTGACTACACCAGTATTACCCATCAATGTTTGACTAAACCGGTATTACCCATCAATGTTTGACTATACCAGTATTACCTATCAATGTTTGGCTAAACCGGTATTACCCATCAATGTTTGACAACACCAGTATTACCTATCAATGTTTGACTAAACCGGTATTACCCATCAATGTTTGACTACACCAGTATTATCTATCAATATTTGACTAAACCGGTATTACCCATCAATGTTTGACTACACCGATATTACCCATCAATGTTTGACTAAACCGGTATTACCCATCAATGTTTGACTACACCAGTATTACCTATCAATGTTTGGCTAAACCGGTATTACCCATCAATGTTTGACTAAACCGGTTTTACCCATCAATGTTTGACTAAACCGGTATTACCCATCAATGTTTGACTACACCAGTATTATCTATCAATATTTGACTTAACCGGTATTACCCATCAATGTTTGACTAAACCGGTATTACCCATCAATGTTTGACTACACCAGTATTACCTATCAATGTTTGACTACACCGGTATTACCCATCAATGTTTGACTATACCAGTATTACCTATCAATGTTTGGCTAAACCGGTATTACCCATCAATGTTTGACTACACCAGTATTACCTATCAATGTTTGACTAAACCGGTATTACCCATCAATGTTTGACTACACCAGTATTATCTATCAATATTTGACTAAACCGGTATTACCCATCAATGTTTGACTACACCGATATTACCCATCAATGTTTGACTAAACCGGTATTACCCATCAATGTTTGACTACACCAGTATTACCTATCAATGTTTGGCTAAACCGGTATTACCCATCAATGTTTGAGTAAACCGGTTTTACCCATCAATGTTTGACTAAACCGGTATAACCCATCAATGTTTGACTGCACCAGTATTACCCATCAATGTTTGACTAAACCGGTATTACCCATCAATGTTTGACTAAACCGGTATTACCCATCAATGTTTGACTACACCAGTATTACCTATCAATGTTTGACTACACCGGTATTACCCATCAATGTTTGACTACACCGGTATTACCCATCAATGTTTGACTATACCAGTATTACCTATCAATGTTTGACTACACCAGTATTATCCATCAATGTTTGACTACACCGGTATTACCCATCAATGTTTGACTATACCAGTATTACCTATCAATGTTTGACAACACCGGTATTACCCATCAATGTTTGACTACACCGGTATTACCTATCAATGTTTGACTGCACCAGTATTACCCATCAATGTTTGACTAAACCGGTATTAACCATCAATGTTTGACTACACCAGTATATCACATCAATGTTTGACTACACCGGTTTTTACCTATCAATGTTTGACTGCACCAGTATTACCCATCAATGTTTGACTACACCGGTATTACCCATCAATGTTTGACTACACCGATATTACCCATCAATGTTTGACTAAACCGGTATTAACCATCAATGTTTGACTACACCGATATTACCCATCAATGTTTGACTACACCGATATTACCCATCAATGTTTGACTATACCAGTATTACCTATCAATGTTTGACTGCACCGATATTACCCATCAATGTTTGACTAAACCGGTATTACCCATCAATGTTTGACTACACCGATATTACCCATCAATGTTTGACTACACCGATATTACCCATCAATGTTTGACTATACCAGTATTACCTATCAATGTTTGACTACACCGATATTACCCATCAATGTTTGACTAAACCGGTATTACCCATCAATGTTTGACTAAACCAGTATTACCCATCAATGTTTGACTACACCAGTATTACCCATCAATGTTTGACTAAACCGGTATTACCCATCAATGTTTGACTACACCAGTATTACCCATCAATGTTTGACTACACCAGTATTACCCATCAATGTTTGACTAAACCGGTATTACCCATCAATGTTTGACTACACCGATATTACCCATCAATGTTTGACTACACCGATATTACCCATCAATGTTTGACTATACCAGTATTACCTATCAATGTTTGACTACACCGATATTACCCATCAATGTTTGACTAAACCGGTATTACCCATCAATGTTTGACTAAACCGGTATTACCCATCAATGTTTGACTACACCAGTATTACCCATCAATGTTTGACTAAACCGGTATTACCCATCAATGTTTGACTACACCAGTATTACCCATCAATGTTTGACTAATCCGGTATTACCTATCAATGTTTGACTCCACCAGTATTACCCATCAATGTTTGACTAAACCGGTATTACCCATCAATGTTTGACTAAACCAGTATTACCCATCAATGTTTGACTACACCAGTATTACCCATCAATGTTTGACTAAACCGGTATTACCCATCAATGTTTGACTACACCAGTATTACCCATCAATGTTTGACTACACCAGTATTACCCATCAATGTTTGACTAAACCGGTATTACCCATCAATGTTTGACTACACCGATATTACCCATCAATGTTTGACTACACCGATATTACCCATCAATGTTTGACTATACCAGTATTACCTATCAATGTTTGACTACACCGATATTACCCATCAATGTTTGACTAAACCGGTATTACCCATCAATGTTTGACTAAACCGGTATTACCCATCAATGTTTGACTACACCAGTATTACCCATCAATGTTTGACTAAACCGGTATTACCCATCAATGTTTGACTACACCAGTATTACCCATCACTGTTTGACTAATCCGGTATTACCTATCAATGTTTGACTCCACCAGTATTACCCATCAATGTTTGACTACACCGATATTACCCATCAATGTTTGACTACACCAGTATTATCTATCAATATTTGACTAAACCGGTATTACCCATCAATGTTTGACTAAACCGGTATTACCCATCAATGTTTGACTACACCAGTATTACCTATCAATGTTTGACTACACCGGTATTACCCATCAATGTTTGACTACAACGGTATTACCCATCAATGTTTGACTATACCAGTATTACCTATCAATGTTTGACTACACCAGTATTACCCATCAATGTTTGACTACACCGGTATTACCCATCAATGTTTGACTATACCAGTATTACCTATCAATGTTTGACTACACCGGTATTACCCATCAATGTTTGACTACACCGGTATTACCTATCAATGTTTGACTGCACCAGTATTACCCATCAATGTTTGACTAAACCGGTATTACCCATCAATGTTTGACTACACCAGTATTACACATCAATGTTTGACTACACCGGTTTTTACCTATCAATGTTTGACTGCACCAGTATTACCCATCAATGTTTGACTACACCGGTATTACCCATCAATGTTTGACTACACCGATATTACCCATCAATGTTTGACTAAACCGGTATTACCCATCAATGTTTGACTACACCGATATTACCCATCAATGTTTGACTACACCGATATTACCCATCAATGTTTGACTATACCAGTATTACCTATCAATGTTTGACTGCACCGATATTACCCATCAATGTTTGACTAAACCGGTATTACCCATCAATGTTTGACTACACCCACATTACCCATCAATGTTTGACTACACCGATATTACCCATCAATGTTTGACTATACCAGTATTACCTATCAATGTTTGACTACACCGATATTACCCATCAATGTTTGACTACACCGGTATTACCCATCAATGTTTGACTAAACCGGTATTACCCATCAATGTTTGACTACACCAGTATTACCCATCAATGTTTGACTAAACCGGTATTACCCATCAATGTTTGACTACACCAGTATTACCCATCAATGTTTGACTACACCAGTATTACCCATCAATGTTTGACTAAACCGGTATTACCCATCAATGTTTGACTACACCGATATTACCCATCAATGTTTGACTACACCGATATTACCCATCAATGTTTGACTATACCAGTATTACCTATCAATGTTTGACTACACCGATATTACCCATCAATGTTTGACTAAACCGGTATTACCCATCAATGTTTGACTAAACCGGTATTACCCATCAATGTTTGACTACACCAGTATTACCCATCAATGTTTGACTAAACCGGTATTACCCATCAATGTTTGACTACACCAGTATTACCTATCAATGTTTGACTACACCGGTATTACCCATCAATGTTTGACTACACAGGTATTACCCATCAATGTTTGACTATACCAGTATTACCTATCAATGTTTGACTACACCAGTATTACCCATCAATGTTTGACTAAACCGGTATTACCCATTAATGTTTGACTATACCAGTATTACCTATCAATGTTTGGCTAAACCGGTATTACCCATCAATGTTTGACTACACCAGTATTACCTATCAATGTTTGACTAAACCGGTATTACCCATCAATGTTTGACTACACCAGTATTATCTATCAATATTTGACTAAACCGGTATTACCCATCAATGTTTGACTACACCGATATTACCCATCAATGTTTGACTAAACCGGTATTACCCATCAATGTTTGACTACACCAGTATTACCTATCAATGTTTGGCTAAACCGGTATTACCCATCAATGTTTGACTAAACGGGTATTACCCATAAATGTTTGACTAAACCGGTATTACCCATCAATGTTTGACTAAATCGGTATTACCCATCAATGTTTGACTACACCAGTATTACCTATCAAAGTTTGACTACACCGGTATTACCCATCAATGTTTGACTAAACCGGTATTACCCATCAATGTTTGACTACACCAGTATTACCCATCAATGTTTGACTAAACCGGTATTACCCATAGATGTTTGACTACACCAGTATTACCATCAATGTTTGACTAAACCGGTATTACCCATAGATGTTTGACTACACCGGTATTACCGATCAATGTTTGACTGCACCAGTATTACCCATCAATGTTTGACTAAACCGGTATTACCCATCAATGTTTGACTACACCAGTATTACCCATCAATGTTTGACTAAACCGGTATTACCCATAGATGTTTGACTACACCGGTATTACCGATCAATGTTTGACTAAACCGGTATTACCAATCAATGTTTGACTAAACCGGTATTACCGATCAATGTTTGACTACACCGGTATTTCCCATCAATGTTTGACTACACCGATATTACCCATCAATGTTTGACTATATCGGTATTACCGACCAAAGTTTGACTACACCGGTATTACCGACCAAAGTTTGACAACACCGATATTACCGACCATTGTTTGACTATACCGGTATTACCGACCAATGTTTGACTAAACCGGTATTACCTATCAATGTTTGACTACACCGGTATTACCGACCAATGTTTGACTATACCGATATTACCCATCAATGTTTGACCACACCGGTATTACCGACCAATGTTTGACTACACCGGTATTACCGACCAATGTTTGACTAAACCGGTATTACCTATCAATGTTTGACTAAACCGGTATTACCTATCAATGTTTGACTACACCGGTATTACCGACCAATGTTTGACTACACCGGTATTACCGACCAATGTTTGACTACACCGATATTACCGACCAATGTTTGACTAAACCGGTATTACCTATCAATGTTTGACTACACCGGTATTACCGACCAATGTTTGACTAAACCGGTATTACCGACCAATGTTTGACTATACCGGTAATACTGACCAATATTTGGACTATCTTACATTTTCTATGTCTAAATCGACATCTCCCTTTTCTTTCAATATCTTTATTGCTTCATCATCACGACTCCTTAACAGAGCGTCAATCAATTTCAAACCTCTGTCCTGAAAAAAAAGTTATTAATGATTAAATTCGGGGCAAACTTTAAGAGTATATAAAATTAGTTTTCGAAAGGAAAAAAATGACTGTCCGCCGTCGACGGGTATTCACTATAAATAGATGGACTAGGGACATTAAACACTGGCCATTAAATTGTAGGGGTATCACGATACAACTGAAGCGTTGCAAAATATTGCAATATGTACCGCACTACATTGCTTCATTAACCTATGCTACGACTGCAGATATTTCTTACTCGTACCCGTGTAATCAACTCCAATATATTCAGAAAATGTTGCCGAAAAGCATGCACGCTACAACAAAACAGTTATGAATCTCATTTCAGTCTTACTAGAAATTAGATGCGAGTTTTTTACGACTAGACAGTTAAATAATCTAAAACAAATCAGTTTTCATTCTCATTTAGATTGTTACTTCTTTTAGGGTTTTCATGTTTGGACAAATTTTAATTGTATTTACGGTTTGTAGATAGCAGAAAGCAGAAATAATATATTGTAAACAATCGATACGTTTGTTTCATATCGTGGTACAATACAGACCTATCAGTGTTATTCACGATACGCGATGAACTTTGAAGTCAACGTTTGTATGTAAAGTCAATCCTTTAAAAATTGAAACTTTACAATTACATTACATTGTGTTATCAGTATTGGTAAACAACCTATTTGAATTGCGGTAAAAAAACTTCTAATTGTAAATACCCCACGTCTTACCCCAGAACTATTATTTTAATAAGTCATTCAAGTACGTTTGTATTTTTCTATTTTATTTTTTGTATTGTTATTATATATCATTATTTAGGTGGTGAACAATTTGGGTATCTTCTATGGTGGCATATTACTGCCACCAGTTAGCATGATAGCGTTCGCGAATTAATTCGTGTTAACCACTTAATTATTACGATAATTATCTAGCTATCTAGTTAATATTCGTGATAAATTTTCGGTAAGATAAATATCATAAAACTAGAAACAGGCTTGAAAGTGTCCAGAACTGCCACCTCTTACCTGTTTATGATGTATTACATAGATTTAAGTGGTAACACGAATCCTATCTAGATGACCACTTATTATGTTACTTAGTAACTCAAATTCGCGAATTTCACTTAAGATTCGTATTACCACTTATTTATAAATGCGTTTTTGACTTCTACATGTAAGTGGTAACACGAATCTTAAGTGAAATTCGCGAATTTGAGTTATTAAGTAACATAATAAGTGGTCAACTAGATAAGATTCGTGTTACCACTTACATCTAGAAGCCAAAATTGAATAAGTGGTAACACGAATCTTAAGTGAAATTCGCGAATTTGAGTTATTAAGTAACATAATAAGTGGTCAATAAGATAAGATTCGTGTTACCACTTACATCTAGAAGCCAAAATTGAATAAGTGGTAACACGAATCTTAAGTGAAATTCGCGAATTTGAGTTATTAAGTAACATAATAAACATTCAAATAGATAAGATTCGTGTTACCACTTACATCTAGAAGCCAAAAAATGAATAAGTGGTAACACGAATCTTAAGTGAAATTCGCGAATTTGAGTTATTAAGTAACATAATAAGTGTTTAACTAGATAAGATTCGTGGTACCACTTACATCTAGAAGCCAAAAATGAATAAGTGGTAACACGAATCTTAAGTGAAATTCGCGAATTTGAGTTATTAAGTAACATAATAAGTGGTCAACTAGATAAGATTTGTGTTACCACTTACATCTAGAAGCCGAAAATGAATAAGTGGTAACACGAATCTTAAGTGAAATTCGCGAATTTGAGTTATTATGTAATATAATAAGTGGTTAACTAGATAAGATTCGTGTTACCACTTACATATAAAGGCCAAAAAATGAATAAGTGGTAACACGAATCTTAAGTGAAATTCGCGAATTTGAGTTACTAAGTAACATAATAAGTGGTCAACTAGATAAGATTCGTGTTACCACTTACATCTAGAAGCCAAAATTGAATAAGTGGTAACACGAATCTTAAGTGAAATTCGCGAATTTGAGTTATTATGTAACATAATAAATGGTCAACTAGATAAGATTCGTGTTACCACTTACATATAGAGGCCAAAAATGAATAAGTGGTAACACGAATCTTAAGTGAAATTCGCTCATTTGAGTTATTAAGTAACATAATAAGTGGTCAACTAGACAAGATTCGTGTTACCACTTAAATCTAGTGTAATACATCATAAAAAGGTAAGAGGTGGCAGTTCTGGGCACTTTCAAGCCTGTTTCTAGTTTTATGATATTTATCTTTCCGAAAATGTAACACGAATATTAACTAGATAGCTAGATAATTATCGTAATAATTAAGTGGTTAACACGAAACAATTCGCGAACGCTATCATGCTAACTGGTGACAGTAATATGCCACCATAATCTTCAGATTAGTTATTAGGCAGACTAGGAATACTTTCAGATTGTGTGTTCCAGCTGTTTCAACAGTTGGTGTTAAGTGCTGTATGGCGGATGCAAAAATTCGCCCCGTACTTCGTCCAAAGTGTAGTTTACTTTAATCAACTTTATGTAAGTTTACATGAAAATGACGTCAGGTCGTTGTGGTATAGTGGTTGGCATAACGGACCGGTAATCCGTAGACCTGGGTTCGATTCCCGGTAGCGCCATTGACCGATTTTTCGTGTTCCACAAACATGACTTTATTTCAATAACGATATCCAACAAGATAATGGATTTATGTTATCTTTGATTTTCCCGTTCGAGATGTTTTCTATCATGTTGTACCTCTATGGCATGTCAATTGACATTTGTGTTAAACACATTTTTATGTAGTTAGTGTATGTAAAACCTGTGTTTGCATATTTGATTAGGAATGATGTACTTGCCAACTTTTGATTTATATCGCTGAACTTGACACGTTTTACTAGAAATGAGACATTTAACTCCTAATATGTCTTCCGCAAGACACCTTGCAGTCACTGTAGAAATCTACGCATAACTTATTCAATGTGTCACTTCCTGACATGAATCTCGATTGGAGAACGCTTTTAGATGCCCACTTTTGCTTAATGACCCCCATTTCCCGTTCAGAATTTCAGAATTTCTAAGAATTGTAACACAATTTTCGGTTAAGAAACACATAAATATATCAATATGGTACTAAAAGAATGTTGGTTTGTAAATTCGAAAGCAAGTCGGTGAGTGTGGAGCTACCATGTAGTCACCAGAGAAGGAACGTATAGTGCCATACCACTTTAAATAAATATGTGAACTTATACCGTGGTCAATGTTTAGAATAGATAGTCCATTTGATACCGTGGTCAATATTTAGGATAGATAGTCCATTTGATACCGTGGTCAATGTTTAGGATAGATAGTCCATTTGATACCGTGGTCAATGTTTAGGATAGATAGTCCATTTGATACCGTGGTCAATGTTTAGGATAGATAGTCCATTTGATACCGTGGTCAATGTTTAGGATAGATAGTCCATTTGATACCGTGGTCAATGTTTAGGATAGATAGTCCATTTGATACCGTGGTCAATGTTTAGGATAGATAGTCCATTTGATACCGTGGTCAATGTTTAGGATAGATAGTCCATTTGATACGAATTTTACACGATCAAGACGTCTAGTTTTTATCAAGAGTTTGTATTAGCAATGATATCAAACGTTAGGTAGGTGCGTGGTCACCGTGTGACGACTTCCATCCAAGTGACCTTAATTCTATTTTCTGTTCATTCAAAATTTAAATTATTACTGTGACAGTATGAAATATTTTGACATTCGCCTGATGTGATTTCATTTCAAGGACTAAACGCGAACGAGCCCACTGCTTTATGTATATGCTGATGTTAAGAATTCACTTTCACCAATCTATTTCCCTATGTAATGATTAATGTTGAATGCTCGATGAAAAAATACCGTGATAACTCAATAATAAAACCACATTTGGTTGAGAGTCGTTCCTATTTGTGAGACGATTTGATTATCAAATGTGATAGCAAATTCGAAAAATAAACCTTGACAATACGGTAGTGTTGATGAGATGATCGATCATCACTTTGAAGCTGTCGTTGAGGCAGATTTTACTGCACATGTTGTTAATCCGTCCTGTAGTGGATATCAAACTTTTATAAATAAGACATGTCTGTTTACTTTAGTCACGTGGGTTTTATGTAATTTATGAATCTGCTGTTCTATATATTTTGACAAAACATTCAAAATCTTTTAATACACTTAATGTAAACATGTCTCGCACTTAATGGCTATTCACGCCGACACAAGGTAGTTCGTACAAGGGCACACGTTATATCATTATTCGTTGCTCAAACTTTGGGCACATTTAAAGCGAACGTCGTGTTTGTATTACTGGCGTTCGAATTGCGTATTCTCATAAAACGTTTATTTGACAGGCTTATCTTATCGGGCCCCCACAAAATGGTAAATACGTGATAATAAAAGTAATTATAGTGGTGAAGTAGACAGCGAACTCATTGACATTTAAGTATTTATCACTGAATATACTAAAAGGAGCAAATGTTTTTTAAATAGACATTTAAAAATGAATAAAACAGAGAGAATACGTAACTACAGGGAACGCCACATACACAAGACAGTGCCTCCCCACGCAGACCTATTACATGTACATGTATATTGAAAATTATTTCATATTTTAAAAAAATGCAATTTCCACCCTTGTTACATAGGGATATTTCAAAAGCTTTCTTTGTGCTGCACGTCCCATTGATATATTACAAAGAGCGAATTTAACATCAGCCATGAACTAACTGAACATAAGCCGTTGGTGAAGTTTACATACGCAATGAACGAATTTAACATTAATAATGAAAAAATTAATACTCGCCAAAATTGCAAAATATTGGATCAAGTAGTTTTAAGAAATCCTGATAACCACATTCAATTATTTATAAACATAGGTTTGTGAAGTCAATCACCCCGCAGAAACGTCGCTTATAATAGGAAAACAACATAATAGCACGAATAAAACAGACAAAATGTTCTTACAAAATGATATTTGAATTATGGATACAGGGATGTTTGGAAGATAAATACACTTCATTTATAGATCTGAGTGACATAAGAACATATATAGGGTTTTCGGCGCAGCCGTACTAACATGGTTTTGCTATTTGCATATCAGTGTTGTGTTAACCAATCAAATCTTACGTAAACCACCAAGGCAGTTTCTCTTTAACCGAACAACGTTTGTAACATTGACGCGGATTGGTTAACCTTTCGATAAAAGGTACGTTACCTTACCGAAATCCACTGAATTTCGGTGAATTTACCGAAATCCATTTCGGATCTGGAGTGACCAGCAATCGTAACATCTCGGCATTTTTATGTTGCACAAAAAAATCTTAACCTTCAAATTGCGCCGACCATCTTTTTCAAGATATTTCTTGTTATTTGTATACACATATCACATTTTATAGGTGCAATATATAGAATCAATAGGCTATCACTTGCGATTGCTTTGTTATAAAAAAGCAATGATAATGAATAGGAAGAAATAAGTTGTTACAGGGAAGGCCATATACATAAGACAGTGCCTCCCCACACAGACCTTCGGGGACACAACAATCCATAAAACATAAGGTACTTGATGAGGTTAAAGGGTAAATACGTTAGGGAACAGAGGCGCAAGGAATGGCCTGGCAGACCACAATGAATAACTAGGAGAATCAAAGTGGACAAAACAGTGAAGGGGGGAATTAATGGATGAAAAAGATCACAGGACAAGCCAAGACAGCCGGCAACAACAGGCCGAAACTGGGGAGCAAACAACCCGAACACTATAAAAAGTGGAAGAATTGCACAGGGGAAAGGGAATATAACATACATTCAAAACACAAAAGAAATAATAATCATACATCGAATTACAGCCTTGGAACTGTCAGTAAAAAAACTGGGGGTTTAAATCGATTTAACAGCTAGCTAACCTCACACTGAATCACTATAATGGTCATTGATTTCCAACATATGTACATACATTGACTAAGCAGGCATTTAACCATTACGCGAAGATGACGCTTTTTATTATTTGTGTATTTATTCAAACGTTTGCTATCTCGGTCGATTACTTTGTCCGGTGAGTTATTCCATTTGACGTTAATGATGAAATTCTATTTTTGTTGTTGACAATAATGATGACGAATGGGATATTGTTGTTCTGATTTTTGCTGTAACCTTTGCTGGTTTCGGAGTTACACCAAGATTTATACCTTTTTATATACAACACATTTAGAATGTCAATACAGAATTCTGGATGAGTTTGTCTCGAGTTCTCTGCCTTTATCCGTTCTAGAGCTATTTCCCTATATAGATACTACAGAAGGGATAAAGGGAGAGAACTCTATAAAAGATAAAGGGAAGGAACTCGTGACAAACTCCTGTGGTACGATATGATTGATTGTCTGGTAAATCTATTGCTTATAATCATACTTAAACACAGTTTTTGAAAACTTTATTAGAAAAAATTATTTTAGTAAATGTGTCTGTTTATCTCCGCTTAGAGAAGATGACAAACAACGTTTCGATGTTTGTGTTAGAATATTATAAATCCAAACTATAAGCCCTACAAAACGAGTTTGGGGAAATGCCAACTCACAGTTTTATCGTCAAAATTTCGAAACGCTGTGCAGCGAGTATATACTTATTGTGAAAACAAACCAAAACGTTTTGTAAACATTTGTATATGGTAGTTTATTTTGATAAGCCGAATGACTTGGTTATTGCTATGTTGAAGTATTATTTTAACTTCATACAAATCAAAAGGCACTTACCCTGGAACTCATTGCTGTGTCTCGGGCTGGTCTGAAAGTAAAAAAAGGGTTTGTAGAAGGTATATAGAAGAAACTTCCGGCTCCGTGTTCACAAAGGATCAACAGATCTGGGTCCGCGATTATAACGAATACTTACATTCAGCACTCAAACCTCAGCACTCAAACCTCAGCACTCAAACCTCAGCACTCAAACCTCAGCACTCAAACCTCAGCACTCAAACCTCAGCACTCAAATCAACCAAATTTAATCTTATTAGTCCGACAGTGACTCATATTGAGCGTTAAAAATATAAAATAATATTAAATAAGTACTGAATATTCTTCACGGCCCATTTTCATAAGATATATGAGTGTACTATTTGATATGTGAGTAATTATTAAGTCTGAGTGTGGAGTGTGGCGTGTGGAGTGTGGAGTGTGGCGCTCCGACTTAATAATTACTCCAATATTTCATAATCAAAGCAAATGAACCAAAAAGAATATTAAGAACACATTTCACGTGTTTATACATTTTCACACTCGCATGTTCTATATCAAACTGATAAGAGTAAACTTTGTAATTCGAGATATGAGTGCTGAGACGAAGTATCCGGTTATAATCCTGGGCAGTGGATCAGTTTAATCCTTAAAATGTTCGTCATTTTCTTAAAGCAACTGAATAGTACACACACCACAATACCTAATTACCTTCTAATTGACTTGGTAAAACATTTAAAGCTTTACCTTTTCGCTGAGAAATTCATAAATTACACTTTGGGTATACTCCTGGGCAGTGGATCAATTTAATCCTTAAAATGTTCGTCATTTTCATAAAGCAACTGAATAATACATACACCACTATACCTAATTACCTTCTAATTGACTTTGTAAAACATTTAAAGCTTTATATTTTCCTGAGAAATTCATAAATTACACTTTAGATTGAAATTGTTATACAAATATCATATCTGAATTTAAAGTCTTCAGAAATTTGCAAAATGTTCATAATCACAGCACTTTGAACAATTTAACTTTACATAATGATTTTATCAATGTTTGGGAAAAACTATATTTGGTCTTGATCCTGATCTCTAACTCTTCGTGAGCACGTGGCCTGGTTCAAGTTACAGTGTAACCTCAATAATAAAACCACATCATTGCTTCGGTTTTAAACAACATATACCAAGCGGTCCTCCCTTGAGCAACAACCTGTCTTCAAACAATTACTTTTACTTTTCTGTGATGAATATTTCACCACCACCAATTTAACCTCTCTTGAGCAAACAACATCTCAACAACAGTCAGGTGTGCATCTCAACAAACGTCAGGTGTGCATCTCAACAACAGTCAGATGTGCATCTCAACAACAGTCAGGTGTACATCTCAACAACAGTCAGATGTACATCTCAACAACAGTCAGGTGTACATCTCAACAACAGTCAGGTGTACATCTCAACAACAGTCAGGTGTACATCTCAACAACAGTCAGGTGTACATCTCAACAACAGTCAGGTGTACATCTCAACAACAGTCAGGTGTACATCTCAACAACAGTCAGGTGTACATCTCAACAACAGTCAGGTGTACATCTCAACAACAGTCAGGTGTACATCTCAACAACAGTCAGGTGTACATCTCAACAACAGTCAGGTGTGCATCTCAACAAACGTCAGGTGTACATCTCAACAACAGTCAGGTGTACATCTCAACAAACGTCAGGTGTACATCTCAACAACAGTCAGATGTGCATCTCAACAACAGTCAGGTGTACATCTCAACAACAGTCAGGTGTACATCTCAACAACAGTCAGGTGTACATCTCAACAACAGTCAGGTGTGCATCTCAACAACAGTCAGATGTGCATCTCAACAACAGTCAGGTGTACATCTCAACAAACGTCAGATGTACATCTCAACAACAGTCAGGTGTACATCTCAACAACAGTCAGATGTGCATCTCAACAACAGTCAGGTGTACATCTCAACAACAGTCAGGTGTACATCTCAACAACAGTCAGATGTGCATCTCAACAACAGTCAGGTGTACATCTCAACAAACGTCAGATGTGCATCTCAACAAACGTCAGGTGTACATCTCAACAACAGTCAGGTGTACATCTCAACAACAGTCAGATGTGCATCTCAACAACAGTCAGATGTACATCTCAACAACAGTCAGATGTGCATCTCAACAACAGTCAGGTGTACATCTCAACAACAGTCAGATGTGCATCTCAACAACAGTCAGGTGTACATCTCAACAACAGTCAGGTGTACATCTCAACAAACGTCAGATGTGCATCTCAACAAACGTCAGGTGTACATCTCAACAACAGTCAGGTGTACATCTCAACAAACGTCAGGTGTACATCTCAACAAACGTCAGGTGTACATCTCAACAAACGTCAGGTGTGCATCTCAACAACAGTCAGGTGTGCATCTCAACAAACGTCAGGTGTACATCACAACAACAGTCAGGTGTACATCTCAACAACAGTCAGGTGTACATCTGTACATCTCAACAACAGTCAGGTGTGCATCTCAACAACAGTCAGATGTGCATCTCAACAAACGTCAGATGTGCATCTCAACAACAGTCAGATGTGCATCTCAACAAACGTCAGATGTGCATCTCAACAAACGTCAGATGTGCATCTCAACAACAGTCAGGTGTACATCTCAACAACAGTCAGGTGTGCATCTCAACAACAGTCAGGTGTACATCTCAACAAACGTGAGATGTGCATCTCAACAACAGTCAGGTGTACATCTCAACAACAGTCAGATGTGCATCTCAACAAACGTCAGATGTGCATCTCAACAACAGTCAGGTGTACATCTCAACAACAGTCAGGTGTACATCTCAACAACAGTCAGATGTGCATCTCAACAAACGTCAGATGTGCATCTCAACAAACGTCAGATGTGCATCTCAACAACAGTCAGGTGTACATCTCAACATCAGTCAGGTGTACATCTCAACAACAGTCAGATGTGCATCTCAACAAACGTCAGATGTGCATCTCAACAACAGTCAGATGTGCATCGCAACAAACGTCAGATGTGCATCTCAACAACAGTCAGATGTGCATCTCAACAAACGTCAGATGTGCATCTCAACAACAGTCAGATGTGCATCTCAACAAACGTCAGATGTGCATCTCAACAAACGTCAGATGTGCATCTCAACAACAGTCAGGTTTACATCTCAACAACAGTCAGGTGTACATCTCAACAACAGTCAGATGTGCATCTCAACAACAGTCAGGTGTGCATCTCAACAACAGTCAGATGTGCATCTCAACAAACGTCAGATGTGCATCTCAACAAACGTCAGATGTGCATCTCAACAAACGTCAGATGTGCATCTCAACAACAGTCAGATGTGCATCTCAACAACAGTCAGGTGTACATCTCAACAACAGTCAGGTGTACATCTCAACAAACGTCAGGTGTACATCTCAACAAACGTCAGATGTGCATCTCAACAAACGTCAGGTGTGCATCTCAACAAACGTCAGATGTGCAACTCAACAAACGTCAGGTGTGCATCTCAACAAACGTCAGATGTGCATCTCAAGAACAGTCAGGTGTGCATCTCAACAAACGTCAGATGTGCATCTCAACAAACGTCAGGTGTGCATCTCAACAAACGTCAGATGTGCATCTCAACAACAGTCAGATGTGCATCTCAACAACAGTCAGGTGTACATCTCAACAACAGTCAGGTGTACATCTCAACAAACGTCAGATGTGCATCTCAACAACAGTCAGATGTGCATCTCAACAACAGTCAGGTGTACATCTCAACAAACGTCAGATGTGCATCTCAACAAACGTCAGATGTGCATCTCAACAACAGTCAGGTGTACATCTCAACAACAGTCAGGTGTGCATCTCAACAACAGTCAGGTGTACATCTCAACAAACGTCAGATGTGCATCTCAACAAACGTCAGATGTGCATCTCAACAAACGTCAGGTGTACATCTCAACAACAGTCAGGTGTGCATCTCGACAACAGTCAGGTGTGCATCTCAACAACAGTCAGGTGTACATCTCAACAACAGTCAGGTGTACATCTCAACAACAGTCAGATGTGCATCTCAACAACAGTCAGATGTACATCTCAACAAACGTCAGATGTACATCTCAACAACAGTCAGATGTGCATCTCAACAACAGTCAGGTGTACATCTCAACAACAGTCAGATGTGCATCTCAACAAACGTCAGGTGTACATCTCAACAACAGTCAGATGTGCATCTCAACAAACGTCAGGTGTACATCTCAACAACAGTCATGTGTACATCTCAACAACAGTCAGATGTGCATCTCAACAACAGTTAGGTGTACATCTCAACAACAGTCAGGTGTACATCTCAACAACAGTCAGGTGTACATCTCAACAACAGTCAGGTGTGCATCTCAACAACAGTCAGGTGTACATCTCAACAACAGTCAGGTGAACATCTCAACAACAGTCAGGTGTACATCTCAACAACAGTCAGGTGTACATCTCAACAACAGTCAGATGTGCATCTCAACAACAGTCAGGTGTACATCTCAACAACAGTCAGGTGTGCATCTCAACAACAGTCAGGTGTACATCTCAACAACAGTCAGGTGTACATCTCAACAACAGTCAGGTGTATATCTCAACAACAGTCAGGTGTGTATCTCAACAACAGTCAGGTGTACATCTCAACAACAGTCAGGTGTACATCTCAACAACAGTCAGGTGTACATCCCTCAGAGTGTGTTGCTCTAGAGAGATAGTGTTGTCCTGTGTTGTGCCACACGGGGGTGTTGTCCTGTGTTGTGCCACACGGGGGTGTTGTCCTGTGTTGTGCCACACGGGGGCATTTTATCGTATAAATGTTGTCAATGTAAATTACAAACTAGCGGATCTTAAAATGTAGAACGGATTGTATGTAAAGTTTTGTTTATAGATCAAACATCCGATACATTCATCTCTTTTGTTTATAGTTATCCTTTATGTTAACAAACGAATAACCAACGAACCACGATAACATTGTGACTATTAATATAATCAATACCTTTTCTTCGTTAATACGTTTGATTTACAGCCTGCCACATTCTGGGGAGGGTCTTAGATAATATGACGATGTTGTGTGTATATAAAATAAACAATGATTAAACTAAAAAAACTAGCCACTCATTCTTTTGATATAAATGAAATAATTTAGACACTTTTATCATTGTTCAAATCAGCATACGAGGAAGTTTGCAGACGATGCGTGTGGCACTGTTACAAAGTTCATTGTTTCAGATAATAATTTTGTAAAGATTCTCAATATACAAAATGGCGGGTTAACCCAGAATACTTGATAATCAGACGATCATTAAATTACTAGTACTGGGTATTATTGTTTAATGTTCTGTTGCATTAACCTTCGTGACTTCTAGAAAGAAAACCAACCAATCAAATAACGCTAGGCAAACTGATACAGATCGAATACAGTAGAACGGAGCAGGACTTATTTCAAACAATGTGAAATCATCTAACCACAGTCACGGCGTCTTTCAATCTTTAGAACTATGTAATTCGTCCATAACAATTAGTATAATTAAGACAATTACGCAGATCAAAGCAACTACGCAACAGTACTTGTATTGTAGAAGATTTAGCACACATTTTTTACGTTTTAAACATGTTTACAGACTATCTTTCTGAACACCCAGGTTATATACTCGTTACGCCTTTATTGAATTTATTCAGGCGTTGCCTAAAACATACTTCATGGACAAACTCTTCATTATTTAACTGCATTGATGTAAGACCCTCTCTTCAATTACCCTCATTATAGTCACACCCTCTCTCCACAGTCCATATTGTTGGACACCCTCTCTCCCAACATGCCCTCATTGCTGGACACCCTCTCTCCCAACATGCCCTCATTGCTGGACACCCTCTCTCCCAACATGCCCTCATTGCTGGACACCCTCTCTCCCAACATGCCCTCATTGCTGGACACCCTCTCTCCCAACATGCCCTCATTGCTGGACACCCTCTCTCCCAATATACACTCATTGTTGGACACCCTCTCTCCCGATATACCCTCAATGTTAGATACCCTCTCTCCCGATATACCCTCATTGTTAGACACCCTCTCACCCAATATACCCTCATTGTTGGACACCCACTCTCCCAATATACCCCATTGTTAGACACCCTCTCTCCCAATATACCCCATTGTTAGACACCCTCTCTCCCAATATACCCTCATTGTTAGACACCCTCTCCCAATATACCCTCATTGTTAGACACCCTCTCACCCAATATACCCCATTGTTAGACACCCTCTCTCCCAATATACCCCATTGTTAGACACCCTCTCACCCAATATACCCCATTGTTAGACACCCTCTCTCCCAATATACCCCATTGTTAGACACCCTCTCACCCAATATACCCCATTGTTAGACACCCTCTCTCCCAATATACCCCATTGTTAGACACCCTCTCTCCCAATATACCCCATTGTTAGACACCCTCTCACCCAATATACCCCATTGTTAGACACCCTCTCTCCCAATATACCCCATTGTTAGACACCCTCTCACCCAATATACCCCATTGTTAGACACCCTCTCTCCCAATATACCCCATTGTTAGACACCCTCTCACCCAATATACCCCATTGTTAGACACCCTCTCACCCAATATACCCCATTGTTAGACACCCTCTCACCCAATATACCCCATTGTTAGACACCCTCTCACCCAATATACCCCATTGTTAGACACCCTCTCTCCCAATATACCCCATTGTTAGACACCCTCTCACCCAATATACCCCATTGTTAGACACCCTCTCTCCCAATATACCCCATTGTTAGACACCCTCTCACCCAATATACCACATTGTTAGACACCCTCTCTCCCAATATACCCCATTGTTAGACACCCTCTCTCGCAATATACCCTCATTGTTAGACACCCTCTCCCAATATACCCTCATTGTTAGACACCCTCTCACCCAATATACCCCATTGTTAGACACCCTCTCTCCCAATATACCCTCATTGTTAGACACCCTCTCTCCCAATATACCCTCATTGTTAGACACCCTCTCTCCCAATATACCCCATTGTTAGACACCCTCTCTCGCAATATACCCCATTGTTAGACACCCTCTCTCCCAATATACTCCATTGTTAGACACCCTCTCTCCCAATATACCCTCATTGTTAGACACCCTCTCTCCCAATATACCCTCATTGTTAGACACCCTCTCACCCAATATACCCTCATTGTTAGACACCCTCTCTCCCAATATACCCCATTGTTGGACACCCTCTCTCCCAATATACCCTCAATGTTGGACACCCTCTCTCCCAATATACCCCCATTGTTAGACACCCTCTCTCCCAATATACCCCATTGTTAGACACCCTCTCTCCCAATATACCCCATTGTTAGACACCCTCTCTCGCAATATACCCTCATTGTTAGACACCCTCTCTCCCAATATACCCTCATTGTTAGACACCCTCTCTCCCAATATACCCCATTGTTGGACGATTCTACAGTTTATCAATTTTGATAGAAATTTTAAATAGCAGAAAGTTTGTACAATCATATGTGAAGATTGGGTTTCCAAATAGTGAGGTGTTGGTAAGAATGAAGTAAGTTAATTTAGAAAACCCTTTTTTCACTGCATTTTTTTAAAAATATGACAATATAAGAAATTCAATAAGCATTTCAGTACATAACAATCTCAAAATAATGACTCATAAACTAAAAATACAAATGATACTGTTAAATTGTAAAGAGTAAATTAGAATGATATTTAACTAGAAGTGTCCATGACACGGAGACTCCCGCTATGGGAATTTTAAGTAGAAAATGGCCATAACTCCTCCAAACATTGCTGGACTGTAACCGAACCAATCTGTATTTTATTATTTTATTATCCTATGCTTATGTACCCAATATGACTAGAATGCATATATCTCGTCAAGACTTAATGATCGATCCAATTGTTCGTACGGACGGACGCACGGACAGAGGTAACACCTTATTCCCCTTCGTCATTCTTTGAATGTCGGGGGTATAATACAAAAAATAATACATACCGGTTTCAATCAATAAATCACATATTTTTATTTAACTTTTAACGTTTTTTCTATGATAATAATTTGCAAACTGTAGATCTACAAGTCTGTGAACAGTTTGAACAGCGTGTATAGATTTTTCCTTATATTTGTATTATTGATTTAAAAAAATTGACAAGGCGATAACTTATAGGTTTGGCTGAAAAATTGGGAGCTAGACAAACATTATTATCAGGAAGCTTTAACATCCAGGGGCAGATCGAGTTCAAGATATTTTCTTATAAAGCAATCCAGTCCAAACCAATAAGACACCGTAATGTTTCACACTTGCCAAAATAAACGTCTTGTGTTGTTTTGTAATTGTTTGAGCTGTGCTGTGCTGCGCGCTGCGTTGCGCTGAGGTGTGGAGTGGAGTGCTGATATGTGTTGTGCTGAGGTGTGGAGGTTTGTGTTGTGATGTGTTGTGCTGAGGTGTGGAGTGTTGTGCTGATGTGTGTTGTGCTGAGGTGTGGAGTGTTGTGCTGATGTGTGGAGTGTTGTGATGGGGTGTGGTGTGTTGAGTTGTTTTGAGATGTGTTGTGCTGAGGTGTGGAGTGTTGTGCTGAGGTGTGGTGTGTTGTCCTGAGATGTGTTGTGCTGAGGTGTGGAGTGTTGTGCTGAGGTGTGGTGTGTTGTCCTGAGATGTGTTGTATTGTGGTGTTTTTTCCTGAGATATGTTGTGTTGTGGTGTTTTGTCCTGATGTTTGATGTGGTGTGGTGTTTTGTCCTGAGGTTTGATGTGGTGTGGTGTTTTGTGTTGTGGTGTGTTGTCATGAGATGTGTTGTGGTGTTGTGTGTTGTGTTGTGCTGAGGTGTGGTGTGTTGTCCTGAGATGTGTTGTGTTTTGGTGTTTTGTCCTGAGATGTGTTGAGGTGTTTTGTCCTGAGGTTTGATGTGGTGTGGTGTTTTGTGTTGTGGTGTGTTGTCCTGAGATGTGTTGTGTTTTGGTGTTTTGTCTTGAGATGTGTTGTGGTGTTTTGTCCTGAGGTTTGATGTGGTGTGATGTTTTGTGTTGTGGTGTGTTGTCCTGAGATGTGTTGTAGTGTGGTGTTTTGCCCTGATGTGTGTTGTTGTGTGTTGTCCTGAGGTGCGTTTTGGTGTGGTGTGATGTAATTATCTGATGTGTGGTGTGTGGTGTGATATCCTGATGTGCATTGTATGTAGATGTCCTGACGCGCGATGTGGCGTTTTGTCCTGAGTTGTGTTGTGTTAAGTTATGTTTTATGTGTGGTATGGTGTGCTGCGGTGTGTGGTGTACTGTGGTGTGTGGTATGGTGTGCTGTGGTGTGTGGTGTGCTGTGCTGTGGTGGCGTGGTAACTTCCCCAGGTTGATTACTTTTACTTTTCTAATTATTTAATGAATTTGAAACTGAACCTGATCGAAAAAGTCTATTTTGACAAATATATTATACCCCGTTATTTAAATACAATATATAAATACCGATATCATACTGTTCAATATATCGAACGACCAATATGCGCACCAGCATTTATCTAAATATCTGTCCTCTACTTTTGTCCCCAAAGAGGAAGTATAAAAAGTATCAAATTTCTATGCATACCAATAACAATTTACCAAATACAAGTACCGCCTTTACAAATATTCTGATCTTCCCATCTTGTTTTAAGTTATCTAGCGTAAAATTTTATTTCACGGTACATTGTTCATTATGCACAGTATAAATTATGTCTTTACCGCTATAAAAATTATTATCGTAAATTGTCGACGATTAATTTCAACAATGTGAAGTGTGCACTCTATGAACACGGTGTTTATGTTAAAAATGAGGTTCACAATTTAATCAAAATATCGATTTTGCATGTTGGTAAATTGCATTTTATGTATACAAAATATATATACACTATAATACAGTATCATTCTGAGGCCTACATTGACGAGTTATGTTTAGATATGCTCAATATGATACGAAGATTAAGTTTTTTACAAGCAGTTGAAGTGTATTTAGTAATGCTTTATTTTCGTGAAGTATTTGACAAGATTGAATACGTAGTTGTAAATTTGACCGACTGAGTAGATAATGCGATAATTGCCTACTTTTTGACGTCATGTGATTGTACTCAGTAATTTATCTAGTTAATATTTTCTACAAACTTAGACAAACGTACGTTCAATAAAAAATCGGTTGTCACATTTTGGCATTGTTTAAAGTGTGTAATCGTAAATTATTTGTAACATTGTATAGTATGTGGGCAATATACGAGAATCATCATTGTAACATTGTAGTATGTGGGCAATATAAGAGAATCAACATTGTAACATTGTAATATGTGGGCAATATAAGAGAATCAACATTGTAACATTGTAATATGTGGGCAATATAAGAGAATCAACATTGTAACATTGTAGTATGTGGGCAATATAAGAGAATCAACATTGTAACATTGTAGTATGTGGGCAATATAAGAGAGGCAACATTGTAACATTGTAGTATGTGGGCAATATAAGAGAATCAACATTGTAACATTGTAATATGTGGGCAATATAAGAGAATCAACATTGTAACATTGTAGTATGTGGGCAATATAAGAGAATCAACATTGTAACATTGTAATATGTGGGCAATATAAGAGAGGCAACATTGTAACATTGTAGTATGTGGGCAATATAAGAGAATCAACATTGTAACATTGTAATATGTGGGCAATATAAGAGAATCAACATTGTAACATTGTAATATGTGGGCAATATAAGAGAATCAACATTGTAACATTGTAGTATGTGGGCAATATAAGAGAATCAACATTGTAACATTGTAGTATGTGGGCAATATAAGAGAGGCAACATTGTAACATTGTAGTATGTGGGCAATATAAGAGAATCAACATTGTAACATTGTAATATGTGGGCAATATAAGAGAATCAACATTGTAACATTGTAGTATGTGGGCAATATAAGAGAGTCAACATTGTAACATTGTAATATGTGGGCAATATAAGAGAATCAACATTGTAACATTGTAGTATGTGGGCAATATAAGAGAATCAACATTGTAACAGTGTAGTATGTGGGCTATATAAGAGAATCATCATTGTAACATTGTAGTATGTGGGCAATATAAGAGAATCAACATTCGTCGTTGCCAGTTTGTTTTCAGCCATATGCCAAGATTACAAAGCACGTTAATATTTACTTGAGGACGGTTGTAAACAAACTTTGACGTGGTCAGCCAATGAAAATGGGTTTAACAAACGGCTGTCCAATAGACTTTGTGTACACAGTACACGATATTCTCAACTAATTTTGAATCGATAGTAATCTTGATTTTTTAAATCTGAAGTATCCAATATTTTATACAGTGCTTATCGTCGCTTATTGGCAACGATCGCACTAAAGTTGTGTATATTTAAATAGTCCCTTACTCGTTATTCTTTTTGTTTATTTTACTTTTTAAAGGTGAAAATTTTAAAATCAAACTGAAAACAAGAAAATATTCAGTTAGAACAAATATTTTTACACTGAATAAAAGAGAGGAAATTATAGAATAATGTCACAACTGTTAAACTATTCTAGTAATAAGATAAAGCGTTTAAATTCACGTTTGAAAATAGTGTCCCTATAATAAATTCTATTGATCAAAACTGGTAGAGCTGGAAACTCGAGATCGATGTTCGGGTCATTTTCAAGGGGGACAATCCACAGCGATAAGCCAACTGAGAGGCATTAAAAGTTGGATATGCGTGATATTTACTCAATACGATCTAATCTATGCTCGAGGCAGAAAGTTATACAACGGTTCAGATTTTTAAAACAATGTCCTAACTGCCGAGTCTAAGTCACGTAAGTATATTTAAAGAGAGAGTGTTACTGGGAACACCACAGAGGGGAAGAAAATGCCTCTCCACGCAGACCCGGGGCAATAACAGACAATGCCTCCCCACAAAGACCCGGGGCAATAACAGACAATGCCTCCCCACAAAGACCCGGGGCAATAACTGACAATGCCTCCCCACAAAGACCCGGGGCAATAACAGACAATGCCTACCCACAAAGACCCGGGGTAATAACAGACAATGCCTCCCCACACAGACCCGGGGCAATAACAGACAATGCCTCTCCACAAAAACCGGGACAATAACAGACAATAGCTCCCCACACAGATCCGGGACAATAACAGACAATGCCTACCCACAAAGACCCGGGGCAATAACAGACAATATCTCCCCACACAGACCCGGGGCAATAACAGACAATGCCTCTCCACAAAGACCCGGGGCAATAACAGACAATAGCTCCCAACACAGATCCGGGACAATAACAGACAATGCCTACCCACAAAGACCCGGGGCAATAACATACAATGCCTCCCCACACAGACCCGGGGCAATAACAGACAATGCCTCTCCACAAAAACCGGGACAATAACAGACAACAGCTCCCCACACAGATCCGGGACAATAACTGACAATGCCTACCCACAAAGACCCGGGGCAATAACAGACAATGCCTCTCCACAAAGACCCGGGACAATAACAGACAATATCTCCCCACACAGATCCGGGACAATAACAGACAATGCCTACCCACAAAGACCCGGGGCAATAACAGACAATGCCTCTCCACAAAGACCCGGGACAATAACAGACATTATTAAATAACTATTAATTATTAGCCCTTAAACACAGCATTTGCCTCGTCCAATAATACAAAGGCCTCCTCTATAACAGGGCCAATATCAATATCACTTTTCGGCCCGGGGCCGCTAACTGATATTGATATTGGCCCCGCATTTTAAAGAATTTGATTGGCTAATTAAACAGGGCCAAAAAATGATATAGATTCGCAGCTGGAAATTCGGAAACGGCAGCCATTTTATTTTAAAGTCAGTATTTAAACGTTCGTCGACAGTTTTTAGCACGGAACTAATTCATAGTTTTAGCGTATACAGAAAAAAACACGATTTAGTGGTATGTAACCGCTGTGTACGTAAAATTTACAAGCGTTTATATTCACTCGGATCAATGCGGAAGAATGTCGTCTGGCGAGGAAATGTTAGAGCTGCTAGCTAATGAAGTTATTTAATAAAATTGTCAATAAATAAGTGATTTGACATTGGCCCTGTTATTTGTCCTCGGGACAGTCGTATTGGCCCTCGGCCTTCGGCCTCGTGCCAATACGACTGCCCTCGGACAAATAACAGGGCCAATATCAAATCACTTATTTATTAACATATAATAACTCCCCACACAGACACGGGGCAATAACAGACAATGCCTCACCACAAAGACCCGGGACAATAACAGACATTATTAAATAACTATTAATTATTAGCCCTTAAACAAAGCATTTGCCTCGTCCAATAATACAAAGGCCTCCTCTATAACAGTGCCAATATCTATATCACTTTTCGGCACGGGGCCACTAACTGATATTGATATTGGCCCGCATTTTAAAGAATTTGATTGGCTAATTAAACAGGGCCAAAAAATGATATAGATTCGCAGCTGGAAATTCGGAAACGGCAGCCATTTTATTTTAAAGTCAGTATTTAAACGTAATAATTTTTTTAATAAATTTAGTGTTTAAACTTTGAATCCTTTATTTATAAGTACATGAAGTTATTTAATAAAATTGTCAATAAATAAGTGATTTGACATTGGCCCTGTTATTTGTCCGCGGGACACAGACCCGGGGCAATAACAGACAATGCCTCTCCACAAAGACCCGGGGCAATAACTGACAATGCCTCTCCACAAAGACCCTGGACAATAACAGACAATGCCTCCCCACAAAGACCCGGGACAATAACTGACAATGCCTCCCCACAAAGACCCGGGACAATAACAGACAATGCCTCCCCACAAAGACCCGGGACAATAACTGACAATGCCTCCCCACAAAGACCCGGGACAATAACAGACAATGCCTCCCCACAAAGACCCTGGACAATAACAGACAATGCCTCCCCACAAAGACCCGGGACAATAACAGACAATGCCTCCCCACAAAGACCCGGGACAATAACAGACAATGCCTCCTCACAAAGACCCGGGACAATAACAGACAATGCCTCCCCACAAAGACCCGGGACAATAACAGACAATGCCTCCCCACAAAGACCCTGGACAATAACAGACAATGCCTCCCCACAAAGACCCGGGACAATAACAAACAATGCCTCCCCACAAAGACCCGGGACAATAACAGACAATGCCTCCCCACAAAGACCCGGGACAATAACAAACAATGCCTCCCCACAAAGACCCTGGACAATAACAGACAATGCCTCCCCACAAAGACCCGGGACAATAACAGACAATGCCTCCCCACAAAGACCCTGGACAATAACAAACAATGCCTCCCCACAAAGACCCGGGACAATAACAGACAATGCCTCCCCACAAAGACCCTGGACAATAACAGACAATGCCTCCCCACAAAGACCCTGGACAATAACAGACAATGCCTCCCCACAAAGACCCTGGACAATAACAAACAATGCCTCCCCACAAAGACCCGGGACAATAACAGACAATGCCTCCTCACAAAGACCCGGGACAATAACAGACAATGCCTCCCCACAAAGACCCTGGACAATAACAAACAATGCCTCCTCACAAAGACCCTGGACAATAACAAACAATGCCTCCCCACAAAGACCCGGGACAATAACAGACAATGCCTCCTCACAAAGACCCGGGACAATAACAGACAATGCCTCCCCACAAAGACCCGGGACAATAACAGACAATGCCTCCCCACAAAGACCCTGGACAATAACAAACAATGCCTCCTCACAAAGACCCGGGACAATAACAGACAATGCCTCCCCACAAAGACCCGGGACAATAACAGTCTATAAAACAATAGGGACTGAGAAGGTGCAAGGGTCAAAATGTATGAGAATAGGGTAGCAAAGAATGGTCTGTCCTACCATCAAAAACACATGTGAACAATTTAGGGGCACCAAGAGAGGGAGTTAATGGATGGAATACACACGGAACATGTTTACTAGTGAAAAGGAAAAAGACGTTATAAGCGTACATCGTCGGATTTTTCAAAAAGACCGACTGGTCACTAAGAAGTTTAACTTTTTCATATTTATACATGTTCATTCATTTCGAAGTGGATGAGATTTGGTTTTGTAATTGGTCGATGGCAATATGACGATGGCTTTATAATATATTCAATACAATTCTCAGGTCACGCGATAATGATTTCAACAGTGGTTTGAACACTAATATATGTTGAACAAATTATTTCACCCAAATCATTTTTCGTGATATGTTTGTGTATTGATGTATTATTGTTTAAAACGTGGAGAGTATACATATAGTACATTGACAACAATTATAACTCTGTTCTGTTCATCAGGATTTGACAGAGTACGTATAGGGACCTGTTTTGTGTCATACATGTAAGCTGAGCTCTACTAGTCCGACGTCCGAGACTAGTCTAATGGTGAATCGTGCTACCAACACTTGGGTTGAAGTTAGTCCCGGACAAGTCTGTTTTTAAAGCTAACCAACTACAGCAATTGTTCACTTGTACATGTAAGTCACACATTAGAATCCCACAAACACATACATGAGACTATCAATTTAATATTGTGGAGCTATCATTTTGTATGTTTATTTGTTACTTAATTGACCGATACCCTCGTACATGTAACTAACTTCCTATGTCGGACAAGTCAAATTTTACATTTCCATTATTCTGGGACAAGTGTCTTTGAAAACTTTGAAAAAACAACAACTTCTAGAGCTCTGACTGTGGGGAATAATCACACGTTTGTCTGATCCCGAAGACTGGAGGGTGTTGTCTTATGGCATGGTATTGGGTTAAGCAACACAATTGCTGTTGAATTGCTGTTCACTGCTGGTTTCCTCAATGATTCCATCATAATGATGCACGTCTTTTAAAGGTGTTGATGGTGTTGGTGCTTTCTTAATAGGAGACGTAAATGGGTTCTGCATTTTGGATATTTTATAGTTTTTGTGTCATAATTTGTAATTAGTCCCCCCTTGGAGTATTCAATATGTTGTGGTATTACGCTGAAATCTTTGGTAAGTATTATTGTTTCATTTGAAGTGATACGTGTTGATTTGTTTGAAGTTTTAAGTTACAGTTCTAGTGGGCGTCGATATAATGTGTAAATTTATTACTGAAATCCTTCGTTGATGTATGACAATATATGCAACTGTATTCTTCCATTTGAACTGAAGAGATAAGATAATTAAAAAAATCAAAATCAAAACGATGTACTCACAGTAAGTCATATAGTATGCACAAAAATCGTACCCAAAGAATCAAGACGCAATGACACATACAGCATATTATGTAAAAATCACAAGAAATCACACAGGCTTGCTACAATAACTCGTACAGTTTTGTACACATGACAAACACGATATTTAGCGGAAAGACATCAATATAATTGAACACTTTGGCAAAAGAATGACCAGAATGTGTATATAACAAGATATTTTTTATTCCTGCTCGAGCATCTATTTGTCATAGTCCTTTTATTAATACACTGAGGCTAATGTGTGCAATTTTCACACACAAACTTCACAAGCGGTTATTTGTTGTATGGATAGTTTTGAAATCTGATAGTCGAGGAAAACAAACATCATTTCTAATCATTCGCAAGTTATTCGGCTAGCCAAATCATTGACTAGGAGAACTTTTCTCTGCTGTGAAACGACACATTGACCAGTCAACAACAGCAATGACTTTTTCAATTTGCCAACAAACACGGCTTACGAATTAAATCAAGGGGAAAAAGTGAACCAAAGACCTAAATACCATGGTATTTAGGTCTTTGAGTGAGCCCACGACCCCCTAAAAGTACGGCGCTCTACCGACTGAGCTAACCTGGCGGTCGACTAACCCCACACTACTACAGATTTAACTTATGCTTTTATTCATTTCAACAGCTATGTTAGTCTCCAATTTTCTACGCAATGGATTCCTCGCAAGGGAGATAAGCGTTGTGAAGAGAGAGTGCTCTTTCTTGTGTTTCATGGTATCTTTCTTGTGTTTTTATAACTTTTTGATAATGAGTATATTTAGTCACATGACAACAACATGACGTCAGCTAGAGACATACAGTTTCTTTTCATAAACTGAGCTTATTGCTTGGTATTTTCGAATGAGATTTTAAAGCCAATGCAATAGACAGTAATGTCAAATAACATTATCAGTAAACATGCCGTAAAACAGTCGTGAATACACTATTTCGTAAAACCGTATAACACCAGGAAATCTGTACGACCGCAAATACTTAAAGTAGTTCCATATTAAAACATCACCTGAAGACTGTTTACGGAATATATTTACATTTAAATACAAATCTGTAAGTTCTTACATATGTCTCTGACCTTAAATAAGAGTAGTCGAATACTTAAGACTTGTTAGAGCTTATATTATTTTTCTTGCACTACTTTCCTACGCGTCATCCATCTTGGTGGAGTCTATTTTTACCAGCGCAAATTTCCAATGCCCAAAATAGAACACCGTTGAATATTTTGTTAACAGAATTTACTGGTCAGTAAAAATAGAAACGAAAGGATATTTATACACATCCTTCATCACTTAATTGGTAAGAATAATGACTGATTACGATCGTAATTTGCTAAAAACATGACTTTATTTCAGATTGTGAAGGGGCACATCCTAAAAAGTGGAAATTCCCTAACAAAATGTCGAAATATGCTGTATGCCAACGGGGAAGCCAGTTGTCAGTACTGCCATTTTAGATTTCGGTCTTCAAATGTTCTATTATTAATTTCTTTGCCTATATTTATAGTGCTTGCAACGGACAGACCAAGATTAGTTTGCATCTACCTGAGTTTTGACCACTAAAAATGGAGTCAGTCTTAAAAAATTGCTGTGCTAGCAAATTATGAGATAGATACAGTTGTTATTTGAATTTGCAATAACTTCATTGCAACATGATATGAAGTTTTTCTATAAGCCCTTTTTATAAATACAAACTCATTCTTTTAATTTGGCAAACATTTTGCACTGTGTTTATAATGTATCACCTTGTCTTTTCATATTCCAAAATTACTAACTAAATTTGTTAGTTCTACTTTCTTTTTCACAGTCGGTGCACCATTATTTTATATCAAAATTATTTGACAATAAAGTAATGCACAGGTTCATAGCAACACTTGGGCTGTCAATAAATATTGAACACTTAAGTCACTCCAGGTAGCCGACTGGAAATACCTCAAGACATCACAATGTGTCATCATTTTTGTCAGCAAGAACGTTTAAAATTTTTACTACAACTATGGGTGTGATACGGGCACACATACATATATGTCATTTCCTTGTACTTGGGCAAATTGTATGTATATAAGTAGCAACATGTGTACATTTTGAATTTCTGTGAAACTTGTAGCATTTTTATTCATAGCTGTCAATGTATTTATTTTTAACTGAAGTTACAATTTGTTCAAACCAGTTGAGCTCATTAGTTTTGTATCCAGCTTGGGCTAAATCATAAATTATCCATCTTGTAAAAAATCTTACTTTTATTGGTAATATTCTTGTTGGGTCTGATATGACTTAAGCCAACAGAAGTCGATAATGAGTCATAAATTTCCAGTTTTGGGCTATTTTTAGAAATGGTGTCATGCTACTTGTTAGTGGAGGTATTCAATAATTCAATGGAGGGAAGTTTGTATTTCATGAATTAATGTCTCTATTAATGTGTGAATTACTTGAAATAAGTTCTTTGTCAATTTCACTGGATCCTTATATATCTTGATGTATAGTGTGTGCATCTTATTGATTACATTATTGATAAAATATGAATTTATAGCCAAGTTACTTCTTGGTTCAATACTATTGGATGTCCAGGTAAAGATTGGTTGTTTTCTATGTACATGGCTTATCATATTTTGCTCATTGAGTACAGTATTGAGATTATTGACTGTATTTATAAACAGATGTGAAATTTCACCGTCTTAAAATAAAAAAACAGTACCTTGGATTTTGTTCAGTTTTTCAGAATCCAACATAGTGTGTGTCTTGTTATAAAAAAACATCATATTGAGCATCAAACATGGGACGAAAGAAGATTTCAATCACAAGAATCAATGATGAGAGAAACCGACAGGTAAATAAATGACTTGATGTATTTTTGAAATGCAGTCTAAATTTATCATTTTGTTATTTTGTCTCCATTGAATTGACACCACTTGTGATTCCTGGATATATTATTGTAGGGGGTGTCACTTATTTTGAATTAGCAGGGATATCGTCAAAGTAGGCAGGGGTCTAGGGGTACTCCCCATAATTATGATCCCTCATACAAGAAAAGTAGCTGGGTGGTGATGCTTAAGACGTTAAATTAGCAACTTAGCAGGTAATTTTACCGGCTCTTATTGACATCCCTGCTAGCGGTCAGCAGAGCAAGTCCTTCATTATTAATGTCCCAATTATTTAGTTTCATTCAACTTCAAGCCTGTATATTAGTTATTACAGATTGAAAATTTATCATCTACCTTGAGATTAAAACAATATTTAAACTTCCAGCTAACCTATGTAAAACTGTACAATTGTAGGAAATTGTACTAATACTACTATGAAGTATGGAAGTAAATCCTTAAAATTACAATGGTATTGCATGCTTTTAATAGCTTATTATAATTATTTTTCAAATGACCTTAGATAGTACATTTTGTAAACATTCATATATGATTATATGTTAATAAATAAGTGATTTGATATTGGCCCTGTTATTTGTCCGAGGGCAGTCGTATTGGCACGAGGCCGAATGTCAAATCACTTATTTATTGACAATTTTATTAAATAACTTCATGTACTTATAAATAAAGGATTCAAAGTTTAAACACTAAATTTATTAAAAAAAATATTACATTTAAATACTGACTTTAAAATAAAATGGCTGCCGTTTCCGAATTTCCAGCTGCGAATCTATATCATTTTTTGGCCCTGTTTAATTAGCCAATCAAATTCTTTAAAATGCGAGCCAATATCAATATCAGTTAGCGGCCCCGGGCACTGTTATAGAGGAGGCCTTTGTATTATTGGACGAGGCAAATGCTGTGTTTAAGGGCTAATAATTAATAGTTATTTAATAAACATTATTAATCTGAATCCATTTCCCTTCCAACTGAAATGTTATACTTGGTTCTTCATTAAACTGATTAATTATCTTAAATTCCTGGAGTTTTGGTGTTACAAACTCCTGCTTCATGTTCATATATATTATATATGTATCTAGATAAATGATAATAAAATATTGAAGTGTAGAGGTCTATATCCTGTAGTGTAAGCTCACACTTGCATGCTTATATAATGAATATAAATGATGTATAAATCTATGTAGCTCTTTGTTCTTCGGTAATTCATTTTGTGTATAAGATTTTCTGTATTTTCCAGGTGACATTTACAAAGAGAAAGTTTGGACTGATGAAGAAAGCTTATGAATTAAGTGTTCTCTGTGATTGTGAGATTGCTCTCATAATCTTTACTCAGAATAACAAGTTATATCAGTATGCAAGCTCAGATATGGACAAAGTACTTCTCAAGTATACAGAATACAATGATACTGTAGTCAGTCAAACGAACAAGGATATTATTGATGTAAGTTCTGAAATATTATGCATATCAATCTGTTTAATGTAGACAGACCGGAACAGTGCGCGGACGCTACCAGTATGCAGACACCTCCTTATTTAGCGTTTAGTAAACGTCACTAAACGTCATCAATGATTTAAATGTCGAGTATTATTCCAGTGTGTAGCTTAATGATGTTAGAAGTTGGCTCTGAGAGTTTGTTGTATTTCTAGTAAAAAAAGCTTGGTCATAGCCTATTCTGGTAAAGTGATTTTATTTGACCCTTGATTAGTATAGTGTTTCTTATGCCAGAGGTACATTCATATTGCACCTACTGTGACACCTTTGCCACTACACACAATACTCCCATTGAATAAATAAAGTAACATATTGTCATTTTATTGTTTTGAATTTTCTAGAGCATTTCCAACAGATTCAAATCACAATGTGATACCTAAATATTGACATTGCTACTATGTAATATTCTTTGATTTATAAGTCAGTTTGTGTTCTATATTTAGATGTTGAACAAGAAAGGGGACAAAGCCGAGTTAGATGATGACGATGAACAATACACACTCACTCCGGGTACTGAAGATAAATACAGAAAGATTGATGAAGCTTATGCTAAAGTCATGCATCATCCCCCGGACAGGCCAAACTTTTCGGTTTGTTTGATACTATACATAGGATGTTTATATATACAGTGTAACCTCCCTAAACCGGACTCCTTCGGGACCGGTTGAATATTCCGGTTTACAGAGGTTTCCGGTTTATAGAGGGTTTTGTCATTTTGATGCCATTTCATACTCTTAACTAGGTTCAGGTTATTATTTCATTGAAAAATTGCACATCTTTCAATTTTACATTGTAACCACATAATATTTCTTTATTTAAGAAAAAAACATAATGCTTTTGGACAACATTGTATGTTAATGTTTTCACACGAGATCGTATGTTTGAAACAAGCTACATTTGTATTTCAAACTCGATATTTCTCTCTTTGATCTTTAATAATTACCCATTTAGGACTATTCGATAATAATCCAATCATAAACATAATCAACGGATTAACAGTCAATCAGTAGTGTAATTAATCGGTAATTAATCAGACCCGATGTCCGTAACAATATGTGATTTTCACACTTGTGTAGTTATAATGGGTCTTCAAGTCGCAACAACAACCAGCGTCATCTAATGACTAATCCAGCTTTTAGGGTGGAGAAAGACCCCAGACTGACTCCTGGGCAACCTTTCTTAAGCCAGCTGGGTGACTTCCTCACAAATTCTTTATCCAGGGTGGGATTCAAACCAATGCAGTGAGGGGCAAGTGATTTGAAGTCACTGACCATAACCACTTGACCATAGATGCAAATCTAGAAGTATGGGTAAACAATTGAGATAACATGTAGTATTGACATTTGCTTATAGTTTGGTAACGTCCAACAACAACAACAAGCTGAGGCTAATATACAACAAGTGTCTGTGCCAGTACCCAACATGACATTCACTGGGGCCCAGGGATTTACACAGCAAGGTGCAACATCAGCATCCAATATAGTGTTACTTCAACCATCAGGCAGTAATACCGCATTGGCTGGGTCCTCGCATAGCCCAAATGGTATGTGTTACTCTCATATAATCCTTTGTGAAAATTAGGGCATTAAATTTTAAAGCCTTTTAGTCAGATAGTAAAAGTACTTCATTACACGGAAGTTGCAAAATATCTTCTTGAGGCACCAAGTGCCTTGGAGAACTGTTGTAATATAAAGAAAACTTAAAACCCACAGATTTAAATCTCTGCACAAAATCTGTATTCCATGGAAGTCGAATGTTTTTAATGGACACATTGTATTATTCTGTTTGACTTCTACTTTATCAGCTGCTTGGAAATACTTTGATGAATGTTTCATGTGAAGAGGTATCTTTTGCAGTGAGCTTTTTTATTGGTTATGTACAAAATATGTTCTTTGTCTGTAGTCAACTTGAGCCCAGCACCTGGACTTAGAGTGGCAACCAGTCCCCAACCCCAGCCGAGTTCATCACCAGTTCCTGTTGCTATACACCAAACGAGAGATTCTACTGATGAGAGTCCAGGGGGATCTAGAGGAAGGCCCAATCTTCGTGTTGTCATACCGAAAGATTCAGGAGGTGGTGGATCAACACTGGTTTGTATTTCTAATACTGTATAAGAGGTAAAGTTTGCGAGGTGGCAAAGTTGGCGAAATTTTGTGAATGCACAAACTTTGCAAACAATTTCCACAGCGTCAATTTCCACTTCCACCAAAGTTTATTTTTCCATTGCACCATGTAGCCACTACTTGGAGCCAATACTCCATGGAGTCACATCTAAAGCACTGCATGGATGAAAATACTTAAATGTTTTGGAGAACTAAATTCAATTAAGAAATTGATAATTTTATGATGTGTAGATATTATTAACAGACTATTTTGGCAATTTGCAAACAATTCCACACACAAAACGTCTGAAATTGGCAATTCACAAATTTCTTACACGCAACATTATCCACTTATACAATATGTCTGTTAATTATTTTATTTGTACTTTTACTTTATCCAATGGTTTGGGTGTTTCACTATGGTCTATTATATTTTCTATGTTATATAGATCTGTCTTGTGGAATAATACATTTATAGATATTTACAAAAATCAATACTGAGCAAACCAGGAAGTTATCTTATATACTGTGTCATACTGATTTATAAGGGTTGAAATATTATTTTAGTTGCAGCAAATGAAACAACCAAGTACAGCCCTTGAGACCCCTGTTGTTTCTATAGCAACGCCTAGTGGAGGGTCCCAAGTAGCCAACCTTCAGTCAGCCCTGCTTAGCAGTAAGTTACGAGTTTTGTTCTGTTGACTTTATTTGTCATGTTTAAGATTTCGTTTTTGTCTCTGAAACCTCATTATTAAATTGATTTGACCATTAAGATACTATCTATAGCGGCAATCTTTTTTACCCATGTCATAACTCTCAAACAGATCAATGGATTCAATACATATTGCACACATAAACAAAGGATAATAAAAGACAGGTCAAGATTGATATCGATTACAATTCACCAATTTTTGGAGGAGTTGTGGCCCATTTTTACTTAAAAAAATTGGTTTCCAATCAGTAACTCTTGAAAGGGTTGATGGATTCGATTTATATTGCTTCAAAATTATGACCTCTTCAAACAAAGTATTTGCTTACTGCTGAAAAGTCCAGGCCTGTAACAAACTGTTGGAAACGTGATTTGTGTTACTCTGAATACATTGTGTCTGTATCATGGTATTAATGTTATCACAATGTATGATTTTAGCCGGACTAAACATCAATAGTGCAGAGCTTGAATCGTTGATGCAGCCATTACTATCCCAGATCAGCGTCGGTCCATTAACAGCTGCAGTACAAGCTTCCGGTATATTTGCAAGGTACAGTTTTATTTGTCTGATATGATTATTGTTAGTCTTAGTCTATAAACCTTAAATGAAGATTCTTTGCTGAACATATGATGATACATTTGTACAGTGAGAGTCAGTTATATAATGTATAGAAAGAGTTATACTTTGGATGTCAGTAACCAGTTTTGAGGCAATGAAATTTTGGTTGTGTGAGAAATAATCGGGGATTTCTCGGAAGCAGGTTTTTCGTTTTTACAACTGACTGTGTATCCCAAGGACCTGTAAAAATGATTGCATGATCCCCATTTTAGATACGTTTGTTGCGCTTATTCCTGCTCTTTTCAGTGTTTAAATTTACCAATATCATTCCGGCGCTTGCAAGTTACTGTTAACATTCAATGTGTCTAGCAACTGATCTTCATTTTTCATTTCTGTTATTGACCCTAAAAAATTACCAGGAACTCCCAAAATGGCTGGGTTGGAAGTCCTGTGACCCCTATTTGAAAAGTTTGAGGGAAAACCCTGAACAGGCTGAGGAAACAGAAATAACAGTCACTATATTGCTATGAAATTTAATTTGTCTCATTTTACAATAAGCATTTGTGTATTGGTTGTGTTGGTTGCCTGAACGTATTTGACTGCATCAATATGGTGCATCTTATTTTATGTTCATTAAATACATTATTGGTAGTATTTGATTGCTTTCATTCTGCGTGATAAATCTTATAGCCATTCATTGTGTAAGAAATCCATTTTCCTGGTCTGATTAATTATATTCCTGATTATTGCTTTGTGTCCATAAAATATGTCTGGTTGCCTTGGTAACAGCTTTTTATTGTTAAATATTTTCATAATTAAAGTCACAAATGTTACTGATATACTGTATCATACTTAAGCTATATTATGGATCAGGAAAATATTTCACTGTGATGAATGTTACAATTAATATTGTTCTAATGACTGTTCTAATTTAAGTCATATTGATGGAATAATTTGATTGTTATTATAATTGATGAAATTTTAATGTGTTGATTCTATTTGTTGTAATAATTCTTCCATTGAATACCTACGAAAAGTTGTTGGTTGCTTGGAGAAGAAGGGTTACTGTATGAAACTCTGTCTTCCTTGGTCAGCTTGCTACTGTTGCTATTCAAATAATGTTAAACCTTTAAATAACAGCACTGGTCTGTGTTGATACACACTAGATACACCATGACCATCATCTACTGAAATAGTATGGTCTTTGCAGCATTTAATGTATTCTTTTATGTAAACGATGGGAGTGAAACCTATTTGTTGTATTGAAATTAAACGTTTAGAATTAGAGATGTCGCCATAGCATTGAAACTTCTTGTAGTTGTGTGATTTTGTGCTGTAATGCTACCATTCTTCCGTCATTCGAGAAAAAGTGTACTTTCTCATTTATGATTGACCATATCTGTTGTTTGTTGAATGTTTGGAGAAACTGAAGGATTATTGGCGAGAATGTCATGATTGTGGGAAGAGTCAATGACTTGGTGCTTGTTCTGGCTACATCACTAACTTCAACACAAATGATTAAGGAAAATGAATTGGTTTTCTCACTACATTCAGGCGTTTGTCAATAAATATCAAGACTAAATGCCATACTTTTTCATAGGGTTGGTAATGAAGAGATATACCCAGCTGTTTGTTCATATATGTGTTAAAAATGATCAACATTATTATTACATTATATTTGGGCACCTCCTGATTTTGCAAGTTCAGATGATGGCTTATTGACATGTTTGTATTTTCTTGCAGTCAAGGGTTTGCACTAACACCAACAAGTTCTGGCCAGTTACAATTCCCCTTAATCAACATGTCGCAGTTGAAAGCACTGAACCTGGATAAGAATGTGAAATTGGAACCTCTAGATGCTGGGAAAGATGACAGTAATGCCACGACTGCTATGCTTGGAACTCATACTGTGACAATTCCTCAGGTAAATAATGGATAATGATTGAAAATATGTAACGATGTAGAACATTTTAGCCCCCCCCCCCAACTAGATCAGTTGGTAGAGCGCTAGACTGTCACCGGGCAGGTCCATGGTTCTGTGACATTGGCTACAGTCAAGTCCTCTAAATGTGGAGCAGTTATCAGTTGCTTGCAAAGAGCAAGTTAGTACTGGTTGATAAATAATTCCAGGAAAACTGGCTAGATCGACTGGCCACCGTATTTGACTGAAAAATTCAAAACAGTGTAAAATCTTATGAAAACAGATGGGAGCGATAGTTGCGTATCTTAGACAAATGCAAATATTTATAAATATGTCTCCTATTGTGAAAAAAAATCTGTTATCAAATATGTAACCAGATAAATTTTGACATTTAAGTGGAAAATTTTGGCTTTTTCAAAAAGGCTGACCAGTCACTAAATACTGGACTATTTTCATAAACATTTTTCTAGATGAGGATGCAATTTATGTATGGAAATGAGTCGATAATGATGCTTTCATGAGATCTGTTTATTCAATGCTGTTTTATAATGTAATACTAGTATAAAGTTTGATAATATAACAATGATTTAGAATTTTGTATTATGTCTTTTTGTGTCCACAACTGTGTGGGCTACTTAGATTTACCCTTGTCTGTCCGTCAGTCCATATATCCATATCTCTAAAGTATTTGACCTAGAGTAAAACAAAACTTCATAGGAGTATAAGTCTATCTCATATGAAATTTTGCAATTTTTTCAATCGCATTTATTTAGTATCAGCAGAGTTATGTTTCTTGATTGAGTAAAATGGGAGCACCTGTCTTCCTGTTTTCAAACTGCTAGTAAAGATGATATTTTGTGGATGGAACACTGTGTTAATACATTAAAACTGTATATTGAGTGTTTTATTGGTGCTAATACTCCTAGGATTATAGTTATAAACATCTCAGACACATAATACTATATTTGTTGTTCACATTTATGAATCAAAATAAGATAAAGTGAACGACAATTCAGTTCACTAAGAGTTTGTTCAAATATACGACAGAAGAATGAGTAATATTCTGTGTTAATACAATAAGGTTTCCCTTTACATTTCAGTCGTTACAAGGTACAGCAGTCCCCATCATGCTGACGCAAGCACAGCCTCCGCTAGGTACGAAGTTGAACATCGCCAGTGATGACGAACCACCTGAGAAACGTGCCAGAATGAGTCAATCAGATACATGATATTATAAACATAATACATAGTCATCACATTGTATATATAAACGCATTACATTACACTTTTATCGTTGGACAAATGAAAAACAGTTTTAATTGACTTGTGTGATATGGAGTTATGTTATTGGAATTGTTTGTTGTTTTGGAGTTCTGAATGTATTAATGCTCGTCATAGCAGAGGCGCAATAGGTTGGTCAAGTTGGTAGATATGAGGTACTGAGTGTCTGATGAATCAATATTACGTGCTTCATACTCTTAATACTTCTTATTTATGTCTATCCATTATCACCATAACATTGAGAAGAGTACATGAAATCCTGTTGAGAAATGCATGTTGGTGCATTAAGTTTTATACGGTATTAAATATCCTGTCTAAACGTGAATAGTATGAGTTACAGTCGGACCTCGTTTATTCGACAACTTTCTATCCAACAACTTTGTATTGTCCGAAATAAATATCAGGTCCTGAAGTATCGTCTTATTCATGTCAAATTAAAATGGACTATTTCTTATCATGGATTATTTGAAAAAAAATATTTGGACCCAATTAATTTGAAGGAACGAGGTCTGACTGTATCTGATTATCGTTATATTGTATATGGTTTGTTTGATTATATAATTCTGATAAATAGAAAATTGGTGGATTGTTAAGTGCTCTTTTTTTCTACAAAATTCATTTGTCAGGATATTGAAGCTGTACACCTTATCATTATAAAACCATAACAGAAGACTTCATTCGATACATGTACAGATATGATTGGTTGCCAAGGTTTCAACATAATTCAGGATGAACAAGTGGTATTATGTTTTCTTTGACACAACATTTTGTATAACATTATTTTTGTTAGAAATAATAAACTTATGTTTAGAACATCATATTCATATAATATGCTGTGCTGTATGTTTTGATAGATCATCTTGTTTTCTAACATTGCACTTTACTTTTCTCCTGTTCCTTTGAATAATGGTCAGCAGGGCTTTGTTCACCATTTTGGGAATCCGTTTGTTGTGATTGAGTAAATCAGTGTTGCGACTTTCTAAATTGGGAAAATTTTAAGTAACATTTATTGAATAAAATCATGATTTTTTTTCTCCGAAATACTTTTACTTAATCTTGATAATAACTTGATAATACTTAGTCACTTGTTACTAAAAGTGATACCTCCTGAAGGTTTCGGCGAGTTCTCGCTCATTTCTACTATTACTATGAGGCAAACCTATCAATAATCAATGCTGAACTTCCATTTTAATCCCTTTTTTTAGGCTTGTATTGGGGAAAAAGATACTATTAGGAGTGGATCCCTTTACCGTCCAAATTTTATAAGAAAAAACCTGTAGTGTTTTCTGGTTACTTTCATATAATATCGACATCAACATGTAATACATCAGAAAATTATGCACCTATTTCTGTGATTACTTTTCGTTTAAGCATGGTGTTTCCTGGGTTAATACTTTATGTGATTAGGCAACTGTTAACTTTACATATCTAATACATGTCACAATATCGTATATGTAGTGTTGTTGTATTCATAGATTTATGTTATTCCATATTTTATTTCTCCTGTTTTACCTCCCCTGACCGAAAGGCTTGAGTGAGTCGGTATGGTAGGATTCGCGTTGGCTTTGTTATCTCTGAATATTCTCTCTGGTCAGAGATTTCAGTGATAATGGACAGTTTCAACCAGTTAATTGATACATTACCGTTGCTTAACATGACATAAATGTCCTATCAATGTACCATGGTTTGCCTTTGTTATAGATTCACATTGTTTGTATATTATTCTTTAGTCCTCAAAACTTGTTCTGTTTACCGGTATTTATGTTAGGTGTAAAAAAATGTTTGTTTCAGGTTTCCAGACCTACCCTATTGTTTTGCTCCGACCCTAGAACGTGTTAACATTTTTTTCTTTTTGGTAAAATTTCTATGTGTGAATTTTTCTTTTGGTTCATATTTCTGCCCGTCCAGATTATTACGAGTATTCCAGCTATAGAGCATTATGTACATATTGATCAAACATTATCCATGATAAAAAGGAAAGGGTATTTGTCTATTAATATTCATTTATATCTATGTTTAATTTACTTTGTTTGAAAAAAATATCTCCAAAAAAGTTCTGACCTACCCACCCTATTTTTTGGGGCATGAAACCTGAAACAAACATATTGATTTTTAAGGCCTTGGTAATAGTAATACTCTTTTGACAAATGTTACTGTTAAAATAGTTTCCTCATTCTCCACTTATATACTTCTGTAAAGTATCAAGTTTAGTGTCATGGAATGAATGAATGAATGAATGAATAGATCCCAGTGTGCTGTATATTTATTGTTGATTTCTGTTCTAGAAAAAAATCGGTGATTATTGATCCTCAAAAGTTTTGGTATTCATACATGTTTCTGTGTTCTTGTATCAGTTAATTATGTGTTATAGATTTATCTATTGTCAGAGTTCACTCATGCGTCTACCTTTTAACATTTGATAAAATTTGACATTCTAGTTTCTGAGTTGTCATGCCATTTAGTATTCATTAGGCAGTCTAGTTATATTTGTGTTAGAATATAAGTCGAGGGTTGTGCACATAACACTTGTAACTCGGCTTTGGCTAAGAAGGTGTTACAATACTTTTTCGCCAATCCTCAATATTTTTGTAAGTATTTCTGACCAAAGGCTGATCCTGTTTTTCCCATAGAGATTTGTAAATGATAGTCATGTTCATATTCTGTTAATATCTTATCAAACCATTATTTTTGTAGAATATTTCTGTTACTTTGTTTAATGCGTATCATTCAATGTAACAATTATGTGATCAATTTATGTTGGATGGTGTTTGATTTTTTATGAACTGTCTACTACACAAACTTGTTTTGCAACATTATGAGGATTGCATGTTTTGACATTTCCTTTCTATTTTTGTTCTTGTATTGTATTCCCAGATATGTTAAATTCACTAGAAAGTATAAAGGGTTTTACAATTGGTTATAAATTATTGATATTGTCAAGATTTCCTTACAGTTTCCAGCAGTAAGCACAGTGTTTGTTTCATATGCTTCACAGCAAAATAGTTAAACATTTGTATTGAATTATTTGTAACAAACCTACAACCACTTGAACCATGAGCAACAATTAGTAGGTTTTGTAACTAAACACTATTAATGAATTAATAATGAGTTCTGAATAATAGTGACATTGAATCAAGTTTACAATGAAATGACTTCATTTAAATAACCTTCAAGTTATTTTCATGTCTGCTTTTGTTTTAGAAAGTTTTGACATGCTGCCCATCATCTGAGATATTATCCGTTTTACAACCCAGGTGTTGGACAGATTTGTATGAACTACAGAGAAAACAAAAGAGACGACAGACCGACATATTTATCACCTATTTAACAGTGTTTGCTTGTATATCTGTGTTGTTATATGATTTGAGGTTGCTTTATTTAAACCTTGGGTAAATTGCACATGTTCATCGTCAAACATTATTTGTTAGTGAGCACTTAATTGAATAAATAAAATATTGGAAATTGTCACATTTATATGTACACATAACTACCATAAATATTACCTGACTTCATCATACATTGTACACTGTACATTTTGTGTCAAATTTTTATGTCTTTACACTTCATCATGATTTTTTATCAATAAAAGAACTATTTTAGAAGTTGTATCTGGTTTATTTGGACAAAATGTTTTGTTTTTTCTTGCTTGATTGTTGCTGAAACAATTGATAAATATATGTGAGGCAGTTTCTGACTTCATACTTCAAACCGGGGCCAGGCATTAAATAAGGGTATGATTTGCTCTCTTGCCAAAGCTAGGCATTATATGGGTAGTACTAGAACTGATTGCCCCTTCATTGCTTCTATATATACATATACACAATGTACTATATAATGAATAAAGGGAGATAACTCTAGAAAGAATAAAGGTAGAGAACATGTGGCAATCTCCTGGCGTTATTTATGTGTGTCGGTTCAAGTAGACGCCATCTCTTATATTTAAATGACCTGAATAAGCTCTGGCTGCACCATTAAAATACCATTCATTCATTTTCAACTTAAGTATTATTGATAACATGTATGCAAGGGCTATAAGGAATACATGTACATGTATTGTTAATGTAAAAAAGTAATAACAGCAGAGAAGCTAGTGAAGGTTGACAACAACCATATCACCCAAGGTGACATTGAACATTTATTTTATTATAAGGCAGACATTCTGAAACTTTGCTACACCAAGTAGTTCATATTAAGAAGAAAAACCTGATTCATTTGCCTTTAAACACGACAAAACGAATATGAACTAGAGCTATCATAAATGTGATAATTGAATATATTGGAAGGGAGTGTAAATCAAAGTTATTAGAAAAGAAGACACCTTGACCTCTGATCTTGTCATAACCAGGACGCCCATCAAGTTGGAAGACCATAGGCTCAAGTGTTCTTGAGTTGAAACTTTTTCAAGGTAAGATCACCACAACTTTGACCTCTGATCTTGTCATAACCAGGACGCCCATCAAGTTGGAAGACCATAGGCTCAAGTGTTCTTGAGTGGAAACTTTTTCAAGGTAAGATCACCACAACTTTGACCTCTGATCTTGTCATAACCAGAACGCCCATCAAGTTGGAAGACCATAGGCTCAAGTGTTCTTGAGTGGAAACTTTTTCAAGGTAAGATCACCACAACTTTGACCTCTGATCTTGTCATAACCAGGACGCCCATCAAGTTGGAAGACCATAGGCTCAAGTGTTCTTGAGTGGAAACTTTTTCAAGGTAAGATCACCACAACTTTGACCTCTGATCTTGTCATAACCAGGACGCCCATCAAGTTGGAAGACCTTAGGCTCAAGTGTTCTTGAGTGGAAACTTTTTTTCAAGTTAAGATCACCACAACTTTGACCTCAGACCTACTGACTCCAAAATGAATAATGATCCTCTGCTTGTCATTACAGGCAGGCGCATAAAGTTTAGGACCATATGCCCAAGCATTTAAGTTGATGAGTGGAAACATGCAAGGCTCTAAAAATGTTCTGTTTATTAAATCTTGATGATTAACAAACAAATGCAATTAATGTGGCACTCTCTGAGATTTTTGGCCCAAATGCACTGAGATGCGTTTCTGAGGAAAGCTCATTCATGTTCTCACATTAATTGCAACAGTTAGTTGAAATCTTGTTGTTGAACAATCCCAAAAAGGGGATCAATGTAATGTATGGTATAAAATAGAAATATTGAGCTTGAGTTAGTTGAAACATTTCAGTAAAAGATTTATGATTCAGCAGCACACAAGCAAAAAATTAACGGTAAACATCGAGACGGTATTCTTTTCTAAAAAGAATAATATACATTTATTTGTAAAATGTTGTATCTGAAAACGTATTTGCTGTATTAAATTTGTAAATCTCAGAATATTTTGTAGATCTAGTCTTGATGACCATATTCAAAGAACTAATTCCCTAAAAAAATTTGTTTTGCAAAAAATTGTTCTGTAGTTACCTACCGATACAAATATCCCTGCATTCAGATATGTTAATAACTTAATTTCACCCAGATTTGTCATTTGGGCCAAAAATCTTTAAGAAAGACATTTATATCCTTATCTTGAAAACTGTGTACTCTGTCACCTGATCAAATTGTCAGTCAAACAATGTTGTGGAATGATAATATGTTTGAATATCGTCCAATCAGAAGATACTGGTCATGAATATCGTCCAATCAGGAGATACTGGTCATGAATGTCGTCCAATCGGGAGATACTGGTCATGAATATCGTCCAATCAGGAGATACTGGTCATGAATATCGTCCAATCTGGAGATACTGGTCATGAATATCGTCCAATCTGGAGATACTGGTCATGAATATCTTCCAATCTGGAGATACTGGTCATGAATATCGTCCAATCAGGAGATACTGGTCATGAATATCGTCCAATCAGGAGATACTGGTCATGAATATCGTCCAATCTGGAGATACTGGTCATGAATATCGTCCAATCTGGAGATACTGGTCATGAATATCGTCCAATCTGGAGATACTGGTCATGAATATCGTCCAATCTGGAGATACTGGTCATGAATATTGTCCAATCAGGAGATACTGGTCATGAATATCGTCCAATCTGGAGATACTGGTCATGAATATCGTCCAATCTGGAGATACTGGTCATGAATATCGTCCAATCAGGAGATACTGGTCATGAATATCGTCCAATCAGGAGATACTGGTCATGAGTACTTACTGACCCTTGTGATATTTGCTTTGAATCTCTCTCAATGGGAAGATATTTTTGTATTAACAAGAAATTTTTACAGTGTGTATTTCTGATATATACGTGTTTTATAGTTAAATATAGCATAAGTATTTGAGTCTGAATCCATATAAGGATAACAAGCGTATTTTACACTGATTTGTGCTGATGTTAGACATCAGCCTGTGCCCTTTGTTAGTCATAGATATCATACATGTCATCATATAAACAGATCTCACAGGGAGTCACAGTTTGTAATACATGTAATTAGATACCAGTAAATCAAACTTGCGTCATCATATGTTACTAATGGTTTGAAATCATTTCTGCACCCCACATAATTATGTCAGACTGAGCATCTTAGTCATAATACAGGATAGTTGTGTCTCCTGCTAAACCACTAAATAGAGTTTGACCAAATTGCATAGAAATGATCCTTGGGGGGGGGGGGGGGTCCTCTTTCAAATTCATATAATTGATTCCTGTTCTATTCCATCCGTAGGTCACAGGAGCTAAAAATAGATATTAAGTGAAAATCTTGTTCAAAACCAGTGTAGAGTTTTGATATTTGGTGTGTGGTCCTATTCCAAGATTGTATAAATAATTAAGTTCTGTCAAAAAACAAGGCTGTCAGGGAGCATTGCCTTGTTGCCTGTATGTATATAGTGGAAACTATTGAAAGACTGAACTGCTGAATGAATTTTGATTAAACCTATACCAATTTATTGGCATATTAGTGTAATTCAGTCAGCATGGCAGTGTACTCAGGTGAGCAATATAGGGCCATCATGGACCTCTTGTAATGACTATCCAGTCCTTAGATACAAGTGACTTATGTCTCCCCTTAATATTGGCAATTTAATGTTCTTGACTACATTGTAGTTGTAAAAATAATTGTAGTAAAGTGTTTATTTAATGAAGCTTGCACACTAATTCCTGTGGGCCTCAACACAATGCTAAGTTAAGACATTGAATACTTAATTAGAATAATGCACCTGTCAATTTTTACCACAGAGGAGGTATTTCTGACCAAGAGCAATTAGACAATACGTCTTTTTGGGGGTCTAACTCCCCACCCTTGAGCCAAATATTTTGTCTTAATTCCCGTAATGGGAGATGCTAATTCCCACTTCCGGGATCTATTTTTAAAAATCTAGTGAAAGTCTATTTCCTGTGACCCGGAATGATTCAGCGAATCAAATTCCCACCAGTCAGGAATCATCTTCTGTCTAAAGTCTCGTGTCGACTTGGTCATAAAATTTCATCCATTAAAGAATGTGTGACTCAAAATCAGGTCCATCCTCCACAATAGTTTTGATTACTTAGGTCCAGTGTTACCATAAAGATACTATATCCGAAATATAACCTTGAGTATGTTTATAGTTTGGTTAGCATGCGTTTGTGTAAAAACAACCATTCCTTTACTCCACAGGTTTTTGCTTCAAAGAGATTAATGTAAGGAAAATCTTGTCACAAGTTCTGAAGATCTAAGTTTGTTCCCTTCTTTAAACTGATGGTGCTAAGTGATTGTGATGATATCAATTAACAACATAGCACTATGTACTGACTTTTCAATGCCCAAATAAGTCCTGGGCATCAGATGGCCCTTAGTCATTGTTCAGTGTTCTGGAGATTGTTAATGTAGACACTTGTCCTCATCTAGTCTTCACATTGTGCGATCACATCAAATTCTGCATAATTTAGTACCATAACAATTTTTTTTATGTACGATTCCCGCTGAAGGTGACATTTATTGACATTTCTGTCCTTTAGCTATTTCAGACTAGAGGCGTCCATAGGACACGTATGTCGCCACTCTGGACTTTTCTTGTATAATGCAGATATTTTGTTTGAAAAGGCAATATCATTTTCAAGCAAGATGAATTAAATCCATCTATCCTTTCAAGTGTAACTAATCGGAAACCAATTTTTAAGTTGAAAAAGGGCAATAACTCCTCCCAAAATTGGTTGTAAATAAAATTGAAGCAGACCTGTATTGGATTATCCTATTATTATGTGCCCAATATGAATAGAATCTATCCTTCCTTTTAAGAGAAATCGCCAGTTTGCATCTTTTGGCTGGCTAATATATCCACTTGCACGGTCAATGATAAACGCAGTCCTGTCCAGCTAAATGTTTGTACAGCAACAATACAGTGCAATAAATTTTAATACAAAAACAAACTCTTTCATTTTTACCACAGACTTTATTTACCAAATCATTACACAATTTATAACAAGTTGAAAGATGTGATAATTATAAGCACACTTGAAAAAATAGACACAAAACTGATCTTCCAACAAGTGCAAATACATTCTATCAATCTAGCACACACTGTGATTGTTATGTATTATAATGAACGAGAACACCTGGTACCTTAGTCATTAATATTTCAGTCAGAAATTTATACAAACATTTTGACATCTTAATTTCCTGCATTTTAACAGAAATTTATAACAACAGGTCAAACAGTTTGGATAACATTTCATGTAATGTATTCATGAAACTTTTCAGTCAAATTACACAACAAACAGAATGGGAACACAGGAAATAGTATCAGTTAGTGCAAGTCTAAACTTCTGATCAAGAATACCAATGAATAAAAGTTCCCGTAAACAAAAGTCTATAACTAATCTACAACACAGAAAACAGTTCAACTTTTCAATTAAAAAGATTTAAAAATAAATCGAAGGCAATGAAACACATATCTTACTATGCAACACATATCTTACTAAGTTGAATTTTCCTAACTTTATGCCAATGCTTACTGTATAATATGCAAAACAACCATGGCAACAAACTTCCAACAGTATACATGTTTCGTAAGGAATTAAATAATTATATTCTTACTGCACTGTCTGAGTTGTACATTCGTCATAGATGATAAAATGAAGCACAGAATGAATGGTACAGCAAAAACATAAAAACCATACACAAGATGTGAAGTGCATTAATGATAGATACATGTAATGAAATCAGGAAATAAATGGTCACTATTACACTTCGTGTGATTTTTTGATTTTTCAAAAGGGAGAGAACTCATATAAACCACAAAATTTCAAAGGGAGACACTCATGATAAAATGGCTAGATTTCCATTATGAGTGTAATTCAAATGTCTTGTTTTTTCAAAACCATGGATTTAAAGCGCCATGATAAACAAATGAAACACAAATATGATGGTGCATATTCACCACGAAACATCCACATTACAGTTTACAATCGCGATGATCAATGATTTTACAAAGAACACATAAATATTTTGGCAACATTTGTACATCTTGTCTCCATTTTTTGGGATTGAAACTGTTTTCAAGCATGTAAGTATTTCACCTATTGTAAGTAGCTCCCTTATTTATTACAATAAACAAACATGAAGTCCTAATTTGTAAACAAGGAACTCGTGAGGTATGAAAGCATATTCTACATAATTCTTTTAACCATAATCTCGTGTTATCGCAGATTTTTGTTATTTTTTACCCCAAGAATATGCAATTTCATAGTACACCCAAACAAAGAAATAGCCTCTTCTAATGGCAAATTCGTTATAAAAAATACATTTAAAAAGTAATTCCATCACTTAGCATAAAATATACAATTGTTTAATGATTGTACACAGAGTGTGTGCTAATTAATATAAACCAACCCCAACATGTCAGATTCTAGTTCCAAGCTGATGAAAAATTGTCCAAAACAAGTGGCATATTTTGAGTTTTTTAAATACAACTATTGCAAATACATTACTGAAATATATATCAATACAATTATGCCTGACCCATACAGAGAGTCTGTTGGCATTTTATCTGAATTAAAATATAAACACTAAAGCAAACTGAAAAAGCAAAATCTAACCATGAACTTTTATGAAAGAGAAAAAAATTAAGGAGAAATATGGAAATATGCAGCCAATTACTTGGTTAATAGGTGAATACTGGTGAACATAAAGATATGAATGACAGTATCAACTACATCGTCAGTTGTATCTAAAATGTATCTATCTTGTGTCGGACACCAATTGCAATACTATAATGACAATTTTTGATTGAGAGGACAATGATCTATTCAATGCAAAGGGGAGTTATTTAAGATTTAATTCATACACATCACTGCCATGGCAATAAGCAATGTGCATGTCTATTTATAGAACACAAATCAGCTGATGTAAGTTAGCTGACCCTGACATTGAAATTTAAAAAGAAACAACATCAGCAAATTTTTTAAAACATGATCTACGCAAAACAAGCAAGTGAAGTAAATGCTAAAATATGGAAATGAAATTTCCCAAATGACACACTACAAAACAATTCACCATAGCAACGACAACAACAACAATAACAACAACAATAGTAATTGCTATGTACATAAACATAGATGACGGCAACAGAGAAACAACATCCTTCAACAAGTTTTAAAATAATTACATAAACAACTTATTTTACAAAATTCTACATGCCATAAATACATGTGTCCTCTTACAATTAAAATTAAGAGAAATTCTACATCATAAAAAAATCACGTGTTAAGAATATTTTAGAGTAAAATCTTCTTTAAAACTGTACAATACCATATAAAAACAAAAATAACACATCTCTCCATTATACAGAATCATATACTGTCAACATATACAAAAATAGTGATTTGTTTTTTATCAATTTCAACCTGATAAATGCAAATACAAATGTACATATAAATATGAGAAAAAAAATGTTTTTCAAAAAACAATATAATAAAACATGAGTTTTAAATGACAACAGTTATAAACTTTCCTCTAGCAGATTATAAAAGTCAACTGTTATATAACTGACTGTTACACTTGCCATACAACAAACAAGTAAAAATTCCAATGAGAATGACTACAACCGAAAGATTACTTACATCTACACAGACATAATGTTAAGATTCGATACGCATGTAAACTCGCTGATAAATATCTAGGCTTTATGTCGAGACAATTTAACTTTGTGCATTACAAAATACTGTCATGAAACATAAGCGATTACTATGTTACTTGATTATATTAAGTTTACAGCGTGATAATGCACGAGTATAAAATGATATGTGACTGCTTCATAATGAATATAAAGTATAATTATTTCAATTACATTTCTTCAACAAGAAATTATCTTTCAATTAGATAAATTGTGAGTAAATCACTGATTTTTTACCAGGATTTAATTATATTCTGTCATAGAATGTAACCAATATCTTCCTCAAAGGTCGTTTTCATCCTAGGAAGTACTTGGCGATTTTGTGGTAGTATCAATGGGAAAGAAACACAAACTGCCAATGAATTTCTCTTATTTCAACTTAAGTCTTATAAAATGAACACCCAATTTGTAGAAAAGAGCAGAGACTTTGAAATGTAAAACACTAGCATTGATAATTGATTATACTGTATTTGCAAGAATAAGTTCAACCGGATCGATGAACTATCAATGTATTATAGCAGAAATTGCTATAGGTAAAATTTACCAGCTATCAAAATTCAAACTTTATGGAACAACCCCCTTTCTTCGAATACAAATTTTTACAGTTGATACATTTATGATGAAAAGCAATACAACAGAACTTGTGTAGGTTTTATTGAAGTGACATCTTACTGGTGACTAACCAAATTTTTTTATTCACAAATTGTCTCGAGCATACCGACAATTTCATAATGTGACGACAAATACCTGAACTTGTGTTTTAAATTAAATTTCAAGGAAAATTAACAGAAACTAATCCATCACAAATCTTCAGGGATATAAGATTTGTCAACATCTTCGTACCCCAAGAGACACAAATTATGATCATAGCAGACTTTAAGACAATCCTTGCTAGATTTAAAACAAGTTTTCGTGTACTAACACCAGACCTGGCATTCTCTCGACTTCCTTCAGTAAAACATATCAGGTTCTTTTGTTTACAGAGAAGCTTCAATGTTAGAATTCATTCCAGAAAAATGATGTGATATGTATACATTGTTTTGACAACAGACACCAACAGGCGAAAGCAAAACTTCTCTATCTCCATACAAATGAAAAAGTAGATAAATCTGCTTTGGTTTCATCCCACAATATATGCATCACAAATTTGATTCGAAGAATGTTTGCAAATAAAACACCATAGAACTTATCAGATGAATATTTTGTACGATGCAAAATTTCAAAACTCAATTCATCTCAAAGTCTCTACTAGTTGCAAGTGAAGTGACACATACTAAGTATGAAGTACAACTAACAGCCTTGATGAAATTTTAACTGAATAATATTTACATTGTATTTGCAATGTGACAAAACAGGGAACCAAAGATGGGAATTTACAATAAAGAAGACATAGAAATTGGTAGTGAACACTCACACAAACTGGAGACAAGTGCAGTGTGTCAGTGCCAATGTGACAAAGGTGCTCCTCTTTCCATGTATATACCATAGGGTATAATTAGTGTCAATACCTATACCATAGGGTATAAATAGTGTCAATACCTATACCATAGTGTATAAATAGTGTCAATACCTATACCATAGGGTATAAATAGTGTCAATACCTATACCATAGTGTATAAATAGTGTGAATACCTATACTACAGTGTATAAATAGAGTCAATACCTATACCATAGTGTATAAATAGAGTCAATACCTATACCATAGTGTATATATAGAGTCAATACCTATACTACAGTGTATAAATAGAGTCAATACCTATACCACAGTGTATAAATAGAGTCAATACCTATACCATAGTGTATAAATAGAGTCAATACCTATACTACAGTGTATAAATAGAGTCAATACCTATGCCATAGTGTATACATAGAGTCAATACCTATACCACAGTGTATAAATAGAGTCAATACCTACGCCATAGTGTATACATATAGTCAATACCTATACCACAGTGTATAAATAGAGTCAATACCTATGCCATAGTGTATAAATAGAGTCAATACCTATACCACAGTGTATAAATAGAGTCAATACCTATACCATAGTGTATAAATAGAGTCAATACCTATACCATAGTATATAAATAGAGTCAATACCTATACCATAGTGTATAAATAGAGTCAATACCTATACCACAGTGTATAAATAGAGTCAATACCTATACCATAGTGTATAAATAGAGTCAATACCTATACCATAGTATATAAATAGAGTCAATACCTATACCACAGTGTATAAATAGAGTCAATACCTACGCCATAGTGTATAAATAGAGTCAATACCTATACCACAGTGTATAAATAGAGTCAATACCTATACCATAGTGTATAAATAGAGTCAATACCTATACCATAGTGTATATATAGAGTCAATACCTATACCATAGTGTATAAATAGTGTAAGTACCTATCCAATAAAGTCAATACTATCAAAAAAATTTTTATTATTCTTTATATATTATCCTATTGCTTTCCAACTAGAGAACCTATAACAGAAGAAATATACTTATGGTTTGTGAAGTTATGCTGACAAAAGCAGGTTTAGATACTCAAAAATTCACCAATCAAACGTTTGATATGCACAATCATTTTCATGCATTAAGTCAAGCACAATTTCAGAGAGAGCAAATACATTATAACTATTTAAGATACATGTAACTTACACTGTAGAGATTAATCAGAAAACTTAATTTATGTATAAGTTTGAAATCTTTGTGCATAAATTGGTTTCTAGGATTTCCCTATGCTTTTATGTAATGTAACAGTATGTCTTTCATTGATAAGTCAACATCACAGATGGAAGATGCCATGCAGGTATTTATATACATATCGTACACAGAAATATTTAATGACACTATTACAATTAAGCAATATTGGGTTATAATACAAACATACAACCTTTCCATTTTGGTACATTAAGGCATCAATGTTATGTCATGATTATAATTAAAATGATGTTGTAAATTTGACTTAATCAATTTCAAAATAACTATGAAACCTTCTTAACCTATGCTAGACAATGACCCCAATTTTCTAAGTTTTAATTAATCACTCAAAATAACAAGCTTAAACTTTCTATTCAAAAACAACAACTGATGTATACAAGGAACACGTATGTCCATAAAGTGACAGTTAAATTCCTCACTTAAACTTACATCACAAACAGATTTCTGTTCTCAAGCAGTCAAGCTGTTTAAAACTTAACCGGTATATCATTTCTTCACACTAACAATACATTTCGGACATGCAGTAAGCTCTAATTAAGACACTGTTGCGACAACAATTGTAGATTCAAGACAAATATATGCAGGTAAGACTACACACAGCTCTAAGACATTATTTTACTGTATTTATAACAATTATAAGAAAACATTGCTGAAAATAAAATTAAGGATTTATACCATAATACTATTTTTTTATACATGTATCATGCTTCTTCATCATTTAGTTTTTTACTCAACTGCAAAAAGGAATGGTTTCGATACTGCTAGTAACTCACCTAAAAACTGATATAGGATGTGCTTATTATAAATTGCTGGGTAGAAACATGTTGTACAAATATTTGAGTAGATATATTCCTAAACTAGTATCACATAAGTCTACAACATTAACAAGTAACTCCAAAAATACAGTGGTAAACATGTAATAAAAAATGAAATAAAATGTTAGAAACGTTTTGTATATATTTGATTCTGTACAATTTCTTATAGTTACATATATGCCTTGATATATTTCTGTGTAGCACAAGAAATAACATAACAAAGTTGACATCAGAATTCATTATATCTTTTATCAAAATGGTCATTAAAGTGACTTATAAAACCTAGAAAAGGACATTACATAATGAGATATATATGTGAAATGTTTGATTTTATAACTGTAAGATCTGGTATTTCTTGAATGTGATATACAGACAGAGGTTACAGTGGTCAAATATCACACCGAGACATCTAACCATGGTTATAAATAATTTATTTTCCTGAGCTCAAAAACAAAGAGAGATTTTCAACAAAATTGGGAAAAAATCAGTTGATAACATGAAAACTGCCTCACAAATCACTTTAATTTACTTTCTATACATAAAACGTTTCTAACATATAGGACAGGCAACCATTAATACTGAGTGCACGAAGGACAGAACAAGGCACATGAATATAACAACATTTAACAAAGGAGTATCAACAAAACATTGTATGTTCTACCAAGCTGCCTCCATCTCTCTCATACATCGAGATAAAATATTTATAAACTTAAAAAATTTCTTCTCCGTGCATTCTCGAAAATTCAGAACTACAGAAATATGGGTAAGTTTGTATAGAATCCACAATAATTTTTATCTGCCAGCGAATCGGTACTGAAAGTTCCCATAGAAATATGTCTAAAAATTGACTATGGAAGGAATGACAATACCAACAAAGGCCACTACTTGTATTATTATACAAGTCGCAAAAGGACATACAATAGGTGCCATGACAAAACCTGTATTAGTGATGTTGGTTATGACTTTGAGTATTTCCCACTATAAGCGCTTTGTCCGAAGATGTTTTGGAGGCTCAATTGTGATTTATAGAATGAAACGAACAAGGAAATATTTACAGCCCAAAATTTTACTTTGAATAATACATGGTTAGGAATAGCCCATTTCAATTTGAAGAGTGTAAGAAGATACATCGGGACCTGATATTTATTTTGAGTATTTGGATAAAAGGTTGTCGAATAAACAAGATCTGTATAAGTATTGCATAATTTGTTTTTTTTCCATCTGAAGAGCAGAAGATTTTTTTAGAATTATGTACATTCAGATGTGATGTCATCATTTGTAGCTTACTTTTGCATCTTGTTATTAACATTGCAATTCCTACAAAAAGAAAAGTAGATGTCTTATTTAAATACTTTTGGTATTAAATGAAAGTTGAAAAAAAATATCTGTTAGAACATGTAAAAACCTGTGACGGGCTTTTGGTCACTAATTCAGGTTTTGTCGTAACACAGCTCTTATTATTTCAAAAACGTTTACCTTTCTAAGATTACAGATGAAGCACAAAGCCTTGTGACATTTAACAGCATGCTGCACAAATGACAAATATAGACATTTGTATCAGTACCAAAAATGCATAAAAATGCAGAAAACAATGTTCAATAAACCATTATATAAAGCTATAGTAAAAGTAAATATATTTGTGAAATGATTTAAGTTTTGATTGTCAGATTTAGAACAAGAGAGGCGCCTTCATAAACCAGGAGGGTCAAACAATGAATGAAATTTCAGGTAGTTACTGTACTAATTGGACAGCCATGATGAATTAAAGCAGGACTGCGTTAAGTGCCCTAACATAAGATACATTTATTTTGCAAGATTCCATTGATAAAGATATCACGGACACTTCCAATATGTGTACATAAGCATCACTAGTCAACTTACTACACAAAGTGATAAAATTATTCTGTCCCTTAAAGGGCCAAAAAATAAACAGTTATAAGCTTAACTTTTACATTGAGAAAATCAATAACAAGGGAGACAACTGGACTCAACTAAAATAAACAACAAGGGAGATCATTCAAACATTCTGAGAGCTATCTGGTGCCCGAAGTTTTCACTTCATTCTATTTAATTCTTCAGCTGGTACCTAGCATTGAGTCTCTCTAACTATGCAAACTCTACAATTATCAGTACATTGTAAGAATTCAAGCAAAATTTCTCTTAAAAAATCTACAAACAGTTCTGATGTTAAACAAATATTATTTAACAGCTAAGGTTCTCTTTGCATTCCAGTAAATATTATAGTGACCATGACCTTTGCTTGCATTCCAGTAATCTGATAGACAACTCGATTAAATAATATAGAAACGACCGAACAACCATTTTTAAATGGTTGTGAATGTAGTTATGTTTATGATACATAAGCATAAACTTGATATATACATCACATTTCATTACAAGCAATTCTTAACCGATGACATTCACTGAAACCACCCAGAATTCCTGCTCCCATGACAACACCTATGAAAGTCCAGCAGATTATGAAGTGTTCAATATAACATGAGGTATGTAAAATAAAGAAATATACAGACAAAAACGTGTATTTCTTTTTGTCATGAAAATATTGTTTTTACAGATTAGTGCACATTCATTAAAACTGATATAACTCAATGTTGAAAGGTCATCAAACAATTAAAGACCCTAATTCACAACATTTGCAAGTTACAAAAAAAATAAACAAAATATAGAACCGACAATACATAAATTTCTCTCATGAATTGCAAAACAAGTATGTTTTTGTCCAAAACTAGAGAAATTCACTTTTTTGTATCATAACTAATGAAATAACACTACAGATATAACTACTAAGAGATCCTTAGTGTGCTCATCAAAGGTCACTATGTACTCCATATGTCCATCCATTCTCTGGAATAGTGAATGACAGGACAAACAATGTGTGCCATCAACTGTCCGCCCGTTTAAGGAAGGTCACCGTCACCATGTTAAAAACATACGTAATTTCTACAAACACTATTTTTAGAACTAAGTCGTCCATCCTTCCACTCTCGGTCTTTTCATCATTGGACCGTCGTACTCCCCCATTCCGCCATGTTGTTGTTGCGTATGTTGATGTTGTTGCACGGGTTGCTGCTGTTGCGGAGGTTGCTGCATATTCCCCGACGGTGATGGACAATTAGTTGGTGACTGGGAGAGGTGTGGAGAGACGTGACCGGGTGAGAGATGACCTTGACCTTGTGATGGAGGTCGTAACCCCAGGTGATTAGATGGTGTGTGAGATTCCCGTGTTGGAGATATAGGCTCACTCTTTATATTAAGTCTATGATTCATTGTATTTATAAGTAAAGGTGAAACGTGATTAGCACCTGGGTTCCCCATACCTTGTCCAGACCTGAAATATAAGAGTTCATTTCAGTATGTTTGCACTTCTCATAAAGCATATTTATTAATGCCATATACCATGGGGTACTATGAAAATTGTTTTTGAAGTACACTGACATAAAGAACTCTTTGATATAAGGAGTACATTATAAATCCCAGCAAGAATATTTTGCATTCAAATCATAATGAATACAGCAAACAGCTGATATAAAGAACAATTTTTCAAGGTTAAAAGGGCGTTCCTGTATTTGAATATTCGTTCACTGATTGCGCTCAAATACTAGTACCCTGCCAGACAATGATCATGACTTAAATCTTACAACGTATACCTACTTGTAAAAACCCAGGACTATGAAAGTACCGCAAGTAGACTCTCATTATTTCCACTAAAAATGCTTTTGAACAATAATTTCAGAAAACTGTTTGAATACTTTTAGCTTTAAATACTCTACTATTGAAAATTGTCATACTAGGACCGTAATGATATTCTATAATGGTTTGTTAATCTGGTACACAAGACTTTGAATATCTTAGTTTCATCACAGAGCTAAGGCTAATACCCCAAAAATAGTAGTTCATAGTGGTTTAGTACAAATACAGTAAAACCTCAATAATAAGACCACCATTGCTTCTGAATAAAGTTGGTAGTCTTTAAGTGATGTACCATAGTATTATGGATTGTACGCTTGCAATGTCATGTTTATAACACATGTTTATAAAAAATCACCAAAGTTGAGAAATATTTGCAAACTGATCTTTATATTAGAAAGCTTCTTGATATACAAGAATTGCTAAAATATTAATAATCATATATAGGATAAATTTCATAAAAAAGAATTAAAAAGATGACAATATGGAAAAACAATATTTCTTAACCAATGCTAAAGAAAGTCGAACTGACATGTCAGTCACTAAGCAAAAAGCCAAAGGAATCAGTCTTTATATATAACACAGCCAAAACTAACCAGTCCTTCACTAACATCAATTTTCACATTTGCATCATAAAAATACTTTCTTTACCAAACATGGATTTGAATCATTTCATATTTCTTAAATTGGGAACCATCTTAGCAGAACTGGATCAAGTACATTCATGCAAATAAAATGTTAACTTTTAACCCAAGGTCACACAGGTTGAAAAACGGTAACTTTTTACCCAAGGTCACACAGGTTGACTAAGTGATGATGACCAACTTACAGTTTTGTTACCATTTTTAAGCATATAATTAGTAGGTCACTCACCTACTGTCAGAATTTCTGACAAATATGACAAACAAATGTGCGGTAACGTTTCATACAATACTGCCATAGGGAAAGAAGATAAATGATGCTGTAATATTTGAGTGACCTACGAGGAATGTGCTAGTGATATGTGGATGACCCGAGTGACCTACACATGAAATATCACCTCTATCAAGCCTCAGCAGAGAAATATGTCTGAGAATTGGTATGCCTTGCATCCTAACATAATTTTCAACATTTAAAATACTGCAGAGCATATGATCGAACTTTGACATAAGGATTGTTAGCCAGGTGTTGTTGTTGTAGTATTTCAGTTATCTATGGCAGTTAGCTGATCTCACCAACTTGCCTGAGAACTTCCCCCGCATGAATCAGAGGTGGAGGTCAAATGAGTGGATGTATTATGTTCAGTCAAATTGTCATGGAGAACACAGTATTACACCTGGCCAGTTTTCAAACCTACCACATCTAGATTGGCAGTCAATCTGCAATCTGCCAGCTGAGCTTATCAAGTGGACCATTAGCCAGGAGTAGAAATGAGATAGACAAAGAAAGGACTGTGACAAGTGACTCTTACCCTTGCATCTGCTGCATACCCCCTCCAGGAGGGATACCGCTGGTCAGTGATCCCTGACTCCAGTGATGAGGACTAGGCTGAGGACTATAACTCTGCTGTAGATTACCCCCACCCCCTAAACTATCTCCTGAATTCATACTGTAATCATCTGAAAATATTCAATGCAAACATTACATACATTTATATCAAAAAAGGCAAATAAGACAAGTTCTTGGCTATGGCTACTATCTTTTTTGTAATGAGGCTTTATGTCACACAAACAGACAAGGTCATGTAGTGACTATTCCAGCTATCAGGATGGAGTAACACCCCAGGCAGACACTATGGTAGAACCACCTACAATACATAAGCCAGCTATAAGGCTTACTCACAAAATCTACATTCTGGGTGGGGTTTGAACCTGGAGCAGTGCGAAGCCAGTGATTTAAAGCCAGCAATATGTGGTACCATAATCAGTACCATTATCAGTGCCATTATCATATATGACTTCAAGTCCATGACCCATATTTTCAGTTAGAAGAGGTTTCAAACGCATACATTGCTGAGACAAATGTAACAGTATGAAATATCCCAACTCTCCACAGATTCTCCTTTGAACACACAAATACAGCATATCAAAATATGAAGCACACAGAAGCATGATAGTGACCACTACAATTATTATTGAGGACCTAAAAGATTCTCCACATTTGTACATGTTGCATAATACAGTGTTCACACATTTTCTTACAATTAATTACTTCAAAATTATTTGCATTCATTTTTTACTATTATATATAGACACTTGCATGGATGTGGGTAACTGATCACAATTGTAGGTGCTTAATCAGGTAAAATGTTAGATTTTAGGGGGTCACACGACAGGTAAAATTCAGTTTGTAACATATTATGTGATGCCCTCTCGGCCAATCAAAGCAGCTAAATTACTCATGAATAATAATGAGGTATATATCAAACAGGAAAGACTTACTATTATGATATGATGGTATAGGTGAATGATATCCGGTCCCTTGTGAAATACTGGGTGTAGAGATCGACACAGCAGGAACTCCCGGCGAGTGCTGCATCTGTAATCATAGATAATCATGCGCATTTATTACAGATTTTTTCTACATTTATCACAGGACTTGATGTCTACCCAATAACACCAACAGACCCGCCCAATAGATTACACAATCTGACTAATACACAACCAAGCAACCAGTCTTACTGACCAAACAATCATCAGAGAACCAATCACCTTATCAACACACTTTATAAAATAAACTCAATAATATGCTATTTAAAAGATATACACTTTATTGCAAACAATGTTCACCTATGTAGCAACATTATGAACAACATCGTGATACATGTATGTCAAGCAAAAGTATCTGTGCATAAACTATGGTTATAGTAAATTAAACAAGTACATAAACGCCTCGTTGAATGTACATTATGTTAAAAGTAGATGACTTAAGCAGACATGCTTTATGTACAGATGAGAAGTCCCAAACAATAAGAGAATAAGAGAATACGGTTATATAATGCTATACAGTGCATATGTATAACATCCATTTTTCACTTTTGATTTCTATAAGTGATTTGGCCTTTGAGCATGGTGAACATTTGTGTCAAGTCATTGTCCCACAATAAATGACAGTGCAATACTCCGGACAAGATGTTTTAGACCCATTTTGACTTTTGACCTCCAATCTAAGTGTGACCTTGACCTTAGGCTACGGACACAGGTCTTGCAGGACATGCTGTCTCATCATGGTGAACATTGGGGCCAAATTATTTGAAAATCCCCCAAAAAATGACTGTAATGGTCCGGACAAAGAAATCTTAACCCATTTTAAACATTTGACAATGATGCTTGAGATCACATCGAGATCTCATTTATTATGAAGTAATCTCATTTATTTCATTAAGGTGTCATTATCAAATGGTATTCGCAATATATTTTATTAAGATCTTATTTATCACATGGTATTCTTATTTCATTATGATCTTCATGATAATTATGGTATTCTGATTTAATTCATTAAGGTGTCATTATCAAATGGTATTTTCTTCAAGATCTTAACTGTTTATCACAATTGGTATTCTCATCCATTTCATTAAAATCTCAATTATCAAATGAACTGAAAATACCAGCAACACTTAACCACTTAGTCACCTGATACAGACACCAACAACAAATAAAACCTCCATGTTCTGTAGGAGCGACCACAATGGTTGAACAAAAACATTACCTACTTACTCATACATGTAAATTGTCACATACTAAACAACATTTGTTACATACCAGTTACTATAAATAGACACAGAGTACTATATATAGTAACATACTGGGCGTATTATCATAAATCACCAAAATCATGTCATGAAAATAACCTTACCTTGTCTACATATCCTACCATTTGATATTAATATCATCTACATCGCTCAACTAAACAAGAGGGCCATGATGGCCCTTATATCGCTCACCTGAATACACTGCCATGTTTTTTACCGAACTTAATAATTTATGCAATCTTTTAAGAGGACAACTAGACAATCCTTAACACCAAATATCAAAGCTCTAGACCTTATGGTTTTTGTACAAGAAGATTTTCAAAGTTTTCACTTCTAAAATCTATTATTAGCTCCCGTGACCTACTTATGAACAAACCAAAATTATCTATGTAACTTTGGAAGAGGACCATCTAAGGATCATTCCTGTAAAGTTTGGTCAAATTCATTCAGGGGTTTAAGAGGAGATGACGTTTATAGTTTCCACTATATACATATAGGAAACAAGGCCCGCCCCCTGACGGCCATGTTTATTGACGGAACTTAATAATTTATGCAATCTTGAAAGAGGACAACTAGACAATGCTGCACACCATATATCAAAGCTCTAGGCCTTATGGTTTTGGACAAGAAGATTTTAAAGTTTACACTTTTGAAATCTATTTTTAGCTCCTGTGACCTACTTATGCAGCAGACTGGAGCGATTTATGTAACTTTGAAAGAGGTCCACCCAAGGATCATTTCTGTGAAGTTTGGACAAAATCCATAGGAGATGTTGTTTAAAGAAAATGTTGATGCACGACGAACGACGACGGACATTCATCGATCCTAAAAGCTCACCTTCAGCACTTCGTGCTCAGGTGAGCTAAAAAGCCATGAACAAAACAAAGCAGAAAATAACTTGTTAAATATTCATTACAACATACCAGCATGTCTGGCCTATGATTGCTATGATGTTCATAAAACCACAACAAAATGCCTGGCTCCAGATTGCCTAACTTTCTGGTCATGTCTTAATTGTTTCCTCTTAGTGCATTGGCTCACTTGTTTCTTGACATTATTTCAGTTATACCATCAGGCTATAGATTACCATAGAGTAAAAAGGTCTAAACATTCAGGTCCATGTAAAGTGTGAGGCCGTTTTATGGGCCATTTACAAAAAACATTACCCTACCAAAATAGTATGGTTCTCTATTTCAGTTTAAATTCCACTAAAAACCTTATAAGATAAATTGTGATTGATCTACATTCCTTTAACATTGGATACTTGTCAGAAATTACTGAATACTGGTCACAACACATTGAAAATGATGCTAGTAAGTAAAAACTTGATCATATATGATTGCATCAAGAAGTCAAATCCCTCCTGTGGGTAAATTGCCCCTGAACAAGCTGAACCTGCCGAGTGACAGTAGGAAATATGATGAAGATGATGGGCAGGACTCAATAGAGTGGTCACTGATGGCACAATACTAGACTGAATGGTGCCATTGTGTTGACCCACTGGTGACTAAGAGGATTAAATAAAGAAAGTATAGAATGTGACTTCATTTTACAAGCAAATGGGACTCATCTCTTTCCTGAATTTTCTTCACATGCTTTCACACAACTAAATCAGACATTCCAAACTGCCAGAAACCTAGTCCAGGCCAAAACCACCTCAGTCCGCAGTCACAAAATGCTGAACTAGGAGTATGGCAAAAGAATTTTGTAAAAGTTGTAAGATATCATGTTTTATCTGCGTCAGAAGTCTAAAAGTGCACAAACTTCCTGATGATATTCAGTTGACTTTAATCATGTGAACAACTTCACACTATTTAAAAGCAATAAGCAGCTTCTAAAACACTTTGTACCACATATCAGTTCGGACTTCCATTGATTTTAGCCATGTTCTTAACATGGAATTCATTGCTAAGGCAACCAAAGATTTTGGCAGACAAAGGACAGACATTTGTCACACCTTGGCGCCAGATGTACTATTAACAATTTATGCTTAACTAAAATAGTTATACTTTCTCACATAGTGAAAGAGATCAAAGTATTATCATTAGTGTAATATTACCTCTGAATTTATCATATTATTTCTGCCATCAGGAACCATAAGACGTGGTGGACCCGGATGACTAGGTGGTGGTCGACCGTGAATCGGTGGTGACTGTCGGGTCATTCCTTTAGATGCCATGACACCTGGCGAAGAACATGGGGATGCACGATGATATCCGTTAGGGGTCGGGGAGTGACTCATATCTACCATATTACCTAAAGTTTAATAATAAAGAAACAATACAGAAATAAAGATGTTGTTGAACAAATGACTAATAACAGATGTGTTTATCTATATATTAACATGGTCTTCATCAGAGAAGTTATGTTTTAATAATAAAAGCACCATTATCAATTTAAATCGCCATGGCTACAAGATAAATGTTCATGACAATGCTTAAATATTTAGTTTTTGAAATGTTCAATACATTCCATTCAAAATCCCTGCCTTTATTTGGTGATGTGGAAGAAACTTGTTTTGTCTTAAAGACCTGCATTTAAAGGTATTCAGTTGACATTGATGCAGAATGTTTTTTCAGATCTGCAACTGTAAAAAAGCTTTTGTTTTAACTCTTACATTATTCATACCATGGGCAATGAATGTTTCTATGAATTTCATGCTTCGCAGTGCTCATAACTACATTGTACAATGAATTTTGTGTGTATATAAGTTATGTTGCAATATATCCTGTTGTGGTATGAACAAATAATAATATAATGTTGGACAGAGCCATTACCTGTTGAGTTGGGTCTAGGGCTGAGATTCTGTTGACCTCCAGGGGGCTGTAGGAGTCCGGGGCTGCTGATTGCGGGGCTATGTTGACCCATGGGGCCATGAAGTGGTTGATTCATATATGGAGAATTGTGCATTGGCATTCCTTGAGGCGACATTCCTCCACCAGGCGGATATGGAGACATCGGCGACTAAAATAAAACAATTTTTTAACTCTTAATGATGATTGTTATACTGGTATAAATGTTCTGTTGTCCTGTTGTCCAATTTTACGCTACAAATATAGTACAAATAGTAGAAAGGGTATCACCCAAATCAATGCGTAATTACAAATAACATGAGAACAGCAAGGTATAATACAAAACCTATCATACTCTAAACAATCCCATTAGGGGATTTGGATAAAAACTTAATACTAGATAATTAGATTAGCAAAGTAACACTATAATGAGCATAATGTTCGTACAGTTTATTAAGACTGAATTATAAATCCCAACTCCCAGCAGGATAAGAGAGCAAATAGTAGCCAGAGCCATATAAATATTCAGATCTGAGACACTAAATGGCAAAAAATGTATTTTACAATCCAAGAGATTTATTTGCATTGTAAAATGCCTATTTCAGACCACTGCTGGTAGATTAAAAATGGAACTTTGTCTCCCCGAATATTCACTCAATACAAGTTTGAGACAAAAAAAAGGCACTGTGCAAAGAAAGCATTTTTATACCTAAACCTGGCCTCATTCCTGACAGTACGATGGAAGGGCCTCAAGTTTGATCCATCAGTCTTGTGTTATTGTGTAAACTGGGTGGGATATTACAAATGTGCATTAATGGCCAGTCCCTATCTCAGATCTCAGTTTTAAGCTTAAGTATTTTTTAGCTTTTATTGGTAAGATTTTGAAATTGAACATCCAGTCTGCTTTACAAGACATAATACGCTTGATTATTTGCTAAAACTATAACACTAGATGTGTCCATAGGATACAGATGCCCCGCTATGGGCTTTTAAGCCAAGAAAGGGCCATAACTCTTCCAAATATTGATAGATTATTATTATCCTTTGAATATGTGCTAAATATGAAATGAAACCATCTATTATTTCAAGTAACGGTAATTATTATTGATCAGAAACCAATTGCATGGGCAGACCCACGGACAGATGCACGCATGGGCAGACCCACAGACAGATGCACGCATGGGCAGACTCATGGACAGATGCACACATGGGCAGATTTGTGGACAGATGCACACATGGGCAGACCCACAGACAGATGCACCCATGGGCAGACTCACAGACAGATGCACGCATGGGCAGACCCACAGACAGATGCACACATGGGCAGATTTGTGGACAGATGCACACATGGGCAGACCCACAGGCAGATGCACACATGGGCAGACTCGTGGACAGATGCACACATGGGCAGACCCACAGACAGATGCACACATGGGCAGACTCGTGGACAGATGCATGCATGGTCAGACTCACGGACAGATGCACGCATGGACAGACTCACGGACAGATGCACACATGGGCAGACTCACAGACAGATGCACACATGGGCAGACTCGTGGACAGATGCACGCATGGGCAGACCCACAGACAGATGCACACATGGGCAGACTCGTGGACAGATACACACATGGGCAGACTCACAGACAGATGCACACATGGGCAGACTCACGGACAGATGCACGCATGGGCAGGGGTAACACTATGTCCCTGCCATTCGAAGGTGACATAAACAGTGCATGAATGTACATGTATACAACTAAAATAATTTCAGAAGGAAAATAAGATTTCAGCATGGAGACTGATCTAACACTCAACAATCTCAGATCTAAGTACAGGTGTATACTCATCATCATAATAAGCTTGATATAATTACATTAAAAGTCGGTCTCTACATAATTATATAGTGTATGTAACTACATGATAAGACAGTGATATTTTCTTGCATTCAAACAGACTGCACATGTGATATATGGAGCATTAAACTTTGTCCTTGAATATAATTAAGTCTGTTTAAATGAGTTCATTATAATAATTAATTACTGCTGAAACACACTGATGAACACAGTAGTACTTTAAGGATGACAATAAACACTGCCTAATCTTGCACACGTACATTTACAAATGTTTTGGACACAATTTATTCTGCTTTTATCTTCTGTGGCTGGTTTTGTGTGATACAGAAAACATCTTTTAAGATAATTCTATTTCACAACTGCCAAGAACCAAGATAATAACATTTGAGATCAATCTCAATTCCCAAATCTATTAATCATTATTATTTTGGTTTAAATATATACATTTTTACAATTGTTTAGTAGTTACATAGATTAGACAGGACACTGGATATATGTTTTGTTGCACTATTTAAATATTGAATATTTGCAAAAATAAGATCAAAGAAATTGCAATCATTAATTATAAAGTAAACAATTATTTACAAATGCTAATTAATGTTTGTATAAACTGCATGCGATAGTTATCTTACGTCAATGATATTTGATACAATGACTGGATTTGTAAAATAAATTTGTTTTATGTCAATGCATCTGATTTTTTTCATGTAACCATGTAAACGAGTTAACGTCATCAGTACTAATTCATTTAACTCTAATGTAATACTAAGTCTAGTTCAAAACTTCAAGGTTATGAAAACAGGAAGACGTGTGTCATAAATGAAAGATGACATAGCAGAGCATTATAATGACTGTCATAATCACTGTCTACAATGTAGCGGCCCGAAGACTACATTTCACAGTGCATGATGGATAAAACAATATAATTGATAGACAATTTTTTTTAAATTAATCTAGAAGAATTAAATTCAACTGTTTCTTTATTAACATTTTACATAACACCTGCTGTAAAACACCTCTTTTATGAATTAACTGATAAATTTATGCAAAATAAAAACATACGAACAAAATATGAAATCAATCATAGTTGTCTCCCTTCCGTTATGTTACGGTAAATGAAAATGAAAAATCAATTTTATTGATAAATCTATAAATCTAGTTTTTTTACAAGACCTACGGCAAATTACAATTTAAAACAGTTACAAATCAATGTGAAAACCATAATAAGTAAATGAAATCAACATTTATACAGTAAAATGAGAAATTGTATCATGTTGCAATGTATGACATGTTGGCTTGCAAGGGCATGAACACACATTTAACCTAAAGCATCTATGAAACCTTGCAAAAAAGCTTGAGGTAACTAACTGTCTTCATTCTTACAAACAACAAATAAGCATTTGTGGCAGATGTCATCTCATGAGGGCAATTGTGATGATTATGAATTGACATTATTTCATGTCCATACAGCGAATGTATGACAATGATAAGCAACATGATTGTGGACACAAACAACAGCACTAAATCAGGCGCACAATGAATAACATAATGTGTTTTGATTCAGTGTAAATAGTTGAATGCTCTTTAAAAAAGAAAATGGAAAGTTTGATTTATTGTTGTATTTGGAGTTTTACGTCATTTCAGTTATGTATTGCAGTCAGTTGACTAATCAAGTGTTTCTACCAGTACCATTAAACACCTGCTTTCCACAATCAATGGACAAATTGACAACATTAATTAGAGATGTATGACAAAATGACGTTGGATGTATCATCTTCAGTGGAATTGTCATGGAAAATATATGCCTCAACCGGGTTCAAACCTATGACCTACAGTTCAACAGTTGAGTGCTGAGACAGCCAACTGAGCCAACAAGGCTGGCTTAGTAGAGTTAGACGGCAATGGTACATCCAGTGAGTAAAGTCAACGTACTTCAAGACTGGTAACACTGCAGTCATGATACACTGTTTAAACAGCAAGAAAAGGAGAATAAAGGAAACACAATCAAAACCGTTATGTAACCTGTTTGTACTGCCATGACCAACATAATGCTGTAAACAGTCACCAGTAATAGTTGGAACATTAAGCTATGGTTCTCCATATACTTGAACCAGTTTCTCATGAGTGCATTTAAGTTGCAACTTACATACAGAGACAAAATATTGTTTAAGGGCAAATTATTTGAATACCAACCCTCATTTGATTTTGTTGCTGCTGCAGCACCCTCTGATAATCTTCGTTCATTCGGTTGTATTTTTCTTCAAAAGTCATCGAGTTCATGTAGGGATCACATTCAGGATCAGGACTGTCACATCCTTTATGCTCCTTCTTGTTTAGGGCCTGAAAATATAAAATAAACATCAAAATAATGTAACATAAGCAAAAAGCATTGGGTTGCCCATCTGATATGAGCCAAAAGTTTGACCTCTCCTTATCAAGCACAGAAGTCACAGGTTTGAGTCTGTACTCTAGCTTGCCGTCAACAGAAATATGCTTTTTCATTATTTGGTTTCTAGATTTTTAGTTAGGTTAAATTAATTTTCATATGAGCTGCCTGAAGTAATTGTAACTAATTAAACCAGGGTCTGAGATTGTAACACTTGAGATCAATCTCCACGCTCAAAATTAGTTCTCATTCTCAACTTTTTTAGGTTCAATATACACTTTTATTTTAGTTGCTATTTAGAATCGATAAGACATATACAGAAATACTGTATGATCAATTTTATAATCTCACCACAACTTTCTTCAGAAAATTTAATAGCAAAATACGAGTTTGGAGTTTTAATTAGGGTATCAATCTTAAGTTTAATAACCCAGGACCCTAAATACATGTACATGCTCAATTACTTATAAGATATGTCTATAAAAAACAGTTCAAAGATGTTTTATGGCGATATAAAATCTAACTTGAACCAGATAAAATTATGTAGAAAGTAACACAAAGTTTGAAGCCAACTGCATGGTAACCCTTAAAAAACTGCTGACATACAATAAAACTCAATGTCAGACATCAATCTATGTTAGTAGGTCAGTTCATCAGGGGATGTTTAAATTGTAGTTTGAAAACTGCCAGAATACTGCAAGACCATATAATTAGCAGAAAAAACTTCCAATAAATCCAATCAGATAAACAATGAGCCTGGCTCTAACATCAATAAACTATTGATTTTGTGTGAAATAGAGTTAATTACCTTAATTGGTTAGCTATTGACTGTGCCCGGTTGTTTACAGTTTTAATTGAATATAACATAGCCAGCAGGAGAGTTAATACCAATGGTGACCATGACAATAGAAATATCATCTATCAGGCTTGTTGTCAAGTTGTTGTGTGAACAAAGATGACGTAATTCATGTAGACAAAAGACATTTTATAGAAATGGCCATTTCATGCGACATTTCAATGTTCAGCTGTATTTAACTATTCTTAAAGTGAACAGAATAACCAACAAAGTAAACCCACATCTGAAATGATTTATATGATGGCAACGTTAAAGATATTGACTCTTCAATTGAGAGGTAAACAGTTTGTACCCTGCAGGATGGACAGGATCGTGCCTCATCGCAATATACTTACTGCTTGGTTTTTTTCCAAACAGGCGTAGGAAAGAGGCATAACAACACCATATTGGTATCATTGACATGTCAAAATCAAACTTGAAAGTAACTTGGACTAATCTAACCTATATTTCTGCCAATTACCAATAACATTTACCCTATGAATTAAATTAAAGCTGCTGTTTTCAACAATACAAATAAAAAAGTTAAGATTAATCCAAGCCTTTTCTGAAAGCCACTTGATACATAGAATTGTATTTCTAAAAGTACAGAGGAACTGAACTATTCTGGTTTGACCCATAGAATAACACTTCAATGTCTTCTACTTGTGTTACAAGCAGTCAACTAGTCGCCTCAGTATAAAGGTCACATAAACTTGTATATATATATCCATCAACATAAAGTAGACAAAAGATGACACTTAGTAACAAATCATGGTGAACTTGTAAATGACAGATACTATAACCATATAACTTAGCAATTGCTTATGAGATGGACATCAGCTAAACAAAATATGAATAAAATGTCCCAATAAATGTATTCAAGCCTTAGTTATTGTCATCATGCATAACTGCAGGCCGACAAAAAACCTGAAGTCTCCAAAACTTAACAGAAATATCTAGATCGGATGAACTATTAAGGATCCTCTGAGAAAAATGATATCAACAGAAGACTGAACCAAGAAGAAAAGGGCACGAGAAGAAATATGGTGAGAAAGGGGGGAAGAATGAGGAAGAGTTGGATCGACAAATAAACAGGAAAATGTAGGGGGAGATAGAATCTGGAAGTAACAAGAGTAAGGGGGAAATGTAGAGGGAGGTAGTATGGGGAAGTTACAAGAGTGAGGGGGAAATGTAGATGGATATAGTATGGGGAAGTTACAAGAGTGAGGGGGAAATGTAGAGGGATATAGTATGGGAAAGTTACAAGAGTGAGGGGGAAATGTAGAGGGAGGTAGTATGGGGAAGTTACAAGAGTGAGGGGGAAATGTAGATGGATATAGTATGGGGAAGTTACAAGAGTGAGGGGGAAATGTAGATGGATATAGTATGGGGAAGTTACAAGAGTGAGGGGGAAATGTAGATGGATATAGTATGGGGAAGTTACAAGAGTGAGGGGGAAATGTAGAGGGATATAGTATGGGGAAGTTACAAGAGTGAGGGGGAAATGTAGAGGGAGGTAGTATGGGGAAGTTACAAGAGTGAGGGGGAAATGTAGAGGGATATAGTATGGGGAAGTTACAAGAGTGAGGGGGAAATGTAGAGGGAGGTAGTATGGGGAAGTTACAAGAGTGAGGGGGAAATGTAGAGGGAGGTAGTATGGGGAAGTTACAAGAGTGAGGGGGAAATGTAGAGGGAGGTAGTATGGGGAAGTTACAAGAGTGAGGGGGAAATGTAGAGGGAGGTAGTATGGGGAAGTTACAAGAGTGAGGGGGAAATGTAGATGGATATAGTATGGGGATGTTACAAGAGTGAGGGGGAAATGCAGATGGATAAAGTATGGTCAAGTTACAAGAGTGAGGGGGAAATGTAGATGGATATAGTATGGTCAAGTTACAAGAGTAAGGGGGAAATGTAGATGGATATAGTATGGGGAAGTTACAAGAGTGAGGGGGAAATGTAGATGGATATAGTATGGTCAAGTTACAAGAGTAAGGGGGAAATGTAGAGGGATATAGTATGGGGAAGTTACAAGAGTAAGGGAGAAATGTAGATGGATATAGTATGGGGAAGTTACAAGAGTGAGGGGGAAATGTAGAGGGAGATAGTATGGGGAAGTTACAAGAGTAAGGGGGAAATGTAGAGGGAGAAAGTATGGGGAAGTTACAAGAGTAAGGGGGAAATGTAGAGGGAGAAAGTATGGGGAAGTTACAAGAGTAAGGGAGAAATGTAGAGGGAGAAAGTATGGGGAAGTTACAAGAGTGAGGGGGAAATGTAGAGGGAGAAAGTATGGGGAAGTTACAAGAGTAAGGGGGAAATGTAGAGGGAGATAGTATGGGGAAGTTACAAGAGTAAGGGGGAAATGTAGAGGGTGATAGTATTGGGTGTGAGAGTGTGGAACTGATGAAAGGGAAAGACAGAGAATGAGAAAAGGAGACCGTGATTATAAACAAGGAGAAATCTAAAGAAAGTATTAAGGGAAGGTAAGAGAAGAACATTCTGTGATTTTACTGAGCTTATGAGAAAATGTCATACAAGCCGTTGATGTACAATCAATACAGTGAGGGCAAAAATGAAGTTAATAGCCTTCAATAATTATCCTTTAATAATATACCACAATAACCATGGTACATAGTAGATGGTAACATTCAGATCCCTGACTTTCCAGAACATAAGAAGGTCTCGCAAAGTAAAAATATTAGTTGTAAAGTTATTAATAATTCATAACTAAACATTAATAAATGACAAGAAACTATACATTACAATTATGACCTTAATAACTTAGGCGAAGATGAAAATGCAGTGTACTGCTGTACACATAAAATATGACTTTATATTCACAAAACACAAGGGAAATATTAACCCATATATTATCTGCACAGGCAACAATAACTGACCATAAAAAAAATAACAAAATATTTGCATCACAATTTCAGATCTATTGTTTCATTTTCAGACATTAAAACTGGTGAAATTTAGACCCCCTCCAGACTTTGGTTCAAAAATCACTATCATAATGATACAGCAAATATTTACAGAATAGTTGCAAGCTGGAACTAGATTTTGACTCTGTGCTATAAATTAGACAAGAAGTACAGCAAACTGATAAAATGCAAAAATTTACAAGGTGCTATCAGTTCTTTCAAGGACCATAAAACATATGGGAACCGTACTTATCCATGATACACCTGGGTTACTCCATGAAATCTTGAAGTTTTATACCATTGAAATAAACATACTAATTGCTCTTCATCACTAAATATCACAACATAGCAAAACTATGAAAAAAATAGTAAGAAAACTCGAATGCGTCCATAGGACACAGATGCCCCCACTTGCAGCCTTTGTCACAAAAGCAAATGCTATTATTCTGCTCATAATTTGTGAATGGATATCGAAATTATCAAGTGATCAACTGTACTGATTATGGTGATAAGTCAAGGGCCATAACTTTGCACATACTGGGCGTAACCATACATAAAACCCCAGGTGCACAACTATACAGGTTGGTGAACATTGCTGTAAAGTCTTATGACTCTGGCTCATATATTTTTGGAGATATGAGTGACACAAGATTGCATACTCTGTAGGCTATGTTTTAACTAAGTCAATGGCCATAACTGTGCATTTACTGGGCACAGTCAAACATGAAACCCCTGGTGCACAACTACACATGCTGGTGAACATTCTTGTAAAGTTTTATGACTCTGGCTCATATACTTTTGGAGATATAAGTGACACAAGATTGCATACTCATATAAGTGACACAAGATTGCATACTATGTAGGCTATGTTTTAACTAAGTCAAGGGCCATAACTTTGAACTTACTGGGCACAGCCAAACATGAAACCCCTGGTGCACAACTACACATGCTGGTGAACATTCTTGTAAAGTTTTATGACTCTGGCTCATATACTTTTGGAGATATAAGTGACACAAGATTGCATACTCATATAAGTGACACAAGATTGCATACTCTGTAGGCTATGTTTTAACTAAGCCAAGGGCCATAACTTTGAACTTACTGGGCACAGCCAAACATGAAACCCCAGGTGCACAACTTCACATGCTCGTGAACATTCCTGTAAAGTTTAATGACTCTGGCTCATATAGTTTTGGAGATATGAGTGACACAAGATTGCATACTCTGTAGGCTATATTTTAACTAAGTCAAGGGCCATAACTTTGCACTTACTGAGCACAGTCAAACATGAAACCCCAGGTGCAAAACTTCACATGCTGGTTAACATTCCTGTAAATTTTTATGAATCTGCCTCATATAGTTTTGGAGATATGAGTGACACAAGATTGCATACTCTGTAGGCTATATTTCAACTATGTCAAGGGACATAACTCTGCACTTACTGGACACAACCAGACATGAAACCCCAGGTGCAAAACTACATAGACTGGTTAACATTCTTGTAAAGTTTTATGACTCTGGCTCATATTCTTTTGGAGATATGAGTGACACAAGATATTGTGATGGACGGAAGGACGGACGGACAGACAGACAAGCGCAAATCTATATGCCCCCCTTTTCAGAGTGGGGGCATAAAAAATCACAATTGGCATAACCCGAAATTTCAATCTTTTATCAAGTCCAGCAATTTCACATCAATTATCTCAAATATAGGGAATATTTTTCTTTCATTAAGAAACTAACACTCGGTAATTAAGAGTGAGGCCATATTAAAGAAAATAATTTTTATGTCAATGTTCTTGCGCTCATCAAACTATACATTCAGGTTTGAAAATTTACTACCATTTACTACCATTCTTATTTTATTTGTTTTAGTTAAGTGAACATTTTCTGAAGCAGAATGCAGAACTAACTGTTATGAAACCTTGAAGAAATATCTTTACTGTGTCCAAAGTGGACACTTTTTTAAACAAAAACCTTTTTCAGCTATATTATGGTAGTCAGTTAACCTAACCAGCTTAAATTCCAAGTTTCACAAAAAAAGTATACTGTTTGCTTGTATTATCGCGGAACTAACAAACCACTGCAACGGAAGAAAAACTTTGATTTTCTTTTGTCTTCAGTTTCATCTTTCAACAAATTTACAGTTAATTAATGATAACAGCATCATTTTTCGTAATATGCCAAATCGTTTCAATGTACGTTTTGTTGTCAAAATACCAAAGTACCGCGAAATCAGAAGTACCGCAAAATACCAGAAAACACTATACTATGTTTCTTCCACAGATCAACCAGAGGCTGAGGACAAATGACTTCAGACTATCTATCAGTAAGGAAAAACATACCCATCAACCAGGATTCACCCTCACCACCTTTCAGTTTGACAGATGCAAGCTCTTGTATATAACAACTAAGCTACCCAGGTACACGCTTCTATAAATATTTCAACCACCATGATAGTAATTCAAAATACCAACACTGAATGCTCTCAACAAACATTAACGCTGACAAACACCAAAATAGTAGTAGAAAATGACTCCATTTAAATTCTTTTCTATATTTTATCATGGAGATCACATTGCCATAAAATATCATCATTATAGGTATCATGTCTCAAACAGATAAGGTACATGTATGTGGGCTCTGAGTAATAATTGTTGGAAAATATTATCAAAAATGTACATTGCATTTCTCAGAAATACAAATAAAAATGTTCATATCATGAATCATGCACTTCTATATTCAGTAAAACTGCACTGCGATACAAGTAAACTTAATTGAAGCATGAATTAAGCGGTTTTGTTTGTTTCCGTATGAATTACTAGGAATTAATTCAATTTGTGTTAATACATTATTGATTGAAGCTTTAAAAGCATGATGAAAGCTCATGTGAATAACTATCTGTGATGTTAGATAACGATACTGGTTGCATCGGAGGTGGCTGGATGGGAACTTGGTGAGGTTAGAACTCAAAACCTTCAATGGTATGGCAGCCGACACTGTATCAACTATGCTACAACTGCAACAAACATGTCAACTTGACAATTATAATCTATAAATAAATGCTTTCTGATTGGTCAAGCGGTAAATTTCTTTGAGTATGTAATGTGCGACATTCAGCAATTTCAAGGATACTTACTGGTTTATTAAAAGCAATGGGGAATCCCAATAAGCTTTCCTAACATGGCAGTCAGTTTCTTACCAAAGCTATGGAAATTGCCAAAGCTTAATTGTATTACTATTATTAGTGTATTCAATCGATTAAGTGACTGTGATCATAAAAGGTCAGCACCAAACAACAGGCATAAAATATTGTATTCTTGCGCCGCTTAGACAATTTTTCTGTTATTGCTGTATTTCTTTGGGGTTCTAGTTTTCTAATGCGCAAGTGATTTCAGCTCAAATCCGTTTTCCAGCTGACATCACAAAAAAGACGCTCAGATGATGGACTATTTTTAACCATGAATATTATATTCTTGCGCCACTTCCGGAAGAAAGTAGTTTTCGAAGTTAAAGTAGTTTTCGTAATTAAGCGATGCGACTGTCTTCAAATGCAATTTCAAAGAAATTTTGCCAAAAAAAGGAGTCCCAGGGAAAAAATTTGAGTCCAGAAAGCATATACATAAGCAGGAGACTAGCTTAGGAACCCTTAGACATCTTTAATTTGATCAGCATCAATTGTTGTTGATTTAATGTAATACTGAATATATTAGAGATAATTAGAAATTAATTGACAATCATTTGTAATAAATGTATTTGCATGTTCAGAAGTGTAATGTCATTACTTGTTAAAGTGACTACATATGTGACAGTTATATATCTCAGTCAACGGTCAAACCCTATCTATAAATGTCATCATACCTGTCTCATCAAACAGAGCAAAAAGCTTGTTTGTACACCTTGGTGTTGATTATCGGTCAGGGAGACACTGACCTTACTCTTGAACATACCATCACAATAACGATATGCTAAGGTCACCCAACAACTACATGTCAATAATGAAACAGTGACCATGCAAATTGTACCTTGACAGCAGATAGAGCATCGTATGCACATAGTTGACCACTAAGTTACAACTTAAAGTAGTTCCATATTCCAGAATAATTTTAGAATTCTGATAAGTAATTTGACCAATTTAACAGGAAGAGTGGTGTATAATGCTCACCTGACAAAGTGTCCCACTTGTATGCCTATAAGTTTCATGAAGACAGCTCAAGAAAAATGGCTGCCATTATGCACACATGTTGCAATGTCATGGAAAGCATTTTTACTAATTCAGGGGCTGTAACTGTGATGTTACTGGCACAAACTTGCCAATAACAACTCTTTTGAAGCTAATTCCTTTAAAATCCACATTCTTTGTATTATCTTTTATATATATTGCTTCAGGGAATGTGGCCACTAAAGTGTCAACAATTTTAAATAGGAAAATGTTGACAAAACAAGGGCCATAACTCAGTTGCAGGAGCAATAATTCCAAGTTTTGACTTATTTATAATGTCTGATGCAGCTGTATACATTCTAGATAAGTTTCATGAAGACTTCTTAGACCTTCAATAAGTTGACAGTAAAATTGGTGATAAAGGATGGAGCACTGGGCACAGGGTGATCACATAAATAGCTCATCTTGAGTAAGTTAAAGCTCAGGTGAGTTAAAATCAAAGAATGCCAAACAGTTTAAGGAGTTTAAGAGATATGATACAATAAATGAGACCTATGAAAAATTGTGATGAAATACTTTAAGAATTCCAACACTTTTTTGTTAATTGTTAGAACAATAATTCAGTTACAAATGTTCTTGATAAAGTGTGCTTGTGTTTTCAATGACATAATTATGTAACTAAGCAAACTGATGACCTCCCTTAGTTCTGCTAAAACAAGTGCAAAGCAAAGCTTCTACAGATTTTGTTCCTGAAAGTCAGGAAAGTTATTTTTTGAGAACCATACTTATAATTATGCATGTCTTGAACAACTGTAAAATTGCATATTGCTGTCAGAGCCAGAAAAGTTGCAAGGTAGGCAAAGATGTACTTTGGCATGAAATAGCCTGTTACAACCCAAAAATATTACTCTGTGGTATAATATATACCCAATAACTGGCAGCATCACGACCCGACAAACAAAACATGCCAATGCACATGCTAATGTAATCATTGAGATTGCCTCATTAAATATTCTTCACAGAAACATGGCCACGATGGCAGTGTACTGCTTATCTCATACAGTATACTATTATGTTGTAATACATTATACCTACGTCACTGAGCACAGAAGTTCCTAGGGGACAGTCATTGGTGGCCAAGTTTGTATCAATATATCAAGTCAAATACATCGACAATTTATTGATTTTATCCATATAGTAGTATATAGGAGTAGAAAATTCAGATTTAACCAATCTTAACAGGCCTTTATCCCAGAGATGCTGTACAAACAACTGTTTCAACACTAAAATGCTCTAAAAAATAACTTTTTAAAGCCTCTAAAAACAAAGGAGTTACATTTTGTTTATATAGGCAACTGTTATATCATACACATGCAGCAAGAGTTGACTTTGTAACACATAGAAAATAAATTATGGTAGACATAAACTTCAAGTAACTTACTGCTTGGTAAACAAACAAGATATTTCATTTGTATCAATATTACAAAATCTGTATCGATATCTGATTGAGTCGCTTGTATAATGCAACGAACATATCAATATATGATCTCTATCAATGACATTCCTACTGATATGATATACCGTATGACTTCAAAGCTTGAACTTTCGGGACAAAAATTGAATAATGATGATATATTATGTATAATTTAATCTGATTTGCACTTTAAATGCTTTCATTTTATTGCACTTGGCAACAAACTGGCATCTTTTCCAGTATAAAATTTTATTTTACATTACTAGATTTCCATCCACTACTATGGTATACTTTATACAGTCTGCAGCTTCCAAACTCAGTAGCTAAAATTGATTAAATGCAGACAAATTAATAGTCTTTTATATATTACAGTATAATGATGTCCACGGGTTCAAACTAATGATATATCACCACGGCAACGAATTAATCTATACTTGAAATTTTTGCAGTTTTTACCATTTCTTCCCTGAGAGGAGTGTAAGAATATTACAGACCTATTAATAATATATAGCATAAGAAATTCTGAGAAATCTATAGGAATACATTGTAAATGCATTATACTTCAGAATGCGATGACCTAGAAGCAAAACAAAATAATGACACAGAACGATTGAAAAGAAATATAGTATGGTGGTATCTGCGATTTTGAAAATCTCCAGACTTTGAATAAATCATGTCTCTTATCGATTCTGTATAGAACAGCATAGAAAACAAACTGTGTAAACAATCTTTAACAAATCGTTAGACTCAGTGTGAACAAGGCCAACATTACAAGTGTTCGGTTGCCATCGTCCTACCAACCAGTCAACACTGCTTTACTTCAAAACTTCTTACTTTTACACAGTAAATGAAAGTCTTGATCAAAAGATAATTTGGTTACGAAATTCAAATGAAATGTGTTTTGTTTGGAAACAAATTGTCTACCTACCTACCCAAGGGTTAGGAGACAGCAAACCCAGATCATTGTTTAAATATGGCCTAACTTGCAACATAAATGTTTTGCATACTATTAGCTATTTACTTGTCAATATGTTCAGCAATAAAGTTACATTGATATTTCTTTGATAAGAAAGTTATGCAAAAACAACAGAAACTGCCTCGTTTCTTGAAATGATTTTGTTCCGACAACACTGTATGTAACATATGAAATGCACCCCACCCTAGATATGAACAAATATGTATAAAAATACAGTAACCTCTGTACACCAGGAACACCAGACTGAATTACCAGACTGAATTACCATGGAGACTTATGATTAAATTTCCAAAAGGAATCTGATTTCAGACAAATTCATTTTCGACTGTAACTCAATTTTGGTGAAGACTGAGTGTTACAACAGTCTTGCAACAAACCATCAATATGTTTAAATACAGCAAGATTGTAACATACAATAGATGACAACTAGACGTCTGCATAGGACACGGATGCTCCTGCTTTGTTTTGGCTTTTCAGTTATAGAATTGCAAATATTTTGTTTGTATTTAAGGCTATATAAAATTGTGAAGCAATATGAATTGAATCCATCTACACTTTCAATCGTTTTGATCAGAAACAAACTTTTTAAGTCGAAAAAGGGCCTTAACTCCTCCAAAAATGGGTGCATTGTAACCAAAATGGAACATGACTTTTTATTTTAATATCCTATGCTTATATGTGCTCAATATAAATCAAAATCCATCCATCCTGTCTAGAGTATTATTGATTGGAAACTTTTTCACACGGAACGGAACGGACACAGTCAGGACACACAGACCGACAGGGCAAGGCATTTTAATCAGACTCTTCTTAATGATTTTAACTTCCATTTTATAAATATACACACATACTTAAACAGCTTAAATTTACTTTTTAAGAAGAAGTACACTTAAATAACTTGGCATAGACCAAAAAATCATAATTTAGTATATCTACCAAGTAACATTTACCCAAGACCTTAAGCCAAGCACCTTTCAAAACACTTGGAAACAAATACAAAAGAAAAAGAAATGAGGTTAAGTGAAGACATGACTGGAATGATAGGTCAGACTTACTAGAGAATTATAAATCAAGCGACAGTAATGAGTTAGAGAAATGGCAAATAACTTTCATCACAGACATACTGAATATTTGAATCACATGAATGTCACAGGAAATATCTAACTTACAGACACAACACAACTGTTATCATAATTCAACTTGATTTCAATCTTTCAATGATGCCATTTAAAATGAATATGATATGAATCACTGACATGACTTCCAGTCACGCTGCGTCAATGCAAACTATTTTTGATACACAAAGATGCCCTATCAGAATATATTTGGACACGATGTTGTATGAGATATTAAGGAGTTTTAATTAAATCTATATACCAGTATTTCTTTTACATAGTATTACAATATGACACAATATATTACATAGTTATTAACTGACAATTTTTCACTTCTACAATTTCCCTAACATTACCTGATTGTAAACAAATTGTTATATAACAGCCATAACTTTCAATAACATCACTAAAAAACATTTCATGATTTAACTTTCTCAGACAAATTACAATAACATTTACATTAATATCTGATATGTGGACCAGTCCAAATTGTTTGCAGGGATATCAGAGGAACCAGGAAACAGCAAAGATACAGAAAGTAATAATTGATCAATTTATTAATTAAAAATTGGTACCTAAGCAATCACATCTTACATGGCATATATACCCCACAAGACTTCCTTCTTTAATTATGGAGTTTTTATTTATTTCAAAATTTTCAACATTATATTCGACCCCATGGAATGAATGCACAGTAGCATATAGGAATAGCAACATCAAGATACCAGTATCTATAGATTCTATTTCTGACTCATAGCAAAGCTATTTTAGGTATGTACTTGTCTAGAAATAAACTTGGCACAATTCACAGACTATTCTTAGAAGTTAACATCATAGATGTGCACGGAGCATAAAGGCACCTTTGCACTCATGTCAGTCATTCCAGAGAACCTATCAGTTGATAGCTATCAGAACTTATTACATCGTAGAATGATGAGCAAGGAATGTCGGACTAGCAATCATGCCAATACCTCTCAAGTAACTAGTAAAAGACAGCCAACAAAGTGGTGATTATCTGATAATATACAAATACCCACATTTTATATAATATGCCAGAAGTCAACATGCCAGCTAAACCATGGAATTCTAAAACCAAAGTGGACTTGGGTGTTATTTATTAGATTTTTCAATGGTCAATTAACATTTTATCAAAACTCATTTAACACATGAAGCATTATAATGTGCAGTTGATTTAATATCAAGGCAAAATTTATCGTAAATAATTTAATGATTAAGATAATAAGAAGCTATGAAACCCTCCTTTAAGGCAGCACAAACCATTAATAGTCCGTTTATTTTCAATTAAAGGCCCATTAAATTAGCTGCAATCGCGTTGCTTAAGTACAAAAATTATACAATGTAAACTTAATTGGATGATATATAGGCCTAGTATGAACAAGAAAAATATTAAATTCCTTGCAGAACTGTATTAACATATTTATGTTAAACTTAGTAACGCATCAAAATGAAACTATTAGTGAACCAATTCTGTAACTCCAAGCTGACCAAGCAAGATTAACTCAGATTGAATCCTCCAGTGTAGATCATGGTATTAATTTCGGACAAAAGATCCCAACCAACAGAGAACCATACAAGAAACAGGTTGATGGATGAACGTGTGTATCTGCTTCATTATGTTAAAGCAGATGGACTGGGTTTTTTTCAACCCTGAACATATTCATTGGCATCAACTATGGTAAGTTCATCAAGTAGTCTAGCAGCAATGTCATTGTCCTTACCATTGTCAAATAACTACAATGACTTAAAAGTCAATTCAGAGAATAAAAACAATGACGAAGCCATACTGTAGTGATAACAGCAGGTATTCAGTCAGAATTACAGGCAACTGTGAATTACAATTCACATTTTATGTCAATCCATCTATAATACTTAGTAATATCGCGAGGGAAAAGCAGCACATAACACCCTTGTGATTCCTGAGTTACCTCCCTTCATAATTGCACATATAACCAGTCATATTGAAGCAGCTATTTTGGATGAATAATTCTAGATTATAATGACAGGTTCTGATTTCAGACAGCTTGAAAACAATTCAACATACTGGGGAAACACAAGTTTTAACAAGTAGCCCAGGTAAGACAAGGTATTAGTCATGAGCATTTAAACCCTCATGAATATTGTGATAGTCAATAATGAAATATCATATTCACGTATTTTGAATTACTAAATGACTTTACAAATATTAATTGAACTTATAAACGACAATTTCAAGATGTGGATTTTCGGTTCTTTGGAGTGATCACCTTTCAGCATTCATCACATTAAGTATTTGTATACATGGAGAATTTAGCGAAGAATAGGTAACAGTAACATGATCCGGGCGAGTCGGCCCTTATATCAATAATCATTTCCTATCTAAGCGCAATGTACAATAGAAGAGAAACTGCAATCTCATAATTATACAGGCATTATTAAATATCTGAAGGAGTTAACGTGAAACTGGATCATGTGTATAAAAGTATTACGATGCTGATAGATCAATTTCGCTCTAACCCCGCAATTTAAGTGTGAGAACACACAATGCGGACCCTGACAAATTGACTTAAACATAAGTGTGCAAATACGTCTACAGTGAATGTACAAAGGCTGGAATCAAAGTTACCTAACCTTACTAGAATGAACATTCAACTTGCGCAAAAAACGTTCTTCGTACAAAAAGGAAATACACAAGTTCTTTGACCAGCTGAAAGCAATCATTTGAACAATGAATATATACCACGAGTTTCTGAAGTAAACATTTTAATAATGCCAACAGATTCATATCAAAATATCATTTAATGTTAAGTTTGAATAATATTAGGCTCCGTGATTTCAGATGTTGTTATTCATGCAACATGTTGGCAATCAGGACTCAGAGCATGAGATTTCAAAAACACAAACACATCCAATGAAGCAGTTTTAACACAATAACAAGTTTTCCAACACGGCTAATGAGAAAATAAGGAAATGCACTCTATATTGTGAGAATCGAAGAGTTTCTGCAACCAAACCAATATCTTCACTCATGTAGTCATCTTCAAACCATGTCAATCCATTCTGACACCCAACAAATAAAACATATAGGATACAACCTCACCTTAAGACCTACATGTAATTAAAGAACACCCCATTAATAATGTATTTTCATGGATCAGGTTTTAATTTTCTTCCAATTATTCTAACACTCTACTCAGACCACCTCACAAGTAAGAATAACTTTCTTCAGACTCAATGGTGGTCTTATTATTGAGGATTGACAGTATATCAGAAATGTACAAAGAAAGGGAGGAGTTTAAACAAATTTAAACTGCCATTATAAAAGTAAAATTTTCTAGTAAAAATTAACTTTAAGAGTTGATATAAACAATGGATGGGCGGAATAAATCAAAGTAACACCCTTAAATCTAGCGGGGAGAAAATCGGGGCGAAAATTGTATTAGAAATTGTCTGACAACCTGCGAGAGATCAAACTGCGCTCAGGGTAAGTTGTCCTCGGATTGCAATTACAATAAAACTGTGATATAACGGAATTTTAAATGGCGTCTATGAAATATTGATGAGGTAAATTACAATTTATCGGTACATTTATTTTGCCAGAACGTCACACCAAATGCTTTTGATATTAATAATTCATGTAAACAATTAGCAACTTGTTTAAATTCTACATTTATTATGTAATTGATAAATAATCAAAAACTGTAATATAATTACGATCTATAGTTTACCTACACATGTAGAAACAAATGTGACAGTACATGGGGTATATTTGCTCATATTTCACGAATTGCAGACAAATACTGCCACATCTCCCCTTAGTTAATCAAATTAACCAAAGTCTACCGTAGAAAATAACAATGTATCTTTATTATTAAAAACCATAACAATGTCTATGTTCGATTTTCTCATTAATAGGTATATATTTCAGTGTTTTTAATCACTTAACCATTAGGGAGTTCATAATAAATTCCCAGCTGACATGGCACCATGTGGGTCAAATATCGTAATCTCCGTAAAAATTCCATACTCTCGAGGGACCAACTGTGAAATGAAATGATTTATATGTGATAAACGAACAAACATTAGGTACATACTGTACTATAAGACTTATGTTGTATCAAAAGATTTATAAGATATTGTATAATTAGTATATACAAAGTCTTTTTTCTCAGCACCACACTTCAAGAATTTCTATTGTAGTGTACTTGAAATTACCCTTTAACAACTTAGTCTTTCAAAGGAAAGGATCTCATAACATTAGCATCAAAAAGAAAATGCTGGCTACCAAGTGAAATAGAGAATCAAATTTGAAAGTTTAATGCAGAAAGCTGGCATCATGGCAGACAATGAAGTTGAGTAATTGAACACATGGAGATGGGAAAAACTGGAGGAATCGAAGAACTTTGTTAAAAAATGGTGGCAAATCAATAAGGCACTGTACAGGTACTTGTATCCAACTATTTAAACCATTTAACTGTAAGCTTCTATTTTCCTATCATATTCATGTTGAAAAAAAGTGATTTCATAAAAAACAGTTTCCAATTCTAAAAAATTAAAATTATTTGTCCATTCCATATCATTGAGTAACCAATAGTTTGACAACATTAGGAAATCTTGCAGCACAAACGAGGCAGTCGAAATGGTTCAGAGTGGAATTTCCAAATAGTCGACTGATTTCCTCACATATTTACTTATAATAGTAACAAACCACATTGACCATCCTAACTGCACAACTATAACCATTTATTTCAATCTTCAACAGACTTTTGTCATGTAGATAAAAGCTGTTTTAATTGTGACAATCTCTGTCAGACCAGATAAGAGTGATTAAAATACAGCAACTTAATGCATTAGAATTTAATAACCCCAACTTAAAACATTGTATTGTGTATGAAATTTGCACTGTAGGATCACAGAAATGCTTTAGAAGTCACATAATATATCATATATCTCGCTTCCACATCAACTGACAGCTGAAATTTAATTTATTTCCATTTCCAACCCAATAGAATTAAAAAGTAAATCCTAGCTTAATATTAGGAATACAATAGGTAACAAAAGCACTGTCAATGAAAGGCAAACATTGGAGGAGTTTGTGCAATAAGACTGTAACTATAAATACAAGAACACCTGAGCAACTCCAGTCTTGCTCTCATTTCTGTACTGATAACCTGACTGTATTAAACTCAGGGATAATCATAGCAAGAAGCCATGACAGAGGAAAGGTTCACTAAATCCCTTTCTTACAGACATCTATTGAAATACTGATATAAATTGTACTTAATGGAAGAAATTTTACAACACAAGCTTATCTCAACATATTATTCTAACGAACAAAAGACAAACTTTTTACCAAACCTAAGAGATGAAGAGAAGTGCATTGAAGCAGTCTCCAAGTCTATTTAGTGATGAAAACATATCTTCCAAAAGAAATAATTGAATATATTGTGCCCCTGAAATGATAAAAAAACTGTTTCACATTAAAGAAGAAGGGTGGCAAATTTTCTCATGATAAATCTCTGTATTAAAAATCATCTACTGGCACATTTTTACTACAATATATTTTTTTTTTTATGCAATTCTGAGAGACATATTACTGCAGACAATAAAATTATACAATTTCATTACCAAGCAACAGTTGAAAAATCAATATAAACTTGATATTTGAATTCACTAGAATTTTAAGAAAATGCAATTAAGCAATATAATTGTAATATAAATTAAATCCAGAAGGATTTTTGGTAGAGTGAATTAGTCTAAGAAGAACAAACCAGCAATGTATGTTACACTTAATGTCTCTGGATAAAATATAAACCTTATACACCGAGTACATAATTACATTAATAACAGTTCTCATATATTTTGGCTTTTTGATGCATCATCATTCTGAGACATAGAGAATCTCGGGTTACTGTCCGGTGAGAACAATGTTATCAGGCGAGGTGATATCGTTTGTGGTGGCGAGCTTTAGCGAGTCACCACGAACGATATCGCCGAGTCTGATAACATTGTTCGAGCCGGACAGTAACTTGAGATTCTATTTATCATGAAACTTAATTTTCCGAGCATGTTTTAGTGTGTCTTTACCTAAAATTTAGTGTTCAATCCGCTAATGTGATTTGTGGGCGGAGCTTAAAAGTGTTATCATGCTACTAGCAGCCTATTGACCTGAGAACACTTTATGTTATCAGGTCATGTGTTATCAGTCTGTTACCATGGTAGTTGCATGATAAATTGTATTGTGCATCTGTTGAGGTAGGATGACTGCTACCTTGTTCGTTTTTGTTGTTGCTCCTAGTGATGTAGTAGTTGCTACTGGTGTTGTTGTTATTGCTGGTGACATTGTTACTCCTGGTGTAGGTTTTGTTGCTGCTGGTGATGTTGTTGTTACTGCTGGTGATGTTGTTGCTGCTGGTGACAGTCTGTTGTTGCTGCTGGTGGCACTGTTGTTGCTGCTGGTGACATTGTTGTTGCTGCTGATGACATTGTTGTTGCTGCTGGTGTTGTTGCTGCTGATATTGTTGTTGCTGCTGATATTGTTGTTGCTCCTTGTTTTGTTGTTGTTGCTGCTGGTGATATTGTTGTTGCTGGTGATATTGTTGTTGATACTTGTTTTTTTGTTGTTGCTCAGATGTTGTTGCTGGTGATGTTGTTGTTGCTCCTGGTGTTGTTGTTGCTGCTGGTGTTGTTGTTGTATGACACCTATTTTTTTTAAAATAAGATCAAAATACCGGGCAGTTCCGTAGATCAACAAGAAACATGAAAATACTGCAAGTCTACATACTTGGGTCTAAAATAAAACTAAATGGCAGCTTGAATGAGTAGAAAAAATATTGATTCTAAAACACAGTAAAACACAGACCACAGTATTCAGGTATATAATGCTGCTGTACTGTCAGTGGCTATTCTTGAAAGAATAATGCAAATACAGAATATATTTCTGGTTACTAACTTTTAAATACACTGAAATGAATAGAAAATAATTGAGATCTTAGTACTCTGTAACACAAACTGATTTATGAGGACAGAAGGGGGCCGAACTGTCCCCTCCCCTTTAAACACAACACTCCTCCCAAAGTATTCACCACAAGCATTGAAGCATTAAATCATTAAGTACTAAGCTAGTTACACGAGCTTAACAAACTCTTTGATACCGACTCCAGTTAAAGTTGACCCAGCATTTTCTGCAGTTAATCAATTTGCAATGGTCACAGAGTGTGTGTGATAAGGTGCTCTTGCCAAAACCAGCAGGCAGGAGAGAAATTGCTGACGTCAGCAATTAAGATGAATTACTATTTCACTTGCTATGAACCATTGAACCTGATATTATGGCTAAGATAATTGACATTCATTGTGATAACAAACTCATGCACTAGACTTTTATATAGCTGTTTAATTTTTATTAATTTTACAATCTGAAACACAGCGAGTGACAGAATTGTGTTTTGTCTTTAACAGTGTAAAAAAACTATCATGCATGTTAATTTCTATTTATCAAAATGTTTCGGTTAAATATCAAGCAATATTAATCATTAAACTGTCGTGCCTAAATCTGTTATACACAGCTTATATTACTAAAGTACAAGCGCATAGGTACCATGCACTACAGTGGAACACTTCACAGTAGCGTTTGTTGCCAAGGCCCACTTTCTGGTATTAGCAAAAAGTGGGTTGTCTAACTTAACCATCCCATGAGGGCGCTGTAACGTCCCATTTACAAAGTAATGCCAAATGCTAAGCTCGAACAATGTCTGCCACTGGAGTTGCATGCTGGAACCTCCTAGGAATTGAATCGGTTTCGGTTCGATTGTTTGAAAGTAACGTTTTTTTCTTTCCATATGCATTTTTTCTCCACCTATCAAGCCCGTGAATTTTTTACCTTAAATTTCTCTTATTCCACTATCTATCGCACTGTTACAAGATAGATGTTGAGAGTATAACATACAGATGTAGATACATAAACTGATTGTATGCTGCTTATGTTAGCCTGTAGTCAATCTGACCAACACAACAACCCTGGTCAGTTACTGGTAAACTTCGGAAAAATGTTCTTTTCTGCTTCAGACATGTAAGAAGTATTTCAATTAATAACTAGATGTGACCCGCTATGGGCTGTTCAAGTGTTATCCATATATCCTTCCCTTTAAGACTAATTGATCAAACTAATTTTTTGCGCAGATGGACGCACAGGGGTAACACATTATGCCCCTATGCCATTCTTTGAATGACTTGGGCATAAAAGGTATAATATCTCGACCAGACAGCCAGAAAACAGCGTCCAGCAGAATTGGACTGCAACAATGTGATTGAAATATAAATAACTCAAATTTGAAGTCTAGACACAGAGTGTATCATGAAGCATTTAGATACCAACCCTTCAAACTGGGAGGAACAGGTTCAATACATGGCTAAGACTACATGGCTAAGACTAAGAGTCACCTGGCAAGTACCCAGAGCCTGTATAGTACAATAATTTGCCGTATTAATCTACATAAGCAAATGAAGTTTTCATGGCAAGCTGAACTTGTAAAAAAGAAACTTGGTTGACATAAAAGTCCTTCAAACAGTTGGCATCTCAGCAAGTTCTCATGGCCTAGTGTATCACAAAGCAAACTGTAAGCATGCATGAGTCATAGTATGATCTGCCAGTTGGTAATACAAGTATGTTTGGGAAAATCTTTGCCAACAGTTATCCCAGGTAATGTACAGACAAGTGATGCAAGCAAGTATTTCACATCAGGAGAATATCAAGGTAATCAGATCTACAGTCAAACTTGTGTATGGAAGTCCTATCCATCTTCTCACTCCCCATTTTTAGCCTGTTACAGTAAACCTCACCTTAACACCACTTTGAAATGTAGACCACCTTAAAGAAAGCCAGATTTTCATGGACCAGTTTTGAATTTTTCTTCTATATTTGAGTTCATTAATCAGACTACTCACCTTCTTCAGAACGAAGGATGGTCTTATTTTTGAGGTTTCATGGTACAAAATTATAAATCAAGCCCAAGTACCAGGTAAGTAATCTAGGAAGCAGTGATCAAAGGACATTAGTATAAAGTCATATAACTTGTGTCACTATCGGTGTAAAATAAATAAGTTTATAAACTGTTATACTAATGAGATTTGATAAAGCAGACTTCACAAACTTTGACAGGAATTGTTGAGCTTGCTGTTTAAATTTACTCCCAGGATTTTGCTTAATCAGCTCAAGACTACTAATGAAAGCAGAACTGGGCCATTAACCTCTATGAGTTTACAGTTTGTAACTAACTTAGACAATGAAGGTTATACACTACACAGATCTTCCTGTGATGGAGATTTGATGAACATACACTTATCTTCATTACAATTTGATTGTTTGAACTGTGAATATAAAATAATACAAATGAATGTTTAAAGGTTTTTAAGATGAGCCAATAATTTCCTTTTACTTCCTTATGTCATAAATTAATCTTGAAAAATAAGTATTGAGTAATATATGTGCGAAGGTGTAGATGTATGTTCATAAGTTGCTCATAGAATGTTTACTGTTTGGATTAAACTTATTTATGTTACATCAGCTGTTAAACAAGTTCTTACAACTTACTAGTAAATATTAATCAAACTTAGTAGACAGTATTGGATTCTTACTTGACCTGAATAACACTAAATTCAGAGAATGCAAATCTAGTGATCAAACACTGCTCACAGAAGGGCCCGAACTCATGACCTGATGATTTTAAGGAGCCAGATGCTGACTGCCCCTCGACAAGTTCACCACCCATTGTTTAGAGTATTACCATACAGAAAAGTTACAAAGTTTTAGTATATTTTATATGTACCTAAATGGAATGAAAGTAAATACAAACCATATACCATGTATTCTTAAATACATGTACAAAACTGTATAGTCACAATTAGCACTAGATGCCAAATACCAACTGGGTAAACATAAAAATATTCAGCAAATGTTCCTCCATGACGCTATTCAATCTTGTCTGACAATTTATGAGATATATATGTGAATATATTTCTAGTTTTAACAGGAATTTATCAAGAAAGCATGATTAACAAACATGTGACCTATTTATAAAACACAATAAAATACATATTTAATGCACACAACTGGCTATTAACACCTTCCTTTTTCAACATTCCGTTAAGCAAATCCTGATTATTATTTCTACCAACTTAAAATTACTGTCAACTACCATGGCAAATAATTCATGTATCTCATCAGCATGAAGTATGTCTGTATAATCACTGAAGTTAAGAGAAACAATATACAAGATGATAGGAGAAATGCTAGGTAATCTCTGCTGCATTATTCAGATATGATGAAACTGATTGTGGGAGTATTGAGTCTTTAACAACTTTTACAGAAAACAGGAGATCCAAGAGGGCCCGGCGCTCTGGCTACATTGTCCACATGGACTTTTGATAAGCATTTTTCTGGACATGACAATTTTCAAAGTTATTCCCTATATAACTCTAGAAAACGTGACCTCTGGGCAGGGCTGGTTTAGTGACCACCTAGGCATAATTTGAACAATCTTGGTAGGAAACCACTAAACAATGCTACATACCAGATATCAAAACCCTTTAGTCTGTGCAGTCTCAGGGGGGAAAAAGATTTTTGAAGATTTCCCTATATATGTCTGTAGAAGCATGTGACCTTCAGGGCGGGGCCAATTTTGTCCCTAGAGGCATAATTTAAAGAAAGAAACTCGCAACTTCCCCATACAAATAAGAAGTAAATAATGAAGGACTTTGGATATACCATCATCAGTGAAATAATCACAGAAAACCATATCATACTCGTCTTGGTTTCGAACTCAACCTAAGTATGCAGCAGTAGTGAACGAAAATGGGTCTGGGAATGCAGCCATGTAATTGGTCAATTTAAAGAGGCACAAGTTTTTTAAGACTGGTCTCAAAACTTGAATTTATACACACACTCAGGTCTCTGACCAGCTTAGATACAACGAGGCAGCCTTATACACATAGCTAAATATTAATTGGATAAAAACCAACATGCTCAAGGTTTTAGTATAAATCTCAACATGGCGCCGGCAGCAACCACCACAGGTAAGGAATAGACATCAAATTTACGTTTTATTTTGTAGACAACCATATCAATCAAGATGTTATGGAAGATGAAATACACATGAACAAATTATGTGCATTGTAATAAATTAACTATAACCAATTTTTCAACTTGAAGATAGTTAACAACTACCTTACATCAAGTGACATATAAACACAGAAATCGTCTTACGGAAAGCCGTTCCATTTATTATACAGCGGAAGAATACATCATTATGAGACATGTCTGCACTGGTTTTTTTTGTCATTTTTGCTACCGATGAAACGATTTATGAATGAGACAAATACATGTGCAAAAGTAATTGTGTTTGTTAATGAAAGTTGGCATAACATCAGGTTCAAAACAAGTTACCCCCCCCCCCCCCCCACCGCCCTCTAAATACAAAGGTGAAGTTTTTACAATTAAAACTGTATAACACATTCCCTGTAACAAACACATTAGACAAAAAAGTATGAGAGGAAATGTTATGTAACAAATAGTATCCATTACAGCGCTCCGTCAGTCATCAAATGAGCACCTTTATTATTAAGTGCAAATGGGCCACAACTGAAGTTTCGTGTATAATTTTTATGAAAATTAATGACAAGCTTTCAATGCATTTAGCATTGGTACAGAAGTACAAAAACATTAAACAAGATGACAGGATAATCAACTTAATGTATTCATCAAAGGGCCATAACTCTTTAGTAATGCATATTAGATATAGGATATTACACGAGTGGTCATACAGTATAGAATCTAATAAAAAACTTTTTTATACATTTTCGAAAATGATAAAAACCAGTCCTTGGGGAGTTTTTATCATTTTGGCGAAGATTTTCAATTTTTCTCTCTTGAAATGCAAGAACTTAATTAGCAGCTCTGTTCTGCGCACTACTTCATAAAGTTATTGTATCCCTATATCACTTGTGAGAACAATTTTTAAACAATCCTTAGACATGTACATGAAGTTACTACAAAAGAAAACATTAAGGTTTCATGTTAAAGAAACAGGATTTTGTACAAGTTTTTGTAGTATTTTATGACTGCCAAAGCAAACAGGAGCCAAAAATCTAGCACTCCATGTTTATCATGAGTGTTTCTTTGATGAAATGGATTTTATTTGCCTTCAATTTGTTTACATTTTGTATCAATGAGTGCTAAAATATAGCTGTATAACAAGATTGAACTTCAAAAACGAGAGCTTTAAATCGTCTCTTTCAAGTGTTAACAACCAGTAACTTATAGTCTTTTAAAGCTTTTATTTAAGTGAGCCTCGGCAATTCAAAATTAACAAACATGCATAAACATATAGTCACTTTTTGTGGTTTCCAATTTGTATGGATCATGTTAATAATTGTACACAAGTTCAGTCGTTGAGATAGAGGAAGAGGGAAGAGAGTTGATCTGATCAATAAAATACAAGACGAAAGACGTCATAATTAAAATGCAAGAAAGTAATAATTGGAAGGACAGTGATTTAATACTGTATATATAAATTATGGAAGTAGAAGAGGAATTCTGGTACATAAACCTGTTACTCGGACCCGAGGAATTCTGGTACATAAACCTGTAACTCGGACCCGAGGAATTCTGGTACATAAACCTTGTTACTCGGACCCGAGGAATTCTGGTACATAAACCCTGTTATTAGGATCCGACGAATTCTGGTACATAAACCTGTTACTTGGACCCGAGGAATTCTGGTACATAAACCTGTTACTTGGACCCGAGGAATTCTGGTACATAAACCTTGATATTAGGACTTGAGTAAAGATTTTGGAACAATGTCGGTGTTCCCCCTTTGGTTTGGTCAGGAAGCTAATTAAACTCCAAATTAAATCACAAACTGCTTGTTTGAAATTATTTCTAAAACTACATTTCGTATATTTGATGGTTGAAAGAATGGTAGATGGAGATTCTCTTTTACCAGTATTAACTTAAGTTTTCACTTATTTATTTTAACGCTTAATGAATCAAGCTATTACAACCTACACTTATTGACACACTATCATGACTGCTACCTAGAATTCAAACCAGAACCTGCATTATAGGACAAAGAGGACTGCTCAAGAACATCATCAATTGCGTGATTCAAGCCTACGATCTTGACATCAAGAGACTCTGACAATCACATGACTCCCGCCAATAAAGCCCTCATTCTGTCATCAATTAATTGAAAACAACTTAACAATTAATAGATATTGCAGTATTAATGTGCCCACGTATGAGTTATTGAATTTCAATTATGCTAACAACACTGAGCTAAATTGAATTAAAATCATCCGACTGTAATTATAAATGACTTTCAATGATCAATATCTCAACATCAAACAACATAATGCATGCAAACCCTCATTTAAAATCATGATCGTAATCATTGCATTTTTAAACACATTCGTGAAATCAGTGACTTGAAAACAAAACTGTTTGTAATAATTTCCACACAAGCATTTTAATTATTTAACATTTTACAAGTTGAACCATTGAAATAATTAATACATTCCATGCAGGGATAATTTATCATATTGATATTTATGAATAGCTAACCCAACGAGATTAGAAACATTATAAAATTATAATTAAGTAATTACCAAGTAATATTTACAGTGATACAGGTAAGTATAATTTTTTTATTTTTTCACTTAATGTCCTCCAAATTCTCATTAAAGTATTACATTTTGTTTACATCTCCTTGTATCCTCTCTGATGTTAGTTAGTCAAGCCATCAAAATTACATTTCATTTTACAAAGATATTTTCTGTTAGTTTGATATTATGATGTGGTTCTAAACAGAAAGTAGCCAATTTTAAACATCAAAATGAACGGAGGTTGACATATCAGAGAGTATTCTCTAATTTACTATTTTGACTACAAGCACTGAAAGACATAAGGTGCCCTTAAATCAAAAACGTTTTCTCTGCGTGTTTTCATGTATACAGGCAAAAGAAGGAAAATGTTTACAACATTAACGACTGATATAATTAATGTTCATTCTAACACAAAATGTCTAATCTCTCCATAACACTTTTATGCTTAATTCAAGCTACAGTATTTTTACCTGTATATATTTTAATACTTCTGTTTTAATAAGCCCAAACATGAATATATTACTCAACAAATTACAACAATAGTGAGTGCCGATTCATTAAGACAAACAATAATAATCACAGTAAGACTGCCAAGGAGTCATCACAGAGTTTTCGTTGCTGTCGTTAATTGCACAAAATACTGGCTCTTAAATTTTTTAATGGTCATGCATATGGTAATCCAAGGTGGAGGGGGAAATCTGCCAGTTCATGCACTAAAAATGTTTCAGTCAATCGGTCACGTAGTATGTTCCTCTGGTACAGCTTACATCACAACCAGAGCATTCTAAATCAGTTTTTAATATTTTCCTAAGATAGTAACAAATCAATGTACCAAAATTCATGTTTGCCTTGAGACAGTAAATGACCAGAACATGGAAGTTTTTAAGAATTATGATAAAATATTGACCCGTAAAAATATTCCTAGAGCGTCACAAGGGACGCAAACGCAATGTGGGTACGAATGCGCTAAGTTCGAAGGGAAATGGGTACAACGCGGTAGTTACTTCGTAATAATTCCAAATCCAGCAAATCACTGCATTCTGATCGACTTTTCCAAGGTGTGCATGCATGAATGTCCAAATTTCATTGATCACAGACTATTTTCAACCTAAATCTAAGGTAAACAATATGAACAAGTTGGTTACAATATTTTCTCGAGCAACAAATATCTAAGAAGCCCATATTCCATGTTTATACGAAATCCTTGGACTGCATAAGCTACTGTTTACGCGGAATAAATGATTGACGCGGAATAATAACTGTTACGAAGAAATTTCATTTCATTTAAAGTCAATGTCCAATATGGCTCCTGTTTTGGTCTGAAAATTATTTTCAATGTTTTTTTTGGCCGTCAACTTGGTACTATTTTTTGTGTGTATTCATCCGTGCATACAGTCGACGCTGCGTGAGGTCATGATGTGTATCGACTACAAAAAACATCCTTGGGAGTCGTTTCAAAAGTCTATTTGGAATTATAAGGATTAAAATACCATTTTTTCGCGATCAGTGGTTGTATTTATTGAAAATGGTCTAATGTGACAAATTTGTAGCCACACTCTTGCAAGGCATCAAAAAATTCACTCGCATGTGAATGCATTGGCATCTGTAAAACTCTGTGGTGTTATAATGTAAACAAACAATATTTGCATTACCGCATGTCGTGCCTTTGAGTATCATACCTGGTCAATTGTATAAATGACCCCCAAATTTTACAAATGACCCACAAATGAAGCCCCTAGCGGGGAACACTGTGACCCCCTAAAAGAAAATTCAAGGGAAAACCCTGTGTATGTCCACCTTTTTCACGTTTTTAGATTTTCTAACAGCTAAGTTGTTCAGCTTTCAATTTATACCATAAGTAATAAAATCAGATGTCTACTTTTCTTTTTATAACAATTCCAATATTAAAAACAAGATGCAAAAGTACTTAGCTTCAAAATGATGATGTCACATCAAAATGTACATAATTCTTAAAATATCTTATGCTCTTCAAATGTAAAAACAAATTATGCAATACACAAAATGTTTCCTCGTTTGTTTAATTCTTTAAATAACAATTTAAGCTTCGGACAAAAAGCTCAGTTAATTGTGACGTCAGAACTTCAATTGGGAAATACTTGACGTCATAACCAATGTCACTAATATAGGTTTTCTACTGGTGGTGCTAATATACAAAATGTAAATAGATAAATCATTGCTTGGCAGTTATTATAGTTTCCAAATTTCAGATATCAGTATCAAGGTTTTAAAAGAACTCACTGAGCAATTAAACTACAAAATTTGGAAAAACTAAAAGTGTCAGAAGGACGTAGATGCCCCAACTTCCATCCTTAATGTCACAAAAGCAAATGCTATTATTCTGCTCATAGTTACTCATTAAAATATGATGGAAAAAATTGTTTCAGAAAGACATTTTGAAGACATCCTTGAATACAAAAAAGTTGTGAAAACATTATCCTTTGAGGAGCTTTTAACACAGTCTCTACCTAGGAGGCCGCATTAATAGTGGTATTAACATTAAATTTGTCAAATGATCACTTTATAAGACATTTATCTTCTCTTTATACTTAAAAAAACAACTTCTTGAGGACGTTTATGTAAATTAAGATGATCTCTATTGAAAAACATTATGAACTGCTCAATTGCAATGAGGAGAGAGTTATTTCTTCTCGACAATTCAGTTTTATGTTAAATGGTTGATTTCACGTCATCATAATGACTTGTTATCATTGTAAAATAAATATCAAGGTAAATAACGATTCACCACCGATGAGGAAAAATGGGACATTACTTAAAGTACACTTATAAACTCCAAATGAATACCGGGTATATTAACAATAAAAAGTTCACTTACATCAATAATATCTTTATTTGTGCGGCTCTCGTGTGGTTCATTATACTCTGTATACTTGAGAAGTACTTTGTCCATGTCAGTGCTGGCATACTGGAACAGTTTATTTGCACTGTTGAAGATTATGAGAGCAATCTCACAATCACAGAGAACACTTAATTCATAAGCTTTCTTCATCAGTCCAAACTTTCTCTTCGTAAATGTGACCTGGAAAAATATAATGGGATAACATCGAATGACAATCAATATGATTATAAGTCAAATAGGGAAACTATAATCTTCAGATTCTTGAACTTTGAACATTTGTTGCCATGACATTTCAACATTCGTCAGCAACATGTTTTACACTCTATAAATAATAAGGTCATTTAAAACAATATTCCTTTCATATAATTTCCCATGAATTATGTAATTGTTACCATTAAGTGCCTTGAATTTTAACCTCTATGTCAAGAATTTATTGAGCCGTTTATTTCAAAGGCATAAGCTTTAGTGGGACCAATGCAATGAGAATATAATTTGAGTCTTCCCAATTGTGAAGGCCTTCATGTGGACAAAGGCATCAAGAATTTATCAAGCATTTCAACTTAAATGCCTTTATTAAGACTACTTTATTGAGAATATAGTCTGAGCCTTTTAAGGTGAAGGCCTTAATAGGATTAATTGCATCAAGAATATATCTTGCCTTTCCATCAACACCCTCATTAAATTGAAATATGCATGAAAATGATCAAACCTTCCATTAAATATAATGCCTTCATTTGAACCTCAGCCTTTAATAAGAATATATCAACCATACACACTTTTAATTGTTTTATTATTTAAACAAAAAATGACAGAATTATGCAACACAGACTGCTGATCAGTTATAGAATATGATCTGAATAAGATAGCTTGATGTATTTTAATATGTACAGAGAATACATGTACTCCTTTCAGCAACTATAGACCGTGCATTGATCATAGCTGCAATATGTATTAGAGCTTTAGTTTAATAGAGCTGGATGATAAAATTACAATACCATAAAATTGTGCAGTTAAGGTGTGATCAAATTTCAATCACAGTTTATTAAATTTCTAGGATCAAGTTGACACATTGTGTACACGCAAACTGCATGAATTGCAGTAATATTGCATACACCATTATTAAAGTACTACTTTCTATGACCATATTTATGAATACAGATACAAGAAACCATTGTCACAAAAAATACATACTTTACAACAATACTAATTATTGGAATAAATGCTTTTCAAGAATGATATCACGTTCTCTTTGTAAAATATTTATTGGAAATTGTATAATCCACATTCACAATGATAATGCATGAAATACTATAATATCAAGTACGTCCGCCCACTTCTATATGGCATGTTTTAATGCTTTCAATGCATTGTTACAACCCGTTTTGCAATAAAAACGCATTTTGCAATAAAAAATTTAAATCGCTAAAAATGCATATGTAGAACCTTTAACAGTTGTATATATGTATGATAATACTAAAAATATATGTGCGACTCATATAACTCATATACTATAACAATTAGACGATATTCATATTCGACGCATTTTGCAATAAAAATTTCACACTCGTCAACGCGTTTTGCAATAAAAAATTTAAATCGCTAAAATCGCAAGTGTTGTGTCTGAAACAGTCGTATATATGTATTATAATACAAAAAAGATATGTGCGACACATATAACCCAAGATAAATAACACTTAGACGAGATTTATGTTCAACCCATTTTGCAATAAAAATTTCACATTCGTCAACGCGTTTTGCAATAAAAAATTTAAATCGCCAAAACCGCATGTGTTGTGTCTGAAACAGTCGTATATATGTATAATAATACAAAAAATATATGTGCGACACAAATAACCCATGATAGAAAACATTTAGACGAGATTTATGTTCAACGCATTTTGCAATAAAAATTTCACATTCGTCAACGCGTTTTGCAATAAAAAATTTAAATCGCTAAAACCGCAAGTGTTGTGTCTGAAACAGTCGTATATATGCATAATTATACGAAAAATATATGTGCGACACATATAACCCATGATAGATAACACTTATACGAGGTTTATGTTCAACGCATTTTGCAATAAAAATTTCACATTCGTCAACGCGTTTTGCAATAAAAAAATTAAATCGCCAAAACCGCATGTGTTGTGTCTGAAACAGTCGTATATATGTATAATAATACAAAAAAGATATGTGCGACACAAATAACCCATAATAGATAACACTTAGACGAGATTTATGTTCAACGCATTTTGCAATAAAAATTTCACATTCGTCAACGCGTTTTGCAATAAAAAATTTAAATCGCAAAAACCGCAAGTGTTGTGTCTGAAACAGTCGTATATATGCATAATTATACGAAAAATATATGTGCGACACATATAACCCATGATAGATAACACTTAGACGAGATTTATGTTCAACGCATTTTGCAATAAAAATTTCACATTCGTCAACGCATTTGGCAATAAAAATTTCACATTCGTCAACGCGTTTTGAAATAAAAAATTTAAATCGCTAAAACCACATGTGTAGTGTCTTAAACAGTCGTATATATGTATAATAATACAAAAAAGATATGTGCGACACATATAACCCAAGATAGATAACACTTAGACGAGATTTATGTTCAACGCATTTTGCAATAAAAATTTCACATTCGTCAACGCGTTTTGCAATAAAAGTTTAAAACCGCTAAAAACGCATGTGTGACATCTTAAACGGGGTGATACATGTATAACAATGCAATAAATATATGCGACTCATATAACTCAAATAACACCGATCTATGTATCTGTCTTAAACCATATACATGTGTCTTGTGTCGGGGAGTTGCCTTGGAAGCGGTGGTCTTTGTTATTTACACTGTGTATTTTCCAGCACTAGGAACAAAACAGCCTTTTACTGGCATTGCCTCCCCACCCTTAGAAAACAATGGTTTACAAAATATTTGGCACTGAGGAGGTGCAAAGGCAAACATGTATGAAAAATAGGGGTGCAAAGAAATGGTCCGTTAAGAACAACAGTGGAAAAATAATTGGGAGGGGGGGGCAACATGGGGAAAATTATTTAATGGATGAAATACATCACGAAACAAGTCAAGAAAGGTAGCAATAATACGCCGAACGGGGAGAACATGAATATTATGTAAAGTGAAAGAACTGCACATGGGGACAGGGGAACTTAACATACATCTAAAAATAAACAGAAATAATAGTCCAAAAGTGTTATACTGTCCCGTAATAGTGTTTCCCCTGGGTGGAGTGGGATGCAGGGGACCCAAATGTACGAATTCACAAGCTAACATACATTTCTATAAAGTATGAAAACTGTTTGTCTAACGGTTTATAAGATATGAACGACAAGCGTTTGTGGGACGGACAGTCTGACGGATAGACGGACAAGGGTAAATCTAAATGCTCCCACTAAAAAATATGTACATAAATTTATGTTTGAATTCAAATTAAATGGCGACAGTAATTTAACTATTAATGAACATTAATGAAGAAGTCAAACAGTGTAAATAACAAAGACCACCGCTTCCAAGGCAACTCCCCGACACAAGACACATGTATATGGTTTAAGACAGATACATAGATCGGTGTTATTTGAGTTATATGAGTCGCATATATTTATTGCATTGTTATACATGTATCACCCCGTTTAAGATGTCACACATGCGTTTTTAGCGGTTTTAAACTTTTATTGCAAAACGCGTTGACGAATGTGAAATTTTTATTGCAAAATGCGTTGAACATAAATCTCGTCTAAGTGTTATCTATCTTGGGTTATATGTGTCGCACATATCTTTTTTGTATTATTATACATATATACGACTGTTTAAGACACTACACATGTGGTTTTAGCGATTTAAATTTTTTATTGGAAAACGCGTTGACGAATGTGAAATTTTTATTGCAAAATGCGTTGACGAATGTGAAATTTTTATTGCAAAATGCGTTGAACATAAATCTCGTCTAAGTGTTATCTATCATGGGTTATATGTGTCGCACATATCTTTTTTGTATTATTATACATATATACGACTGTTTAAGACACTACACATGTGGTTTTAGCGATTTAAAATTTTTATTGCAAAACGCGTTGACGAATGTGAAATTTTTATTGCAAAATGCGTTGACGAATGTGAAATTTTTATTGCAAAATGCGTTGAACATAAATCTCGTCTAAGTGTTATCTTTCATTGGTTATTTGTGTCGCACATATCTTTTTTGTATTATTATGCATATATACGACTGTTTCAGACACAACACTTGCGGTTTTGGCGATTTAATTTTTTTATTGCAAAACGGGTTGACGAATGTGAAATTTTTATTGCAAAATGCGTTGAACATAAACCTCGTATAAGTGTTATCTATCATGGGTTATATGTGTCGCACATATCTTTTTTGTATTATTATACATATATACGACTGTTTAAGACACTACACATGTGGTTTTAGCGATTTAAAATTTTTATTGCAAAACGCGTTGACGAATGTGAAATTTTTATTGCAAAATGCGTTGACGAATGTGAAATTTTTATTGCAAAATGCGTTGAACATAAATCTCGTCTAAGTGTTATCTTTCATTGGTTATTTGTGTCGCACATATCTTTTTTGTATTATTATGCATATATACGACTGTTTCAGACACAACAGATGCGGTTTTGGCGATTTAATTTTTCTATTGCAAAACGCGTTGACGAATGTGAAATTTTTATTGCAAAATGCGTTGAACATAAATCTCGTCTAAGTAATATCTATCTTGGGTTATATGTGTCGCACATATATTTTTCGTATAATTATACATATATACGACTGTTTAAGACACTACACATGCGGTTTTAGCGATTTAAATTTTTTATTGCAAAACGCGTTGACGAATGTGAAATTTTTATTGCAAAATGCGTTGAACATAAATCTCGTATAAGTGTTATCTATCATGGGTTATATGTGTCGCACATATATTTTTCGTATAATTATGCATATATACGACTGTTTCAGACACAACACTTGCGGTTTTTGCGATTTAAATTTTTTATTGCAAAACGCGTTGACGAATGTGAAATTTTTATTGCAAAATGCGTTGAACATAAATCTCGTCTAAGTGTTATCTATCTTGGGTTATATGTGTCGCACATATCTTTTTTGTATTATTATACATATATACGACTGTTTAAGACACTACACATGCGGTTTTAGCGCTTTTAATTTTTTATTGCAAAACGCGTTGACGAATGTGAAATTTTTATTGCAAAATGCGTTGAACATAAATCTCGTCTAAGTGTTATCTATCATGGGTTATTTGTGTCGCACATATCTTTTTTGTATTATTATACATATATACGACTGTTTCAGACACAACACATGCGGTTTTGGCGATTTAATTTTTTTATTGCAAAACGCGTTGACGAATGTGAAATTTTTATTGCAAAATGCGTTGAACATAAACCTCGTATAAGTGTTATCTATCATGGGTTATATGTGTCGCACATATATTTTTCGTATAATTATGCATATATACGACTGTTTCAGACACAACACTTGCGGTTTTAGCGATTTAAATTTTTTATTGCAAAACGCGTTGACGAATGTGAAATTTTTATTGCAAAATGCGTTGAACATAAATCTCGTCTAAATGTTTTCTATCATGGGTTATTTGTGTCGCACATATATTTTTTGTATTATTATACATATATACGACTGTTTCAGACACAACACATGCGGTTTTGGCGATTTAAATTTTTTATTGCAAAACGCGTTGACGAATGTGAAATTTTTATTGCAAAATGGGTTGAACATAAATCTCGTCTAAGTGTTATTTATCTTGGGTTATATGTGTCGCACATATCTTTTTTGTATTATAATACATATATACGACTGTTTCAGACACAACACTTGCGATTTTAGCGATTTAAATTTTTTATTGCAAAACGCGTTGACGAGTGTGAAATTTTTATTGCAAAATGCGTCGAATATGAATATCGTCTAATTGTTATAGTATATGAGTTATATGAGTCGCACATATATTTTTAGTATTATCATACATATATACAACTGTTAAAGGTTCTACATATGCATTTTTAGCGATTTAAATTTTTTATTGCAAAATGCGTTTTTATTGCAAAACGGGTTGTAACAATGCATTATAACCCATTCTGATGAGTTTCAGATGAAACTATTATAACTGACCATGCACCAGTACACATAAAAATGTTATATTTTTGTGAGACCAGTATTTCATGAATTTAAGTTAATATCAGGTGTTTCTGGCGTTTAATGTTTGCAAGTTTCAACTTTCAGTTTTATCGTAAAATTGATATAACAATATAAAGCGAGCATCAATTTTTCCAAATAAACATTCTGGCCCAAAAAATTAACCTTGTGCGAAAATTTCTGATTATACAGTATTGGGAAGTGTATTCCAATTGGGAGAATTCTGTTATGAATTATTCATGAAAAATTGAAATAAATATCCAATGTGGAGCATTGGGTTTAATTATTCATGTTTTTCTAACCATATTTCAGTAACAAATGTGATCAGTTGACTAAAAACTGAGTGCTTCCAACTGAACACTTCCCCACTGTAAATTTGGTGTCGAAGGTAAAATATACCAAATTTAGAAGCCCAGTGAAGTCAGGGACAGAAATTACATTAGGGCTTTGGAATGGACTATTTATGACAATTCAGTTAGCAGCCATTAAGCATTATATAATGTCATTGAACTATCAAATATCACAGAATTGCAGCATCAATTAAAGTAATTCATTTGTAATATTTCAGTCAATTCCCTATATCAGTGTTTAGTGTTTGGAAATTCTATTAACTCTGACAATTTCAGCAAATAACATTTATATGAAGAGTAGTTAGATTCTGTTACTATTAATAGTTATAACACATGTAAAAAATAAAAATGCATTTTTTCCTGCATCATATTTTAGCATCCACTCAGAATTGGCTGCATAATTTTATACATTATGAAAGGAACAAAGATTTTTTTTCTTCTACCAGAATATGAGCCAACCTCAGGAAACATATAGACATAAAAAATAAAGGAGTCTCTGTGTAAAACAAAATAAATAAGTTCTTATCTTTCAGTAAATCTTTATAAATATAAATGCAAGCAAATGATTCTGTGCAAAAATTAATATGAATGCATGAGTGAAGTATTTCTCACCAACTGTCCATGTAACACAAGATACAGTTACACTAAGTCTCAAACAAAATCATGAAGTATAAACAATAAACACTGTGATAGTTTAAAGAGAAGCTGATCCTGCTTTGCAGAACTGTAAACGTAACTCAGTTTTTATGCTCTGAATATTACCAATCATATCTTGCTCATTTATGCTCTAAATTTACCATCCTACTATGCTTACTTATGCTCAAATACTATGAGATAATAATAAAAATACTGATACCTTTCAGACAGTTTAAAGCATCATATTTGATCATAGAAAAAAATTGTTTCAACCCTTCATAATTATGGTGTTAAGGAAAACAGCCCCTAAATGCATTAATGTGAATGCCGCAACATTTATTCTGCTGATTCTGTTCTGCACATAAGATACAAACCTCTAATTAAGGGCATATGTGAACAAACTTTTCCTCACTAAATATCAGCTTTTGGTTCATTATAGATCTTTCTCACCATTAATTTACTTTCTTGTCAATTCAAATTTTTTTTATCTTCTTGCTAGAGAGGCGTTTTATTGTCACAGTTCTCAGATTTCATTCAAGTAATGTATTCATTCATGGCATCCGAATCAATACATAAAATAAGTTACACGACAACTAGAAGCTGGCATTTGCTTTCCTTTGACACTGCTCTATTCTCCCCATTATAACTTAATAATTCTACATGGTAGGCACACATGGGGATAATGCTCACATCCTTTTGATCACAATCTCTACGATTTTAAAGCTCTGTTGGGTAATGGCCATTCTCTATAAACACCCACACATAGACACACAATCATTATTGAGTTTGGCTAATTATTCTTCTACCAACAAATTTGCATGGAACATGCATTTATGGTGCAGCATACGATCATTATATGTGCAACTTTACACTTGGCTGTAATTGCATTTTCTGTCTACAGATGGGTTTTATTGCATCAAGACATGGACTTCAAATGCACAATTTGCAGCCGTGGAAGCAGAGTTAATGTTTAACTGTCGTTAATATGATGTTGTACACTGTTGCACACTTGCTGCACTGAAGTTATTCTTTTGTGTGTTTTAATTGTCGAGCATTATCGTAATGTTGAGGGTTGTTCATTATCAAACTATATATCCATCGTTCCCCGGTCTTCAACAAAATGTTCTTGCTCTTCAATCATCACTGTGAGACATTTGAATAAGCTTCGGACTCAAAAAAGCATCAGCTCAAAAAAAGGTTATATTAGAAATATATATAGGAAACGCATGTTTCTGTAAACACCTAAGACATGAACAATCTGATTGCATAATATTAATTCATGTTGAATGTCGAGTTTAAGACATCAAGGCAATCTGTGGGTCATTTTCAAGTCAGTTGAAAGTAAGGCGTACATTCACTAGCTACAGGTACTCAGCGCCACCAAGAATTAAGCAAATTATTGTAGGAAATAACACTTCAGGTTCTGACTTTACTCCTATAAATCATTAGCCAGTTACTTGACCTTAATCTGCTTATTTAAGTTTTCTAATGCTTCACAAAATGAAGTTACAAATACTCAGGTACAATATATCTAACATGATCATGATTATAACCATGTAAGGTATAAAACTTGTCATAATGAACCAGAAATCTGTATCATTTTAAATGCTTCATTTGTCGTAGAAGCAATAAATCAGGTATCCATGACAACAAGACGTTTAAGGGTATAAAAGGTGTTATTCAACCATAACCAAGTACAAGTTTGTCAGACAATCCATAATGAGGTTAAATTATTGTAAAATAACAAACAGAAATGTGAAAATATGATAATGTTTTCTCACCATATCAATGCAGGATCACTATAGCAATATACATTACAGGAAAAGTAGACAATACTGGGTCATATATCAGTACAAGAATTGTACCTGAATATCTATGTTTTGTCTGTATGTATGCATACTGTAAGACAATATTACTGTGCAGCAATTATTATAGATTTTGTGGATGAAAATTGTATATAATCACTGACTTCGGCAAAAGTTAAGAATTTTTAGTTGATTTCAAGCAATATTTTTAGTAGTTAAATTTCCACCATGTAGGCGAGCTTTTACTTAATTTGGAAAGCAGCATGGTGTTCTAAGTTGGGGGACAGACTCCTTTGACTGCAGTCAATATTCTAAACTAAAATATATATATCCCTGCAAGTAAGAGTTATCCAATGCAGACTGACCTAAAGCTATCATTTAAGTCAGTGCGCTGCAGGATCAACAACTCTTAATGCGTTGAAATGGGAGGAAAATCCATGCTAAACTTGATAACATGCAACAGAAAAAGTATCACCCACACCATTCAATTATATCTTGTAATGAAATTATGGCTAGACTTGGCAAGTGGTCTCTACAACAAGTTTCTATGATTATTAGAGTACATTGAAATGCTTAAGCAGTAATTTATAGGAAGTATGTACGTGACGCTGCCCTGAAATTGAAAAAAATACCTACCTGTTTATCTAAATGTTTAAATTGTATTCATTTTCACACCATAATGAATATAATTATATAATAATGCAATTATTTATGAACGTTTCTGTGTTTGCTTCTATACACACAAATTGGAAATAAATTGATTTGTATTCAGCAAGCAAACCCACCCTGCATTTATGTAGCATAGATTTTCAATGAATAAATCAGGCATGTAATTTCATGCCATATAAACATCACGATTTATGAGCAATTACCATACTGATATTAGTACATTGCCATAAAGTACCATACTGATATTAGAACATTGCCATAAAGTACACTATCATTCAACTGTGGAAATGTAACAAGCAACTTAGCTAACATGATCTCTACTTGATAAGTATAGGTCTCAACAGTATACAATGTATACACAATTTCTATTTTACCCTAGGACACTAAGGAAAGGTCTTTTATGGGCTGCCCTTATATGATATGCCAATCTAGGCTAGTGCTAGTATGTAGCCAGGATATGCCAATCTAGTCTAGCGCTAGTATGTAACCAGGATATGCCAATCTAGGCTAGTGCTAGTATGTAGCCAGGATTTGCCAATCTAGGCTAGTGCTAGTATGTATAACCAGGATAATTTATGCCAATCTAGGCTAGTGCTAGTATGTAGCCAAGATATGCCAATCTAGTCTAGCGCTAGTATGTAGCCAGGATATGACAGACAATCTAGGCTATTGCTAGTATGTAGCCAGGATATGACAGACAATCTAGGCTAGTGCTAGTATGTAGCCAGGATATGACAGACAATCTAGTCTAGCGCTAGTATGTAGCCAGGATATGACAGACAATCTAGTCTAGCGCTAGTATGTAGCCAAGATATGCCAATCTAGTCTAGCGCTAGTATGTAGCCAGGATATGACAGACAATCTAGTCTAGCGCTAGTATGTAGCCAGGCTATGACAGACAATCTAGGCTAGTGCTAGTATGTAGCCAGGCTATGACAGACATTCTAGGCTAGTGCTAGTATGTAGCCAGTATATGCAAATCTAGGCTAGCGCTAGTATGTAGCCAGGATATGACAGACAATCTAGGCTATTGCTAGTATGTAGCCAGGATATGCCAATCTAGGCTAGTGCTAGTATGTAACCAGGATATGCCAATCTAGTCTAGTGCTAGTATGTAGCCATGATATGCCAACCTAGGCTAGTGCTAGTATGTAGCCATGATATGCCAATCTAGTCTAGTGCTAGTATGTAGCCATGATATGCCAACCTAGGCTAGTGCTAGTATGTAGCCATGATAGTTAAGCCAATCCAGGCTATTGCTAATAGGTAGCTAGGATATGCCAATCTAGGCTAGTGCTAGTATGTAGCCAGGATATGCCAATCAATGGTATATTGCTAGTATGTAGCCAAACAGCCAATAAAACTCCAATCTAGCAAATAAAATTTACCAAATATTGTCTCAAAACAGCCAATTTCATAATAAAATTGCATAAACTTATCAACTTAATTACTTATTTATCAAAATTAATATGGCTACCAACTTTTGAAACCAGTGCCAATCTAGACGATGGTATTCAAAATCAAAATATCTGCAATGATTTTTATGAAACTATTTGACATTTTACCCCCTTTCGTTTATAAATGAAACATCATTCCATGTCAAATGTTTGTTATTTTACATTAATTTTGCTCGGATTTGCCATCAAATGTCGACCATAACTAAACACATATTCCCTTAACTTTTTAAAATTGTTGTCATAAAGTTATAAATCCCTCATTTTTAAAGAGTTTGTTCAGGTATGTTCTAGCAAGCAATTTTAGAGAAATTTGTTATATGTGTCATTTCATGACATAAAGTGACGTAAAAGTGAGAGATGAACCCCTTCAAGACATGCTACAAGCATGAGGAAAATAACAGTCATTTCATACACAAGTACAGCTGATACTGCAGTAATTTCCCTCATAACATTCTCCCTAATCAATTATTTACTTACTAAATTACCTAAATCTACTGCGACTGAACAAAAACTATCAAAAAGACAATGAACTTACTGATGTTATTTTTGTTTTTTTTGTTTAATTTTCCCTGTAATATAGGTTACTTCGCATAAACTCATCATTTATCGCATGGTTAAAATATTGAAGAAAAGCAAACATGCAACATAGAAAACTAGCAAACACCTTAAAACTTTATAATTATCTAAGTGTATAATTAGAAAATCAGAGTTAACCTACCTGTCTGTTCCTTTCGTCAACAATACGAGAGATCTGTATCTTTTTCCGCCCCATTTTTTTGGCTGGAGTGTCCGTCCCGGCGCCAATCGCCTGTTCTTGTACTTGAGCCACTATTGTAGATTTATCCGAACTAACAATCCTGAAAAAAACAAAACATTCCTTCAATTAAATCTGAACTAACAATCCTGAAACATACAAACAAAACATTCCTACAATTAACAAGATAAAACTTGTAAAAGACCTCCAGTCTCCAGTGAAACGTCCACAATAAGACCACCATTGGTTCTGAAGAAAGTTGGTCTCAGTTGTGAGGTGGTCTGACTATCGAGTCAAATAATGGCGGAAAATTACAACTTAGTCCATAATTAGTCTTATCAATCAGGTTGGGCATACTGCAAGTTATAATGTACAATTGATGTAGGTTTAATTGATGCATGATCAGTGCACAACTGTTGTATGATCAGTGTACAATTGGTGTATGATAGAGGTTTAATTGATGCATGATCAGTGCACAACTGTTGTATGATCAGTGTACAATTGGTGTATCATCAGTGTATAATTGGTGTATCATCAGTGTACAATTGGTATATTATCAGTGTATAATTGGTGTATGATAGAGGTTTAATTGATGCATGCTCAGTGCACAACTGCTGTATGATCAGTGTACAATTGGTGTATCATCAGTGTACAATTGGTGTATCATCAGTGTACAATTGGTGTATCATCAGTGTACAATTGGTGTATGAACAGTGTACAATTGCTATATTATCAGTGTACAATTGGTGTATGATCAGTGTACAATTGTTGTATCATCAGTGTACAATTGGTGTATCATCAGTGTACAATTGATATATTATCAGTGTACAATTGGTGTATGATCAGTGTACAATTGGTGTATGATCAGTGTACAATTGGTGTATGATCAGTGTATAATTGGTGTAACATCAGTGTACAATTGGTGTATGATCAGTGTATAATTGGTGTATGATCAGTGTACAATTGGTGTATGATCAGTGTACAATTGGTGTATGATCAGTGTACAATTGCTGTATCATCAGTGTACAATTGGTGTATGATCAGTGTACAATTGGTGTATGATCAGTGTACAATTGGTGTATTATCAGTGTACAATTGGTGTATTATCAGTGTACAATTGGTGTATGATCAGTGTACAATTAGTGTATCATCAGTGTACAATCATGTGTCATCAGTGTACAATCATGTGTCATCAGTGTACATCTAGTGTATGATCAATGTACATCTAGTGAACTATGATCAGTGAAAATTTGTGTATGATTGGTGTAAATTGATGTATAATCAGTACATAATTTGTGTGCGATTTATGTGTATAATCAGTGTACAGTAAGTGCATGAACAGTGTACAATAAGTGTATGACCAGTGCACAATAGGTGTATGACCAGTGTAAAATAGGTGTATGACCAGTGTACAATAGGTGCATGACCAGTGTACAATAAGTGTATGACCAGTGTACAATAGGTGTATGACCAGTGTACAATAGGTGTATGACCAGTGTACAATAGGTGTATGACCAGTGTACAATAGGTGCATGACCAGTGTACAATAGGTGCATGACCAGTGTACAATAGGTGCATGACCAGTGTACAATAGGTGCATGACCAGTGTACAATAGGTGCATGACCAGTGTACAATAGGTGCATGACCAGTGTACAATAGGTGCATGACCAGTGTACAATAGGTGAATGACCAGTGTAAAATAAGTGTATGACTAGTGTACAATAGGTGTATGACCAGTGTACAATAGGTGCATGACCAGTGTACAATATGTGTATGACCAGTGTACAATAGGTGTATGACTAGTGTACAATAGGTGTATGACCAGTGTACAATAGGTGTACGACAAGTGTACAATAGGTGTATGACCAGTGTACACTAGGTGTATGACCAGTGTACAATAGGTGTATGACCAGTGTACAATAGGTGTATGGCCAGTGTACAATAGGTGTATGGCCAGTGTACAATAGGGGTATGACCAGTATACAATAGGGGTATGACCAGTGTACAATAGGTGTATGGCCAGTATACAATAGGTGTATGGCCAGTGTACAATAGGGGTATGGCCAGTGTACAATAGGTGTATGGCCAGTGTACAATAGGTGTATGACCAGTGTACAATAGGGGTATGACCAGTGTACAATAGGTGTATGGCCAGTGTACAATAGGTGTATGACCAGTGACCAGTGTACAATAGGGGTATGACCAGTGTACAATAGGTGTATGGCCAGTGTACAATAGGTGTTTGACCAGTGTACAATAGGTGTTTGACCAGTGTACAATAGGTGTATGGCCAGTGTACAATAGGTGTTTGATCAGAGAGCAACTTTTGTTTTTCAAAGCTAATGCACAATTGGGCACCACTGACATGTGACCTTCCAATGGAATATGTGCAAACAAATGAATTTCTGGTCTAGAATATATATAGATGCTTACCATCATGATACATTTTAGTAGTCTTTTCATTGGTAACAATTATTAACAACCAAGTTAATATTAATACACCATAATTACACTTTTTATTAACATGTCATATATTTAACGTCATATTCTCAGAAACTGAAAATTCTAGGATATTTGAGGCAAAAATTATATACTAAAACTCATAGGTTATTGACCATAAATTATTTAGTAAATCAACCATAATTTAACTCCAATTTTGGAAGAATATTAGCAATTCTTGACCAACAAATACCCGCAGGCAGTGTCAACTACCAGTATTCTTGGAAACTCTCCTGAAGCCACGGTGTGATGATACATAATTGGACAATTTGAACGAAGTTTACAGACAATCAGAAATTACTTCAGAGAAAGCATAAAAAATATTTTTGTATCAGGTCATGGCTATATGTCATAAATACAACTTGATAAACTAGAGTCTTAACCATAGGTATTTTTCAAAAATGCATCTACTTGACTAAAAATTGTTAAGTTGACTAGTACAGATCAGACATACATGCAGTAGATTACACATACAGAGTTTTCTTCCATATATCAAGTAATTATATACTTGAGACCATAAAAAAACTAAAGAATATATTAAAAGTTTAATAATTAAGATTAACATTTCTGAAACTTTTTTTAATTTTTTTTCTTTTTTTTTGATAATAAAAAATGATCTTCAAGTATAATGCAGAACAACAAATTCACTGACACATTAATTAAAGTGTGAGTTGCAGATATATACCAAAAGTAGCAAAGTTCTAAACATGCAGTTTTAAAGGCCTTAAGTATATACAGTGTACAATGTACCAATATTATACCAATGTAATTGCAGCACTTTATTCTCATCACGTTTTAAGAAAGTCAAAACATGCTGATTACCTATAATTCACAAATGTGATACTGTAATAATTAACTTACTATACAGGTAACAATACTATCGTACATTCATAATAATAATTAGTTACTATATTAATACAGAAACTACTATTGTTCCATTCATCAATTAGTTTAAACTGTTTTAAAAATCAAAATCAAAGTGTAGAAGATTAATGTTGAGTTTTTTTATATTTTCATCACTTGAGAAATATTAAGGTGCGTATATTTTAACATCAGGCTATAACCACAGCAATGGCTTCATTTAAGGTCAAAAGAGTTAGTAAGTGCCAAAAACAAATCATATGATAAAAATAGTTACATACATTGGGACTGCTTTTGACTATTCCACAAAAAGAAAAAATATCTAAAAGAAGGCACAGCGTATATATCCCTTCAGCTAAATCGAGGTACAAATATTCCACTTCTTGTTCAAATGAATGCACAAATCTCACTCAAATCGTTACACGTAGATAGAAAAACAAGGCCAAATTTAGGCAAATCGTTACTTTACTCTATATCATGTGACATTAAAACCATGAGAAAGTAACAGACTGATTTTCTATCAAGTGCGTAATAAAACTTTATCAAAAGACCAGTCCATTAAAGTTTAAGATTGAAATGGAAAGTCCCAATGATTTGATAACGAAAGATATGAAGCCATTTACCAGTCATAGTTGTCGGAGATTTAAATCTGGAGTCAATAGTATATTATCTGGTATCAGACTTACCAGTCCATGGACAGTAACCAATACTTGGAGTGATCAGCCAACTTGTGAGTTAACGTAATCAACATACAGTAACTCACTTTTGCTAATTATTTTTGATATACTTAATTGCTAATCCATTGATTTGTTTCCTTTTTATTGGTTTAAAAACCATTTTTCAACATTTGTTTAAGTTATGCATGACATCAGATGACGTAATCAGTTTTCCTGGAATTAATTATCAGCAAGAACTTAACTTGTCCAACTGCAAGTAGATGCTCCGACACCAGTACCCCACATGAATCAGAGGTGGAGGACTACTGACAGTAGCCAAATGTCACCAAAGGACATGACTTGCCCTCCCTGGCAATTGAACCTGAACCTCCTGGGTGACAGCCAGGCACTATACCACCTGTATATACATATATATGGACCAGCCATTTACAGATGAGGTAAATCATGGTGCTTATGATGAATAGTAATATGTAAACATAATACCAACAAAATAGCTTATGTTGGATAAATACAATCAAATCCCTGACCAAGAAATCAAACTACAGTGCACTCCTGTTGGCTGGAACTCAGTGGCATCTAACACCTTGGATGACTCGAAATGATAACCACATCTCTGAATAAGCTTCTCTATATAATCTATATTGTTCTACTAATGTTACTGTTGGTTCGAACTTGCCCAGCCTTAAGCTCTCATACCAATTATTCGACCCCTTCAACAGCTGGGAGCTGTTTGCCAGTAGATGATTAACAGTATGATTGCATCTACAGGTGATTCAATTGTCAAACTCAAAAATATCATACTGTGAATAATAATATAGTAATAACAAATAATAATAACTTAAATTTTGCTAGTAACAGAAATATGAGGAGGGGTGCCCTGCTGTGACCTTAAAGCCCAAAATAATGCAGGAAGGAACAACCGGGGTCTTCCTCCACCATAATAGCTGGAAAAGTCACTATATGACCCTAGCTGTTCATGTGACTTAAAGCCAAGGGCATTATAAACAAGAAATATCTTTAAAAAAGATGGTCGGCGCAACTTGAAGTTTGCAAATTTGTTGCAAACTGAAGGTTAAAATTTGTTGTACAACATAAAAAATGCCTAAATGTCATTCAATTACGCTATACTACAGAAACTCTGAGACCTGCAAGGGGAGATCACTGCGTATGAGACTGCATCAATCATAACTACTCCGCGGTATTCGGCATAGGTGTTCCTATTGAGACTGCAGAATAAATAACTCTGTAGTGTGATTAGTCATAGTCTGTTTCAATATAGTTCAACATTACTTATTGCATAAGTTGTGAACTCGCACATCCATGTTAATAAACTTGTTACAAAATAAGCGATTTATCTGATTAAAACAATATAAATGGTACATAAAACCAAGAAAGTCTTCTTAATTCCAACACCTGACAATTCACCGTGGGCACTACTTACTGGATAAAAGAGAGAATACGTAACTGAACGCCTGTATAGTAAATCTTGAAATACACTATACAAAATGTTAACCAATCTGCTTCAAGGTTACACATATTTTTAAATTGAAGAGAAATTGCGCGAAATTGCCTTGGTGGTTAACGTAAACACTGAATATGCAATAGCAAAACCATGTCAGTACGACTGTGCCAAAAAAGTTTTAGACACAAAAAATGAATATTTCTACAGAAAATCACAGCATCCACATGCATGGTAAAACAATGCATAAAGTTGTAATTTCTAAATTCTCTTTACTTCAAACAAACCATAGCTAAAATTATCTGAGTGTAACCAAATCACAAAGCATTTAATGTCACACTGAAATCAAAAGATCCACATATTATTACAAGAGAAATAATTGTTTTTTACAGTGATTTAAACCAGATACTTGCATCTAATTGCATATAATGTAATAGAACTTGATCCATACAAGAAAACTTGCCTAAGATTTTAAGCAGTTACTAAATGTCTTAGCTGATATCCATTGTGAAGAAAAAACTAATATATGCCCCTCCAGCAGGTAACAATCTTGCTCCACAGCTACAGTTAATCAAATTCTTGCATCATTGTCAAGTTCGAAATAAGCTGATATTAATGAATACCGATATATATCACTTCAAGCAGACTAGTAACATATATATCACTTCAAGCAGACTAGTAACAAGTATTCAAACAATTGTTGCCATTATAAGACTTTGGTCAGCCTTTGGGAAGTTAGTCCACCCCCCATAACCAGTCACACAGGTATACTGTCCTATTATGTATATATAACTGCATGAAGGCAGAATGTCAACTTGAACCTGCATGAATACACCATTCAGTTTCAGAATGAATAAACTCAGATAAACTTAATCACATGCTATGTCAACAGCATAAATCCCATAGAAACATACGAATATGTTGGTAATTGTCATATTTCAATTCATTCTTACTATAACAGTTAACATTTGATTTTTTTTAAATTGAATAACTTAATGACTGTACAAGTAACTACTTCTAACCACAGTCTTGCTTGTAATACAGTCAATTTAAATACCAAAACTTTCTTTACGAGGTTTCTAAGAAATCATGACTACTGATCCCAAGATCGCGAGTTTGAAATTTAAATCCCACCTCGGGAGTCTCACGATGAACTGCGAAATTCACAATCCCTGATTTACTCATGAAGGTGATTAACATAAGTTGCAAACTTACTGTTTCAAAATCCATGTAAAATAAGTAATTTTAAACTAAATACTTTAAAATGTTTATTTTTTTCATCATTAATTGCATTCAAATTTTACTTCTACGCAGTTGAGAATATGCATAACACCTACCGGTGCATGATTACAGGAATTTTATCACTAAGAAGACTTCACACATACATGATCAAATCTGTATAGACAGATAAATATACAATCAGATTCATGCATGCAGTGACTCCGATTCAACTATTGAAGTTTTATTTCATTATAAATGAATTTATGTGGCATAGGGTGCTAACATACATAAGGAAAATGACCGATTGTAGTTTATAAATATTTCAAAATACAATACAAGATTATACTCCGCCCACTAAGCCGTCATCAATGCTACCATATTTTACAATGCACACATTAGCACTATACCAAACATGATTTAAAATGCACATTAATATGATACACTATATGTTATTGCAGAATTTATAAGCAAACAATCCTGATATAAATCTGATCCTGACAATATAGAGTTTCAGTGGAACCGACTCAAGTTTTCATTCATAAACAATATATTCCACGTTTTTTTTATCTCAATATCAAATAGCTAATTATGGGGGATTTTGTAATAATAAATAATGTAGAAATCATTGAGGTAAATTTCCAATGATTCAAATCTCATATCATGTACGCGAAATGTAACAGATTGTCACAGAAGTTTAATATACAATTCTCACAGTACTTTGATTTTTAATCAGATACACATGTATAATATTTTAAAAGCTCTAAGCAATAACTTGTAGCAAAAATTATCGAACTTAATAGTGTTTGGTTGAGATTTGAATATGATATACTTGGCATGCGTAATGTGCATTAATCATTCTTTTTGAAATTTCAAATAACTGTAAGAAAGGGACATAGCTTATTCTGTAACTCAGTTAGTGTTAAAAGATTTACCTTTTCAGTCATACCTGTACAGCATATACATGTAATTGTTTAGCAAATACAGCATCCTTGTCAATTGTGAATGGTGAAAAAAGCCATGACAAATTTATTCAATTTTATATTTCCCAATAAAACCATTAAGTTACCCCATTAATTCTTGAAACTGTGGTTTTAAAGGGTTGAACATAATGATATCACCCATGAAAATGTACATCCATCAAATTCACAGCCATTGAATGTTTTTTGAAGGCATTTCAATAACTTATTACACAGTTAATGGCATTTTAATGACTATAATTATAATTAAACCTTAAAAAATCATCAAAATACTTTTTCTGATTTTATGTTACTTTTATTAACAAGATTCGATTTTTAATGTATCATCTGTTAATGGGTTTTCCCCATAAGGGTCTTTACCCAACCAGGAGGCAAACAGATCTGGATTGTATGCTTATAACATTGGAATGGAATTTAATGGCACATTTCATATACATCATAATCGACTGCAAATTTTAATGATCGGTAAAACATGACTACAAGGAATCGAAACAAGAAAAGGTTATCTCTGATTATACACTCCTTAAATCCTTGATGGGAAATGATTGTTTGTACTTAGATAGTAGGGAGTCAATGTATAGATTAAGGATTTCAACTAGGATCACAACAGTATTGTGAGTTAACAATACCACTTAAATATAATCCCTAGTAGCCCAAGTATTTCCTAATTTGCAGTAAAATCTCATAACAATACACTCAATGGTTCAATGTCTTCCTGATAAACTGCAATAAAACATTTCTATAGTAAGTGCTTAATGTATTAGTAGCTCTTTTTTTATTTACTAGAGAACAGTTGTATTTTAAACTGTGAGGTGGTCAGACCATTCCAGTGTTACATATCAATATATATTTACAAGTATAGTCAGTTGCTATTTACTCAAGAATGGTCGTAAACAATCAGTTAGGTCGAAGGTCAACCAATGAAAACATCTTTTGCAAAATATTGACCAATAGACAAAGCATATACAATAACGGTACATGTATAATCTCATCTAATTTTTAATCCACAGTAAGTAAGTAATATTTTGGGGAGTCGGCTGTCACCGTATATATCAAGCCTGGACCTCAATTGTGATGAAAGCATTATAATGCTCAGTTAAACAACTCTCGCATCAATGAAAAACCAATCAGCCGTCATGATATTAGTCCTTTAATTATGGGTTTGAACCCGAAACATTATCCACTATGCTACAGCTCCCACAGAGTAAGAAGTGACTTCCTATGTATAAGACTGAAATCCAAATTCTGGAATTAAAAAACTCAACATAAATCGTTGAATTTTTCATAAATAAAGTAGAATTCACAAACTGTATTCTTTCTTAACTGAATTCAGCTAAAATTTTGTCATCTAAAGTAAGAAGGCCACCAGTGTAAGTGTATTTTAAATTAGAAGATGAAATGAATACATCTGGTTGTCACTATAGTGGTTAACGGGTAGAGGGCCTGACTCATGATCCAGATGTCACAAGTTCAAGTACCGTGACAATTCAGAGTGGGGTTTGATTATGGATTTCCCTATCTCAGACTGTGGCACAAATACTCAGGTTAGTCACTTATCAAGGAAGCAATAATCAAGAGCAATTATACTATTATAGTGTAAGTTGGAAGAACACGTTTTATAATCAGTGGAAAATAAATATATTTAAATTTGACTTTGTTTCAAAGTGCAGCATCAATATCGCAGTCTGTTGATGGCAATCCTCCCGGTATACACACCAGTTGTAACTCATAACTTCCGAAACAGATGAATTCCCCACATGAATCAGAGGTATAATATAGGACAAATGGCTATATGGATACCTTCGGTCAATTTGTCACATATTATGTACACCTCATTTAAAGTATAAACCCTCCAGACTGGTAATCAAGCACTCAACTACAAGTAAATGCTTTAAATAGGCTTGCTTAAACTGAATACAAGAACAAAATTCAGGCCATTCTTAAAAAAATGTTTTTTTGGCATAATTAACCCGACCCAGCACAATTTAGTTTGGTTGCTAGGTAGGTATATTTGTTTTTATTGTCATACTTGTTTTAAACTATTAATTGGGACCAAATACACATATTGGTGCAGCTATTGATAATTAAGCTGCCAAACGAAATGTCCCACTCAGACCTCTCAAAATTTTGAGTGGAGGCCATTTTAATCGGTAGGTAGTGTTTATGCCAAACAAACAATTTTTAAAGATAGCCTTTATATACAGTAAATGCATGAATAGTTGCAAGTTAAAACTAAGAATAAATACAAGGATGAAGAATTATAAACCTTTTTACATGTATTTACTTTCAAAGTTAAAAGGTAAGAAAATTCCACAGACATGGTTCAATTTAAATGTGCATATCTGTCTCAGAATCAGTGCCCTTAGTACATAATGTTTACATATGAACACAGTACTGTTTGTACAAGTACTTGGGCGATATATCCCATAATCCATAGATTATAATGTCCAAAAGCCGAGGTCGCAGTCAGTGAGCAAGGGTCAAAATCAAGCTTACTACAAACTACAGTGCTGTTATATTGACCACAAGCTGCCCTGCGTTCAGTAAAGGTATTTGTGGCTCACGTTTCATAACGTTTTGCAATTTGGTTCCCGTGTGCAACCAATGTGATATGGTGGGCAAGGGATACAATACAAAACATTTGCCACTGTTAGCTGTAACTGAATGCAGCCCAGGTGTATGAGATTTCCAACTGATCTAACTCAATGTAGGTATGTGTAAATATGTGCTTGACATTCTAAGGTGCTTTTCAGAAATGATAATAAAAAGCGCTATACATGTGATTTTAAATTCAATATTGATAAGTATTACCTTATTGGTGTATATTGTGTAATTCAGAAATGACCAGAACAACTTCAGTTCGTAACGTTACGTAAACATATATACCACAGCTTATAGCCTTCACTCTTTATAGCACGAATATTGAACACTTTATCCCAATGCAGTTCATAACACACATTCAGCCAAGAGAAACATCTAAGAGAAACACGGATCTTAACACATTCATCCTATCAAGCATTTTAATTTCATTTTAACATCCCACGCAATTTGTTACAATTCACATAATTATTTGAAACTATACAGATTTTTTTCTTAAATCACCAGAGTCTATATCAGATTGCCGTGAATTGTGAACATAGTTTAGACATGACCTGAACGAAAACACGCAATGTTCATGTATTTTTATGTATTCAAAGAACATGTACTGGTTAAAACACAAGCTCTTCTCCTCTAATTACAATCATGAATTTTATATTACATGGCGTCTGCTTGTGAATTGGATATTCCTGCATAATGTTGTGTTACACAACATAAATGTAAAGAAACACTAGAAATATGCGCAAGAAACGAGATGTAAAACTTGATGATTTTCATGAAACTGAATGTTTTGCTCAGCTCTCAACTTGATAATATTACCATATACTTCATAATAAGAGTCCACAATGGTATCAACATGAATATTTTCAATTACCTAAAATAAACTTCATGTTGAAATAAACTCATTGGAAACAAAACTGTAATGTATGCATTTTTGTATTTTCACAACCTTTTTCATATTTAGTCAGAATAAGCATATTTTAAATGCTTTAAAATTACTCATTCTCGTAAACGGTACCATTATCTAAAATCCAATGGGGAGAATAATAATATTTCTAAATTTTCATCCAATCCCTATGTGATAACTGGATGCCTATTTTATGTGATTTAGCTCATACTGGCTATTCAAAATTATATGGGAACAACATTATTGTGTGAACAATGTCAATTGGTCAATATTTTGCTCTGAGGCAGTGACCTAACAGCTTGTTTACGACCTTTCTGAAGTAAAAAGCAACTGACTATATTTGTAAACATATATCGATATAACTCAGATTCGCTATTTCTTTCATGATCAGGTTTACCTAAATATCGATTATAGGGGTGTTGTTTACAACCTATTCATCTGTTCATAATTGAAAATATGATTTAAACAACCTTCCCACCCTATACCCAATATATTGGATAAATCGATAATGAAAGCCTTATTGAATTGGGTTTATACTTGAAAACATACATTGATAAACAAAGATGATGCTAAAACCAAACACTAGTTTTAATAACAACATTGAGGGAATGATCCATGTTTGATACCTGATCACAATTAATGTAATTTAACGCGTAATTTAACTAAAAACATTCCGCAAAATGACAATAGTATTTTATGTAACGACCATTTCACAGGTAGCAGGCAACAACTCAAACCCGGGTAGAAAAAACTGCAACGATAATACTAAAAGTGCAAAACTGATAAATCATACCCTACATCCTGCTTTCCAAATAAGCAGATAGCTATATGTGATGGGCTATAAACAGGATATAGACAGAGTGACAATGAATATGATTATTCAAACACTCCCAGGTAACAATTTGAAGTGATTTCGATAATGAAGCTTACACAATACTTTCTTGCATCATCAAAATCACAAACAGTATACATATAAAGGTTGAAATTTAAAATTACTGACAGCTAGTAATGTAACCTTTACATCAACACCTACAAGTGACCTGTAGATTTAGTACATCATGTTTGTCTGGTCTGCTTAGTTTATACAGCACTTGACTACCAATATCAATACACCAACAACAGAGTCCTAGCAGTTTATAACTAATGTTTTTTTAGAATTCAAATAAATGAAAATAAGTACAATGAATTATTATCTTTTGCTTTTATAAAGACATAATTATAGCACATGTTATGGAGTTCACTCACTGAGTTATAGGAAGGACATCACAGTACATTACAAGAAATTAAGTGTTAACTAAGCATGACATTCAATTGACTGTACATCATCTTGTCTAAATTGGTTTTAAACTTTAATCAAGAGTCAAAGGGTAGGTAATGCATCAGATGGGGTCATATACAACAGGTATGTGTCTTTTGACAGTTGCTTGTGGAAGACAGGTTAGTTATAGTGAGTGGAAATCAACTGACAGCATACCATAACTATAGCACCGGTTATATCAACTGACAGCATACCATAACTACTTAGCACTGGTTATATCAACTGACAGCATACCATAACTATAGCACTGGTTATATCAACTGACAGCATACCATAACTATAGCACAGGTTATATCAACTGACAGCATACCATAACTATAGCACAGGTCATATCAACTGACAGCATACCATAACTACAGCACTGGTTATATCAACTGACAGCATACCATAACTATAGCACAGGTTATATCAACGGACAGTATACCATAACTATAGCACAGGTTATATCAACTGACAGCATACCATAACTATAGCACTGGTTATATCAACTGACAGCATACCATAACTATAGCACTGGTTATGTCAACTGACAGCATACCATAACTATAGCACCGGTTCTCTGCGTAATTATACAAATATGCCAGAGGAAATTTACTGTTTTTTTACACTTAAATACTAAGTCATTTAAACATGGTATATTATAACTTACCTTATTGGACAGATAAAGCAACATTTAAGGTCAAGTTTATTAAATGATTGGCATTGATCCACCAATTAAGCATGAAAAATAATGTATTGACATTGTAGGTAATAGTTTAAGCTATGGAGTTTAATATTTATTTCATTCATTAACACATAAAATACCAATATTTGAATATGTGTATTAAACAAATCAGAATACTATATTCTAATAACTTATATGTTCATCAAATCAATCATTCATTCGACCGACCGACTGACTGACCGACCGACCGGGCATCATTTATTCATTCATTCGTTCTACTATATAATAATTAATCAATCAATGAATCATATTTCAGCCAATGCAATCCTTCAATCCATAAAGCCCTCAAAGTTGATGCAAACAACTGACTAGAATTTGGATTGCAAGACTAACAGAACAAACTAACTAATTTCAAGCAATGATCTTCCATGATCTGTTTGCCAGCAGCAAAAATTGCCAACAATTTTAATAAGCAAAAAACAAAGTTCACAAAATTCTTGGAGAAGAAAGTTGCCGACCTATAACAGGTGGGAGAGGTTAACATCATAGAACCTTCTAAAACCAATTTACAGTTATTTCATAATGAGATTGAATTGCTTCAGGTACTAATATTGCAGTTGTCAAGGGGCTTGATGGTCATTTAGACCAAATAAAAATTTCCTAATCATTGGTATTAATTAAATGTACATCTTCATGTTTTTGGCCTATCTGAAATGTTTATGGAAGGAGGTTTACCCTACCTGAAATGTTCATGAAAGGGAGTTTGCCCTACTGGAAACATTTGTACCTAACTTCCTAAGCTGGGAACCTACCATGATTTATATCATATTAACCAAACAGAATTCATAGCTTTGAAGCAATAGTAAAGAATGGGGCAATAAATACACAGTTGACAGAGAGAGCTAGACCATAGCCAGATAAATAACTCATTCACTGAAGTCTTCACACTTTATTTTGTGATCTAACAACATGAAGTATATCATCAGTCAATTGCCAGTTCCTATTACAATAGTCAGTATTTTGTTGACTCTGACTGTATTAATGAATAATTGAACAAGATGACAAAATATTGATTAGGTAACATATTTCATCCAACTTTAGAAATCATAGATCATTTAAATTTACATGATTTTCACCCTGTATGAAGCCTGTTTAACACATGTTTGGACAAATATTGAGTTTTAAATGGTCTACAGGACTACGCAATACTCTAAGATATTGTCATGTTTATTGATACATGCTGGATATCAGTTAAACACCAGTCTACAGTATTGGAAGGATCAAAGGTAGTTATTATAAAGCCCCTCCCCTAATAATTATAGATGTATCTAGCCAATCTGAATGGGCTTTATTTAATGTTGTTGCTTTACTAATGCACATTTATTGATGTTTTAACTGTATGAAATATATTTTTCATTTTTGTTTAGGTTATAAATTTACAAAAAGAGCATAATATATTACTTTAATACAGAAGCATAATGAGTCCAATTAAAATTACCTAATTTGTGATATAACCCTCCAAGCATGACAATTATATGCAAACTAAAATTTTGTAATTTCAAAATCAGTCAAATGCAATCTAATGAAAAACATGCAATTATGTACCTTTTCACACTTAATGAAAGCACAGTAGTTATATACATGTATCATAGATCACAATTAACATTGACACAATTACTTTAGAATAAGTTAGCTGGATAAATCATACATCGATGTATGAACAATGCAAATCTTTTAAAGATACAAAGGCATTTATTCATACATTTCTCTTTCAACTGAGATGACTTAATGATATGTATGAACAAACCTAATTATGTCATAAATACATTTCTTTCTCACAAAGAAGTTTTATTTTAACATAGTGCACATGGTTATCAATTCAAATGCATGAAACCTAGATAAATGACATCAACATGGTTTGGTAACACAGACAGTTTACATCAACATGGTAATTGGTGACATATATCATTGGCATCAACATGATATGGTAGACAGTTGGCATCAACATGGTATGGTGACATAGACAGTTGGCATCAACATGGTATAGTGACATAGACACTTGGCATCAACATGGTATGGTGACATAGACACTTGGCATCAACATGGTATGGTGACATAGACAGTTGGCATCAACATGGTATGGTGACATAGACAGTTGACATCAACATGGTATGGTGACATAGACAGTTGACATCAACATGGTAATTGGTGACATAGACAGTTGACATCAACATGGTATGGTGACATAGACAGTTGACATCAACATGGTATGGTGACATAGACAGTTGACATCAACATGGTAATTGGTGACATAGACAGTTGACATCAACATGGTATGGTGACATAGACAGTTGACATCAACATGGAATGGTGACATAGACAGTTGACATCAACATGGTATGGTGACATAGACAGTTGACATCAACATGGTATGGTGACATAGACAGTTGACATCAACATGGTATGGTGACATAGATCATTGACATAAACATGGAATGGTGACATAGACAGTTGACATCAACATGGTATGGTGACATAGACAGTTGGCATCAACATGGTATGGTGACATAGATCATTGACATCAACATGGAATGGTGACATAGACAGTTGACATCAACATGGTATGGTGACATAAACAGTTGACATCAACATGGTATGGTGACATAGACAGTTGACACCAACATAGTATGGTGACATAGACAGTTGTCATAAATGGTGACAAAGAGGGTGGTAGAATGAAATAAGAGGTACTGTTTTAAGAAAAGAAATCACAAACAATGTCTCCTATAAAAACAATTATTTCAAAAATAAACCCACATAAAAATTGTGCATAAACATATATTATATTTTTTCAATGCTTGTATTTTAAATTTTGTTGCTAATAATACTGTTTACACATTTAACTAAATATTATCAATATTTTATGCTAAGAGTTAAATGTTACCTGAGGTGTCAGACTACATGGTGAATTTATGTTGATGTCGGCAAACTCGGTTTTTATATAAGTTTGACATTAAAATGTTTAGCTGTTAAAACCATGAAAATGATCAAGATGACTCGATTAAAACAAGCGTATGTATAAACCACTACCCTGAGGATGAGGAAGGTTGAATCCTTGGGGCTAAGTTAACTTACCTTACTTAAAAGATACTAACCAAACTATTAATAAATTTACATTGTGCTGAATATTATAAGTATTTGTTTTATTATTTCAACAAAATATAAATTAAATACAGTTTTAGGTAAAAATACATCATATTACTTGCTTACGGTCCCTGTCCAACATTTAATCATCATACCCAGCATCCCATCCCAATATCATTACAGCCAGAAAATACAAATAACAGCTTCATATAGCACAAAACTAAGGTTCAGGGACGAAAATAATGCATTATAATATAGGAAATATGATGATTACAGTAATAGTTTACATAGGAACCCATATGGGGAGAATGGACAGTATATAAAGATACAAGCACCATAAATATAAATGGATGTCATCTTATCATAATGACATCTGACAAGTTAACTAAATACCTGTGCATGTAATTAGCACTTACTGTGAGTTAAGCAAGTAGACAATATACACTGCACAAACATTTCAGCATAACAAGCATAGATTTGCTAGCACACAACTCGGTCAGAAATTTGGTGTTGTCTACAATTACATATATATATATGGACAAAGTAAATTACGGACAGCGGTCAGATTGACACAATTCTGTGGAAGTGTCACAATTCATAAAAGTACATTAAAAGTATTTTAGACATAAATAATACAGTCATGTAGTTACAAAACTTCATTTTTGTTACTCAGATACCAGAATAATCATTTTAGGAATGTTTCATTTACAGATGATAATTTAACTACAGAGTTCAATCAAATATGGAAATAAATAGTTAGAAAGTTCATTACCTGCTTATTGCAACATTATTACACAAAATGTATCATGTTTAAAAAATCAGAAGTCAAATTCATGTAACATTTCCCTAACTTGAAGCACAATATTGTACTGATAAATGTAATGATTTAACACAATTAGAGCATAACTGTTTGAACATAAACATAAGTCTGCATATTTAACAAAGCATTTAATTATTATGTACATCAAGAAAACATCCAGTTAATTGAATGAATGCCAAAACAAATCATCAGAAAAACAATTAATACCCAATTACAAGAAAAACGTACCTTGATTCATCGTTTATGCTAATCCTCATTATAAAACTACAACCGCACCGTCATTATATACATGAAATCATTTCTATCAAGCTTCTCAATCTTTCAAATTATGAGCATAATTCAATTCCACATAATCATATACATACAATATAATTATATAAATAAATATTCACATTCACAAAAGCAAAGCTTTTCTATGAAGTCTTAAAATTTCACAAACAGGCTTAATAAATCACACCCGAGTCTTGAAAGATTTTTTCTTCACAAACTGTAAATAATAGTTGCAAACGTTTTTGCTTTAATATTAAGACTGGTATTTACATACAGGTTTAAAGCAGTATACTGCTGTTTATCAAAATAAAAATGTCAGAACTGAAGAAAAGACAAACACACACTAGTACATCCAAGCTATTGTAAAATACAACGGTAACATCATAACATTGAGGTCACTATACAGATATTATAATCAGTAATAGACAGTTTGTACTATCGCAAAATGTAACTTAATACATAGTAGAACCTACCTGTTGCCCAAAATAGCAACGTTAGCAGCAACAAATATCCAAGAATAATACCAAAACTTGTGGTGAATCTAAATAATTAACACCAACACATTTTGCATAATATTGCTATATACTGACTGAACAAATTATAGTATTTGACAACCTTGGGATTACGCATGGGTGATTACACAGATATATGAATACATAATCATAGTGTCATAATCGTTAATATTGTGTTTAACATGCATCTGACATGGCTTGCTTACAATAGGGCTTCGATTTGTAACACAAATAAAAGTAATTATTTCAACTGCACGATATTATACAATTGGACTATAATTTGTTTATGGGAAATTAGTATTTTACAATAAATAAGAGCTAGTAATATGCCAAATGAGGTAACGCTTAGACTGTGAAGTCGTTCACAACAAAAATATATTTCAAAGTTACAGTGGTTTAAATTAAAGCAAGGCAGAATCTTAAATCCTCTGAATTGTCTCAAAAACAGCCCTTGCAAGCGTCAAATCCGCGGAAAATCCACTTGCCTGGGAAATGTAGCTTGTATAAAATAACTTACCAAAATTTCTTTACAACTACATAAATGGTCAACTATGTAAGTGGAATCGTGCTAAAGTCCAATTCTTTCAGCTGAAAATAGAGTAAAATCTACATTTAGTCAATGTGGCTGCCTCATCAAGACATGGACATACGGAAGTCTCAGACAACGCTGAGCTTCTTTCAATACACGAAATCTGGTATTCGCAAGAATGTTTATTTCCAGGCATTTAAACAACAAAATTTAATACTAGATCCATAGCAGTTCAGTCAAACTAAAATCCTGTCTTTATTTCCATTGTGATTCTAGCACAATGTTAACCGTATTATTGTTGTGCAGGATTAGAGGGAAACAACCATATTTAACGTAAGAGAACTGACTGATTTTGTTAGTTAATGTCGTACCAATCAGTCTGATTCCAGACTGTACAGCATAATCCCCTTCAACCGCAAGAATGGAATTTTAAGCACACACAATTGAGCACTGCTATGGGATTTACAACCTCTTCAGTCTTCTGTAAGTGAAGTCATTTCAAGAAAACGCAACATGTGATGTCACTATATCCAAGAAGAAAAAATATTTACTCCATAAATTATGGTCGCTTTGTTTTCATATTGCCATATGGGGCAAATATTGCTAACTCTCAGTACATGGTGACGTCACATATAACATTTTCTTGAAATGACGTCACTTAAAGAAGAGGTTGGAAATCGTAAAACAGCGCTCAATTATATTCATGCAAGCCAATTAATATGCAAGTAGCAAATTTGTATTATTTTTTGGCCCAGCCATACTAACATATCAGTTATTTTTTCAAGATATTACTTGTTGTTTTAAAGTCTCTCCAGGCAACATTTAACCATGTACTAGCAATCAGATGACCCGACCAGTGATCCAGAAATACAGATATTCAAGAAAAGAAGAAACAATCAGATGTATATACTGGTAATATCTTAAGTCAATAATTGCACTATTATGATATAAATCACACAGATAGATAATCAATGTCTCTGTAGGCTAAATGAAAGTGAACAACCTGAGACAAACTGGCAATGTCAAGGTCACAGATTTTGACCCTTAAACAATAGTGCTGTGTCCCTGCACATATTGTAACAATTGACTTAGTATTAGTTAAATTGTGTAATTGTTTATTAATTAACTAGAGTAATTCTTAACGAAACATCAAAGATAACCATGTTAGTAAATTTCAAAACTAACACATAAAATTTGATAAATGCCTGTTACTGTACATTATTTATTAGACAACATCAAACTTTCAATCATTAATCGTCGCCATTATTTTTCAGCACAATATGCGTTCTCATCACGCGGTCATATGTGACAATCACAAATCTGTTGAAAGTCGGTTTACCCATTTCACTATTAATAATTTACTGATTTGTAGGAATGTTTATGAGTGGCCCAAGCAAATATTTTCTGTATATTTGTGTCTATTCTGTCATGTACATTGAATTATTCATATTTTCACAAAGCACATGTAGTAAGTTTGCAAAAAAAAATATTTTCCGTATTTGAAAGAAGTTAATGTTATTTTGATAATGGAAATTTGACAACAAAAAACTTATGACCAAACAACAAAATGAGCTCAATTCCCATAACCAGAAGTAAATGTAGGTTATACACTGTAGACGATACATAACCAGAAGTAAATGTAGGTTATACACTGTAGACGATACATAACCAGAAGTAAATGTAGGTTATACACTGTAGACGATACATTTTTGTTTTAGTTACAAAATAAATATTGACGTTTTAAATTTTACATAAAATGGCCGTCATGGAATTACAAATTGTATCAAAATAAAGTCATAGGATATCTATTAATAGTGACTGAAGATGTGTCCTACATCTATAGGACACAGATGCCTCTGTTATGTTGCAACTTTTCAAGAGTAATAATTGATCGGAAACCAATCTTTTAAGTTGAAAAGGCACCATAACTCCTCCAAACCTAGATGGATTGAAACAGAAATCAAACTTGACCAGTCTTTTATTACTCTATGCTTATGTGCCCAATATGAATCGCATTCATCCATCCTTTGGAGAGTCATTGATTGGACGGACGCACAATTTGATGGGCATGGGTTAAATACCTTATGCCCCTTAGCCATTAGAAGGGCATAAACAAGTATTCTTTAAGCACAAACACTGTTAACTGCATCAGTTATAGTAAGAGCTAGAGAACTAATTGAATAAAAATCAATTTTGTCTTGTACCTTATACATCAAGGTGAAGCAAAGCAGAATTTCTTCCAATCTGTCTCGCACAATCTGGCAACCAATAGAATTTCTCGATACATGTACTTACAGTTAATTGCTTCATAATATAATATATGCTGCTAAAAATGATTACTGCAGAGAGAAATAATTCCTACATTAATGAATACGAGCAGTAATGGTAAGTTAATTCAACATCAAATATTCCCCATTTATCAGTCTTTACCTTTATTAACATGATCCTTTACATATTATAATCTGACATGTCGTCATTACCTCAGTTCTAATGTTGACATAATTCTACATTAATAATTAAACAAAAATGGGCAATGCCCACAAACCAGGTTTTCAGCCTAGTTATTTGTTATAAAGCTGTATTTGTATAATGAATACATGATAATCATCAATGCTGCAAAGGTGCTGTAGGTGATACATGCATATACACACTCACACTTAGATATATTATATTTATATATATGCAACAACTATACACCAAGTTTGATGTCAATACACCCACACATAGCAGAGATATTAAGTGGAAACTGATTTTCAAATTTCAAGTGACCTTGACCTTGGACGGAACAAACACAAAAGCTATCCCAAGCGAGCTCTCCATATGTTCTTACTATACATCAAGTTTGATGTCAATACGACCAACGGAACTGAAGTTATTCGCCGGAAACCAAATTTCTATATTTAGTAACAGTGACCTTGACTGGAACAAGCCCAAAAGCAATCCCAAGCGAGTTCTCCGCATGTTCTTACTATACACCAACTTTGATGTCAATACGATGAATGGAACTTCAGTTATTCGCCGGAAACCAAATTTCTATTTTTATTAATAATTACCTTCACCTTAAATGGAACGAGCCCAAAAGCAATCCCAAGCGAGCTCGCCACATGTTCTAACTATACACCAAGTTTGATGTCAATACGATGAAACGATCTCAAGTTATTCGAAGGAAACTATTTTTAGTTACGGTGACCTTGACCTTGAATGGAACAAGCCCAAAAGCAATTCCAAGCAAGCTCTCCGCATGCTAAACACCAGGTTTGATATCAATACGATGAACGTAACTCAAGTAATTCGCCGGAAACTGCCCGCCCAGCCGCCCAACAACACACACCATTCTAATAACCTGGTTTTCGTTGAAAACCTGGTTAATAAATGAATTTACCTGCACAGTCGAGGGTCACGATTCAAAACATACAACAATACGATGCCCTTAATTCTTTCATAAGTACAACACTGGATGGCATTATCTAAATGCAAGTTCAGGGTGCACAGGGCTCTGTGTTGGTGGAAATTTAATGTACTTAAAAGTGTCCAAGATGATAAAATCTGATTTTCAAGACATGTCCAGCCAGAATGCGGCCATGTCATTGGTCAATCTAAATGCTGTGCTTACAGCAAACCAATCAGAGACTCGTGTTTTGAGACTGGTCGTATATTCAGACCCAGCAGGCCAGGACAAAACACTGCTTTAAGGGATGCCGCTTCACTATGCATTTCTTCTCCATGGCATAAAAAAAGAAAATCCCAGCTTGAAACCAATAAATTCTTTTTCTGCTATTTTCCAACTGATGATTTAATGCAACACTATGGTTGTAACTAATGCCTTAAACCCTCAATGTATACACATTGCCTTGTTATTGTAGTCTGCACCAGACTGACTTATAATATCAAGGTGACTAGATGACTTTTTGTCAGGATTGTCATTTCATCATCACAATGTTTATATGTTTGTCATCTGTCAGATATAACAGACTGTTATTCTAGCCAACCATTCAAAAGTTTACAACAATGAAATGATTTGGCGGGATACTCATATAATGTTATTATGGTAACCTTCATGGTGTGTAGATATAATGCCGATACTCATATAATGTTATTATGGTAACCTTCATGGTGTGTAGATATAATGCTAGCACCACATACATTTTATACAGCACTATTTCAATAAATAGTCAAAGAAATAGAGCACTGCAAGTGGATGTAGATACTGTCATGTAGAGGTTCATCACCTGGGTACTTAATCATTGGGGCTTATACTTCCTCAGAAAACTGATCTTAAAGCAATATAACATTGTGTGGATGTAGACAACAATCAAGCTATGACAATAGCTCTTCGTTTTTTTTCAAAACAAACAGGCTTAAAATACCATGTCTTCAAGCAGAGAAAGATTCATTTATTAGATAAAAACTCGTTAATTAGTATTCACTTCAGAATCTGCAATCCAAGCACCTAGCAATCAGTGACAAACATTCTGGTAACTCGAGGGATCAAAACTGGCTGCAGGTCTCAAAAAATTGCATTCTGGATGTAATTTGAACAAATGCTTGTAAAATAAGTAACAATTCATTCATTTTTAATTAATTTAACCACATCAAAATGGAAGTCGCACCTTTTTTCACAGTCAAAGTAAAAGAAAACAAAAAAAACTACATTAAAAAGTATTTCATTCATAAATGTGAAATGATATGAATTTCATATAGTGACATTTATGACCATTATTTGGCAAGCATCCACGGATGTATGACCCATATATTTCAGTAACTTGGCAAGATGGCCTTGCAGAAAGGAACAAAACAGACTCACTTGTCGGATTTCTGTGTCAAACAGCTTCAATTTTGACTTTGATGAATGGATACATTATGCGCCATTCTCAGTGTATATAACATACCAATTTGTACAGGAGGAAACCTCAAGCTCTGTCACAATTATATTGTTTATATTTTAATATTTTTGTATCTTGGATGTAAGTTCAAGGTGATTCTTTATGAGATCACTGGCTGTGTCTACATCAATGAGAAAAAGGTATATATACTGATGACTTCTACGAAAAATTCTACCCCCTGATAAGGAGTCCTTGTAGTTGTGAGGGTCAGGTGATTTAGCAACCAAAACAACACAATGTCACTACGGGAGCGAGACAGAGGACCAAGGCATCCTTTATTGAGCCTTCCCCCCCTCTCTCTCTCTCTCACTCCCTCTCCCTACCTCCCTACATATCTTTCACTATTTGCGCAAGTATTCCAAATGACCTAAATCTCTGAGAATAATCATGTAATATGAGTGCCATAATTAATGAACCTGTCCCTAGTGTCATTGGCTTAATTTTCAAAAACATTCATATTACTAAACACATCAATGTCTCTAGGTGGAAGTCAATGTGTCAATGCAAAAGTACAAATAATGTCATTTATTGTAAAAGTGGTGTTTTCTTAACAACAACTATCTTACAGCAAGGTCACTGACATTATTTATATAGCATATAGTCTTAAACTAATCACCTGTCCATTCTTTATGGTGATAATTACAGGTAAATACAGGTGTAACACAACACAATAGCATGTGCTCAAGTAAAGCTCAATAGACTGAATACATAACATGTTCAAGGGGTAGAGCGCCAGTATCTTTATCCTTTTTTGGACACCTAAGGTCTGATAATTATGGATAACCTATAAACACCATTTACCATTACTATAAAACATCATTCCTCAACAAAATAATTAAACAAGCGGTATCAATCTTCAAATTTTAGTGCTGATAATCGGCACCATTCCCCCCTCAAAAAAGTACCCTGTTCTCCCCCTAGTCAGGACGACACCCCCCCCCACCAGTGTTATTCACCAAGTTATTCACTTGTATACTTGTGTATAGCAGAGAAAAACATCCATTACATCAAATGAACAATAAAGGAAAGGAAAAATTGCCAGAAACTTTCTCCTCAACCGGCTCAGGCACTTGTCCTCAAAGACAGATAATGATCTTTATTCAAGGTCAAATCTAATTGGAACACTAAATTCACCTAAAGATCTGATTTTATACTTGGCCAGCCAACTACATTGATCTATCCCAATTGTGAAGTTACATAGAAACCCAGGACAATTACCAGATTTATTTCTCAGGAAAAGTATTGTGCACATGGTGTACTCACTGAACATTGCTCAGTTAACACTTGTATTGATTACAAGGTAATTGAGAATGTGGAGTACCATCATTCATTGGTTATTTATCAAACTAAAATGTTTCATTGTTTCCTTGCATGATGAAAGTAATTGAGAATGCTGAAAATGTTTCCCCGATGTATGTACAATTACATTGAATGTGCATCTTAAAGAATGTCTTATATTTCCAGGCCAGCCATTCTGGGTTCATGCTCTCTGAGTGCTACAGCATCTTACTTTCATGTAATATGCATATTTCATGAAAGTAAGATGCATAACAAACACTGTCATCAATGTGGCCACTGTCAACAGAAAAGTGGGGTCTCTTACTTACTGCACTTAATGTGGACTTTTGAAAACAAAGGATGGAGTGTGTTCAAAGAAAACCTGTTAATTGCAATGAAAATATCCATATTCATAGTAGCAATGCAGAAAGTCAAAGCGCCTGATTGTAGAAGTTTCTTATGGCAATGAGATTTTGATCTGTACAACCACAGTGTCTCCGAACATTAACATAGTGAACATTTAAATTACAATCTAACCATATCAGTCATGCTGGAAGAAACTGTAGTACCACACTCAGTTGTTTGTTAATAAGTATCTGTACTATAAGCCCAGTGTGATAATCTGTCATATGAAACACCCAAAAATCAATGGCAATTAAACTGGTGTTATAAGGTAAGACAGGCGTATGTTATAATTATATCAACCATATAAAGCATATTTTGCATTGTCACTGAGCTGGTTTGTGAAATTAGTGTCTTGATTTTTTTTATTTAGTCAAATGCCTTTCAGTGAGGTAATGTAACAACAAACGGTTTTCTAATATACCATCTGACCAGCCTGTTTACATGCAGTGGTACAGGACCTATTACTGCGCAGTACTTGCATAGTGTTGATCTTTATCTACTTTAGAATGGTTGTAAGCAAACTGTTAGGTGGTCAACCAATGAAAACATGTTTTGCAAAATATTGACCAATAGACAAAGTGCACTCAAAAACAGTATTGGCAAGTAATTTTGAATTGACAATTAGTGTCATGTTTCAGAAATTATCCTTAAAACAATCTTGAAGCGGAGGAGATAACCCACCCTACTGTAGCTAGCAGATCTAGCAGTCCATTACAGAGACAAGTTTAAAACACCTACACAATGTTTATAACAGGTATTCAATTATAAAACAAAATGGAATACTGTATATGGATCATTAAACATTTATAATAACATACTGGATATCTGTACAAAATAGTAAAACACTGTAATGTATTGACGTTGTCTTTTCAATCAATCTGCACTTAATTTTATGCTTAATTATTGACAAGATATCTGACAGAAAACCTAGCGGCAATATTGGACCTCCACTAAAATTGCGGCCTCGTCTTTGAAAATTAAACAACTGCTGAAGGGAGTCATAAAAAGACAAAAACAGTAAAACAAACTCTCAGAACACAGAAATTGTCTCTACATGACATCAATTAGGAATTCATAGTATTTTTATAACTAATAATGTGAATGTGGGATTTGAATATGCACAGGTTTGAGTCCTTGCCAATCACTCACAGTGTGGCAGCACTATATGTATACATATCTATACAACTGAAAATTAACTGCCCGGACATAAAACCCAACACACTGAATTTTAATCTCTGTATCGTATGGCAGGCAGCAAAAAAGTTTCCAATAGGCCCGCGTGAGTAACCAGACATGTGTGTCAGAATTTGTCCAAGCTCTGACAAGAGAGTATGTCAGAATTCCACCAACCATTGGAGAGGGCAGGGGGAGGCAAGCACTGATACGGAAGCTGCGTGAAAATTTGTCCTGACAATGAAGAGGCAAAACTGCAAGTAATGCAAGCAATGACGAGTCAGAGCTGCATAGGAATTGACCTAAACGCTGGTGTAAGGGAGCTATATCAGTACTTGATAATGCATGATCACACGGTTTGAAACTGCAAATCACAACGAAGCACTGACCAAGCAGCTGCGTCAGAATGCAATTTTCCAAGCATTGACCTTGACATTGAATGGTTATATAGAACTACATCAACAGCTTTATAAAGTCATGAGCACAAAAATAAAACTTCTGAGATCAAGAACCCACTGCAGATAACATCTGCTTAAGTGAGCTTATCAAAGACAAACATTAAATAATCGGTACTTAAGATATCTGGATAAAGAAAGTAAAGTCTAGTTAGAAACACCGTATAGTATCAACAACGATGAGATATCATGTAATAGTTGATATCCTGTCATACAGTGTAACTTCCGAAAACACTCTAATACAATAGATAAATGCTGTCACAAATATGACACATACATCTCACTGTTATACAATATTCATGACAGCATTTATATCATTTCACACTTAATTGTGTGATCCAATGGGTTAACTAAAATGGCATATCTAATAATTACAGAAAAAGTAGTAGAAAATGAATTAATACCATCAACTCCATAGACAGTTCCTCACATGTAACTTAAGCAACACAAGAATTTTCAACACTCTTGTTTCCCATGATACAATTACAGCAACAATATTTGACAATTTTTGTTTTCATTGCTATCAATCAAATGTCATGATTCACACATTCTGTGTAATACATAAAACACAGAAATATTTCAATATCAAATCATTTCATCAAACAATGTTTTAAGTTAATAATTCTCCTCATAATGGCAGAGGATGGTAATGTTTTTAACACTTTCCTCATTCTCAGTCCTTGCAGGGAAGGTAAGTAAGAGCAAACTTAGGGGAGGTAAGTAAGAGCAAATTTAGGGGAGGTAAGTAAGAGCAAACTTAGGGGAGGTAAGTAAGAGCAAATTTAGGGGAGGTAAGTAAGAGCAAATTTAGGGGAGGTAAGTAAGAGCAAACTTAGGGGAGGTAAGTAAGAGCAAATTTAGGGGAGGTAAGTAATGAACTAAGAGCAAACTTAGGGTAGGCAAGTAATGAACTAAGAGCAAACTTAGGGGAAGCAAGTAATGAATTAAGAGCAAACTTAGGGTAGGCAAGTAATGAACTAAGAGCAAACTTAGGGGAAGCAAGTAATGAATTAAGAGCAAACTTAGGGGAAGCAAGTAATGAATTAAGAGCAAACTTAGGGGAGGCAAGTAATGAACTAAGAGCAAACTTAGGGGAGGCAAGTAATGAATTAAGAGCAAACTTAGGGGAAGCAAGTAATGAATCAAGAGCAAACTTAGGGGAGGCAAGTAATGAACTAAGAGCAAACTTAGGGGAGGCAAGTAATGAATTAAGAGCAAACTTAGGGGAAGCAAGTAATGAACTAAGAGCAAACTTAGGGGAGGCAAGTAATGAACTAAGAGCAAACTTAGGGGAGGCAAGTAATGAACTAAGAGCAAACTTAGGGGAAGCAAGTAATGAATTAAGAGCAAACTTAGGGGAGGCAAGTAATGAATTAAGAGCAAACTTAGGGGAAGCAAGTAATGAACTAAGAGCAAACTTAGGGGAGGCAAGTAATGAATTAAGAGCAAACTTAGGGGAGGCAAGTAATGAACTAAGAGCAAACTTAGGGGAAGCAAGTAATGAATTAAGAGCAAACTTAGGGGAAGCAAGTAATGAATTAAGAGCAAACTTAGGGGAAGCAAGTAATGAATTAAGAGCAAACTTAGGGGAGGCAAGTAATGAATTAAGAGCAAACTTAGGGGAAGCAAGTAATGAATTAAGAGCAAACTTAGGGGAAGCAAGTAATGAATTAAGAGCAAACTTAGGGGAGGCAAGTAATGAATTAAGAGCAAACTTAGGGGAGGCAAGTAATGAATTAAGAGCAAACTTAGGGGAGGCAAGTAATGAATTAAGAGCAAACTTAGGGGAGGTAAGTAAGAGCAAATTTAGAGGAGGTAAGACTCATTATTTCCTTCTAGTATTACACATGAAATTATGGGAATGCAAACAAATAGATATAGAATATGTAATATTGAAAAAAAAGTTATTTTATGATGATAATTATGTTACCCATTCATTAAACAAAAGTCCCTTTTAGAATTCAATCTTCCACTTATGTATCAAAACAATTTGACTGATAAATAATATACAATAATAAGTACTGAAATATCTCTAATATCTAAGAAAATATATGGAATATTTGCATCTTCAACACTACAAATAATTAAAATAACTGACCATTTATTACTTTCTTAATATGTTTTGTCTTTACAAAAAGAGCAAGAACATTATAAAATTGCAGAATTCTGAGTTAATGAAAGTGGGTTATAAACAGCAGTCTTTTTTCGCAGGACCTATTTGATGCTGAAATTCAGCTCCCTTTGGCTCTGAAAAGTATAAATTCTCCTAAGTAAAAGTGAAGTTCCCTATTCCAGTACTGTTGATATTCTAGTTGGAAAATTAGGAAAATATTGACCCATAATATCACGCATCGCATGACACTGATCGGTCATATACATGTTTGTACCACCAAACGTTCAGGAATAAAAGGTTTAAAAACAGATCTTTTCCCCTATTTTCCCTTCCACAGTTGCTATTTCCTCCCTTAAAGGCCCAAACCATATCCCGTAATAGCAAAAAGTCAGTTGTATAAAACAATCAATTAGCATGTGCATGTAATAAAAAGATACAGATTGGAGTAATACTTCCATCAGATAAAGTCAAAGTAAAAAATGTGTCTGAAAGAAAAAATGGAATGAAAGTTGCAACTTTTTCTATCTGATTACAAGTGCTCACATTGCTAACATTAAATTGCAGTTTCTCATAAACTGATTTCGTGCAAAGATTACCATTTTTTCAAATATTTTATTCACCACACCTAGTCCAAACAAATTGTTCTCTCCTTAAGTTTAAAAGAAATTCAGCAGCTTAAATTGTAGAGACTTTTACCTATTTAACACCATGATATCAGCGGGTCAGGACACATTAATTTCTGAGGTACTCATGACTATTACATTGCAGCATGAGATTTAAAACACAGAGAATACGTAACTACAGGGAACGCCACATACACAAGACAGTGCCTCCAAAGCAAAATCAATAAATGATAGCAAAGTCAAGACATGGAAACCATTGCAAAGTTAAGACAAGGTTACCTGATGGCAAAGATGAAACTGGGGTGTTTATAACTACTTCTTCCTTAAAATGGGGACACAATTGCACAGTCAAATCGTGGTCACCATTGCAAAGTTAAGACATGGTCACCATTGCAAAGTCAAGACATGGAAACCATTGCAAAGTTTAGGCATGGTCACCATTGCAAAGTTAAGACATGGAAACCATTGCAAAGTTAAGACATGGAAACCATTGCAAAGTTAAGACAAGGGTACCATTGCAAAGTTAAGACATGGAAACCATTGCAAAGTTAAGACATGGTGACCATTGCAAAGTTTAGGCATGGTCACCATTGCAAAGTTAAGACATGGAAACCATTGCAAAGTTAAGACATGGAAACCATTGCAAAGTTAAGACATGGTCACCATTGCAAAGTTAAGACATGGAAACCATTGCAAAGTTAAGACAAGGGTGCCATTGCAAAGTTAAGACATGGAAACCATTGCAAAGTTAAGACATGGAAACCATTGCAAAGTCAAGACATGGAAACCATTGCAAAGTCAAGACATGGAAACCATTGCAAAGTTAAGACAAGGGTACCATTGCAAAGTTAAGACATGGTCACCATTGCAAAGTTAAGACACGGAAACCATTGCAAAGTTAAGACAATCATGGTCACCATTGCAAAGTCAAGACATGGAAACCATTGCAAAGTCAAGACATGGAAACCATTGCAAAGTTAAGACTTGGTCACCATTGCAAAGTTAAGACATGGTCACCATTGCAAAGTTAAGACATGGAAACCATTGCAAAGTTAAGACATGGAAACCATTGCAAAGTTAAGACATGGTCACCATTGCAAAGTTAAGACATGGAAACCATTGCAAAGTTAAGACATGGTCACCATTGCAAAGTCAAGACATGGAAAACATTGCAAAGTCAAGACATGGAAACCATTGCAAAGTTAAGACAAGGTCACCATTGCCAAGTTAAGGCAGTAGTACTATTTAGTTAAGACAAGGGCACCATTGCAAAGTTAAGACAATGCATGTACCATTGCAATGTAAAGACAAGGTCACCACTGCAAAGTTAAGACAGCAGTACTACATAGTTAAAACAATGGAAACATTCCAAAGTTAAGACAAGGTCATCATTGCTGAGTTAAGACAGTATAGTGTCTTTGCATTCAAATATTTCAGTTTTCTGATAAATATTGGCTTATGATAGTTTAACCTCAACTAGCATAGACCTATCAAGCTTAAAACAAAAAATAGACACATAATTTTCCATTTTCATGCCTTCAGTTATTCATTATTCATCATTTTAAGTACTCACAATCATGCATGGAAGTTGCTACTATCTATCAACAACAAAGAACCATAATCTCAAGAATATAATTTAACGCCTTGTGGTAATATTGGAATTTGGAGCAAACCCTAATACAATAATGAGTGATGAAAAACAAACATAAATGTATAAATTTCACAATAGATTAAACCCAGGCTCCATACATTTTATGACAGATTCAATATACTACAAACATCTTGACATTGATTATCATCCATATTGACAGGCTGGCATTATGTCGATGTATTGTGATGCCTCACGTACAAACCAAAGAACAAAACCATATTGATTTTAACACTAGAAAAAAACTATAGGATTTACATGCTTGAGCCCTATCATAGTCGATGATGTACATTTAAGAGAAAATACTATTATACCATAGTATAAAACCTTTTCAAACAATAGGAAATTTTCCTTGAGAATAACTTGAACACAAATACTATTATCAATAAAACACTATTAAAGCATTACCTTACAAGCAAGCACTATTATATGGAATACAATTCCATGTACAGTATTATATGGTATGAAAAGAATATTGAATTATTGCAAAATGTTTTCATGAAGTTTCAGTAATATTTTAACTTGACAATGTGGAATGATTTGGCATCTGGGGATCTGCTGTTGTGAAGGGCTAAATGTTGTCCTAATAAAGTCCGAGAAATATACCAAACACAAAGCTTTTGTTAATTACACATTAACTAAAATGTATAATAAAACACAAAATGTTCTTGACACTGTACACAACATGGTACACGTAAGGGAGAAATGGATGTCATTATATATGCAAGAGTGCAATTACTGTATTAAAGTATAGGTTATCATGCTAGAATATACCATGCTTCTAGTTTAAATGGCACTTTATAATGCCAACAAAGGGACGCAGCATGAAGTGGGTGTCAGCCACTCAACCAGGAGGTAGTGATTTGAACCTTGCAAAAGTCATGTCATAAACACACACACTACATAATGAGAACTGACTTTTCCCAGCAAGCAGACTTGATCGAGTGATTCAAATACCCATAATGCCTGCATCACAATTGGTGGATAAATAAATATAATACATGTATATGCCAACAAACACAAACCACATATACAGATATTGTAAAAAGAGAATATGCAGCCTGACGCAACCTTGGAAATAGTACAATATTAACCAGATTATATTGATAAGTCCTAACGTCATGCAAGCCATAGGTATTTACTTTCTGTGCAATTATTAAAAATCAATGTAGCCTTACGAAGCAGATAACTAACATCATACTGATATTCTTAAATTAATTGCAACAAACGTCAACTCAATATTACTGATGATATCAGTGTGTTCATTGATTTCCTTGCAAGAAGTAAACAAGGAAGAAATGAATATTATGCAGAAAATATAAAATTTGTAGACTGTTCATTATTATAAAATACTGTTACAAACCTTCGCTTTTCATATTGAATTATTACATATATCATCAAACAGGAAGACATTTTAACATTAAATGGGTAAAACATTTCCTAAGCTTTACTTATGAATGTCTAAAACCACATAATTGTTGGCAGGGGAAACAACTCCTTAGCCCTTACCTATCAAAGGTTAGATAGCCCAAGGGGTTACTGGGTCAGATTTTGTCAATTTGGTACACTTTCCTGTAAGATTCAGTATGCAAAAAAATAATTTTTCACATTTACAAATATTGCGATTAAATTTCACGAAATGATATTATACAGTACTTATTAGAATCAAACCACGCGATTAAGCTGCCATGATGGTCATGTGGACATATAGGGACCATGTAAAACATCTCTTAACCGAACTTGACAGAACCTGACGGAACAAACACCGTGAATTACACGACAGATACAACTGTATAAAATATGTTATACACTTTACACACAGGTATTCAGTGGAAACTTTACACAAAAACTGCTTCTCCTTACAATCCCACCAGTAACAGTGACCTCCACTGGTAGTTTCCCTATTCCCAACACTGGGGGTTTCAATCCTATGTCTATGATTTCTATAAATCGCTCCGTAAAGAAAGGGAAAATTATATGCAATCAAACAAATATGGAAAACCCATCTTTAGGAAACAAAAAACATGGACTGTGGACTGTTGTGACATGTGGTCTCCTCTCAATACTATGGTTCAAGTGTAGGGAAATATGTAACAATAGTCGTAAATGGCAGGCGGTAAATCTTACTGTCATTGTCATGATTAATCAGTACAAGTATAATCAAAAACAATAATAGGTTCTTAACAAATATTAGTTCATTTCTTTTGTATTAATTATTTAAATATTCATCATTGAGTAACATATTTTTCACATGTTCATATGTGTATAAATTTATACACAGATAAATACTACCAATGCAATGTATGAGTATAAAGTGAAATATTGTGACTTTTATTACATATTTAACCCCTAGCAATCCACAATAATTAAATTGCCCCCATTTAAAATATATTAACACAAATATGAAAGCAATATTATAGTTAAAGAGAATCTCATCTCTTCAGTTATCTCAAGTACAGATTACATATACATGTAATAGTATAGCTGTAGTTGTTTATGTCTGAATATCAAATGTAAATTATCACACATATGCAGGATAGGCATATTAAAGGTTTTATACAACACATTGTCAACTAAAGCATAATGTTAACTGGATTTTCAAAAAGAAAAAAAACACTTTCCAATTGAAATATTTCATGTAATATAATGAGGCTTCAAATGAAGCCACATAAACAGTCAGGGTAGCAATTTGTCTATGTATAATAGGGTGGAGGAAGACCCAGGGTGCACCTTGTAGCATTATTTTGGGTGTATTTGGGGGCACTCGGATGGAACCACCGACCTTCATGTACAAATTTAACATCCTGGGGAGATTTGAACCAGCAGTGGTGAGAGGCAACAACTATAACCACTCAACCAGGAAGGCCCCACCAAGTGGTGAGGGGCAACAACTATAACCACTCAAACAGGAAGGCCCCACCAAGTGGTGAGAGGCAACAACTATAACCACTCAACCAGGAAGGCCCCACCAAGTGGTGAGGGGCAACAACTATAACCACTCAACCAGGAAGGCCCCACCAAGTGGTGAGAGGCAACAACTATAACCACTCAACCAGGAAGGCCCCACCAAGTGGTGAGGGGCAACAACTATAACCACTCAACCAGGAAGGCCCCACCAAGTGGTGAGGGGCAACAACTATAACCACTCAACCAGGAAGGCCCCACCAAGTGGTGAGGGGCCCACCAAGTGGTGAGGGGCAACAACTATAACCACTCAACCAGGAAGGCCCCACCAAGTGGTGAGAGGCAACAACTATAACCACTCAACCAGGAAGGCCCCACCAAGTGGTGAGGGGCAACAACTATAACCACTCAACCAGGAAGGCCCCACCAAGTGGTGAGGGGCAACAACTATAACCACTCAACCAGGAAGGCCCCACCAAGTGGTGAGGGGCAACAACCATAACCACTCAACCAGGAAGGCCCCACCAAGTGGTGAGGGGCAACAACTATAACCACTCAACCAGGAAGGCCCCACCAAAACTTTTTTGTCAGGAATCACAGCAGAGGAAAATGTTATACAGTCTAATCTGATGAAATGGTCACTTGCATACAATGGTAGCTCTGTCTATAGTATAACATTGATAAAATGAATTAAAATATGTAAAATATTTATAAAAAATTACAGTGTTAAGACATTTTTTTAACCAAAAAAATATTATCTGTTAATTTCTCTTATCCATTTTAACCTGGATTTGGATTACTGCTAATAGGAGTCACTTCATGCTCACTCACATAGCTGGCCTCTATACACAGGAGTCACTTCGTGCTCACTCACATAGCTGGCCTCTATACACAGGTTACACTGTATTTTAAGTTAGATGCAGCATATTTGATACAATTTGATTTCTTAATACCACTCGCAGTTTTACATAACTGATAGGTGGCCTAAAAGGTTATAATTAGGTCAATTAGGGGAAAATAGCAAAACAATTAGCATTTACATTGAAATTTGAGATAAACCTGTATACTTAATGCACAAAATAAATGGCTTAATTATTTATTATCTCTCTTGATAATGTCGACTTATCTCAGAAACCACTTCAATTAATTTGATTAAATCCTGGTAACAGAGCCTACAATTTAAGTCTGTAGACTTTAAGGGACATGAACATTGAAGTACCGGTATATAAAAAATACATGTATTATAAAAGATTTTAGTAACAATTATAATTTTAGCCATGAACAAATTTTATCAACCCTGCAGTAAAATGCAAATTCGTTCAACCACAGCAAAAGTTTATTTTAAAAGAAAAAAAGAAAAAACAATATATTCAAATAGCAGAAATTTTCTTTTTACAAACTAATAGTGCAAATAAATAGCATAATGAGTTCCACTTAGCAAAAAATAAGGAAATTCAATTAAAATTTATTAATTCACATTTTTTGATGATGAAATAATTAGCCTATTTATCTCATGTAATAATAATAATAAAGCGCAAAAAAATAAAAAATAACAGCATCTTGCAAATGACAGGAGGATTTTAAATTCAGATCATCAACCACTACATACAAAAACGTCATATATGTGACAAGTTCTATAAAAAGAGTTAACAATGAAAACAAACACAAGACAGCAAATCTATCTTGAGATTATCTCACCTGTATAGAATTCCCGCGTCCCAATTTTTTCCGTTTTCTATAATTGTATTATTATCCAAAAATAACTTATATTGATCAATCTAACCATTTCTAAATACTGCTTCACGCCTAAAATAAACTGTCAAAAATATCTCTTTACTATCAGTTGTATGATTCCGAATTCATACAATGTTTCCTAATATACTTGTACACAGAAGATAAAAAGAAAAATCCAACAAATTTAAACAGTCTGGATGATATAGCGAATACGACCACATTATTACACAGACTCAGCTAGACTAACCAAAGAGTCGCAATTTTGCAAGCCGAGGTTAAATAATTGAATGTGGATTAAAATTCAGTAGCTACGAGAGTGAGAGTGAGAGAATCTGGCAACTGTAAAAAGACACTAAATATTGGATATGTTACCATGACAACAGGACATCAACAGTCAGAGTGACAAGGTAAGACTCTGAAATTGACATCTTGTTTTGTATTAAGGCAAGCCTTTCATATAGAATACATGACTTAGTGCTAACGTCTAAAACCACATATTAACACAATATCATTATATTCACATTGGTAGACAGCAGATATACTGCTCATTGTGTTTCATATATTCAACATCCGTTGCCAAGTTGTGTTATGGCTGAAAAAGCAATTATGTCTATTCTGTTCTACTTAATTTTACTGAACAAACAATTAACGAAGTGCCACAATTACTTGACAAATTATTAATTACGCAAATGCCTACACACTCTACTAAAAACAGCCAATTATATACAAGTGGTAGAATACACAACACATGTACCAAGTTTTTACACCAATTTCCAGAAACTTACAATAACAATTAAAACCAAATTTCTCAAAGTTGATAGGGTACTACTTCATCTCCCATGCGGGTGCCGACACAGAGGTCACACTTCATTACCTACGCTTTCGAAACAATTGCATCAGTTGTTTTACTTAGCTTAATTGCCAATTACTTTACTTACACAACTAAAACAATTAGATTTGGTTAAAGATTTGCAGGACAAGCAAAATTCAGTCTTTGTTTTAAATTAGACGAGGAAATTTACTTTAATGTAACAGCAAAATCATTACGGGGACAAAAACTGTTGTTTTTGAAACTAGCAGTGAATTAAACAACAGTGTTGAGCATCCAATTGTTATTTTGTAAGACTGTGGGACACTCACTGATCTGTCCAGGTGTACCCATTACAATGAACTTAATTCAACCAGAGCATGTCACCAGTTTACTTACACATTACAAGAAATCCAGGCAGCCATTAAAAGGTAAATGGAATAAGGCTTACTTTTCTTAAAACACAACCGCCGCTTTTTCTCTAACACAAAGATTTCGAGACACCTATTTTGAAATGTAATGGTCCAGGTAATATATTCATTCATTCTTGTTAATAAAACAGCGCAATATTATGTTGAAACTATTATTCTATTCTATAAACAGAGACCTTGTACCTTTGACTCAACACTTCATTTCCTTCGTCTCTATGTTGGCTGCAATTTTATAAAATTTTACAGTAATAACCAATATGCCCCAATATCCAAAAGGAACTTAAAACTATGATAGATCGGTTTGGAGTTACACTTGTATGCTTCTTTGTATAACTATGAGTAATAGACAATTTTGTCTACAAACGTTCTTAAATAAATAATGACTTGGGAAAAGAAGAAGAACTATTAGCAGGGGTGAGACTTTTCAGCTTTCTTTTTCTCTGGGCACAATATTCTGGAATAGAAGCGAGTTTGATAAAGTGGATATGTGTAAATTTTATACTCAGTTTCATGGTGCAGGAGATAATCTCTATTAGATTTCTTTTTTGTCACTAAATACGTTCATACCTGTTTCAGACTACAATGAGCTTATAACAGTAAACAACTTTTTCAACCAAATATGCATTTTGCAAGCCACAAAAATAACTCATCTAAATCTACACCTACATACATCTAGCTCAATATTATGCAAAATAATAATGAGACAAACCATTAAAGCACTGAAGAGTAGCAGCATAATAAAACAACACTAAACTATCAGATGGTACAATACATTCAACAAACTTAATACACCACCTCCAAATTAAGACCATATTTTCATAGACAAGTTTCTTAATTTCAGCTTGATAAATCAGACCACCTCATTACTAAGACCAACTTTCTTATTTTTTGAGGTTTCACTGTAAATAATACATGAAAAGTTAGCACTGATTCATCCCTAAATGGGGAATATAACTAGAAATGTAACATAAGTTGTGACTTTAGGAAATCTTATCAGTAACCCTAGCTGTGAATTCATTCAGAAACAATAACAATAAATGACACAATTAAGGTATCATTTTTCCAATATTACTGTCTTATATATAAGACAATAGTTCCAAGGAAATAGCGAAATCAGACTCCAAGTCTCAAGTGTTACTAAGCAACATACTGTAAGATTTTATAATCCTATAGAGTCAACAGATGCCACCAAAAATATTGACACAGAGACAACAGCTTGATCAAAATTAAATTGCTTCTGGAGATTACTTCCTGCAACAACAGGTTATGTCATCTATAAAGAGTGCATTCTGATTCCAGCATGCTTTAATCTGTTGCATACCCAGGTGCTCTTACAATCAAAGAAAAGTCATTGTCTTTCTGTTACTTTCAAGAAACGTTGAGTTCTTTTAATGTCAGACCAACAGGTACCAGTCCCCAAACAACAGATGGGTTTACAGACTGCAAATTTCTATATATGGAAGTGCCATGACCTCTTCTGCATAAATTTAGAACCAGTCTATCATATTCTATTGTTATTCTGTAACTCTGGAGCCTCTGATCTAAAGGGCCAGCCCCTTTGATCTGTTGCATCACTAGTTTCCCTCCAAAATTCCTGCAGGTGACTTAAAGTGGTCAAAGAAAACCAATGGTCAGTTATTAATTATAAATCAATATCACAAAGTTAAATTCACTCTACAGAAATTTTAATTGAATTTATTATAATGGCCACAACAATGTAATCATTGAATGATCTGACCACAGATAAAAGGTCAAAGACTTTAAACAAAGATTGAAGTTTTACCCAAGATTAGGAACCTCCAGAGCTCACCAATGAAACTTACCTATTTCTAACATAAATCAAGTAGTCAGCCCCAGCTGATGTGCCCTTTTTATTTTGAACTGAAAATACAAAAAGAAATCAATTTGTTAGTATTTCAAATATAATTGTATATAACTATCACACAAGGTTTTACAGCAATTCATAAGAATAATTTTGCAAATTCAGCATTTATGCTATCGGGGCATTTTATACACTGCTATACCTTCGTTTTATTTTGCAAATATCAACTCTTATTCAAAAGTACTATTACTAACCATTTAAGCAGAAAATTGTCACTTTCCAGTGGCTTTGATAGGTTTAACTGTAAATTTTACACCCCTAAATAAGGACAATATTTCAACAAAGATGAAAAAGTTGTAGACACACTTCATCCAATGGCTTCACAATAAGATGGGTGAAATGTCATTGTGATACATGTAACAAATGACCGCTGCAAGTTGACAGCTGCATCGGGTCAAGCAAATGACCACAATTACAATTAGCACTCAACAGAAACAGCTGAATACCCTAACGGAATCTTTTCAACATAGCAGCATGTGTCGTGTGACTTCTTCCTATGATTTCTTTCACTTTCATTAAAAAGTTTTTGATGGTTCTGTGATGAATTAAAATATCAGGTAATTTGACATGGAAAATGATTGCATGCACTTATTACTGCAATTTGTATGATAATAATAAGGGGGTTTTAATAACAGACCAATTGGACCAGCTTTGCACTAAGCCATACTTTGACAGACCCTAATAAGAGGTAAAATCAGATTGAGGCAGAATCCAGCATGTGAATTTGAAGCTCAAAATGTCTACTGCTTAGGACATAATCATTTAATTGTTTGTTTGGAATAACCCTACCTACCTATGGAAATGACCCCCTACTGAATAAAGATTGTTTAGGGGTCTGAGCTGGATTTTTTAGAAGTATATTAATAGTTATCACTAGAAATAAAAATGCTATAAATCAAGAATTAATAACCAACCTACCATACCTACATTTTGCTGGGTAGGGTTATGCCAAACAAACCATTTTTAAGGACGGCCTTATAAATAATGAAGAATATAACGAAGGGTGAAATCAAGACAGGTATATCTGTTGCTTTATTTACATAGAAATAGTCTAGTCTTGCATTCACCCATAGATGTTTGCCCCTATAAGAACTGACGAGACTAAAACTACAAAATGTGGCAAACTCATTCTTAATATGGGTTCAATTAAGGTTACAAGATTCCACATGCAAAATTAGTTTTTATTCATAACCTATTTTGGTCAAATGCACACTTTTTACACTTTTTTACACTTTGTCTTAGCTATTAAGATTAGTAATAGGACACACACAGAAATAATCTATGATCAATTTCTCAATCTTACCACAGTTCAATTCAAAAAAATGAATCACAAACTAAAGTTTCGACCTTCGAGATCAATCTCAAATTTTATAACCTGAGACATGGTGCAAGATCTCTTTGGATATACATGTAACGTAGCCGTTTTTAAATGTACACTTAACCACAAAAAATATGGATAATTACCCTACATATCTCACAGATAGAGTGCACAAACAAATGCATCTTAATTACATATGGTACATACATGATCTACCTTAATTGGAAAACTTGAAATTAATGGCACCAAGAAAAGGGCTATCAAATAATGATTGATGCCAGGGATATTAAAAACAAATTATACAACACATAATAACACTATCCTCTCATTTATCTTGATTTTCAAACAATTAAAATGATATTTTTTACTGCTTATGGCTACTGATCAGTCCTTTAAGTTAATAAATGAGTATACAACTTTAATCACTGCAGTTATTTGTTTTGAAGAAACCTTAAAAAACTCCTGTTTAAGGTAACATCTTAATAGCCTGGTCGATTTGTAAATGGTCTAAAAGTGACATGGACTGTCTTCGCATATAAATTATGTATGGCTTAAACTTCAACAACATTTTGGAGAAAGTCTAAATCCATAGGGAATGTTGTGTGCAGCATAGACTGATTTGTCCGCTTTTGGTGCTTGTCCTGCAATCAACCATACATTAAAACATTAAAAACATAGAACCAATCAATTCTATTGGCCGTTCCCACTTTATCTGAATTTTGATACAACTGCTCAAGGGAGGTAATTTAGTGTGTCAGAAAGGCATTTTGAGAGTTGTATGTTGTTGCAGAAAATATTCCATTCTTGTGAGAAAAGGACACATTGAAATTGCTAGGAAGGACTATAAATGGTTGCTGAATTGAGGGAGTTACTCAAAAGTAATGTTGAATCGAGGAAAATACTGAACAAACATAACTCCCCTAAAACACGTTTCTGGGCAAGCAGAGTTAAGCACAATCATACCAATATCCATCATAATCGAGAATCAAATATGTACATAATCTTATTCCAAAAACCCACTGCCTATATTCCTATCACATGTTATTTTATCTATGTTGACAGTTAAACGTCAAGTTCCAACTAAAGGGAGGTAATTATGTTTATACAATTGGAAAATTTCAACATCTAAGTTTATAGAAATAATTTATAACCCATGTCATCAATCAAATGTTGTCATTAATTATTCAATAGAAAATATCACCCACCTTTCATGAAATAAGTGCAAAATTTCATAACTTAATAATCATACCTCGACCAGTATTCTAACAATGCCACTTCTCCATTCAGGTGAAAAGAAAATTTAGAAAGTACAGTTAAACTTTACAATTCCATGAGGTAAAAATTCAATAAAATGTTTATTCATCACCAGGCTGAATGGCAAAAATCAATTGTAAAGTAAAAAGACTTGGGTCCCATATTCTGTCTCAAAAACAGAAGGTATGTACTGTGTTTGAGTGGGTTTTCTCTGTTCAAGAGTGTGGGACAATCTGAAGTATGTACATGTGACTGAGTCTGTCAATATTGACTTAACAGTCAAATTTTGAAATATAAAATGATATATATATACACAGTCTAGAAGCGTTAATTTTATAAATACATGTACCCACAAACAGTTCAGAACTTGACTTATATACTGCCAAGAGAATGTAGGAATCAAACCAGTGGATAAATCAGAAAGATTAAAAAACAAAGCAACTTCAATACGATTTAATGAAAATTAAAAAGGACATAAAAATCAAAGCCTTCGTAACATTATACAAAAATAGGCACTAGACATAGGTGTGTTTAACTAGGGACGACATGTACAACAGTTCAGATTCAATCAGCTGCGGCCTTTACAACAAAATTTTCTAACCCCTTGCATTTTCGTATCAAAGGCTAATGTCAGTCCCTGAAGCTGAGATGCAGTCACAATCTCTTACTGGTCCTACTGCTGTAATTCGAGGGCTCAACGCAACACTGTCGCAACTCCTATATAAATACATAGGAGTTGCGACAGTGTTGTGTTGAGCCCTCGGTATCTGCCATGGAGAACATGACATGAAACCACATAGTAGAAATGTCTGCTAAACTTTCTAACCATAAGCAGGAAATAAAGCTATAACTGTCAGCACTAATCCGATTGATTTTATCAGTATTATGCGACCAATCTAGACATGAATACCAAGTAAATCTATCAAATGACATTATCTTAACTGACCGTACATGATTTGAATTCATATAGACAGATTTACGAGACTGGACATTATACAAGTCTCCACATTCTACAGGTCTTGCTTCTATTGTAATAGCTTATGCAACGAAAACAGTTACATTACCCCCCCCCCACCCTACCATATCCAAGAGGTTATGGTCATTGACTTTATAACACTTGTCTCTAAACACAGGTCAGAGTGATCATTATAAGAAGTTTATGCTCTTATATGAAAGAAAGACTTCCAGTTGGTTAGTTGGTTAAGAAGGTTGATGGTTCAAACATGATATTACTGCGCCTGATTTATAAAGTACCATGAGATGCATAAAATGTGTCACATGGAGTCTTTCTGACCACTATAAAACCTATAGGGGGGGAGGTGGGGGGAGGGGGGCACCATATGACCAAAATAGTGTCAATCCTCACAGAGCTAGGAAGAAAGATTGGAGCAGACGCATTCTGGCAGACAGACAGACAGATGGACAACCAGCCCAGAAAAATATGGAGAAATCACATAGAAGTTCTCTGAAGTTTTATACAGGTTTATGGCGATTTCTTTATGTAGACATTAAGTCACGATTCGAAAATCCAAACTTGCTAAGCTTTTCAGCCAGGGCACTTCTACAACAGCAATGTATACAAATTAATAGGAGTTCAGACTGACTCACTGCCAGAACTGATAAAATCTTGTGAGGTATTCTGCATTAGTTATTCACAATAAAACGTGGAAGAATACAGAATATATTTAGTCTGTTAGAATGATCAAAGCATAGAATTCACATTGGTATCAACTATGAGGCAATAGAGGCAAACCAAGACCTTAAATAAAAGGCCAATTTTTCACTTAACCTTCCTTTCAAGTTTTTTTAGAAGTTAACAATGATTTCCCAAATGGTCGTTTGATTTATCAGAAAACACAAATGTACACGAAATAACACAAACATATTGGCATTCGGCTACTATAACATATATATCTAGTGTTCATTATCAGATCCAGGCTTCACAATAAGCAATATCAAACAATACATATGGGTATGCCAATAATAATGTTTGGTCTAATATTTTAAGTAAATCATGTTACTTCAAACAATCAAGTTTTCCAATCCCCATTTAAAGAATTAGGTAAGTAGCAGTAAGTCATTAACTTTAACAAAGTAAACGCATTGTGTTCCCAGGATCAAAGCGAGTGACTAAATCCCTTGCTATAGGACAATTAATACACTCGAAGCTTCATATTTTGCAATATGCCTTTTGCTACTGACAATATCAATCTTTCTTAAGAACTACATGGGGCTTTTCCTCAATTCAAGCAAAATGAAGGGAGTTATTTATCTTCATTTGCAAAATTATATATAAGACTGATAAGATTCATCTCCCTTGGTTCACATAATTTACAATGGAGGTGAGTTATCTCCTCTAGGTTATATGATTTCTTTTGCTTAAATGGAAGATCTCACTTTGTTAATTAAATTTGTTTCTTACTTTTAACCCCCCCCCCCCCTGAGTTCTTTTTCTTAGTTCAGAGAACTTAAAACTTCTACTCTTACCAAATTTGAGTAAATGCATTATAAGCCTTAACATAGTTCTATCAGCATCAATCAATAAATCAATTGAATAATATTTTACATCTAGTAAAAACTTATTAACACTAGTTTCATTCTAACTAGTTTACTTCAAACTTACTTATTTACATCAAACAAGTTACTACAACTTACAGTAATCACTCTCAATGACCGTTTCCTGGGGAACCTGAGCACCTTTTTTCTGGATTGTCAAGTGTGGGGTTCAACCTAGGGATTTGAACCAACAACCCTAGAATCAGGAGTCCGAAACACGACCCCTTAAACACTTTGCTTCTAAGTTTAGTTTAACACGGTGAACTTTCACTGTTTTGTACATTGCATGAGATCAGATTTGTATAAAAGTCTCTGCTAAGCCGTTGCAATCTTGAACTTGTGTGGTTAACTACAGCAAAAGAATTTTGACATTATAACCTGAGAAGTCTGTATCTTTTGGCAGCATTTACAACAGACTTGGTCAGAGATTCATTAACAGTAAGCATACAGTAACAGCTAGTGCAATATTCTTAAAACTGAACTAGCTAGCTGCTTTAAATCAAACTTAATGCAAAACTACTATGTGAAGCACACATACACGACCCCTGCTACCGGTACTTGCACACTTGAGAACGAAATGTAAGTATGAATTCTTATATAATGACTTTAAATAGAAACGGAAACAAACACTTATTAGCCTTTTTTACATAAAGTTACACATATATACAAGTATTCACTACTAAGTCTGGCAACAAAAAACAAAGAATGTTAGTGTGAATTTTATTAATAATTAATCTTTTCTATATGAGGAAATCATATCTCCGAGAAAATCTTGAAATTACTTGGGAAATCCTTTTGTGACTGAACAATGCTTCAAGGATAGATGTCCATTCATCGCCCACATACATTTTCCACTGAAAAGTCAGACGGATTAGTCAATCCAAGATTTTCTCTAAAAGAGAAAGAGTTTATCAGACAATGTGAGGCAAACCTAATCCCTCATTGATATTCCCCAACTTTACCGGACTTTTTATGTACACTTTACTTGAAGACATTTTTATGCATTGACACAAGATTAATCGAACCTACTGTGAACAACGAGAGTGACAACATATAAACCAAATTCAATAAATGAGGACCACTGTACGCTTTCCAACCTCTTCTATAAGTGACGTCATTGCCAGAAAACAGTAAGCAATATTTGCCCCATATATGACAATATGAAAACTAAGTGACCCTATGGAGTAAATATTGTTTCCGGCTTTCACATTTGGACATCACATGTTGCATTTTTTCTTGAAATGACGTCACTTACAGAAAAGGTTGTAAATCCCATAGCAGCGCTCAAATGGACATTTCTATCATTTGATTCTTCTTTTAAGTATTGTAAGTTTTAGAAGCACCAAAACTCTGTATGCCATGTGGTATGCTTTAGAGTGTTCATGAGATGATGTCATCAGGTCCTGGATTTTAATCCATAACCAAAATAGGCACATTAATGGTACATCAACAAATCTCAAAACAATGTGTTTGGATTATACCAGACACATTTTGTTCATCAACAGATTGAAATACTTAAACACAATGGCTAACATGTCAACTAATTCACTTAAAGACCACCTCAAATTTTTGGTAAAATGACAGAATTTTGATGGGCAAATATTTGATCTAGTCTGCCATATTTCAACTTAAAAATCACACCATCCCATGACTCTTAAAGACCGATTTACTTCAGTACCAAGGGTGGTCTTATAATTGAGGTTGTATTAAACTATGTTGAAATGCACATTAAAGTTTATATCTAATCATTCATCAAACACAGATAATCCATTCCATAAAAAAATAATTACACAGGTTTTGTCATTACAAGTATATATATTGCCTCTGTTTTGTTCTGTTGACACCAATCTCTCATATACATAATGTACTGTAACACTCGAGTGAAACCAAAAAAATCTTCCCTACCCAGGGGTTCCATTTGACCCTGGAGTTGACCCTTCAACCCCGGGTCAATTTGTTTCTAAATTATAAGTAATTTGGCTATAAAATGGTAAAATCTGGTCCAAAATTCTCAAAATGACCTCGAGAATCAGGATGTATTTGAACTCCCAAGCCCCACTTGTATAAAATCCCTCTCATTTTTACATATTTGGACAAAATCCCTTCAATACTTATGTACACGCAGAAAAATCTCTTTCTAACTTACATTTTCAATCAACAACTGTGGCCATCTTTTATGAATATTTCAGTTTCTGACAATCCCAAAACAGCACATCACATTGTCACATAATTTAAGCAGGTAATCAAATTAACAAAACATAACCAAAAATTATTCATAAATAAGAGATGTAAGTGATAAGTGCCCTTGAAGTGGTGTACGCTAGCCTGTGAGTGTGACCTTGACCTAGATGATACAGACCTGACTCCTGCATGTGACAAACCTTCTCATTCTGTCCATTGAAATGTTTTAAATTAATAGCTTATATATTTAAAAGAGACTTTAAGAACGACATGCTCACTAACACACAGATGGACCGTGCAAATACTTATATATATATATACATATAAATATTATACGCCTCCCTTACGAGCCCCATAAAAATAATTGAGCAATGAACATTTTGAAATTAAAGTAATCCAAACCATTAAGATCAAACAAAATACAAGTGAAAAACTAGAACATTCATTCAATTCGGTAAAAAAGAGAAGCATGACAATGTGATATTAGAGGTCGATTTATAGAGCTCAAGGCTGTTATTGCTCTTCAAATCTGTCTTGTTTTCCATAGCAACTAAAATATAAGACACAAAACATACAAAATAAAATGACAAGCATAATCAACCCATTGCCCTGTACCACAGTGTACGTAATTTATGTAAATATGCCTTCATATAACTTCATCAGAAATCAAAGGGTCCCGACTGTGTGAATTGAGACAGGCAAGACAGCCTCTGTTGTCCCCTACAGGGGTTTCACCAGCAGGGTCTACAGGGGGGAGGGAGGTCAAATAATACACTGTTCATGTACAAAACTTAGTGCACAGGTTAGATCAAATCACAGAACTTAACTTAATCAAATTGACTTAGTATACAATTTCTTAAAACACACTTGAGATATGAAATATAATAAACTAATGAAATCAGGTGCAAATCATACTATTGTACTTCGTTCACAGCGAACCGTGTTTTAATCAGTTACATACAATTTTAACAGGTACTTTTTGACAAAAAGATCAAACAAGTGAATTATCTTTAATATCACAAAAGATCAATCACTCGATGATCACGATGTTATGTACGACTTAACAGCAATGACGCCTCGAGCAAAGTACGATTATGATATAAATCAGTACCTTGTCATAAATTAATTCCCTTTTTTAACCTGAATACCCAAATTGTACTATAAGATTTGTACCCGAAGTATAATGAGTAATTTGGTAAATATAAAAAAGCAGTATGTAGAACTTTTGATGTTACTTAAGTATATAATAAGTACCTGGGTGGTACAATATTTATTATAGTTGTACATTTCAAAAACACATAAGAACCCAAAATCACAGGTGTCATCGATGGCTGTCTGTATCGATATACATGTACTAGTACAGCCGAGTTCAATATATCGAAGATATCCATATATCGGTACATTTAAATTTAAATAGGAATAGAAATAGAGATCTATACCATAGTTTAAAACCGCAGGGAAAATTATAAATAGAGGTATGACATAGTTGATTATAACATTCATGTATAAAATTATATGTACAATTAGTACAACATAATTTTATATGGTTATCCATGGGAAATCTGATTAACAGCTTTACAATGGTATTAATATGAAGTGAAAAATAAGTGTATTTACATTCCAATTTTATTTGATGTCCATGCAATGGCCTCACTCTCGGGAAGGGGGTCGCAGCAATTGGTAGGGGGAATTTTTCAACATCTTTCTGGTCAAGATCAAACTGGTGTAGACATTACCATAATCCTCTATATAGTTGCAAGTATTGTAAACAAACATGAAAAATGTATCAGATATTCAGGCTTTCCAGCACCTTCTGACAAAAATAAGGGCTATTTTAAGAGCTATTCTGAGTTAATTTTAGCGCTACTCTGAACTAATTTTTATGGCTAAATATTAGGGCTGTTTCAGGAACCACTTACCTCTGAAAAGAACTCACATATACAGGAAGTCATAGTATGTTTACCAGTGCTCAATAGTCTTCAGCTGGCCTTGCAATGGCTGTGAATTTTGTACACCTGTCACTCCTGTGTGCTTTACAGAAAATAGTATTTTTCTACTTAAAATATAATTTTTCCGGTTTTATTGTTTTTTGAGGGACTCTAGAGTTTTCATATTTAGCATGTAATATTGTTTAGTAGACCACTACCATGCTTGTTCAAATCATGTCCTTTGCGTCAATATTGGTGCCGCCCCATGGGCCACGTTTTGCATAGACATGTATAGGGAATATCTTTGAAAATATTTTTGTTCAGAACCAGAAGATCCAGGGTTTTGATATTCAGTATAAATGTAGCATTGTCTAGTGGTCCTCTACCAAGGAAAATCTTTCCTAAACGGCACGGCCCAGGTTTTTGATATTCGGTATGTAGCAGGTTGTTACTTGCTCAAATTATGTCTCTGGGGTTAAAACCCGCCCTGCCCTGGGTCACATGTTTTCCTTAGAGTAATATATAGGGCATAATTTTGAAAAATGCCTTGTCTAGAAAAATGCTTATCAAAGGTTCATGTCCAGAATATAGCCAGTAGAGCATCGGGCCTATTGAGGGCCTCTTTTTATGTTCACACATGCAGTAAATGGTTGAATTATTGATTGACTGTAAGGTATATAAGTGTGTATATTGCCAGATTTTCTATGATGTCAAGAACATATGGGGGTGACAAAACCAATTAGCAGTAAAGTGGAAGGAATCTGCCCCACGCAGATGTGTCTCTAATTCTTGCAAACTATTCATAGTGTCCACTGAACGTAACAGCAGTATTGTTCATATGTTCTCACTTCAATCATGTTATATTGAATTTCTGTCATTAATGATCATATCACTGTGTGTATTGGTGAACATATTACTAAGAGTATTATATTAATACATTTAAAGATATAAACAGACCTTTGATACTGTTGGTCTGCAGCTAAAAGGATGCCAAAATTAAAAGCAAGCAGCATTTATTAATTAAGACTGATACAATTCACACTATAAATAAACATTATACGCATACTGTTATAGTATTATAGGGATAAATGCAGTTGTAGAGATGGTCATGTTTATGCCCTAATAATTTGTCTGTAATTGATATATGGTATTTTGTATTACAATCTGTTGCATTGGTGTATAATACATCAGATGATCTCAGGATTCAATTAAAGTTGGAACACTGAGGCTATTATGAACTTCTGACACTTCTCTCTCGGGTGCCAACTTCTTCCCATGAATAGATGAGAAATTATGAAACATTACTTTACATAAAAGTTGTATCCTACTGGGAGGTTACTAGGGAAGGAAGGGAAGATATAAATGTGCTTTATGAAGACTTCAAATGGTGTATACATCTAACACTTGGTGTACATATACCCATACCTTTAATAATTTGTGTTTAGCATCAGCCCGTTGCTCATAACGTAGGAGATGTCGTTTGAATGAAAATTTAACATACATGTGAACTCTCCGATTTCTGCGGGAGACTCTGAGATTTGATAGCCAACTCACGCTCTTCCGGCTGGGAGCCGCGATCTCAAAGTAAACATTGTAAATTTTAGTAATGGGTATTTTTTAGTTCATTCGTGACTGGTTCGCTGAAATTACTTGTCAAACTGATAACTGGAAGAAGTTATATCAGGATACCAAATATCGTATATACCACGTGTTTGGGGTTATATAATCGCTCAAAACGATGGAATGAAGCGTTTGGTGACACTGATCACTATACAACGCGACCCTCGCTTGTCATGTTGCTTATTCAAGTTTCACATGTTTCTGTTGTATTCAGATATGACAATTGGCAATAAAATTGTTAATTAGCGACTTTGTTGAAGGGATGACCCCCAGATTATGAGTTAATTAGCAGAATATTGCTACATGTATGAACACTGTATATAACAGACATTAATATTGACATGAATGTCATTGACGGCGGCCTTCAGGCCGTCGTCTATTTGAATAATTTTTAATCTAGGTACATGGAGTTGCATAATCGAAATGGGAGAAGCCATTGGTATTATGCTTTTTTAAATTGTTCTTACAAAACGTGATTCTAATTATACAGATAAAAAAAGTGTACTAATTGATAATAAAAAAATGTCAAAATATTTAAAATGTATTTTTACCGTTAATAAAAAGCTTTAAAAAATGTTTTACGTATGCTTATAAGAATTTACAACAGCTAGTCACGAAAACGGTTAGGCATCGTGTATTACATAGCTTCGTTTCACAACTACGCTCAATTCATCATCAAAGTTCAGGAAATGGTTCCTAATGCTGTGCACGCAAATTGAAATTGTACTTATAAAAAAGCAAATTGTTAAACAAAAAATGTTAATCCATATTAATAAGTTCATGAATGCAGTTTATAATGTACAAATATAAATACAGTGACCAAACTATGCAATATACATTGCCTTAACTTGACCCATATAAGTTATGTACTGATGGTAATATGTAAACAAAATTCAGCCAATGAAAATTGTCGTTGAAAACGTCATAGCATTTGTTGTTCAAATAACGCATTGGCAGTAAAACGGATTCAGTACATTCGAGATCAAATGCTGATGGTTGAACTGAACTTTTAATTACGTTGTTTTGACATTTTTAGTGGATATTTTTCCCTTTTGATATCCCAATAGTTCTTTTAGATCTGTAAAACTAGAAGTTATAATCATGTATATTTTTAGATCCGTTTCGTTCTATCTACGTTTCGTGTATGGATGATTCTTACCAGAATTATGGCTTGGTGATGATCATACTTTCTTATTTATTGATAAACAAAATAATAAATCTTCAATATCATGCTTCCTAAAACTTGTGCCGCCGTTTTGATGCTTTGCATCAAAATTAGTCTTGTAGTTTTTTTACATGTAGCTCCCTTTCCCCCATGCATTATTAAAGGCCCCGGATCAGATGAATGTGAATGACAGAGATATCATGTCACATGTCTATGGCCTGACATCAAAGTGTGGCAGCACAATATTTGCATCAAGTAGACATTGTCTCTAAAACATTCTAATAAAGACCTGAACTGTTGATGCATCATAAAGCATCAGTCAGTTATTCCTATTTTAACAGTAAACACATATATGGGCATACTATAGTCACCTTATACCAAAGCCAATGTCTGCTAACATGATAATTAACCATTTTAAAGAAGCAATTAATTATTTTACAATAAACATCTGCATATAAATAGTCTTTCTGATACACATACTATATGCCATCTCCATGAGAACAACACATATATAATTCTATTTAACAACTCAATCATGAAGAACTATTACACAGGGTAGTATATTATTGCAATAATAGGAAAACAAAATGATCTCAAATAATGCTTACCTTTCAATATCATCACAAATATGCTTAATTGACACAAATACATGTAAGTATAAAATACTCTTGCTTGCAATTATTAAATATATAAAATTTATTAACAGGAGTTTTGATAGACACTCTGAAAACTAAGACTACATTTTACATTTAACAAAGATATCAGACATCATTAGAATTGACTTACAGTTATAATTTATTGACGGGTCATGCACACTAGTATAACCATAAGTCTCATTCATCTCTCTGTACAATCTGTACTTCCAATATCTCTTCAACAACATTGTCGACTTATTGATTTAATACAAGCAAAATAATTATAATGATCATATAGATTGTTTTCCCAGTTTCATTAAATTGAAATAATGCAATATGAAATTTCTCAGGTTACACTTCGTAATGATAATGACTTATGACAATAATTATGACTTATGACAATATGACTTGAATTTACTGTCAATTAACAATCAATTAACGTCTGTGCTAACAGCAGGCTGACAAAGAGAAATGGAAGTTTATACATTATCAGTAATATCACATATCCTCATGTTCCATCTTTCAGCAGACATGTAGTAGATATGACTGAATTGCATGCTGTCTGCATGAACAAGTTTCCAGGCGAGTTAAAATTATGCTCAATCACAATGCAATCCTTTCAATACATACCCTTTTAAGAAAATTTCATGATTGACCACTTGATAATGACAAGTTGCTGGCTTTGAATACCAAACCAAACTGGTGAAATAGCTTAGGACCCACCCATACTAGTACTACATGCATTTCAAATAGTTTCTAAAAAGTCACTGTATACATATTTGTTGATTTTGATTGCAGTATAATTAAGCTATACAATCATGCACAATGCATATAAATTGAACTATCCAAAACAATTGATGTACATCTGGAGAAATAGTGTTCCTCATTTCAAATCACTTTGTCAAAATATAAATGGAAGGTAAGCTCCTTTGACCAGTACATCAATGAAAAATATGTTAAATATCGAGGGTTCAACGCAAGACTATCGTAACTCCTGTGTATTTATATAAGAGTTGCCGTAGTCTTGCACAGAACCCTCGGTACGTAAGCTATGTTACTGGCTCAAATTTATTTATTTATTATTTCATTGACCTTATACAGGCGGCTTTAGCCACATTTTATTCTAGCTTAGTCTAAATTTTCATTCAGTCAAGAAGTTTAAACAATAATTCATATTACAGACAAATTTACATCTTGAACAAATAATTTCAGACAAAATTTAACAGCACGTATTAGCCTTGAGGAAGCAGACGAATAATTACCAGTTCCTTTTAGGTATGTAATTATATTCTGATATGAAATAATATACGACAATTTAAATTATGGATACATATAAAATACACGTCTTACAGAAACCTAGAATCATAATTCCTTGAAATAGCCATTAGTTATGAGTTAACCATATAGTTATCAATAATATCTGGTGAAAATAGAAAGAAGTACTTACATTCTTACATAAAGAAAATATACAAACATAATGAAAACTATAATTCTTACATCGATTATGAAGGCAACATTATAACTAGAACTATCACTGAAAGTAAAGTGATTAAATACCCCCAACCCCCATACAGGTTTGTCAGATGAACTAGGGATGGTCATTATTTTCCTGTTATTTCTACTAAACACGAACAAATGGAACACAAACTCAAATGAGCCAATCATGCCAGTGTACATAATTTGATAAAGTCCAAAGTACCCAAAACTCACCAATGCTTGAACCCACTGCATAAAAAGCTCATGCACATAATGGTGATCATCTGCATAAAGTGTCATTGGAATCCATTTCTGAAAGTATGGAAGTAGTTTGCACCACAAATGTCCATATATATTGTATGTCAAAGGGGGTGCAACTCTGCAATACTTTGACTGATCCTCAAAAATATGTCATACACATCTACTCTTCGTGGTAATCATGGCAATGAAGTTTCATTTCAATCCCATTAAAACCGTAGAAGTAGTTTATGCCACAAACTCCCATGGTGCAAAAAAAGCAAGAGATGGCAATGCCCACAAACCAGGATTTCAACCTAGTTATTTGTAATCAAGGCTCTATAGGTGCCATAGGTGATACATGCATACATACACTTACACTTAAATATATTATACATATATATGCAACAACTATACACCAAGTTTGATTTCAATACACCCACGCATTATAGCAAAGATATTAAGCGGAGACTGATTTTTAAATTTTTAGTAACAGTGACCTTGACCTTGGACAGAGCGAGTCCAAAAGCAATCTCTCTACATGTTCTTACTAAAAGTTATTCGCCAGAAACTAAATTGCTATTTTTAGTAATGGTGACCTTGACCTTTGACGGAACAAACCCAAAAGCAATCCCTGAAGCAAGCTCTCTACATGTTCTTACAATACACCAAGTTTGGTTTCAATATGATTAACGAAACTCAAGTTATTCTTCGGAAGCCCGGAAGATCTCTTGGAAATTGTGAACACTGCATCTATGGATGGATGGAAAAAGTCAACCTAGTTTACCCAACACACTTTTCTTGCGGGGGGGGGGGGGGTTATAGGGGAGGGTTATTTTGCATTTACTGATACAAGTACATGTATAAAAGTTTGCAACGGAGTACAAAAATCTAAATGGTTCATGGCAATGATTTATTATACTAATTGTTATGATTGAGAATGAGTAGCCTAGTCGGATACTCAGACATTTGAAAAGGCTTCATCATCTAGGTTTTACAATAAAAAATTATGATTAATCCAGGGTCGTGACTGTGCTCTTTTGCGTAAATAACAACCAATGACGTGTATTTGTCTTATAAATCATAAGGTTTCTTGATGATAAATAACTATAATGCCATACAATATAACAAACTTAATACTGAAAGAACAACAAGTGATCGTATTAATACTGAAAGAACAACAAATGATCATAAACTAATATAACAACAAAACAATAAAAAATAATCAATGCAACACATTACTTATAGTTGTTGCTCATTATATAACTTAGCAGTCAAGTCAACAGGTGTTTGTAATATTTACATGGCGTGATTCAATTGGCTGCATTAATTTTTCACATTTTTCTGAAGACAAATTTTAATTAATTACAGGCTCTTTCATTTAGACGAGTAAAGACACAATAGATACGAGTCATAATCAATATAACAGGCGATAAGTAATTGACACAAAAGCTCAGGTATACAAGGGTAGCACCTACAGTTAGCAACATCATGGAGGCAATTTAAGGAGAACAAAGGTCTGAAACCAACAATTTTATGCCGCTGCCATAGACTTATTTCTGCTATGCTTTGTCCATTGTTTACACTTAAATACGCGACTTTCAGTTTAATAAAGCTAAAATATATAAATAAACACATTGACAAGAGTGAAATTATCTCTGCATTTAAAAGAGCTTAAAACACATGTTTCAACATGCACAACCAGAGATTAAAATTTATGATATTCAGAGAAACACGTGACTATATTATCATTTTTGAGTTCAATTACCATTTACTGAATTGATGACAATTTTTATAATGTCCTGCAACTTTTCTAAATGAATGTTTAATGGTATGAACAGTTAAGTAAATAGCTAAGAGAGCAGATTGATGTTCTTCCAGAAAATGTAGAAAAAACAAAGATTAATGAAATAGGCAAGAGCGTTATTACTTTGTACATGAGTGTAAGACTTAATACCCATATAGATAGATATATAGATGTATAAAGTGTTCACTGCAGGAATTGTCAACTAACAGTGAGTGCTAATTACTCAAGCCACACACAGATCAATACTGGAGTGTTTAGGGAAAAACCTATAGCTAGAACATACAGCATAGCAAGTTTGTGTCACTCAGATCAACCGTTACCTAGGTAATATGAGGGTAGTGCGCTTAAATTACTGCAGGGAGATACACTGCTAATGACATCATACTGACGCAAGTACCATCTGACTGCAGACATAGTATATATCCTAACTATTGTGAATAATTTATGCACTTGGTCCAGTTTTCCAAGAAAAGTTTTGTCACTTTTGTGATTAGATTAGTACACAATTACTATTGATTCATTCATCTACTGTACTATTGGAAACATATACACTCCCGCCATTGTATAATTGCACTCGTACTGAGAGGAAGTTTATTGCAAAAAATGCACTTCCAATAACAAATGTAATTTCACTGAGGTCTGAAGTCTTTAATGGTGATTAGTAAAGTTTTCCAAATTATTTCCTTTCTATGTCTAACGTGAATATGACACAAAGATATAGATCTGGAGAATTTCTACAACATGCAATCTCTATTGATGACTATGGCTGGAAATGTAGCACCTAAACACAGGTTTAAATCAACTGATCATATAGTGTACTCAGATTTATCACATGTTATCAATACAAACAAGACGATCCAATACAATACTGATTTGAAAATTCGATATAGCTGCAAAATAACTTGTTTATGGAGTGGTGGCCTGGAAGTTTATGCCATGATTTGTTATTTATTTTCCATTTCACAATATTGTCATCAACTCTCTGTGCAGTGCAAAGCATTTTAGTCGAAACTGTTTGCTAAATGGCTGCCCCTTGTTTCTAGCAATGTTTTGGAGTATTTTGTGTTTGCATAGCAACACTGGGAAGCTAAGTTATCAGTTAAGATACACCAGTATTTTAAATATTTTTTTGTTTCTATAAATAAATCAATACATCATTGATATATTTGACGTCATATCTACCATAATTATACAGACTTGGTCATCAGTGACATTCCTAGCCAACAGTCAAGAAAACAAAACATGTAACATTACAAGAAAGGCAAGGCATCGAAGTCACCGGGAAAATCTTTAGCAAAATAATTATTGTGAATTTTTTGAAGGGAAGGTAGAAAAAATAAAAAACAAAAAGTGACATTCAAACACAAACAGAAGTTTGCAAATATTGAACATGCAATATTACTGTGTAAGAAATAAATATGTACATTATTGATATAAATAACAACAAAGGGCAAAATCGTCTTTTTCTTTGGAAAAAAATGTCATAAACAGCCTTTAATAAAAATACAATGCACATAAGATGAAAATACATTCAACATTTGAAAATTATTCGCTTCATTTTATACTAGGGCACCTGTGTCTCAGTATTACAGATGGTGTTAAATTGGAAATATAACAGACAGACGTTAGTAGGCATATACATACGTCTTTCTATGCTTTCCATGACTCTGTTTCGGACAATAATGCACAAAATAACCTCAATGGTAGATCCTAAAGAAATGCTCCATTACATCACACCAGGTGCCACATCATAAGCATTAAATGTCTTTTTACAAAAATATATCCAGCAGGTATTGAACATGTTATTCCGGGTTTGCCCACATCAGCAATAAACCACCGCATAAACAGGTTCAAACAAATAAGAGTAAAAAAATAATAGTGTTAAAGTAATGCACGCGCTCTGAATAAGAAATTACCGATTGCAACACGTTGTTTTTGCATACACTTGTGTAAACGTTAAGCAAGGTCAAAGGGATCAATGTTTAAGTAATTAACCAATGAAGACTCAAATTTTCACAGATCATGCCCACCCCCCTCCGACGCCTGAGAGTGTTTTTGAAGTCGCTGCCGAGACTTTGATACATCCCGTGTGTATTATGGGGCATAAAAATCACACAAGTTACATTTTCACTGAAATGAAACATTTTCATAGAACAAAACATTGTATGCATACATGTAATAAGTTTTTTTCAAACATATTTCAGTTTTTTTTATTCTGTTAAACTTTGCACTTGAAATGCTTTAAAAGGTAGAATAAAAGAATTGGAGCTCCACGGGCATAAACAAATTATTCAGTAAATTTTGACTGTATGAAAATTCATCCACAGCCCGTAATCACCGCCTCCACATCATTTTGAAGGTGACTGTCTGTAATCTATGTAGTCATTTCTCAATGCAACTTTTGTGTCTTATTTTGGAAACAAGGCTTTAAAAAGTTGTTAATGAAAGCATAAAATCACTTCACACTCTGTTTACAAATGTTCTAGTCAATTGTAGTTCTAGAGTTTATAGCACTGCCCACAGGTGGCCGGTGAGTAGCCATGACATTTAAAACCCGCATTGAAAAAATAAATTGTTTTCACTCTGTTCTTATAGTAAGATAGTAAAAGGTGTCCAACTTCATACGTATTTACAATGAAAATATGTACACACATTTGTTTTGACGTGCTTTTCAAAGCCAATTCTCAACCGATTTTTATCACTGAGGTCTTAAAATACACACAATGGATTTATATACATTATTGATATAAATAACAACAAAGGGCAAAATCATCTTTATCTTTGGAAAAAAATGTCATTAACAGCCTTTAATAAAATTACAATGCACATAAGATAAAAAATACATTCAACATTAGAAAATTATTCGCTTCATTTTATACTGGGCACCTGTGTCTCAGCATTAAAGATGGTGTTAAATTGGACATACATGTATAACAGACAGACGTTAGTGGCATATACATACGTCTTTCTATGCTTTCTATGACTCTGTTTCTGTTCATTAAACAGACTTGGCTATCGGAATTGAAAATGAAATGACAATTTCCTCATTTTACGAATTAACACTGCGAAGATCACCTGACTACTGTTCTATCAGTACATTATGTTTTCCAAACATAGTACAAATCGAAATATAGACTGATTAGCAGGGGTTCCACTAGGCGCTGAATCTCAATGGTCATTTTGATAAATTTTTACCAGATTTTACCATTTTATAGCCAAATTACCTATAATTTAGAGAATAATTGACCCTTCTGCCATGCTCTTTAACATCAAAATGTGGCTTATTGGACCAGGGGTCGAAGTGTCATCTCCAGGGTCAAATGGAACCCCTGAACGAGTATGTATTAAAGATACTTGTGGAGCTTAGGCCTATATATATATGCAAAATCAGTGGGTTTTTTTGTTCAATTTTACTGCCGAATTTCGGCTGTTTCCTTACTGACTTTTTTACCATCCTGGAAAGAGCACTTTGAGATGAAGAGGGAAAAGTAATAATACATTCAACAAAAGCAGGAAGTTAAAACATTTATAAGTAAAATAATCATGCTCTTATTTTTTACCAAATTTGGGACTTATCACATACATTTTCCCAATTGAAAAGGCACAGGCAGTATAATTATTTTCAAATAAGTCACTGAAAATACGGTGAGCTGGTTTCCAGTAACCGGCTGCAAAAAAATGATGGGTTCGAAGGTAGGGACTTTTTTCCCCATGTCAAGTGCAAGTTGAAAATCAATTATTCTTCTTATGCACCTCGTCTTACTCAAAGTATTATTCCCAGGTTCATTTCCCAATTGATTAATTCATATTTGGTAAGCTTAGGTAATGTTTGAATCTTTTAAACATACTGGCTATAAATTCGGACAAACTTTTTGGGATATGTTTTTACAGCCATAAAATTTTGATGTTTTTGAACACACTTTATCATTCAATTAAGCGAGACTGCAAATTAATATCAGCATCAATTCAAGCATTTTGAAACATTTTGAATAAAGGATAGCATTGGATGATGAGCCCAGCTGCCTACTGTCTCCATATTATGGATTTGATAGACTTTAGCTAATTTGGAAGTGTCTGTCATAAGTGTCATCATGTGAGCATACCTGTGAAAGTAAAATCGATCACAGCAGCTTATCTTCCAGCCTTTGGCTCAGGCAAGCTACAAATCAAACAAACATGCAATGAAGTAAAACAATTAAAACAAACATTTCCAGCCATACAAAATGTAGAGAACTACAAGAGATATCTGCACAGGTCACAAAGTATCAGTATGTATCCACTGCATTGTTGACAACTTCACACATAAGACTCCCACAGGATCTGAAGATAGGGATGTCATTGGTACAATTGATATCAATATATCAATTCTTTTTTCTGTCGATCAGATTTCATTACACCCAAATATCAATATCTTGGCAGGAAATAACAGGAGGATGGAAACAGTCTCATAATGTGCCAATTTGGCGTCATTGCAAGGCGCCTAGTAGTCAATGGACTGTTAAACATAGCTTACTCTCCTTTAACATTGGGCGCTTATTACGATGCCTTCATAACCACCCTCTGCTTTATAACTCGAGCGCAACTGAAATTTTCTATTTTTAGACGGGCAAGTCAACATGCATTCATAGCCATTCAGCTAGCCGCTTACAACGACTCCCTAATGTCATAAAAGTAGGACAGTAAACATGTGTAAATAAAAATTATGCAACTGTGCACTGAATAAACAGCCCTCACTGTCATAGAAATGGTGCTGTGACAATGTAAATTGCTAGAAAAACAAAATAAATCGAACATAAGTGACTATCGTTTTGTCGGCATGCCAAAATTATTCCGATGCCTGTAAATGTGTAGTAATTTAAGGCCATTCATAAAGCTGTTGATGCAGAATCAGCATATATTTTAAAATGCGTCATTCTGTTACTCAGCATTTGGTGGTACTTGAAAAATTTGCCACAATATTTGTAACACTTCAGTACAATCCTCGATGAATGAACGAAACACTGTCTTCAGTAAATGTTATACGACATACATGTATTAAAATCGATTAGCTAGATCATCAAAATTTCCAAAATCACAAAAGGCCAAATTTTATATTGTGTACACATTTGATTGGTTCTAAGTTCTAACATAGTCTATTATATACTCAGTACATGTAGTCACATGAGCATCCCGACCAATGAAATTAAGTACATGTATCACAATGAAAAATGAGGATTTCGTTTACTGCGACTAAAACCATTGGCTATATCAGAAAGGTTAAAAAGGTCAAATATCAAAATAAACTGCTTATAAAGCAGCGTGTGAATGTAACGGCAGTGAAAGCGTTGTGTGGAGAGTAAACAAAGCTCTAGTGGATGGTGCATTCCAAATGTCAGCAATATAATATAATATTGTAAAGTTAAAAAATATTGATTTATTGCTTTTATCATAAAAATACAAGTTGAACATTTAAATATGTACCTGGCATACACACAAACATTCACAAAAATAGGAGTTGTAGTCTATTAAAAATATAATCAATATATCCATATAATGTTTATATTTGTCTTTCGATACATCAATATTGTCAAATATAGAAACAATTTAATCAATGACAGCCCTATCTGAAGACAGGCGGTCTTAATTGGGAGAATTGTCTGATTATCAAATTAAAATATGGACAATTTGAAAAATGAATAATTGGTCCATCAAAATACTTATAATGAGGTTGTTTTAATTTTAAGGTGGTCTTTAGATTAAGGCTTTATTGTATATTTATGAGTAATTCACCAAATCACATAAAAAGGCTACCAGCCAAAAAGGGTTGAAATTTGATGACAAATTCATGTCACACGCTTCCTGCATAAGTTAATGTTTTAATGATGTCCACTTGTACATTAAGTGCACTTCAATAGAAATGGTAGAGTAACACTCCCACATCAAAATAATATCTGATGTGTAACAAACAAACGTGTTCATTTTTGTGAAATAGTTGTACAACAACATGGTATAAGAAGGAGTAATTGTTTTTCTTTATAACTGGTTTGTGTGGGCTAAGGGAGAACTATGTGTGATAAATTTGTTATCAGTAATAACCTAAAACTAAAAGGAACATTTTACTTCTGTCTTATTCCTCCTTTCCTCGATGACTACATTCATACATGTGAACTCTCCCGATTTCCGCGGGACACTCCCGGATTTGACATTCAACTCACGCTCTCCCGGCCGGGAGCCACAGTCTCCCGATTTTCAAAGTAACATCGTAAATTTTTGTTATGGGGTATTTTTTAGTTCATTCCCGACTGGTTCGCTGAAATTACTTGTCAAACTGATAACCGAAAGTGTAAAATCAGGATACCAGTCCGAAAATCGTTATTTAGACGCTCTAAACCATGGAACCAAGCATTTGGTGACACTGATCAAAATTATACGATGCGACTCTCGCTTGTCATGTTGTTTATTCAAGTTTCACACTTTTCTATTGTATTCAGATAGGACAATTGGCAATAAATTGTTAATTGACGACTCTTTTAAAGGGATAACCTCAAGATTACGAGTTAATTCGCAGAATATTGCTATTAATAGCTTATAATACAGATGAAGATATGATATTGACAAAATTTCAGCCACGCAAAAAAAATCTCCCATTTTGAGTATCAATATCCCGCTTTTCAAGGGGCAATCTCCCGATTTGCCTTCAGAAAAGGTTCACATGCATGTACATTGGATACAAAATCTGAATTAAAAAACCATGAAAATGAAATAGGAATACAATAAAACCTCATTAATAAGACCTTTAATGATTCTGAAGAAAGTCAATCTAATGCACCAGTCAATTGTAACCACGGCCCCCCCAGGTCCGGGGAATAGCGGGGACTTTGACTTTCGGTCCAGCCAATCCCAGGTAAAATCCCCGCCAAATGCCCCCGCACCCCGGCGACATCCTAGGTATAAGGCCCCCTGCTATTTTCGGCGCGAAAACAAAACCACCGCATTCACTCGGCACTGCGGGGCCACCTGGAAGGTAAAAACACGACCCATTTCCCCCGCTATCCCCGGTATACCCCCGGACCTGGGGGGGCCGTGGTTACAATTGACTGGTGCATAATCATTGAGTAAAGTTTCAGAAGGAAAATTAAAAACTGGTCCTTCAAAATATCTTATTTATTAGGCGGTGTTAATTTCAAAGTGACCTTTAATTGAGGTTTTTCCATATATTACATTTAATTTAAGAGTCTCCAACTATGAACCAACATTTAAGTCAACATTACAGTGAAACTAGACATTTACCATTCGGGACAATTACCAATGTATTATTATGAGATGTACTATCAGACCAGTGGTTTCACAAATACCAGTGCACTGCAGTTCAAAGGGTATACTGCATAGAAGCTTCTCCAAATGCCGGCCCCTCTCACCATCTAACAAGATTTTCATCAATCTTAAGACAGCTCAAGATGGGCTTGAGTCAGAATTCCAGATCATTTCAGAAAAATCTTGACGTTAAACTTTCATTTTAAAATCCGCAACGGATCTCCAAGGATGGAAATGTTTGTGGCCAGTTATTTTCTGATTACATAATTTTGTAATGGTATTGCTGGAATACATGAATGCATTACCTGCACATTATTCAGCGTTATCATTCTCATTTAATTTTCTACTTTGTCAGGTTACCCGGATGCATGTTTTAAGCTTTCATTATATCCTGTTTCAAAACCAATGATAACCCATCCATCTCTTGTAATAGTATATTATACATTAATAAGCCATCAAAGTCTGTGTTATAAACTGCATATAATATAGTATATAAACTAATTACATCAGGTAACCAGCAATTCAAGAGCTTAGTTCTATATGTACATTTAGACAGACTGGTAGACAGATATTTTATTATTTTGTAAATCTTGACAGGTGACATTTGCATTTCCTGTAAGATTTCAACTGTCATGGTGTGCAAAGTCAGAAATAACAAAATAACTTACATTATTGTGTAAACAAGACGCAAAGAGCTTTCGAAAACTCACAATATTAAACTTGAATAAAAATGCCATTTATGTGTACAGAAAAACCTTGAAATTAAGGCCACCTCAATAGTAAGGCAATATTTTAATAATAATTGTAATTCCATATTATAACTTGATAATCAGACCAACTTATAACTAAGACCAACTGTCTTCAGAACCAGTTATGGACTTATTATTTAGGATTCACTGAATCTGTATCAAACTGCATGTCTGTGGTAATAAGAGCACTTATTAGGAAACCAGTATTGGAAGAAAGTATTAAGAAAGCTGTGAAAAAGTAAATCATATTACAAGCAAGTTTGATGAGACAAAAATCAATACTTCAGGTGTGTAGCTGGGCCTTTTTCAGTAGAACATGTAACTACTTATTTTCTGTGGGGGTCAGGGGGCCTGGAAAATTTTGAAATTCTATATAACTCACAGCAGCATTGTGAGGCATTTTAAGACATATTTTATCAAACATAATGCACAAAGTTAAGTTGCTTTTGTCACGCTGAAACCTTAAAAGCTCCAACCCTATATCATTTTGACCAAAATTATTTTTTCATTTTTCCAACTAATGTTACGCATGTGCATATTGCTTACTATTCCTTTGTACTTATCACATGAAAAAAAGATAAAAAAACAAAACTATCACTTATACATAAGTAATATTTGTCTTAATGTTGTTTTTAATTCAAGAATCCAGGACTAGATTTAATGACATCAGTATTGAAACATCCATGTAAGTTGTATATTGTGGCTAGAACTTAGATGAGAGGCGCAATTATAGAGTGGTTATTGTAACAATGAATAACTGAATAAACAATGTAGAAAACATGTCATTAAGTTCCTAGAATTACACTAACAATTCAACAGTGAAACTGTAGTTATATTTATAACCACCGATTTAGAGATTTTATATGTCACTTATGTTGAAATACATGTTTTCAAAATGAAGATATGTTTAAACCCATAGACATTTTCTGAGTCAACCAAAAAATAGGAGAACATACAAACCAGGGGACAGTAGCAATGGCCAATTGATTGCCTCAGTTTAAACTTTGATAAACATTTTTTTCTTTCAATTAAATGCATGTACAAACTTTTCAAACCTTCTTAATTGAAAATTAATCAAACTCTTAATCATGTTCCACCTTGCTGTAAATCTTATATACCCCCCTCCATTTACTTTTTTCAGTGGAGATATGATATCAGTAATTAACCTTAATAAAAGAGTTAATCAACATATCTCTCTGACTCGGTAGCTTAAACCATCACAGCTACTAAACAACTACAGGAAGTAAACAAAATTCCACGGATACTATCACAAATTGTAACCTGTCGTCTGCTCAACTCGCACATGTACAATCCGGCGATTATTATTAGAAGCATATTACGAAAAGTAATTAATTCACGGTTCTAACCTTGGCACATTATGACATTTCGTACGTGCGATACTAAATTGTTAAACCCAACTAACCCAGACTCTTCAGAATCTCTATGACAGAACTATTGTAAAACCGGTTAAGTGTTTACTACTAAATACTACAAAATATTCTGAAAGCTATACAAAATTATGTCACATTCCTTACCCGAATTAAATCCGCAATCGCACAAAAATAACTTATCCGTTTCTATTTTAGAGTCTATCTGATACGAAACCGTAGTCGACTGTCTATTTTTGGATATTGCCCGTACTGACGTTCTGACAGGCGCGCGCTAAAAATCATACGCCACCGTCTGCTATTATTTAATAATTACTAAATACAGTGGATACATGCATATTTATTATGACACAGTGTGGTTAGTTAGATGTTTACTAATCAAATTAACGGCACAAAAATTATTGATCAGTGCATCTTCATATGCACTATTTCTTTCGCGGATTACTAAGTACTTGCCGTTTCTAAGTAATTCGGTTATGTGCGTCATTCTTGGCCTAGTTTCGCTTCCTGGCCAGACTAGTATCTATTGTTAATTGATCGAGTTCGATCATTGAAGTTTTTTGCTACGATCGGGGAATTGAAAAAAAGTAACGCTTGGAGACGATGATGTTTTATTCGTATAAAAAGAGTTCAGACATTGACGCTGGTTCATGAACATTTTCATCAATTGTCAGTTAATTGGCATAAGGGAGGTAACTGCGTAATTTCCCGCCAAATGTCAAAATGATCAAATGTATTGCTGGCACGAAGTAGTTGATTATTACGGTATGAAATATAATAATTAACCTATCATAATTACGTGTCAGATACATTCCAACCAAACAATAATACTATTTAACGCGTGACTTGCCTCTTCAATCGAAATATTTGCAAATTATTGAGTCAATTAAAACTTGCATTGTATTGCGCAATAAATCTAGGCTCCAAGTATCGGTTAGAGCGTCTGATCGCGACCTTCCGAAGTATAAGTTATGAGAGTCAACAGCACATTATTAAAGAATTCAAAACACGAATATGTAAAGTCACAGGACTGCACGATTCAAACACCAGAGAAATGTACATTCGTATATTGAAAATCTTGAAATTTCAATGCATGCTGACAGTGATAGACTTGCATCAATCACGGTCCATTAAGAGACATGCTTGCAAGTCAAAAACTTTCTACCTCTTTAAAGCAAACAAGAGGAAGTCGCCGGGAAAATGATTAGCAAAATAATTAATGTGAAATAATAATGAAGAAAAAATAAAACAAAAGTGACGTAATAACACAAACAGAAGTTTGCAAATATTGAACATGCAAAATTACCGTGTAAGAAATGCACATAAACATTATTGATGTAAGTAACAACAAAGTGAAAATCCCGAAAAATGTCAAACAGTCTTAAATAAAAGTACAATGCACATAGGCCTAAGACGAAAACACATTCAACATTAGAAAATTAATTTCTTAATTTTATGCTAAGGCACCTGTGTCTCAGCATTACAGATTGTGTTTAATTGGAAATATAACAGTCACAGTAACTTCTGTAGGCATATATACATACATCTAGCTATGCCTCTGTTTCGGACAATAGTACACAAAATAACCTAAAAGATCATAAAGATCCAGCACAGACGTGTCCCATCATAAGCATTAAACGTCTTTTTTTTAATTAATATTACCAGCCGGTAATGAGCATGATGTTCAGGATTTGCCAACATCGACGGTAAACCACTGCATAAACAGCTGCTAACAACTGAAGAAAAAATATTGTGACAGTTACGCACGCGCTTTTTGCTTCCTCGCATATACGTTTATTTCACAGAAAGTGCGATTTGTTCTTGAAATCGGCCGATAATGAAGCAATTAGTACAAGCAATTATTCAGTTAAAAAAATGTTCTGGTCCGTTTTAATATAAAGCACCATTTTGGACACATAACGATAAACAAATAAAACCCGTACGTCATGCAATGAACAATAACGGACTGGTGTGTTTTTGAGCAACTATCGCTATCTGCCAAAATGTCTACTTGATATAGTAATATGGAACAGCGGTTTTCTGTTTGAATTGTTGACATGTCATAAACAGACCATTTCTAGTGCAGTTATGCACTTGACAATGTATCACCTTTGGGGGGGGGGGTGACGGGCTGACACAGGGAAATAAAGACAATTTGTCGTTTTTGGGTGTCTACTTCCCAACCCTGGAGCCAAGCATTTTGTCTAAATCAAAGAAATTATTCCCCGTGACCTGTCGGGAATCGTCTTCTGACTAAAGTCCTGAGTATCCCCCCCCCTGATGGAACGAATCATTGATAAGTGCATTATATTCGTGGATTTGCAACAAAATGTACATATAACTGTTTTAATTTCGGTTCTACGATACAATGTATACATTTGTTAAAAAACACATTCCAATAAGTTCGATTGAAACAATAACCGAAGGAATTGTATTTTGAGAATCAATTCATTTTCCGACGTCATTCATCCTGAAACGAGAAAATACATTTTAGGCAGATGTATGTTCAACCAATTAGACTAGTCCGGATTACCTGCGCCTACCAGTTTTACGCTTGATAATGTGTATGGTACCAGACTCAATTAGGACCGTAGAAGGGCGCACGTCCTATCCGTGCACACGAGCGTACTGTCAATTTTCGAGAGACAGGTGAAACAGGGAGAAGCAATAAACAATTAACGGGTGAGGTTTTAGGATGATAGATTCTTCAAATGTTGACATTTTATGCGCCCAGTAATTCAACAAAACAACGTCAGGACAAATAATCGATTTATCTAATTAAGTAGAACGATATATACAAGCGAGATTGCTGAGCAGGTCAACGCACAAAACATTTGTATTTAGGTACTGCATTGGGTACCGAAGAACTTGACTTGTCTGATTTGTTGTCAAGGCTCAAAGAGCTTGAGTTTACCAATAGCAGATCAGTGAGGCCGTAATGTTGAAATTAAATCATGTTTTTTAGGAACACGCAAAATCGGTCAATGGCGCTACCGGGATTCGAACCTGGGTCTACGGATTGCCGGTCCGTTATGCTAGAGACCACCATTGAATTTGGAGAAAGCCGGTCTTAATAATAAGCCTCATTATTCCGTTAAAATGATACAGTAAAATTTAAAACATGGCCATCGATGTGTTGGTCTTAATTTCGGGTTTGTCTGTAGGAGAGGGTTTTACAGTACCTGGTTTATACAATAAACTAACGTCGATTTCTGTTTTAGGCTGGACATTGATTTTTAATGCGGAAATAAACTACTTGTTTAATCAAAAAATAGGTTCTACTGTTATCATCACTCGAGTGTTTCCCCAGTAAATCTTTGTCATATTGTTGATGGTAATATGAAGTTATCGAAATGTTATCTTTGAAACACTACACTTTCATTGTTGTTATTCGTTGTTGTTCAATAACGTTTTAGATTTCAGTATAGCCCGAATCATTTGAAACCATTAAAATGCACATGCACATTTATTGAGACAATAAGATAGACGTTGAAATGAGATGGATTTTTTGCAACACCTGCCTCTTGTATTTGAATATTAAAGCAGATTGTAGCGTGTGGTCGCTTTTCATACAGACTTCAGAACATTCGAATATTAATCAAGTCAAATATCAAGTTAAAATTTATAATTCCATGGGAAAGTCTGCTCAAGTAATTGTTATGTGTTATTATCTATTTTTCAGTTGGGGAATTTTCAGCACAGTGGACATCGTCATTTTGTTTGGTTTGTTTCCTGCTTGGGAAGTGGTTTCTGAATCGGGAAGTGGCTGATGTTGTTACAAATTTCACACTTTCTGATCGGGAAGCACTATAGGAGAATTCCATGACTTCCCGAGCGGAAAGTTTCTCCCACTGTTTTATGTAGTAACACAGACATGAGGTAAAGCAAACTTTTCCCTGTTTTCAATTCTCTACCACACCCGTGGGTATCAATATGGCGCCACACCAGCGGTATTCAATCGGAACACCTCGGTCATTCTTACGGAACAATTGAATGATTCTTAGAATTGTACGAGGTGTTCCGATTGCAGCGGTACTCACGTAACATGTGACAGACACGCTTCCAAAACGACGTAAGATAGAACCAAAAGTTGAGCAAAAAATGGTGTTCCTACAGTTATCTTAATTCAACGTATGATACGATCTGATACAATTAATAAAACAACTCTGTCGTAAAAAATGCAAAGCTGGTGTTATGTCATATCCAAAGAATGGAAAATAATTATTTCAGTTAAAAATTCAAGTTTATGTGCATTATTCCCTACACATGGGAATATTACCATCTATAAATGCGTCAACATTATTTTAAAGTCTAGATAGGTAGTAAATTGAGAGGGAAGTCTGCCAAAACGTTATAAGAATGATGCGGGATAAGCCAGTGCGGTGACAGATCTAAGGGATCGCAAAATGAGTTCCATTATCTAGCAAACTCTCCTTTCTGTAATTCGTCATTGTCCATAAAAGTACAAAATGTTTTCAATCAGAAGTCCATACTGAGATGATAGCACCAGTAAAACAGAATAATCCAGTCTTAAAACAGATATTCTATTGAAGAGTACACGAGCATTTATATAATAACCACAAAACATTTTTACTAGAAGTACATGCTATGATCGATGATCCATTCATAATATATAAATATGTATATATGGTTTATATAAGTCCGTGGTAGAATATACTAATGTTTACACGAAGAGTATGACATGAAGCATGAAGACGTTACACTATACGGTGGTCTTCGAATAAATAATGTTATAGACAGTATGTGAGAAGGTGACCAGAGTAAAAAATATGATTAAAATTTGTAGATCTATATATTTGATCCCAGATTAAATTGAATGGACTGAAAATGATATATTAACTCTGTTACATTTACATATGTGACATTTTATTACAGTCTAGTTAATTAGCTGTCACGTTGAAGATTCAGATCCCCAACTTAATTATCGTATTGACAAAAACGCGATACATGCACTTCTGCTGTAGTTACCTCCCCTGCAAAAACATAATTTGTTATGAACGGGATCGTACGGATTTTAACAAAATCCGGTGTAAGCGTGAGAGTTCATTTTGTGTGATTTTATTTTGAGGAAACGAAACTTTCATGTATTTTATTCCCAGATACTTCTTAATCTGAGGAACGATGAACATGTAAACACAACAGTTTTTTAGATACAAGATACAGGAATCTTGATAAAGTGTTTGATAAATTAGCAATGCATTTTTTATTGGTTTATTTTATATGCCATTCAATAAATCATCCATGATCCAGTAACAATGGACCAGTTTGCATCAACAGTTTGATGTTACTCTGAATAATACTGCAATTTATGGTGAGATAAAATTGCAAAACACTCAACTAAAACATGCTTGCGTTACTGTACGTGTACTTGTCCAAACCTTTAGAGTTGTAGTGGTAGACAGCCGCCCAGTTGGTAGAGCGTCGTACTAGTGTTGAGGTATCTAGCGAATTACTTCAATGGTGGTAGCGGTGTTTGACAGCACAAGTTGGTTTAGCATAAAGTGCCTGAAGGGGGAGGAGTGTAGTGGTGTGGGGTTAAGGCGGTTGCCAGGTTAGCTCTGCCTCAGTTTGTAGATCGTTGTACTAGTGTGTAGGGGGTCATGGGTTCAAGCCCCACATCCGGCACACTTTTAATTACTTCAATGGTGGCAGCAGTGTTTGACGGCCCATGGTGTTTGAGCCTCAAATGCCGGAAGGGGAGGAGTGTAGTGCTGTACTAATGTTCAGGGGGTCGTGGGTTCAAGCCCCACATCGGGCATACTTTTTCCCCTTTATTTACTTCAGAGTCTTAGACATTAACTTTTATTGTTTATTGTTTCATCTTTTAATAATACAAATGCCAAACAAATACTTATGATTATAATTCTTTGCATGTATTACAATAAGGCAGAGATAAACTTCCTTTTCTATTGGTTTTATGATGAAAGCAGCACTTAATGTTTCTATGGTTTCTTATCTATATATGTTTCAATGTTCATAGTTTTCTAATTTTAATACCATTAGCCATTTCATTTTCTTATATAGTATAGCGTGTCTCCTTACATTCCATTTTGGATGTCTAATTACCATAATCTTGTCTGTCATGTATTTTTATTATTACAGGTATTGGTTTGAAATTTACTGATTTGTCCAAGTTCATTGGTGTAAACTTTGCCTTTCATCATGTGGAGGTTGCTAAGGAGACGTGGGAAATATATTGCAATAGCGGTCCTTGTATTTCTATTGCTTGTTTGGCTGCGGCATTTTCGTTCTGGAGAATTGAATACAAAACAAACTATAAAGGGATCCAAGAAGATGGAAGCAACTCTTACCGTGATAATACAAGACTTTGATCCGAATATGAATACATTATATGAGACTGTCAGCTATATTGCTGGGAATTTTACAGAAGTGAAAGTCCTTGTCATTTCTCAAAATCTTCCATACCCTCCAGTGCGAATTCCAAGACTACAAAATGTGAAATTACTTATCTTTTCCACAGATGTACGTAATTCTCTCAATGTGACACGGCCGGAGTATCATGTGAATAGTAACTTTGTTTTGTTTCTCCCCGATGGTGCTCTTCTTTCTATGGCTTTCATGAGACAATTTGACAATTTTGTTGCTAGCATGGATGAACAAGCTAGCGATGTGTTTGCTATTCAGGTTGGGAAGTCAATTTTAAAATGTCATGGTTTAGTTTTCACTGTAAGGAAGTGGACATTGGAATTAGGTGAAGCTTTGACCTCAAATAGATGTGGATATGTTTCTGGTAATCATGGGATATTACTTAGAACAAAACAACTGTACAGCTTAGCTAACCCATTTCTTACTCCATCTTCCATGTCTTTGTACATTCAACTGTCCCAGAAATACATGAAAGCAGTCATAACTGAAGACATGAAATTGTCGCAACTTAATTCTAAAAAACAAGAGCCTCAGTTACTATGGCAACAAAAACAGTTTCACATCCAGCAGCTGAAACATTTGTATCATCAGATTGGCGTAAAACTGGTTATTCGTGATAACAAGCACGAAGATTGGTATGGGTGTCACAAGGATTCCACGCGATGTTTTGATACTGTCTACAATGATATGCCAGAGTATCTATATCATGATAGATGGACGCCTCCATGTTGTTTAAAAAATCTAAGAATTTGTGCTAGGCATGTGTTTACAATTCTCGAAAAGTGTAAGGTACGTTATTGGTTAGAAGGAGGGAGTTTACTCGGTGCTGCTAGATATTCTGATATCATTCCATGGGACTATGATATTGACATTGGAATATATGAAGAGGATTTGATAAAATGTGAGCAACTTGCTAAAATGTCTCAGGAATCATTTGTAGATGGTGAAGGTTATTCATGGGAAAAAGCAATGGAGGGGGATTTTTATCGTGTTCAGTTCAGCGAATCAAATCATCTTCATGTTGACATTTTTCCATTTTATTCTAAAAATGGAATAATGACGAAAAATACTTGGTTTAAAACTCACAGACAGGATACCGAATTTCCTGAAAGATTTCTGAAGCCTCTGACTCGTGTAAAGTTTGCTGGTATGGATGTCTCTGCTCCAAATCACGTCCGAGAGTTTTTGGAGTACAAATTTGGCAAAGGAGTTATAGAAAGTCCAAAATATCCTAATGCTCAACTTGCGTGATTGTTCTTGTTGAACTTTCTTTTTTTTGCGGAACTTTATTTATTAACTGTTTATTTAACACGATAAATTACAATGTCTTAACACAAGTTCAATTATAACCTCTTTTCCATGAATGTCTTCTTTGTAGAATGCAATTGCATTCCTTTATACAAATTACAATTACCTTTATCAGATTGTTGTATAACTTAAAACAGGCTGTCTGAATATATTCATTTCATACTATATTCATCCATTGTTTTGATCATTATTTCTGACTGGTTTATTTATTACTCATTTTCGCCTACATATTTTCGTCCATGAATGACTTATGAATTATTTTCTGTCAATGTAGAGCTCCAGGTTGTGACATAGTGATTGTATATCGTTATACTCAATATAAATGAAGCTATTTTATTCAATGGATCTGTTCTCTTGCAAGTCTTAATAAATATCCAGAATATTATGTTATATTTCATATTTGAGTGTTGATGTATTGATCCAATGTTTTAGTTGAGAACTGTGTGTATACTATGACATTGTATTCAGAATCTCCATGGTTATATCTGTTTTAAGATGCTTAGTGTTTGTTATTGGCTGCAAGGCCTAAACAGGTATGTCCTAGACTGGTGTTAGTTTTCAAAAGTTGATAGCCAGATTTGATAAATAAGTAATTTGATAAACTTATTATATATATATAAATGCCATTTTAATACAAAATTGGCTATTCAGCAGGAATTTTGCCAAATTTAGTAGCCTGATTTGAGATTTAATAGCCAGAGGTTATTTGGCACTCTTCTAACTCGAGTCTAGCTTGCTTGTTTGTTGCGACCCATTCGACCATAATATTTTACTCCTAAATAGTAATGTCAATTTTTACAGCTATAAGTTTTGATGGTTTGGTGTAGTGGTCACTGATGCTGATGTATAAAACAATGTATACAAGAACAATCTGTAGCTGCGGACCAAAGGTTCATTGAGTAGCTTACAGCAAACATACTGTATGTTTAAGACCTTGTAGTACACTATGTTGTGAATAATGTTTGATAATTTTATTATCTTAGTGTTTTCATTTTGAACCAACAGCAAATCATATGAAATCTGTACTAACATTTCTTCTATTGATGATGGTATTGCTCATCTGCCTGATCTACATATGAGCACAGCTATTGGATTTGCAACCTCTTTGGTAAGTGACATCATTTCAAGAAAACGCAACATGTTATGTCATTATTTGCAAGCAACGTGGTGACGTCACATGTGACGTTTTCTTGATGACACGCTTAATGATGTCGCTTAAAGAAGAGGTTGGAAATCGTACAGCGGCGCTCATATATACATTCTCTATGTAATAAATCATCAACTCGTTATTTATATTTCCACAATTTTAATAAAATATTCAATAATTTAAAGGATCTTTAAATATTGTATAGTAATTGAAACTTTTATCTTTAAAGAATGTTTACATCACAGAATTCATCATGCATCATAACTAGAGTTAACAAATGTATAAATATTACATGTACATAATATCACAAAACAAATGTCTGTATAGTGACTGAATGCACCATTAGTCACTGCTTGGTTAGAATAAACAATTATATATGATAACAACTTAATAGTCTATAGTCAGTAAATTATAAATATAGCATTGTGAACAAAATGATATAATCCAGTTTATACATACACATTTCTGTAATGAAACACTAAAATGCAAAATATAACAAGTCCACAAAATCTTTCAGTCTACATTTATCCAGGTTAAAATTTCTTTTTCATATTACTATTTAGTCGGAACAGATGACTCACTCTGTCCATTTTTCACAGTTTGTATCCCCACAATGATGACATAGTCTTGGTGTATTATTTACGGATATCAAAACAAACACACTCTTAAAACAGGTATTGTCACAAGTTGAGTTGCATATTTTGTTTTTGACATATTATCTCACAGATCAAGATGGTACTAATACTTAAGAACTACAGATCACACACATTTAACTTGCAACAGGTTTTCCATCTGGTGGGTCTCGAACCATCGATAAGATCTTGTCAAGTTTGGCGATTTCTGTTTGTTCACGTACAGCGGGATCCGGTGCGGCAACTCCCTTCTTCTCCTGTAGACAGAAATAAACATGACAATTTTTGATATTCAATATTGTCTGAAGAATTGGCCATCAAAATTCACATGAATGTTTTTCAGATCAGGGATGCAGTTGTTTACGTACTTATACAATTATTGTAGATTGTTTATACTATTTACTGCCCTGAATTCTAAACAGTTTTTTATTGACAAAATCCATGAACACTGGTCATAGCATTAGTGTGAATTTTGATGACTGAAACATAGTATCTCATTTGCTTGAGTAGTTTTCCAAAGTTGTAGTTCAAAAAAGTATGGGTAAATTATAAACTATAGTGATGGATTAATATTAAACAGTCGTTTATATTAAGGGATCCCCTATACATGTAATTATCAGGGTTTGAAGCCAACAGCTACCTTAATACACCAACCATAGAATTTTTGTGTGCTAGTAATAATTAAAATTATTAAGGGTACATCCTATCAAAGTTACAACAGAAACTATACAAAGACAAAAGGCTTGAAGACCATTAATTGTTTCTGTATTTTTTTAAATTTTACATGGTTTTTATTAAAACTAACAACAGTTATCACAACATAATGCATGTTCTGTGATGTGTACTGAGCATATTATCAGTCTGTTCTGCATTCACAATAATCACAGATACAATGTGGAACTCACAATAAATCACTGACATTGCACAGAACCATACAATAGTAGACAATATATTTACCTACAAACTATTTGCCCTCAACATTTTACCTCTGGTTTTAAAAAGTACTGGAGGGATTTATATATTTTTTTCAAACAAAATGCCCTGAACACAAGATATATTTGTGGTATGTAACTTTAAACAATAAAAGCAGTTGCTATCAGCGGTTTCAAGTTTACTTAGACCAAAATAATTTTCATTATTTCTAAAACTTAGTATGAAAACTGTTCCAGGACTCAAATGACATTCATACAAAAACACTGCACATGTTTATAACTGGTGCATAATGTACATTGTTAATTTGTACCTTAAAATTAACACAGAATTTACTACATGATATCACAAAGTTACAATTACTTGTAAAAGATTTTCCACAAACTGACAACAGATTGTAAACTTACAATTGTAACATTATAATCAAACTAAAATAACAAATAAAGAATGAAGATATGCATCAAGAAAGCGTATTGTGACAGACATCCATTCTTAACCTCAACATGTCGACACGATATCTGTGTTGTGAAACAGACATGTAGCAGGTATTTGCTGTGATATAATCTTGCTTCAAACATGCATGTAAAGTGTCATTAAATACAGCAGGTACTATCAAAATTCAATCTATGGTATCAAAATTCAATCTATGGTTCATGACATTTTCCTCAACATCAGCAAAATTTAATTCTAGTTTAATTAATCTTAGATTTCATCAGTCTCCAAGAAATCAATCCAAGTCATATAGCACTTCTCTCTGCGTCAATCAATTTAATTGCCATTGAAATGATTTCCAATGCCTTGGCTGAACACATAGATCATATATTGTCAATTTATCAACAGTGTGATTTTAAGCATCCAATTAGTGTAGCTTTCCATATTTGTACATATCTAGTGTTGTATGCATCAACATTCTATCATGCTTGTTGACAACATATTTCAATCCAGTTGTAAAGTCTCCATATATTTACTCAGTCTGTCAATTTAACCATAATAAAATGAATTTGTCTTTTATGCATATGCTTGCATGAGTCGTGTAGCTTGGAACAATGAGAACAGTATTGATTCACTGTTCACTACTTGGTAAGGGATTCAATCAGTGATTAGCAGACTTCCAGTTCTGTCAGTGATGACAATCTTTCAATTTTGGAGAAAAAATGAATAACCTCTAATGATGTGGAACGGACATTGGCACATTGCAAAAGAAAATTCTTATTTACTTGCCACATACGTTGTACTTTGTTTTAACACATCATTTGGTTGACCAGGTATGTCCACCACATACTTTGTTTTAACACACCAGTGGGTATTTGGTTGACCAGGTGTGTCCACCACATACTTTGTTTTAACACACCAGTGGGTATTTGGTTGACCAGGTATGTCCACCACATACTTTGTTTTAACACACCAGTGGGTATTTGGTTGACCAGGTATGTCCACCGCATACTATGTTTTAACACACCAGTGGGTATTTGGTTGACCAGGTATGTCCACCGCATACTATGTTTTAACACATCAGTGGGTATTTGGTTGACCAGGTATGTCCACCACATACTTTGTTTTAACACACCAGTGGGTATTTGGTTGACCAGGTATGTCCACCGCATACTATGTTTTAACACATCAGTGGGTATTTGGTTGACCAGGTATGTCCACCACATACTATGTTTTAACACACCAGTGGGTATTTGGTTGACCAGGTATGTCCACCACATACTTTGTTTTAACACACCAGTGGGTATTTGGTTGACCAGGTATGTCCACCACATACTTTGTTTTAACACACCAGTGGGTATTTGGATGACCAGGTATGTCCACCACTTACCTTAAAGGGACTTTTGGAAGCTGAACGGGGAGATATACCTGGATCACTGCATTGGATCAAGTTGAACAACGGACCAAACTAGCTGAGGTATATTTTACTGACTGAGGAAATAACAGGATAATCTACCAACTGGAACTTACGGTCAACTTGTAGAATAACTCCACTATTTTGTTCTCCGATTCTTCATACGTTTCTGGGGTCTTATATAATTTTAGAATTTCACCTTATTTATTGCAAAGTGCAAAGAAGTCATGTGTACTTTGTACTCATCAAAAAACAAACTTCTTTTTAGGTAATAATGTTAATAATGATTTGAAAAATTAATTTATGCATCCTTCAAACGAAAGTTCTTGATTTTTCTTGCAGTGTAATTAACATCAGCTTAATAAATGTGTTTGATTAAATAATTAGATACGCTGATGTATTAATGTTATAGCTAATTAATTTTTATGCTTTTAATTATGTAAGATGTCTACAATTGATTACCTTGGTAATTAAAGTATATAAGTGAATACTCCAAATACTGAATCCATAATTACAGGTAATGTAGGATTTTGCAATGCTTGCCACACAAGAATATTATACATACTCCGTTTCTGTGGTCTGGTAAGCCATTAAAACAATAAAAAAAACTTGCATCTAATCAATTATGGGATAAAATTGCAAAGTAGCAAAAGTACTCATTTCGTTCTTTAAACTTACCTTTGGTTGTTTTCGTAAATTTGGTGATAATTTGCAGCTAGTAACGGTTCCCCTGGAAACAGAATGAAGTGGTTAAACTTTGATAAATTAACATTAATTGTAGATTTCAAAGAGGGCATTGACAATTAGTGTTTTGTCCTATAAGTGTATCTCTATCTTGTTAAACTGCTATTATGTACACTATATCAATTGGTTAATATGTTCCAAAACATGTTTTCTTTGGCTGACCACTGAATTGTTTACAACCATTCTCAAGTAAATAACAACAGGCGATACCCAGAGATACCTGGAGATACCCGACGTTACATCTATAGAAGGCCTGTGATACAGCAAACAAGAAATGTTTGAATTGTGGTCCAAGAGAAATTCTCGTTTACCTGTCATCTCCAACTATCAACATTGGATATTGTGGATTGAATTCTAAATGTGTGAGTTTTGTCTTCTTTTTCTGTGCGACCATTTGTTCACATAGTGGTTCATATTTGTTCACATTCAAATCATACACAAACACCTGTAATATACACACAAGTAGATATAAACATACACTGATAGAGAAAATGCTGAAACAAGGACAACACAAGTTAACATGTACTCATTACATCTTCAAATTTTTAAAACCTTTTTCCATTCCAGATCTGGTTATTTTTGTATTTTTTCTATCTTGCCTTCAGTGAAACAAATACATTTTATGATAATATGTTACTACCAATGTTGTACAGAGGCATTTAAAGAACATAAAAACCTTGGACACCAATATTTTCAAGATGTAACCAAAATTCCTGTACATCATATTTTGGATCATATGTAAGTACTTCACTATTAATTAACCAGTAACAGTTATCTAAATATTGTATAAATGGTCAAGTTTTGGAAATCTTCGTGAATTTTGCAAATGCAAAAATGTTGCAAAATATCAGCCAGCATAGTTTTCCTAGTTTACAATAGTGCATTTCACTATAAACCAATAAAAATTCTCATTTAGACGATTCACAGACATTTCTGCCCGTAAAACATCATAAATAATTAATGCACAAACTGTTTGACTTCATATCAAACTCAATTGTTTTGTGCTTTTCATTGTGAATAAAGTAAAATAGAACATTACAGAATTGATGATAAAAACATGAAACAGATGAAATCTTACCTTTCCGTCAGCAGTAACAGCAGCAAATACAGTGGAAGAAAAGGGGGCCCAAGCAACATCACCGACTGAGTTATTCAAGTCAAAGGTGAACAGAGGTTTCCTGAAAAAGATATGTAAGTGTTAGACCCTTAATCTCATAGTATGTATAGTTCAAATTTATTCATTTTACAACAATTAATTTTGGAACAAGCTATTATAACTTATATATTTATCATTCTCGACAACTGCTGCCTGGGTGACTAATCAGTACTTGGGCCTAATTCAGAGACTGAAGTGTCTGGTTCCACCTAGCCCAAGGCAGGATTCAAACCCATAACCTTCAGATAAGGGGTCTGACACTCGAGTCTACAAGTGTGATAAAAAATGTTACAAGTTTAATCTAGGAATGAGATGATACAGTCGTCATACAATATATTTTCTGACAAATTAACATACATTGGGTTTCCAAAGAAATGCCAGATTTAAGAAGTCACTTTGGTCTCATCATATCGACAAAGTTTAACTTGTACGCCATGTTTTTTATCATACCAAATGCTCTAACACAGTACACACTATTGGTAACCCGAAACGAATCAACCAATGAGACATTGTTTTACATATGAATTGTACAAAAATATTCCATTGTGACGTGCGACTGATTTGTAATCGCTAGGCTGGGCTTTTGTATCGATATGTATCGGCGACTGCATATATCAGTACAATATCGATATTCGCTATATCGCCTAATCCCACAAATAAAGGAAGATTATACATAAACCTACCTAGATGCAGTATCAATAGATTCATTTTTGTCACTAGCAGATTTGTTTGTTCTTTCCCAGATTTTCACGGTCCAATCAGCACTACATGTGATGTAAATATCAGGGTGGTATGGGTTCCAACGAACCTAAGGAAGAAATTACCACATTACCGAAGTTCGAACACAGACAGAATATGTTTTATGTTTTTATTATATTTTTTTATTCATTTAAGTTTATACAGTGTAGATTATTCTACTAAGCAGTCAACAGGATTTCAGAAGTTAATCATTTAATACAGCAAATCGCTCTGTAAAGACCAACCATCTAGAAAGGAAAGATGGTCTTTGATGTAGGGTTGTACCAATACATGGTTTCATTTTACAAATATACAGCATCAGCAAAGTGAGATTAAATACATTATGTCTATATTTAATTGTTTTTAGCAATAGTTTGATGATATTTTAACAGATAGGCATAAATAACAGAATCTTGTTAACAAGTTTTCAAATCAATAAAAACTAGCCTTTGGCCAATTTTGATAGTTTTTGAAAATGAACAAATCAAATTTTCACACCGACAAACTGGATAAAACTCGTCATTCTTTGAATGGAGGGGATCATAATTACATAATGCAAATGAGTATAGAAAATAAATACTTATATACAAACCTTGTAGACAGCCATATTGTGAGCATCCATCGAGTCCAGGAATTGACTACTGTAAGCCTTGGAGCATGTATGTATTTTTCCTTCCTCGGATCCAACCACAAACATATAATCATTCTTTTTGTGGAAATCAAAAGCCGTACCACAACCTGAGTAATAAAATTATATCCAGTGAATGAAGAGGTAATATTCAAATAAAATTTGAAATAACATAAGAGCAAATTTTGGAAGCATACTGGTCTAGGGAGTACAGAGTTTCCAATCACAAAATTTACTCTTATTTGTCAGATAGTGGAAAACCGAGTGTAGAAAATCCATGAAAATGTCAAATGAAGACTGAATATTCTTTTTTGTCCATTTTCTTTGAGATGTCAGAGTGTTTATGAGATATGGGAGTAATAATTGGGTTTCAGTGCCACACTCCACATTCAGACTTAATAATTACTCCCAAGTCGCATATTACTCTAAAATGTCTAACAAAATAGGCTACAAAGAATATTCAGCACATGTTCAACTTTATCATACATTATTCACACTCAATATCTCCTTATCAGGCTCATAATAATACATTTTGTGTTATGGAGCTTGAGTGCTGAGTGTAAGTATCCGTTTCAACCCCAGGCCCTAATCTGCAGGTTAAGGGATGGAGTCCCACTAAGGGCAGGATTCTTTCTTGGTCTTTGCAATACGAAAAGTATAAGGCACTGGACAGAAATTCAGGACGCAGTCAGTGAGAGTGATACATATTAATGGAAAGAACTTGTTTTGCAATCAATGTAAAATAAATAAGTTTAAAGTAACAAAAGTGCAAACTTTTCCAACCATACAATTAATACTAAACATTAAATTGATAACAATTGCAGAAACATCCAAGTCATGTGACACATCGTATGTGATATGTCATTAGGGCTCTTTTTTTATCGAGTTTATTGATAAAGTTTTTGTTTTATCTTACCAACTGTGTCAATTTTGGTTCCATCTGGACCCTCAGCAGGAGCATCTGGTAAAGCAAGCTTGATAACATCTTGGAATGTCAACTCATTCTGTAATGGGTGAAAATATTAAACTGTAGTGTAAGTACAGGACAGACAATAAGTGGCCATGTATGAGGGAAATTGCTTCTGTCTGTATTGTATACACACTTCCACAAATCTGCATATCAGACTTGGACAACGTGAATTTCATGAACGCTGTCTTTACAATATAGTCAGTGGAAACAGAGGCAGCTTACTGGTCCAATTAGTGTCAACATGGTCTAAGAAAAAATGTCTAGCAGTATAAATTAGTGACAAGTGATCGTGTCACTCAAAGTTTATTGAGTGCGAGAGATTATTAACTATGAAATCATTAGCAGCTAAGCATTTGTTTTAACTCAAACTATGCCATGTAAGCAGACAATGATACACAAACTACTGCTTGAATAGACATCAGAGTTATCAGGACATTTCCCAATATCTAGAATACGACACAATTAATTGTACTGTTTCCATTTTATTCATGTTGACAAGGTTCAGTATATATGAACTAAACGATGATAATTATTTATTATTTTTTATTTATATTTTGACATTCATGTACTTAGAATTAAGAAATTAAGAAAATGGACAAAGCATGGTACAGCTCAAGTTTCCACTCATTTCTTATTTAGTCGACATACCTTGATTATTGTCCAGTGTACAATTCTACCATCAGATGAAATTGAGTAGAAATTGTGATTGTTCTCTAAATCATCCTTCTGCCATCTCACCTACAATGTAAGGGACAATCTGATTGGTCAACAGCATGTGATAAACAACCAATAAATGTTTTGTTACCAAACAAATCTCAAATATGCATAACTGGTATCATCTGTAATGATACAAAGAATTGTTATCGGACTCTCAGGATTTTTTAAAATAAAAGTTTTTGGGTCTTTGGTAAAATATTAGGGTCCATCAGGTTAAGGGAAACAAATATATACTTTTTAGGCTTTAGCATAAAGTAAGGAAACCTCAATGATAATATTTTAGGCTCGAAAGTAAAGAATTATTGAGCTATGTAAGACAAACTTTGGACCAAATACAGAGTTATATTGGTATTAGAAATGACTTACCTGCCAGGCAGGGTCGGTGTGTTTTCCATTTTTAGCAGTACATCTATGGAGTGGTCCATCTTTCTTTTCAACATTGTACACTCCAACACTACCATCATAAAACCCTACAGCAACCATGTAAGGATGTTCAGGGTGGACGTCCAGACACATGACGCCACTGTCAGTTTCGTAAATATTCTCAGGGAATGAAGGATTCTTCAGAGAGTAGAACAACATCATACCACCAGCTTGCTTCATGAAATCATCTGTAAGAATAAAATGCAATAAGGTTTTATTGCGTCTATTTAACTTTATCTTCATGATTGTGTCAAAATGTTGCAACTCTGTGCTTCAGTATCTGTTACAATTGTTTCATGTCAAACCTTCCATGTAAAAAGTAGACATTTAAATGAGGTTTTCCATGACAAAACCTGTATAAGTGACTGACTGAAAATCCCATTTTCATATTTTCACACAGATATATTTTTCTATTTTCATTTTAATGCCACAAACATTGGATGTCTACTTTTCTTTTTATAGCGATTTCAATATTAACAACAAACAGAAAAAGAAACTATAAAAAGATGATGTCACCTCAAAATTCTTTACTCAAATGTGCATTAATTCTTACAAAATTCTTCTATTTTCCAAATTGAAAAACAACACACAAAACAACACAACAGTGACAACACAAGTTTAAATTATTTTATGTTAGTTTGTGACGTCAAAAACTTTCATGGGGAATTCTCATAACCAATGCAACTAATACAGGTTTTGTCCCGGAAGCTTATATTTTACACCTTTGCTTTTTTTTTATCAAGCTGTGTAATGTGCACTAGATGACCTAAGCTTTAGATGCACCATAAAACAACTTTCATTTATTCAACATCGCAATAGTTTTTTAAACTTACACGATCCAAAGGACACCGCAAACAAATCCTTATATTTTGGATTCCAGCAAAGTGACGTCACAGCAAGTTTCTTTGCTTTCTCATATGAGAATCTCCACAATGGTAACAAAGTTCCTTCATTTTCACGATATTCATCAGCCGGATCTTCCCAGTATCTGAAATCTGTACATAAATAAAATCATATAATGTTCATTTAATTCCGAGCTTGTGGAAATACTAATTGTACAAAAATTCTGAATGACTGGACTCTGTTAAAATCCAAATAAAAAATTGTTTGTGGTTCAGGTATTGTTGTAAAAAAAAATATGCAATGTCTTAATTATACGAAAAATCTGTGGCAAATGCTTTCATAGAGCTGTATTCTACAACACTGCATTGTCACTTTGCTTACATATTTTTTAAAAACACAAATATAGGTTTCTGAGTAACTTATTTTCTATCCTGACATATGCGCCAAGTTATCAATAGCATAGGAAATACCTACAGGTATAAAACTTGTTATTCATTAATCCAATGCAACGGAAAATGGTTATGCCTATTTTACATGAAGGTATTTTTTTGAAATTCCAGTTTGAGTCCAAACTCATTTAGATCTCAAATCAGATCTTTGGAGTAATCAGGGAGTGGGTATTGATCAAGTTATACCTTGAGCTATATCGTCATAAGTGTTCTGGTTAACCATGCGCTCAATAATTTTTGCAGCTTTAGATATTCTAGAAATATCATCTCCCTGGAAATACATGTATTAAATAGTTATATACAAAGTTGAAGAACATTTCGATATTGAACAATTTTTATTACGTAACTCAACATAATAAGCGCCAAGACTAAAGAAGTGTAGTAAATAGTAAATTAAAAAATCAGAAATTTATTTGAGACATAAATTGAACAAGGATGCACATTTTATCTGGACTACAATCTATGCAGCAAGCAGTTGAGACTGTATTTGTTTTAAACGCATGTGCATGTGTTGAATAAATTGAATTTAAATCTGAGGAGCAATTAGCCATTTCTGTTTGAATGTTGCCAAATATCCACCAGCCAAGTCTACATTTTCATGAAAGTAAATTTCCATACACTATATCATTAAATTCAACAATATTCATTTCCGCAATTCACAAATATTTCTGCTCGCAGAATAACTGAAATCACGAATTCGCCTGCTTTTTTACTAGCCAAACATGTCCATACAGTATATATGTAGATTTAAGACGTACTGAGGTTTCTGTAATTGTGAGACGTTTTCTGCTTTTATCTTCCTCCTTTCTGCCTGGTATAACTTTCTTCTCTTTATTCTTTTCCTAAAATAATGACACCATATAAAATCACATGATTATCAACATAACCAATGATACTTCAAACAACTGGTGTCATTCATATTGTTTTAAGTCAAATTTAGGTTTTAACTGAAGATGTTATTTCTTAATTCATAAATTCAACTGGATCAGAGGTTAGAAACATCGTCTTTGGAAAGAAATCTCAATAATCGACCATCTGCTTGGTTAGTTCCGAGTGCAGTCTTAATATTGACCAATGGCAAGGCTGCATTCTGAGACTGGTTTCCAAACTCAGGCCTGGCTTTAAGTTGGATTAAAGTCCAAATTTTCGTCTTCAAGTTAATTCATGCAGGAAAATATATGAGAATGGATTAGATAATTTAATGCATGTATTGAATGTAAGTAAATAATAGCAGTAATATTGTACCACAGACTATGACATGTAGGAGTATATTATATCAACTCTAGAAGGTACCTGTTTCTCAAAATCTTCCTGATAGGCGTCATATATTTCCCATTGAGTTACATTAGCTGCGAACACGGCTCTCGGTGGTGGCTCAGTGGCGGTGCCTCTCTCCTGAAAGAGCATACATATATATACAATACAGATTATCTCCCTTGCATGATGTTAGTATCACTTCAAGTAACATGAGTTACATATTATGCTCAGGATAAATGTGAGACAAGATGATTTACTCACAGATTTTTAAGATACAATGCACAGAGGGGTGGAACGGAAACAAGTTAATCCTCTTTTTAATATGCAGATAGACTAGTTTCGCTTTTGGCCCTTAGTTTAAACTTATTTATTTTACATTGGTTGTGAAACAAATTATTACAACTTATATTAATCACTCTCAATGACTGAAACCAGAGTTACTAATCATTTCTTGTGTCTAATTCAGGGTAATACTCAACCAGGATATTTCTATCAGCACCGGTATCCAGTGATAAATTCTTATAATCTACTTTTTGCAAATATTGATCATACCCTGTATGGATTGTTATATGTTTGTGAGGCACGTTCACTGTAGTTGAATTGATTAGTCAGTTTCCTGCTGGCACCGCTGTCAGTCTGGGCCGGGGCCGGTGTCGACGCTTCCTCTCGTTGTTCATCCTTTCCCTGCAATTATCATCAATTCAATATAAACATAATATTTCTCCATAATTCAACAGAATAATTCTCCAAAAATTCAAACTCAATACATTTCTCGAAAATTGAATATCAATACATTTTTTCAAAAATTCAATATCAATATAATAATAATAATCCAAAAATATAAAATGCAATATCACTATAATATTCTTTCATAAAACAAATGTAGTACGAACTCAATATCAATATAATATCCCCTAAAATATAATAATTCCCCTAAACTATCAGATAGTATATATATAATAAAGATAATATCAACATAAGATCTCCAATATCCTATATTCAATATCAATAGAATATTATCCTCAAATATTATAAATTATAATATAAGAATTCTCTTGCAAAGGATACAATTTCTGGAAATATTTCTAAAATATATTCATAGATTTCCAAACATAGTAAATAGGTACCGTAATCAACAGACCTTTAGGCTTTACTGCTTAACATAATTTTGTCAACTTATTATAATTTATCAAAAAGTTCTGCCGATACATTTTCTGTTCAGCTTAAAGCATAGTTAGAAAAAACTTAAAAACTTTGTTCAAATGATCGAGAACACAGCAAAAATACACAGAAAAATATTTATAGTTCAAAGTGAATGAAAGTACAAAAGTACATCTAAACATAAAAATACTTAAAAATAAAGTATTTCATACAATTTGACTTTAATTGCAGAAAAGAAGCATAGACAACATTAGAATACTTCCATTTTGAAATTAAAGGGCGGTAATGTGACATTGATAAAATGATACAACACATTTTGTCAGACAATGAAAGAAGAAAAAGGAATATGAAGTTTTATGGTATAAAGTTATATGAAAGGAGGAATCAAACACACGTACAAAAAAAACTCATAAAATAATTTGAAATTAATTTGTACCTCGAGAATAAAAATAGAAGTACCGGTATCTCACACAAATAATTATATCAGGAAATTTACTATACAATCTGTAATATGAGTGATTGATATTCTTATATTGAATTAGTAAAATAATGATAAGGCTATTACATGTATAATGAAGGCATTTAATTATCACAATGCATACTTTAACAAGCAGAGGCATCGGACTTTAACTAACTTGTGAAAGCACCCAACCAGTACCAGATATATCATCTCCTGTAGCTAAGTGGTTAATGTATCTCCACTTTAGGAGTGGAGAGTCGAAGGTTCGAAATCTGTTTGGGGTCCAATCCGATACGTCTGGCTGGTGAGCCAGAAACGTTTATTATGTGCCTCCCCTTTTGACGCCTGGCATTATAGGATAGGACTAGGCAAAGATAGAAAGCAGCAGTCTCCTACCAATATCGTGTCAGTAATGGTTGGCCTTTTAAATAGTGGTGAAACTATTATTGATAAACACTTTACCCTTTTGATACCAAATCAATTATCGGGAGACAAACTTAAGTCTCAGTCCTTAGTCATGGAAATCAAGCACAACAAAAATGGAAAAAAATGACTCAATTTTAGTACATTTACTGGAAACAATTTTAACTTTAAATAGGGAGATTCAACCTTGACTTTAAACTAATGTAGGCAAACAATAACAACGGAAGTGGAAGCAGCATTGGTGAAAACATAAAAATAGCAATTTCGAACATATGAGATAAAGCAGAGTAAACGAGATTACTGCAACAAAATATAAATGATGCTGATTCAAATAATTTTACACAATATAATGTAGTGACAATCACATGAAATCTATTTCTACGCAAAGCATGCATAGTACAATATGGCATTTGAAAAAGTGCAGCCATGTAATAGATAGCTTGCGACAAGCCTTAATTAAACTTAATCAGCTACATTTTAAATCAACTCAATCTTGCTCAAATTATTTACAAGTAAAAGAAGCATAAAAAAGATGCATCAACAGACAGGCAGACAGACAGACATAAACAAAGACTGTGCATTTCTACAAAACATATGCCCAGCAGGGAACATAATGCAAAAATGATTCAATCTATAACGTGATAGTAAGAAGCAAGGTGTGTATATAAACCTCATCAACTGCAACTGCTTGTTCAACTTGCTGGGGGAAATAAAATAATTATGTTTTGTCAGTTTCATGAAGTGGATAGAAAGTCAAAGACACCAGTAACTTGATTGAGATAAACACATCAATTAAAAGGAAACAAGAAAACCATGTTAATTCTCCTTTTTCAACAATGTTCAGGAGTCTACATTTGTGAGCTATAACCAGGCTTGTTCCTTAATGTGCTATAATCTGACTTGTTCATTCATGTGCTATAATCTGACTTGTTCATTCATGTGCTATAATCTGACTTGTTCATTCATTTGCTATAACCTAACTGTTTCCTATTGTGTTCTATACTCAGGCTGATGCATTCATGTGTTATAGTCTGACTGGTTCCTATTGTGTTCTATACTCAGGCTGATGCATTCATGTGTTATAGTCTGACTGGTTCCTATTGTGTTCTATACTCAGGCTGATGCATTCATGTGTTATAGTCTGACTGGTTCCTATTGTGTTCTATACTCAGGCTGATGCATTCATGTGTTATAGTCTGACTGTTTCCTATTGTGTTCTATACTCAGGCTGATGCATTCATGTGTTATAGTCTGACTGGTTCCTGTTGTGTTCTATACTCAGGCTGATGCATGCATGTGTTATAGTCTGACTGTTTCCTATTGTGTTCTATACTCAGGCTGATGCATTCATGTGTTATAGTCTGACTGGTTCCTATTGTGTTCTATACTCAGGCTGATGCATTCATGTGTTATAGTCTGACTGGTTCCTATTGTGTTCTATACTCAGGCTGATGCATTCATTTGTTATAGTCTGACTGGTTCCTATTGTGTTCTATACTCAGGCTGATGCATTCATGTGTTATAGTCTGACTGGTTCCTATTGAGTTATGTACTCAGGCTGATGCATTCATGTGATATAACCAGACTGGTTCATTTATATACAATTATCAGACGGGTACGTTTATGTCCTATAATTTGACAGGTTACTTTCATGTGCTAGAATCAGATTGACTCAAGTGTTATAATCTGACTGGTTCATTTAAATGTTATAATCAGACTGGTTCAAACAATCAGTGTTATTTCAAGGTACAACGAATGTTGAATTCTCAAACTTGTTGAAATAATAAAAAATGGCCTATTTGGTTAATAATTTTTTCAGATATATTTCATAACATAACCCTAACGATCTTCCCAAATTAAAAACTTTTTACAGTACTCAAAACTGACGGCCTTCAACTTGCAAATTTGTATACTAGTATAAACCTTCACAATCAATGCAACTAGTATAAACATGCAGGAAGGACTTTAAATACAAATATATCTCTAATTAAACATCCAGTTATTCAATGAAGCACACAGCGTGACATATTGTTGTACTTACCTCTTCCTTCTGTTCATCAGCCTCACCACCAGCAGCACCAGATGCAGCTTCACCTGCTTCACTTATAGCAGGCTCACTATGGGCTAAAATAATACAATACACACTTACATCCTCTTAATACGAAATAAGATCAAATGTGCAGTTACTCCCCTTGATATTAAGATCAAATACAGAATTACTTCCCCTTATAGGAAATAAGATCAAATACACATTTAGTTCTCTGGAGTATGAAATATCATCAAGGATCAAATACATAATTACTTCCCTTCATATGAAATGGTAAAAATATATGCGCAGTCATAACGCTTTAATATGAAATAAATTTCAATTCTGAGAGTTGATCACAGCTTAACATAAATTAAATCAAAGGGAAATAATATGTATATACTACAATACCTTCAGGGACTCCAAGTTTTGTACGCTGTCTCTGAGCTTCATCAGAATCCTTGTGGATCATGTTACCATCAAGAGCAAAATGTATCGCTAGTTGATCCACACTAGATGTTTGCTTGTATTGCCTTTCCTGGATAAAATGATAAAAGTCATTAATAGTAGAACAGATTTCGATTTATTTGCAATATATGGCCTCCGGCCCCAACAAAAGCCTGAAACAACCCCATCTTTTGCAACATTTTAGCTGTTTTAAGAAAATAACTTGATAGCCAATTAAACGTATTTGGAGCTTTGTGCTTCATTAAGTAAAAACTTTTCATGAAATTGGGGCCAGAACACAAATTAAAAAATATCAGGATGAATGTTTGACAAACCTTAAAACTGTATCTGACAATATTTTGTGGAGCATGTGGATTGTTGGCTGTCAGAATTCTGGTAAACTCCTCCTTCAGTTGCTGTTGAAATAAAAGTTTTCTTCATTTGAATAAAACATGGAACTTGTAAAATTCATATGGATGGATATCTACTGGTATTGAGAGGAAGATTTGCATTAAATATGTATGGACGCTTCCACAACAAAACCTGTATTTGTGACAATGTTTATGATGTTGCGTATCTTTTCAATGAGATTTGATGTCACAAACTAAGGGCTTTCTCAGAAATGACTTTGGTCACTTAAATGAACATGAAAATGTTTATATCATCACCTGATAGCCAGAAGGGCTCATCAGCAGTTTTCACCAAAATACAAATTATTGCATAATTAGACATAAATACACGTTTTCTATATGAGAAATAAAACTAAAGTCTCATTTCTGGTTATAAAGAAGAACATTATTGATAAAAATAAGGGCCCATCGGTACCTGTCAAATGTACGTGTAAGAAAATGTAAAAATATTAAATTGGATTTTTTGGTCCCTTCAGGTTTGGTCGTGTAACAGCTAATATATAACTACTAAACAAACAATTAATACAATCTATTATCTTTGAATTGTACCATACAAAATATGTTGGGTTGTTGGTAATCAAACACACATAATTCTCTTTAAATCACCAAGGGTTTGAATAGAGCAGTAGACAAATATCAACATATTTAGCTTCTTTCACTATCTGGCATATAGAACATTTTCGCAAAGCAATTTATAATTCATTTCAACAGTTAATTTTCAAAACAAAACACTGCAGGTCACTTACCACCTCATTGAGATCCAACTGATCATCTGGTTTCACTAATGTCTTTGTCTGAAAGAAAATGTGAGCTGAACATCAAAACATGTAAGTATATAATAATATACAGTCTTTGCCTTAATTTTTCAGAGCACTAGCCATTAGGACAAGTTGCTCAGCCAAGCTTGTTTTATTTGTACCAGCCTGATTGTTCATAACACTAATTTGTCAATAGCAGCAAATAAAAATATGTTAAAGTCATGGATGGATATTTTTTCTCTACTTCCGAAAAAGTAGTTTCACTAAAATTATAAGCACTTTCCCGTTCAGGCGACATGAAGCCACTTGCATGGGTATGAAGGGTTATGGCAAACAAACAAGTTTTTGATTATGGTCTTATCTGTCATCTACAAGCAACTGAGAATTTACCACATACATGTATATCACAGGTGAATGAATTGATTGTTTTTTGTATAGTCAAATTGACACAGAGAACATTCAATTTTTTAACATTTGTTTACTTCAAACTCAGAAATGATGACCTATGCTCAAAACTCAAAGATCTTGCATACTGTAGTAAATATAATATGTGTGTATTTGCATTTAATTATTAACGCCACTAGTTTCCCATATGGGCAATGCTGCCAGAAGAATGTCAGTCATTATAGATTTTATACATACAATGTACTATATGAAATCTTACCATATTGCCCCAGTCTCCATCACCATCTGTTCCATCTCCAGCATCGGTCATATCATCTCCTTCCTGAAGATTTTAATATTGTTCTTATACTATCATAGTATTAACTTATTATTAAAATCACAGTTTCGACAGTAAATAAAATTAAACAATAGTAAGGCAAAGTTTCCAAAAAAATTATAACATGAAAATCACAAAATACGTTATATTAGTTCTATAAAACATTTACTTGGAATATGCCTTACAATATTTAATTTATACAATACTTAATAGAAAATATGTACATTCAAAAATTGTCAACTAAATTTATGCAAACTATTCTTCTGCTCAATGAATTTAACATACTGAGTAAATTCTGAGCCAATCATTAAAAAGTTGAATTACATGTATTTACGATATTTTTGTTCTTCATATTTTCAGAAGTTGCTTGGAGAAAGCATTCATAAACAGATACTTACATTTATCTAGGTACAAGACAAATGCATACTGCTATATATATAAATGCTAGCATGTATATATAAAGAGAACTTAAAGGTGCTGAACTCCAGATTGACGAGCGAGCAAAAAAAAAGAAAATTGTCAAATATTTACAAAATCTTGATATTATTGCACGTAAAGCTCTAAAACATTATTACTTTCATTCATCATTACTTGCGAAACATTGTCACAGCGTAGTTTTTCGTATTTTTCCATCGAAAATTTTACTAGGGTTAGTCTACCCTGTAAATCTAAAAATAGAACCGTAAACATTGAGCTCATGCACATTCGGAACGTCTCTGTCATTCAAACAATTCATCAGCGCAAAGAAAAGAATAAATGCAGTAAACAAGGTAGCTATAAGTCACTTACTATTTATTTGCATGCAACGAAAATAAATAATCACTGAACAATTATCTCCTCGATGTCAGTAGTGGATCACGCCATTGTGTATGTTTATTTTGCAAATTGATCATGTGACTCGTGAGGTGCATGCTGGATGGGAACTCCGCGGTATTTTTAAACTGGAAAACTCCGATTGCTCGATATTACGACGGCGATTTAATTAGCCTAATTGCTTTAAATTATTCAAATATTCACGATCTACAGCTTTTATTTACGTCAATGATGATACAACTACACATATTTTGCGGAATTGCAAAAACGACGATTTGTTTTCAATCTGGAGTTCAGCACCTTTAAGAACACGCAAATGTGACACATATTTTGCACATGACATACCATCAGGTTTTTTGTCGACAATGTTTGCAAAACTTACAATAATCGAAGATTTAGATTTAAATACTAAATAGTCAATGTTAAATGCTAGACAAACACTATCTCAGGACTTGATGATTTCTCAAATAATCGTAATTTGCGTATCATAAATATCACTTACAGAGCTCATTAAAATCTATTTTATGGACAAACGTCAGCAATATTTAGCAAATAATACATCCTTTTCCTACATTTTTCTCCTAAAAAAAATATGGTCAAAACACTAGCTGGCTTATTTATATACACAATTATGTAATAGTCTAATAATTACCAATATTTATCAATTTTCAGAAACAATAACGCAAAAGAGCTCATGAATTTTAAACAAATTAAACGGATATAATTATAAGTATTACAAACTGAAAAGAAATTTAGCACATACAAATAAAATGCCCGCTGTTAAAGCTTACTCCTGTAACTACCTGTACACAATATGATGTATCTACTCAATTAGTTTTAAAGCAAGAATTCCATGTTTTATTTTAATCAGGTTTTCCGCCGTTAAAACTTGTATTCGGCTATATTCTCAATTCCAAAAAGTATATATTGTTCCCAATTTGAATGAAAAAAATTCCAATAAATCTGAAAAAAAGTTTTGGTTCAATTTAGTAAACAATTGACTAGGTTAGAGGCTTTTCTCTCACAGACAGTTTATATAAATAGCAATTGCTGATTAATTAATCACCATATTCTTTACTTTTATGCCCAAAATGTTGCGGTAATTTCTGGACTTTTTCCCCAATATCTAAGTTTAATGCACAAACTTTCCCAAATTGAAGGGTATGGGTCATCTTCCGAAAATAGTCAAAATAAACCCTGAAATAATACACACTTGTCTAGCAGTCTAGGTTTTGTGTTCTAGACATCACACATACATAGAGTGAATAGCAGAAAAGGTATTTAAACAAACACGAACAACGTAAAATAAAAATATTTTAACAAAAAAATTCAACTGCAACAAAGAGGTATTCAATGATATCAAATGTATCAGAGAAAAATGTTAAATACATGTATAGCGAATATCATTGCTCCAAGCTGTTATTTTTAATGGCCCACGTAATTAATTTTGCCAAGTGGCAACAAGTAAACTAAGTTTACACCATTTTAACATTCCAAAGGTTGGACAAAATATGCTATCAATTCAGTAAAATTATTTTTAAAACGTTACTCAACATTGCGTAATAATAAGCGTCATTTTCATAAAATGTTTACATAAATTATAATAAATATTTACAAAAATGAAGGTTACAGAAAATTCTCATTACTAAATATTACTAACTACCTCCTTATGTAAGTCACAGAATGGTTTTAATTAAAAAGAAAAGTCAAAACAGACAGATTCATGTCATTGAAACTCATCATTTTTTTGGAAAAATCAAAACCAACATAATTATAGTGAAAATACTTTAAAATACATAACTGTAATAAATAATACTTTGAATTTGTGAAAGTGAACAAAAATCTAGTTAGACAAACAAGAAACAAACAACTCTGTAGCAAGCTTAAAATCTACAGCACAAGAAGCAAAGATCAAGTTATAAAACCCCAGTTATAAAGACCACTGTACATGTATTTGTTACACTAAAAATGTAATGGAAATAGTTTATATAGCTATCCTTTGTACTAGTCACAATTTCTGCAGCTCTTTCTTTAAGCAATGCAGTTGATTTGTGAGACAGAAACAAGACAGGCACATGAACTACACATCAAACAGGACTGCTCAAGTTGTTTAGTTTCATTTAAACCTTATTTTACATTGTGACTTATATTGATCACTCTTGGTATCTGCTTCCTGGGTTGCTAACCAGTACTTGCACCAAATCAGGGATTGTGAAGTTTGTGATAAAACCCTGAGCCATACAGGGCTCGTATTCATGACCTTTGTATCAAGAGTGGGGCACTAAACCTGTCAACCATAACTTCACACTGTTTTTAAGGAGATTTAAAATTGATTATACACATTGTTCATTAGCAACAGGCACACAACATTCCTGTCACCTGGGGCCTTATTCACAATTCAAGACTGGAACTCAGGTTTAGACTTAAAATCTAAATAAATGAAATTTTGTCTGAATAATTGTTGTTAACTGCTCTACACTTGTGCCAATTTGTAATAAAATTTATTTTGTTATAACAACATAGGAGCAAAACAAACTTTTACCATTTTAAAGTCCAAGTCTGAGTTTCAGTCTTATTATGTTTATGAATCAGGGCCCAGATCACACAAGAATAGAGAGGAGAGAGGTAAACAACCATAGTATTGAATTTAACATTGATTTTTTGGGTCAGTAGATAATAATAGAATTATGAGAATGAATTATAAGAAGTAAGATTTGAAATGACTGTGATGTTGAATTATGAATCTTGTGTAAAATGAAAATCACACAATAAAGAAAGTGCAGTCCTGCTTGTTAGTAGCAGGTGTAACTTTTAAGAATGATAAAAATGTCAACCACATTTATGTGAGTTTACTATTACTTCCCTTGTGAGATCATTAATTTACAGAAAACGTAACAATTGTTGTTTCAGATGTAGCAACACATATTTCAAACTCTATACTCACCTTCTGTTTTCCAGGCCTTGTGGCTTTTGGTTTAGCCTGAGCCTAACATAATGGAAAATGACAAGATTATTAAAGTTGTATTCTATGATAAATATAAATTATTCATAATAGCAATAACTTACACCACGTATACGGGTTGTCCTCCTTTTCATCATTTCAGCTAAACCACCCATGCCGCCCTGACAAGAAAGAAAGTTATGTATTCATACAACAAAGGCATTGAAATACAACAAAGTTCATTGATGGAAATTTCCAATAAATATTGGTCAGTGAAAAAGACAAACTTAAAATCTCTTTTGCACAAAACTACTCATGCTTATAATGTATATAAATGTATTTATAAATTATATTGAAGCAAATATCAGTATGTTAAGCTATAAATACCATATTTACTATATATATTCATAATGATTAAGTAACATTGTAATTAAAAACTGTGTTGAATCAATACTGCAGACTTATCATCAGTTGATAAGTCTTGTACATGTTGAATATTATACAATTCTGTGTCATATTCATTATTCAAAAGAAGCAACTCAAGACATATTTAATCAGTAAAACCACAATTGTACTTAGACTTACTGTAGACTTGACATTCTTAAACATAGTCACTACATGTTTTACACATTTTCTTATCTGCACAATGTCATTGACAAATACCATGAAATAATTCATTGAATCAATATACAACTTATTTACAACAATAAAGCATTTGTTGACAACAACTTATCTACATGTTTGTACATAGGTTCAGACCACTGATTGAACTATTTCTTAGCTGAACTTTACACCTTCAGTAGAGATAAAAACAAAGTAATTGATTCTACAAATTTCTTATTTAATTGAATTCGAATTAATTATAGCTATTTTGGAAAAAACAACAGTCAATTTGTATACTGTAATTATTAATTATGTCAATTTGTATACTGTAACTTCATATATTATTAATTATAAGCACTTTCTTTATAAATAAATAGTTTATTTACTGTGCAATTTCACATTTTAAGACAACAATATTGAGGCAGACCAATGTATCCAATGAAGCTTACATACTCAACAATAGTCACAATCAAAATATAACTCTGCTTACCACAACAGCATAAAAAATGTGCTTTCTCTGAAAAACACAGCTTTTACACTGCATATCTGTATTCTCGCGGTACTTATCGAATAATGAATAATGAATAAATAATAGTTAACTTAAAATCAAATACCAACACATAAGCATAAATTTCAATCCTTTCCCAATTCATAACAGCATCAAATTAATGAAAAAATGTTTAAAGTTTGTTACAAAAGTAAACAAATGTACATGGGGTCACCGCCATTTTTACAGGATGACGTCATCACTATTCTCGCGGTATTTCAATTATAATCTAAAAATAGACAAAGTATTGGCCTCAGATAACTAAATTGAACTGTTTTGTGCAAGACTAACTATCTGCAAGAGAAATAAATTAGTGGTCTGAAACCTAAATGCGTGTGGGTGGAGAAAAGCAGACGAACATGAAACTCGTGATTTTTTTTTAATTGACACATTTTTTTTATAGGGGATTGCATGATGTTTTGATAGAAAATGATTTTATTAACATTTTGTCGTAAATGCTTACCAAAATACGGTGAATATTGACAGGTAAGACTGTTTTTTTGCTTGAGAAAAAGAAGTAGGTCAACCACGTTTTTTCGTAATCACAGGTTGGTGGAGGAAAGCAAATACCGCGAGAATATTGATACCGCGAGAATAGTGATGATGACTATATATATAGCACAGTGAAATATTTGTTTATCAAATAAATTCATAAGAAATCATTTCTATTAGTATATATTATATAACCTCCATTCAGTATTCCTAAAAGAAAAAAACATAAATTGCGTCCAATGCATGGCTTGAACCCACTACACCCTAAAAACAACTATGGCACTCTACCGACTGAGCTAACCAAGCATCTAACCCCACACCACTAGGCATTACAGTGATTACACTCCCCCTTCATCACATTTAATGCTCGACCAATGTGGGCTGTCAAACACTGACACCACTATTAAAGTAATTCAAGATGGAAAGTGTGCTGCATGTGGGACTCGAACCAAGGACTCCTCAATACTAGTATGGCGCTCTACTTAAATAAATTATAAATAGAGCTAGTTGGGTGAACATCTCATCCCATACCACTACAAAATGCACGATGGCTGTTCCATAGCTATTTATAAGCTTAAACAGGGTATGAAAACTTGTCAAGAAATCTATCAAACAAAATTCAAATGGTTCTTGATGTTTTGTATGTAGCCTTGTAACAATTGACACACCTTTGTGTAGACTGTAACAGGCCTAGTATGGGTATCTAGGTGATGTTTTCATTCTCAATCATTTCTCTACCGAATAAAATCGCCAATTGAATACCTTTCCAGTTAAATTAATCCCAAAACAAAAACGACACCGACTTCAAATTTGGTGTAAGATGGTTAACATCATGGTCATGTTCAATTAAACTTTAAGACATGAGAAGTTGCGTTCAACATGTCCAAACTTCAGTTGCAATCAACATGACCAATAACATGTTCAAAGGCCATATAATCGACAATAATGATATTTTTTCGCAACGCACCGCTCAAATTAATTTAACTGCACGAAAATATGTATCCCTTTACCTGTTTTCCCTTTCCTACCGCTTTGGGAGGCATATTTGCAGGTTTTGTTCACTCTCTCAACAACAAAACGACTTGCTTCTCTATGGCGGAAACCGTTGCTACAGACAACAATGATCAGACTGGTGTACTATTGTTTTTGTCGAACCCAACGTTGACTCTACTCAGTAATTTTACGAAAGTTTACCACCTTTGCTAGAATATATGGTAAAACTATGCATTATCATGTTTGTGTTATTGTCACTTCATTTAAGTTAATCAATGAGTTTCGTTTCGCTAATTATAACAATATTTTAAGATTTAAATTTTACTCATTAAATCTGCCCCTACTATTACTCGAAACCAGTCAAATAAGGAATGATGTCAGAGAAATACAGAACGCAGGCTCATTCGAAATTCTTCGTTTTTTTCGTCCAAATAACGGGCACTGGTCATGTCGTACCCTTGTCATTTCGTACCTCCCAAAATTTTGTCATCTCGGAAATGGTTCAATTGATGAAAACAATAACGGCAAAATATCTTAAACATATTTAGAACGCGGAAGACACAATAATTAATTACAGAGGAAACAAAAATCAGTTAAGTCTGCTGTAAATGTTCAAAATATACAGATATTCACATTAAATTCATATTTATATATGTTAATGTTAACACTGACCTATATATAGGTCCGTGATGTTAACAACTTAAACTCTCTTTTATAAATCTAGAATAGTTAGAGATAAATGCAATCAATGAAAACTTTTTTATATCAAATCTCGCTAAAAACATATGAATTATTTGAGGAATCAATCCTCTATTGTGTTTCCTATCACACAGTTGCTTATTTCATTCTTCTTCTTCTTCCAAATATTGTGCAGGGCCCACCCTGGGGCATCGACACACAAGTGAAACTGAACAAGGTCAGAAGTATATTCAAATAATTGCCCTGTGTAAATGTTTTAAAAATATCACGGACCTATATTTACAGGATAGTGTCCTTTAATATGATGGTGATAATATTTTACATGATGAATTCATATACATGCTACATAAAATGATAACTAAATGTATGACAAATATTTAGACAATCTGAAATGTATCATTAAATTCAGTAAAAATGAGAGTACGACTTTATCAGTGAGATAGGATGAAATAACCAAATCAAGGGTACGACTTGACCAATACAAGTTCAAACACAAAAGCAAACATTATTTACACCAATCCTTTGCAAGAATTGTATGATAACTTCATGCATGTGTTATTTGAAATTACATGCATTGATGTCACCCACTTTAACATTGCTTTCATTTAATTTATTTTTTTAGCTTGGTCCACAAAATTTAGCCAAATGTATTTATATACCATTCACTTTTATACCATTTTTGTACTTATCATTTACAGATGATCTATTATTCTTACCATACTATTACAATAGAGATTAAATTGTTCAAGGAAACGCCATATAAAAAAGGCAATGTCTCCCAACATCTCCTCAAGAAAACAACAGCTCACAAAACATCAGACATTGGGGAGGCAAAAGGACAAATGTGCATGGGAACAGGAGCGCAATGAATGGTCTGACCGACCATAAAGAAAAGTATGGCAAATTTAGAGGGATAACATGGGCGATATTATCAGATGGATGGAATACTTCACGGTACAAGTGAAAAAAGTCGGCAATAATATGCCGAAAGGGGGGGGGGGGCATGAATATTATATCAAGTGAAAGAACTGCACGTGGGTAAAAGGGAACTTAACATACATCTTAAATATAACTAGAAATAATAACCATATACAGCGATTTACAGACTAGGAATTGTCAGTAAAACATACTGAGGTTTAAATCGATTTAACAGCTAGCTCACCTCAATCTTAACCACTGTATGATCATCGATTTCAAACATATACACATACATTGACTAAGTAGCCTAGGCAGTAACTAATCATTAAAAGCAATTACCCATTACATATACTAACATAGAGTGTACATAATCCAGTACGAAGAAACAATTAAGCAGCCTCAGAATAACCTTTCTCGATATGTAACTAAATTTTTTACAATCAGAATGTGAAATAATAAAAAAACCCATAAATAAATAACCTTATGTAGCGCGGATAATGTATTTAGTTATAAGTAAGACATATAATCCTAAATACTGGTGACAGGGAATTTAAAATAAAGTCAAACATAATAAAATATAAAATGTTATAATATATGCAAATCGTCAAATTTACGACTGTACTAAGAGAGGATTAAGTTGTGTTATAAAACAACATAACGGAGAGAAATATTATTTGTTTACTGCGAGACGAAGTGGTACGGAAATGCCCGAGAGCTGTCGAGAATGTGGGAATATCTAGTCTGGAGTTCCTTCCCCTTTCACTATGTACTGTTTGCAATATCAGTACGACGGGAACCAGACTAGGGAATATCTTGAAAGTTGTAAATTGCCTGGATTACCTGCCCTTGCCATAACATTATAGGTACTCTTCATTCTCGACAGCTCTCGGGCATTTCCGTACCACTTCGTTACTCGGATAACAGATCTACGTAGTTGGCCGAGGATTTCCGAATGAGGTACCCCTATGTCCAGAGTACGCTGGGTACCAGACTAAGTTGTAAACAGAAAATTTGAGAAATTATGAACGTCGAATTTTCTCATCTTTTGATGAACTCAGTCGACGTTGTTGAATCGATTCTTACTCCATTGAATGCAAGACAACTAAATGCATGTTCTAGGTAAGCTGTCAAAGAAAATATCGCGTGATGATCAACTTCGTGTCAACTAATGTACGTTTTGGATAAGGCCGGTAAGGGAGATAATCGAATTCCCTATGAGACTGAATACAGACCACTTGTTATATTGGCTATATGCATGTTAGATACGTGGTGAGATGCCACACAACCTGCCACATATCTGTCAATTCTGTCTATGGGTTGTTCTTTTTAACGCATTGTATTTGGCAAAGAAAACTCGGTGAAGAATATAAAAAATTAATATCATCATTATGGTAGATGGATAACTGATAATTAAGTTCTTGTTGCAAACTGGATAATACTACTATTATACACTTAACAAAAGTTGTAAGTACTCAGATGACATATTTATGATATTGCAAACATCAAATAGAAATTTCACACACAGAAAGTCGAATATGTTTTTAGTGTTTATTCTAAATTCAGGCGCAAAATACATGTATTGAAATGAAGCCAATTACATAACACTGCACAGAAATAAAAATTCACAGATTAATTGAATGGTCATTACCGAGTGTGACCGCCATTTGCCTTTATAACGGCTTGGCATCTACTTCTCATTGACATCATAAATTTCCAAAAACAATTCTGGGTAATATTTGCCACATGTGTAATATCTTTTTGGCCTGTTCTGCGGTAGATCAACTCATCATGGACAGGATATGAGAAGTTTGGCCAGCATTACCCAGTCAAACTCATTCATGCTACAATACATATATAGAAGAACCGGAAATGTGGATAATCTTCCAAGACAAACTTGTGGATGAGTGACGACACGAGGTCAAGATCAGTACCTGATATTATCACATCACATGACCAGTTCAAGTGTACTAAAGGCGTGTTGAACGATTCACTGATCCATGCATATTTGAGCGAGATCACTTCAGAGGAGGTGCAGTCATTATATGGGCAGGAATATCTTAACACGAAAACTCCTGCAGTAATTGTCAACGGCAACCTTAATGCTGCGCAGTATGCATGATTCTGCAACGTGTCATACAGCACATACATCACGCGCTTTGCTTCAACGTAACAGAATCAATGTGTTACCATGGCCATCCAAATCTCCTGATCTTAATCCAATAAAGAACGTATGGGATGAGCTCGGGAGACGAAATCATAGAAGATCGAACACACCACGCAATTTACATGATCTTGAACTTTCATGGAATGGACAAATATTCCTCAAAACTACTTTCAAAAGTACATTATGTCAATGAGAGCGCGCTGCGTCGCTGATATTCGTACTGATAGTGGGCAAACAAGATATTGAAGAAGAACAAACATGATGCATGATATCATGCGAATGTTGCTCAGTTGTTGATAGTTTCAGTAATGCGTAGTAATTATGTATAAAGTTGGTCAAAATGAATATATTGATTGAATTTCATCAGTTTGTCTTCTTATACTTGATTTCCAATTGCGTCCAAATAAAACCAGCCATAACAAAGTTGTGGTGAAAAAAGTTGCCGGAGTACTTATAAGTTTTGTTAAGTGTATTTATAAGTACAAGCTGATTGCAGATAGGACATGGTAATATATCCCTTTTTTAGAACATCCAAAGATTCATATGAATCATCATTTTACCCAGAACAGTATCAGTAGAACATGTTGCCAAAGAAGCAACCACAGCTTACACATTCAAAGCTGTTGTCTTGTTTTCACTGTCAATGAAGTCCAACCAATTTCGGCTATGTTATAATCTTTAAAAATGTGTATTTTATTGATGTACTTATGTATGAATTATGAACGTACACGTCTAACTTCAAAATCAAGCAACTGGGAAAATCTTTCAGCATTTTCCTGTCAAACTGGTGTAAAATAATCATCATACAGTTGCATGCATCGGTAAACAAAATGCAGGGCAAAGGGGCTGATATTCGGCCTAAATAATAGAGAATTGTGGGCTCTGCATTGTTACAAAGGTGTGGTAGTTCACATAAACTTGGCAAGGCGAACCGGAACTGCCAGCTCAGTTCAGTGTTGTAAGAGCAGATTAAATGCTTGTTCTTGTTCCATTTGACGTTTTTAGATGCGTCTAGCTTGATTATAGCTATATAACTATGTATAGCCTTCATTAGGTGTAATATAAATATCATTGAAATGTTGTATTTCAGAGTATGTAAGTTCTGGAGCAGTATTGTTTCAAGAATGAAAACAAAAAGGAAGACAAAAGCATGGACGTGTTTAACACATGATGAAGAAGATGATGATTTGAGTCTTATCTTTTCACAAACAGAGACATTTATTGAAGTAAGTGTTCAAGATTATGATAAATTAAATAACTGATTTTTTACAGTGTATTTTAAGTTGAAGATTTGGTCTGTATCAAATGTTGGATGGTGTTCAGTAATTTTGAGGTATTTACACATAATTTAATATTTGCTGGTGCTAAGCAAATAAAAATTAGAAATTATGCTAGTTTTTCTGTTTGTTTGACATGTTTTGGGTAAATTGCACCCATTAAAATCACAAAACACTTTGCAAGTTTCCAAAAGTTTCAGTAGACTTGGACAGGTTTACTCATTTGTGCTGTACCTCAAAAAAACTATTAGTGACCAAAAAGTCCATTTTCAGGTTTTTATATTTTCTAATAGATAAGTTTTTTCAACTCATTTAGTACTAAAAGTATTAAAATCAGATGATTACTTATCTTTGTATAGCAGTTCCAATATTAAGAACAAAATGTAAAAGTAAGCTATGAAATGATGACATCGCGTTAGAATTTCCATAATTCTTAAAAGAATCTTCCGCTCTTCAAATGGAAATTAATTCTTTAAATCACAATTAAGCCTACAAAACATATTCTGACAAAGGACTTAGTGTGTAAGGTCTAACTTTATTTGATGTCATAACCAACTTCACTAATACGGGTTTTGCCGGGGGGGGGGGGTATAGGTCATACACTGGTCATTTTTTTTATAGATCTCGGAAGTGTGGATTTAACATGGGGAATTGGACCCCAGAAATAAACAAATTGACTAATTCCCCTGGATCAACCCAAACTCCCCCCTTCAAGCAAAACATTGATAGATGCATTAATTGTCATATATTTTAACAATATTTGTTCTTTTGATAACAGACTCTGTACACTGAGCCATGTGTTGTGTTCATGATATTCAGCTTAGAGATCGACCAATCTGACAAGAGTCAAGTAAATATTGGTGACTTTGTTAAACGTCTGCTTCCTAGATCGTGTAAACTTGTGGGTATTGGTTGTGGAGGAATAGTAGGTAAGAATATGATTACACTCATCTTATGTCATCTCTTTGTCTTCATGCCTTTTTTCATTGTTTTGTGAATGCTACATACTGCGACAGCATTTATGAAAGAAATCAAAAGTAGACACTTTTGCCTATATCTAAAGGTATATTTTGTGAAAAGTACAAAGTGCAACAACTTTAGGCATTTAAATACACAAAAAAACTAAACAGATAGAAAAACAACATATTACGGAAAAAATGTTGCTTCTTGGGAAATTTAATGTCTGGATTTGGAAAAAAACAAAGTCTTTTTGCTTTGGGAATAACTCCGTTTTTTGGAGGTTATTTTGTTAGGAAATACACTGAACAAACTTTCTAATTGGTCACTTGGGTTTTATCGATATTTTTCAAACACTGAATGCGAAATTATAGCATGTATAAATTCTTTCTTCGCACTACTTTTCTGAAAATATTAATCCACTTTGACCCCGACTTGAAAAACTAGGCAGTTCAACAACAAACACCCTAAAATTAAGTCTTCAGACAGTAATATATGGTATGGTCTCTTCATTAAAACAAAGTGACCAATTAGAAATTTTGCTGAGTGTATAGGCCTGATCAGGGATTGTACAATTTCAATTTATCATTAATTTATACTTGCAGTTGTAAATGTTAGTGTTTAGCTCACCTGAGCACGTCTTGGTGTCAGTTTTTAGAATTGTTGGATGTCCATTGTCTGTCAACCATCCATAATTTTTTTGTGGATACTAAAGGTCTAAGTTTGGCCCAATCTTGATAGAACTTGCTCAGAATGTTTGGCTCCCCAAGATCTTGGTCAATATAAATACTGGATCAATTTGGGTAAAAATGTAGGTCAGAAGGTCAAATCATAGAAAATCCTTGAGGTCATTCTAGAGGCTATATTTTCTTACTGAACTACATGAAACATTATTAGAATGATTGTCTAAATAAATACTTGTCAAGTTAGGTACTGGGTCACAAGGAGTAAACAACTAGGTCACACAGCTATAAAATCATAAAGTCTTGTGGATGCCGCAGCCACATATTTTATTCGAACTACATGAAACTTTAGCAGAATGGTCATCTTAAGGAACTGCAGGTTTGTTTTTATAAAGTCTATGTATAACTGGGTCAGTTGAAAACTAGGTCACATGGTCGAATCATAAAATTACGGAACTTGTTTATACTCCATAGAGGCCATATATTTTATCTGATACTCATGAAACTTAGTCAGAATAGTTGTCTTAAGATTATTGAGGTCACACACAATACGGGTCTCATTTGGTAAAAAACTAGGTCACAAGATCAAAAAATAGAAAAACCTTTTTGACTGTCTCAAATATGGTAAAATAGTGATTGGTATTCTCTTTCCCTGTAGTAACATAATATCTCTTTAATTACTTAAGTTAAATGTCTTTTAATAAGAAAATGGAGCACAACATGAAATGTACACTATAGATTCTGAGACAACATGTTTGTTTGTATATATTCCAGGTACTGAAAGCAGTCTGAATGTTATTCATGAAGTTGAAAATTCTATTGCTGTGTCTTTCGTGTGTCTTCCAAAATATGATGGGGTAGAATTTATCACAAGTGATGATATTGAAAGTAATTTTAAGAGAGAGGCAGTAAAGTTCATTGATGATGTCAAGTCAGCAAGTACGCTGCATCCGCAGGCAGTTCTGACATTTAATGCTGATATGAGTGTGTCACGGAGTGTTGGAACAACTCTGTTGCAGCATTTCCCGAATTGTTTATTAGCCGGAGCCTATGTTGACACTGTTATACCTAATGGAAAGTAAGCTCTCATTACATTACTTTGTTAATCATTGCTAGGGAGCCTCTGTGGCCGAATGGTTAAGGTCTCTGCCTTCAAATTACTGGCCTCTCACTGCTTTTTTACTATGCCCAAAATTGAATATATCAGTAAGTATTAAGTTTCAGCATTAATATAAGTTTGTTTTAGTTTATTTTACACTTATTTATTTTACATCGATTGTGAAACAAGTTCTAACAACTTATACTAATCTCTCTCGATGACTGTACCAGTCAGTACTCGCACCATATTTAGGGATTGTGAAGTTAGTAATCAAACCCGCTCATCGCAGGGCTCGAACTCAGACCTTTGAATCAGGAGTCTGACGCTCTACCTCTCAACCACCTCTCAACCACTGCGCCTTCCCCGTAGTTTTAAGTATTTAGTACAGCTTACTGTATCTACTGTGACGTTAACAGTTGCTTTTCATTGTTTTGCATTGATATTTGAGTCTAAAAAATTTATAATAATGTTTTGCTAACCTATTAAAAATCCGTTCTCATAGTTGGAAATGATATCATCTATGTTGTATTGCAGTGACAGTTTTCCCTTACTACATCTAACTGCAATCACTGGTGAAAGAGTTCAAGTAGCGTCAGTGGTCATTGAAAATGTTGTAATGGATGCCAAGGGTGCAGAAGACAGAATTACAAAATTGAAAAATCACCAATTGAATGAGGACAATAGCTTTGCTTTTATGTTTGCTTGCTTAGGTCGCGGTGAAGGACATTATCGGGAGTCCAATGTGGAATCTTCATTGTTTCGCAAGCATTTTCCTAGAACACCACTGATTGGTTTGTTTGGCAATGGTGAAATTGGTTTTAATTATGTCTCGTCAGAACAGGAAACATCAGTTCCATGTCGACAATCTTGTATGTATCATTCATATACTACCATATTGGTTCTAGTTTCTGTTACTTGACGGACCATCTCGTTGCAGATTATGTTACAGAGTTATTGGTAATGGCAGCATGTTGTACATGTATGCTTAATTCTATTCTGTAAACATAGAAATGTTTGCCGATACAATTTTTTGAATTTTTTACAACATCATAATAATCGCAGCTGTGGTAATTTGTAGATTTACATCAGCATACTTACAAACACATGAATGCCAGTTTTTGTGACAAATTTCACTGAAAGATGTCAGCTGTGATAACAGCGAACTTAAATAGTGCAAGATGTTTCCTAAGATTACAATATGTTATCTTTTGCTGTCTGATGCAGTTGAGTGTGGGTTGAGATTTGTCTAAATGTCTGACATACTTCAGAAAATTTACCTTGTTTGGTAACAAACTTTCAAATTTTGCATTAGTTAAGAAATTGGTCACCTCAAAGTTGAATCTCCTTGGTGAAAATCTCCTGAGCTGAAAATGATGCACCATTATACAGCACACAATTAATGTTGTTTTCGGTTCCAGTGAAGTTCACTGGATTATTCAACAAATTTATAATATTGTATAGATGACTACTACATCGTATTTCATGATTAAACAAAATGTATGTATTTTTATAATTTGTAATTGAGAATCATGGGCATAATGCCTAACTTTCTAAATAAAGTATCAAAGTATAATCAATATTTTTCATTGTTTTGGATAAATACTATATTCATGTATTTGCAATGAGTAATTTCAAGTCGCTACATATATTTATCTTCATTTAATTTATCAGGGGTGAAATCTAATGTTTGGTTCATTTACTGTGAATTCTACAGGTATAGCTTAAATTGTTCCACAGGAGAGTGTTACAAGTTCGCAGAAGGGGAGAGAACTTGTGACAATCTCCTGTGTATTGTTTCCGTGTAAACATTGCTATTATTGTTACAAGGAAGTGTTGACTATTTTACTAAACGTTTGTCTGCTTTGATCACATCTGAAAGTGATATTTCATTGCACTACTATGCAGCCTCTCATGAACAGCACTCCTTAGGATATGCAAATTTTAGATGTTGTAGAGAGGCTTGTCTCAAGAGAGGATAAATTGATAGTAAATTCTTGCTACAGGAAAATAGATACAATACTGTTGATGAAGAGAGGTTGTTTCTCTAGAATGGTTAAATTGATAGTAAATTCTTGCTACAGGAAAATAGATACATTACTGTTGATGAAGAGAGGTTGTTTCTCTAGAATGGTTAAATTGATAGTAAATTCTTGCTACAGGAAAATAGATACATTACTGTTGATGAAGAGAGGTTGTTTCTCTAGAATGGTTAAATTGATAGTAAATTCTTGCTACAGGAAAATAGATACAATACTGTTGATGAAGAGAGGTTGTTTCTCTAGAATGGTTAAATTGATAGTAAATTCTTGCTACAGGAAAATAGATACAATACTGTTGATGAAGAGAGGTTGTTTCTCTAGAATGGTTAAATTGATAGTATATTCTTGCTACAGGAAAATAGATACAATACTGTTGATGAAGAGAGGTTGTTTCTCTAGAGAGGGCCACTCGTGAGATGTTACAATAATGTTTTTTTATACGCCCGTTTGAAAAACAGCACATATTATGGGAACACCCGCGGCGGGCGGGCGGCGTCCACATGGTTTCCGCTCTCTAAGTCAAAGAGTTTTCATCCGATCTTTACCAACCTTGGTGAAAATGTTTGTGGGCATAATATCTCGGCCAAGTTCTATAACCAGCCACATTCGCCCTAGGCACTTCTGAATTATGGCCCTTGAATTATCCAAAATTGGCCAAATTAGCCTTGTCCGCTCTCTAAGTCAAAGAGTTTTCATCCGATCTTAACCAAACTTTGTGAAAATGTTTGTGGGCATAATATCTCGGCCAAGTTCGATAACCAGCCACATCGCCCCAGGTACTTCGGAATTATGGCCCTTGAATTATCCAAAATTGGCCAAATTAGCCTTGTCCGCTCTCTAAGTCAGACAGTTTTCATCTGATCTTCACCTTACTAGGTTAAAATGTTTGTGGGCATAATATTTCGGCCAAGTTCGATAACCAGTCATATCGCTCATGTCACCCAGGAGTTGCCACCCTTTGATTTTAGAAATTACCTAAAACTTGTCTTGTTTTAACTCTGAGCTCTGACTTATGACGGGCGTATTTTGTGACAGTTTGGCGCTCTTGTTGAGTATAAGATGGAAATGTAGGGTAAATTGTAGTCCAGCCACGGACGTCACATCTCTATACTGTCGCTGTACAACGTCCTGCTAAACCATTCATAGAAGTTGGACACCGTCGGTCTTTCCACTGCATTTACTCTTATTTTCGTGAACATATAAATGCTTTGCGTGCAATAAAAAACTGTACAACATAAAATTGTAGCTTTTCGTTGATTTATTTGTCTTTTCGACACAATATTTTCATGGATACTTGTTTTGTAAAAAAAATAGTGAATCAATCACCTGTTAAATAAGAAGATGGGAGAGTTGCTATGGAGGCGGTGCGCACATAGTTATTACCCTACTAAGATCATTGCTATTATTTGCTCCTTCTTGAGCCAATACTGAAAGTGATATATATCACGAATTCGATCAAAAGTTGTTTCAACGTTAAAATCCATCTTGTATTGCTACTTTGACGGGCGAAATTGGCGAGAGCGCGAATATCAACATACAGTTTGAAAGGTGAATAGTTTACTTGCGCACTGTGGGCGCAGTTACGTTTGATTGACAGATATTTTAGCGACAATATTTGCAGTCATAAACATTTGACCCCTGTCTTCTTGTCGAAGTGATTGTGAGGCACTCAGATGCACTAGAAATTCGATTTTTGTGTGCTTCTACTCGTGAAAGATTGCTACAGTTTTTCCGCACCCTCAAAAGTCTGTTCGTATATAGTGCCGTTAAAATCATGCGGCATAATCCCAGGTTTTTACTATAGGCTTGTGCGTGGCTCTGTTACGAACGACGCGTGTAAAAGTCGGAGTACAGAGACATGTATGCAGGGCTAGGTAAATTGTGACATTTGTAGGTTGAAAAATGTTCAAGAGACTTTGAATACAGAATTCTGAATATATTATGTAGTGCTGCTAATGTTCGTTCCTTTAGAAAAGTTTGCCAACATTTGTCAAATAATTTCTAAGGACTAAGATATTTTATTGTCTCTTTGTGTGATTCTAGGTTACCATGGTGATTGTGTGGGTGCCGGTAGATTGTTGTTAATGAAAACAAATTGTTTCTGTGAATTTTACAGAGCTCTATTTGGCAAAATCATTTCTGTTTGTTGTGAATTTGTAGTAATGACTTTTCTGAAGAAATACCTCTGGGAGAATTAAAATAAATGAGTTTTGTAGGTATAGAAGTTCTGTATGTATTCAATAAATGTGGAGAGACAGATGGAAGCCTTCAAAATAAGTGTTATCTTGTAGCTTAGTGAAAATGCTAGCGGGGGTGATAGGTAGTAAAATGGTAGCGGGTTTAGCTACCTTAAAATGCCATTAAAAGTAACTTTTTTCTTACTTAGGAAAATAGTTGGTTATTTTTGACACAGTTTTTCTTTGTTTTCAGGATTTTTCCCTATGCCAAAAAGTATATATATATTTCCCAATTTGAATGTAAAAATTCCCAATAAATCTGAAGAAAACAAATTGGTTCAATTTTGATTGCATTTATTTCTAAATTGTTTTACAATTAGTAGCAGTCTTTGTCTGAATATTTTTATAATAACACAAATCTGTATACGTATGTTCCTGAGTATCGGGCAATGTCACCTTGATTTAAAGTGACAGAATTGAAGTAACGGGATTCTTTTTAACTAGGAATCAAATTCCTGATACAAAATGATTTTTCTTTCGTATTTATGATAAAATGCTTTGAACTGGTTCAATTGTTTTGGGCATGTAGTGAAAGGGGAAACAGCACATACTATAATTTAAGCATGACTGTGTTTCTATGTCATGGTTCCCCGCTTGTTTGCTGTTTTGCATTGCTTTCTCCATACAGAGGTAAGCATATCGGGCGACATATGGTGTGCAGTATATAAGTTACTTCCCTTGAACAGACATGCATCCAGTGTACGTGGTCGAGTACGGTTGAAACCTAGCAAATTAATCACATGACCACCAAGTCGTCTTAAACACAAACCAATGTAGATGTCCTCTAAATGAAAGAAAGGTGTTGATGGTGAAACAGCAAGCAGACGTTTTGCTAGGCTTACACCCATCACATACGCTGTTCCTGAGCAATATCCTGGGAACTGTTTCTCCTTATAGGATTCCAACGAAGCGTACCATTTGGAATGACTGTTTCTATTTGGTCCTGCAATGTTTTTACATGATCCACCTATACTGTTATCAAGTGCTTTACCTTCAGTGTTCAGGTATTCCATTAAGTGAGGCAGATTTATAAACATATCATCATCCGTTTTCATGAAGAATTTAGCATTGGTGCAATACTTGCTCACCCATTTTAATCCCATGACTGTTTTATATGTAAGATTTCTGTAAGTGTCAATAAAATCCTCCTTTATTATATCCTGATATTTTTCATTCTCTTTCACTATGTCCGTATGATATCGTTCATTGTCTATTTGACCTAAAAGAAACACATACCTGATACGACCTGTATTATTCTGTGATATTGTTAACCAAGTATGTCTTAGTGCATCTCGAGCTGCCACATTTTTATGTTCTGTAAATATCAATATTACAAGATCTACACTGCTGTTGCCTGTTTTGCATATATCTTCATTGTTTAATATTATATTGAAATTATGTTCAAAGCAATTCTCACATGTAGTGTCTCTTACACCATCATGAGCCAAATCTGAAGTTGGTCGCTTGGAATTTAAACTAACATCCTTTTGCTGTTTAAAGTTTATCCCATTGTCATTTTGTTGGTTAGAATTCACATCAACTTCGTCTTCTTGATTAGAATTGATTCCAACCTCAACTTCTTGATCAGAATTGATTCCAACCTTATCTTCTTGATTAGAATTGATTCCAACCTCATCTTGTTGATCAGAATTGATTCCATCTTCTTGATTTGTATTCACACCAATTTCTTTCCTTGTCACAGTTTGTACAGTTACTTTATCTACTTCTGAATGATGGTTGTATATTGTGGTCTTTGATTTATCTCGCTGTTCTAGTGTTGCTGATGTTACTTCTAGCTTTAAATTTCTGTAATTCTGAGTGGAATTGTTTAAAATTTCTCTTTTTGCATTTATAGGCAACTGAGATTCATTTTGCTGTTTTTTCTTAATAACATCTTCCTGGTTTATCTTCTGAATGATATTTCCCTCATCAATTTTCTGATCTATATTTTCCTGGTCAGTTTTCTGATCTGAACGAATTGTTGTTTTATCCATAGCTGAAATATTATATCGGATAGTTTGGTGTCTGATGTCTGTGTTAACATCATGTCTTTTTGGTATTTCTCCAGTCTTGTCTTCAGGTTTCTGTAGTATATCAGCATTTGCATTTGTTTCATTTAAAGCAATTATGTTTGCATTGACATCAGCTGCACTTATGTTTGTCTCAGTTCTGTCCACTGTTAACAAAAAGTTTGCGGCTAAATTCTGAAGTCTATTTATTGTTGTGTTGCTGAACATTGTTGATGCCTTTTGTAATTTGCTTTGCTGAGTGAATTTGAACTGCACAACATACATTAATAGAAACAGTACCAGGAATGACACTTTAAGTATATTCCATTTCTTTCTCCAGCCTCTCTGCTTCACATCGTGCCCCTGTAAAGTCATGTTATGGTTGTTTTGCATCACCAGTGGATTCAATTAATATTCATATTTCCAAACTCTTTATCCTTAACTTCAAAAATGCTTATTCTATAATTATTGCATTTTTGCTTTGCACGTTTATTGATGATTAAAATAATTCATCTTTCCTTTGCTATATCCATGTTATTTTTGAACTGTAAGTTAAAATCCACATTTTCTCGCATGGGTAAAATGTCTTCTAAAATTAAACTGTGCTAATGATATAATTAAGTGTAACACTTAAGCAATACAAGAAATTGTCCCATTCTCCTGTTGATGAACTCAACAAAGTCCCAACTAAATTTAAATAAAACAGATTTAGATACTTTTATTAGCTAAAAAAAAATCTTTTATTTATCATATCATAAGAGTAAGTGTTTTCAGACTAGATGTAAGAAAAAAGTATATATAAACTTCATGAAACAAACAATACAATTAATTGATGATTTTCGCTGATAAAAATCTCATATTGATATTAACATGATAAGGGTCAAAATAAATGAGTTCATTACAACTTAAATTACCAACATGTCAATGTATAAGATCTTTTTTCGGATATCTTTATTGATAAAAATTACTAATTTCAGTTTTTTGTGTCTCCAATAAACATAAATATAACTATTGTTCTTTTTTTCCAATAACAAAAAATATTTTGTTGAAAACATACTGTGATATTGTTTGTTATTGTTCTTTGATGTGAATGGTATAAATGTATTGTAATGACAACTGTATTATTCTTTGCGGGCTGCCCATCATTTAAATGTTTCTTGTTTGTTTGTGGTGAAGATAAAAAAAAAGTATGATTAATTACAAAACAGAAGGTTTTAGGTCTGAAATTGAAACAAAAAATAAGGAAGTTTGTCATGTAAACTATGATACAAAATCATATAAAAGTGACACTGAGAAATACAGGGAAATGAAGGACATAGACCCCCTTGTGTGTGAACCAAGACTCATGTAAAAGGTTACAAACCATGTATAAAGGTTCATTTTGATCATGTTTCTTTTGACAAGTTGACATTGATTGTCTTAATATTTGTGACTCATTTGATGATTGAGTTTAAGAGGACTCAGTGTGAGGGCGTTGTTTAGATGTAGGGTAGGCAAGCAAGATAAGTTAGTTAAATTAGAAATTGTAGGTGTCTGTAAAACACTTGGACGCTTTGCTTGCAACATAATGGTGTCCATGAGACCAGACAACATTGTTTGACATGAACGCCATTTTTTTTATTTGCCCGTTTGAAAAACGGGACGTATTATGGGAACACCCGCGGCGGGCGGGCGGCGTCCACATGGTTTCCGCTCTCTAAGTAAAAGAGTTTTCATCCGATCTTTACCAACCTTGGTGAAAATGTTTGTGGGCATAATATCTCGGCCAAGTTCTATAACCAGCCACATCGCCCCAGGCACTTCTGAATTATGGCCCTTGAATTATCCAAAATTGGCCAAATTAGCCGTTTCCGCTCTCCAAGTCAAAGAGTTTTCATCCGATCTTTACCAACCTTGGTGAAAATGTTTGTGGGCATAATATCTCGGCCAAGTTCTATAACCAGCCACATCCCTCCGGGCACTTCAGAATTATGGCCCTTGAATTATCCAAAATTGGCTAAATTAGCCTTGTCCGCTCTCTAAGTCAAACAGTTTTCATCCGATCATTACCAAACTTGGTGAAAATGTTTGTGGGCATAATATCTCAGCCAAGTTCGATAATCAGTCACATCCCCCCAGGCACTTCTGAATTATGGCCCTTGAATTATCCAAAATTGGCTAAATTAGCCTTGTCCGGTCTCTAAGTCAAACAGTTTTCATCCGATCATTACCAAACTTGGTGAAAATGTTTGTGGGCATAATATCTCGGCCAAGTTCGATAATCAGTCACATCCCCCAGGCACTTTTGAATTATGGCCCTTGAATTATCCAAAATTGGCCAAATTAGTCTTGTCCGCTCCCTAAGTCAAAGAGTTTTCATCCGAAATTAACCAAACTTTGTGAAAATGTTTGTGGGCATAATATCTCGGCCAAGTTCGATAACCAGTCATATCGCTCATGTCACCCAGGAGTTACCACCCTTTGATTTTAGAAATTACCTAAAACTTGTCTTGTTTTAACTCTGAGCTCTGACTTATGACGGGCGTATTTTGTGACAGTTTGGCGCTCTTGTTACTATTTTGGTTGCCATGGCAACCACAGTTCTGCATTGAACAACTTCATTTAAAGGGATCTGGAAAATGTTGTGTAAGGAACATTCATGCGAAATTATTTTGAAAGTGGATGAACAAGAATTTTGAAATTTCCACTTAATATACATTTACGGATAAGTGACCATGTCCCCCCTAGGGTGGCCCAATTGTACCAATATGGCTTAAAGAAATTCGGAAGAACGTCAACCAAGGAACATTGCTCTGATTTTATTTTGAAGTTGGGCCAGTGGTTTGTAATATTTTACATATATAATGGAATATTTTCAAAGATTCTTCCTATCACCTGCCATGAAACCACTTTACTTGAAGGAATCTGGAAGAGGACGATCCATGGAACATTTGTGTGAAGTTATTTTGAAATGGCCAGCAGTTTCTGACAAAAGAAGTTTTAAGTCCCCACTATACATCTAAAAGAGAAACATGACCACACCCTCTGGTGGCCATGTTTTTTCACAAACCAACATCACTTGAAGGATTTTGGCAGAGGGTCACACAAGCATCATTTCTGTGGAATTAATACGAAATTGTGGCAGAGGGTTTCTGAGAAAAAGATTTTCAGTTTTTCTTTCGGTTGCCATGGCAATCGGAGTTCTGCATGGAACCATTTTATTTGAAGGAATCTGGAAGAGGACCATCCAAGGGACACTCGGATGAAGTTTGGTTGAAATTGGCCAAGTTGTTTAGGAGGAGATTTCATTTTAATAAACTATTGACAACACATGATTTATAAAGATGGTGATCACAATAGCTCAAATTTGAGTACTTCGTGCTCAGGTGATCTAAAAACAGAACTTTCCCTGGTCATATGTTGTGTGGCATTGATTTGTCTCTTGTTAAGATAAGCAGCACATCACAAACTTGTAACAATTGACAAATGAACTTTTAATCTATATCCCCAACCCAATATTTGTAGGGAAACAATAAATGTCGTGACTAATTTATGATTGCTGAATACCTCAAAATCCACCAATCTGAGAAACTATCCATACTCCGAACCATAGGTTGCCATGCCAACAAGTATTGCATCTCTTCAGCATGAGATCAAACATAATGAAATGAAGGTCAAACTATCCGTGTTGAACAAGTACGAGCATATACACAAAGACAAGCACATTTTTTTTCAACTATTTAATAAATTAAGTATTCAAATCTTGAACAAAAAGATATCAGTTTCTTAATTCACAAATAACAAATGTATTCAGTAAATGTAACTTGGTAATAAAATAATGTATATGTACATGTATAGCATAAATATATTGTAAATACTGTAATCTGGTATATATATAGTCATTTACATGGAAGCTAACATAGTCAACATCACAGCTATGTATACAGTTAGACACTTGTAAGTAGACAGTATAAGCAAAGGAGTTTGTCACAAATTCTTTCCCTTTTTCCCTTCTATATGTATATATAGTACATACTGGAAGAGATAAAGTGAGAGAACTCGTGACAATCTCCTGAGAATATAATTGCATATTTTTTGCAAGCCAAGAAGTTTGCAAATCCTGGGTTTTCAGACATTTTCATACGAAAGTCACCGAATAAGCATTGTCATTGATTTATTGTTAAGAATATAAAAAAGTACCGCAGTGAATGAGGAAAAACTACACTCGCTGATATTTTCCTGACATTCTTAATTCTCTGAATTCGCAAACATTTCCACATCATGAACATTACCATTTATATACAGTACATTCAGCAAAACAAATATATTCCATTTTCAGTACATATTGTTCATGACTGAAAAAACACAAAGCATCCACTGTCCAAATAAGCCAGTGAATCACAACAATATGTTAACAATTTCAATGTAAACACAACAACAACACACCCTAACTAACCAATCACAATGACGGATCATAAACTAATTATAATACACTTTAATCAATATACACTAATTACTGTTCTGTAGTTGACACATAGTGTCTTGATTGTGAGAGGAAATCTAAAACTAGAAATTTGTCCACAGGATTGTTACCCCAACTTTACTTAATCAAGGGATGTAACTCTGCTCTCACAGAATAACGGAATAAGACAGGAGACACTTACTTATTTCTTTCAATCTTCGCTATTTGAGATTTATTTCTCATTGACAATGGCATATTCACTGTACATGTGTTCTAATTATGTACTTGAGGTTCAGACAGGGAACATAGAAAACAACACATGCTTGGTTATGAGAATGATGGTGCTGTAATTGTTGATGAATACCCATCCTCTGTATCCAGGCTATTCATAACATAGCTAGGATATCCTGGGCAAGCTGACTGTAAAAATCTCATACTCGTGAATAATTATTGAGGTGAAATCCAGGGTTTTGATTGGCCGCATGACACCCACCTCATGAATATGGAAATTGCGAATGAGTTACGGATGAAATCACGGTTCTGAGTGATCCAGTGTTGGGAAGGACATCAATAGCTCTTCATAAAGGAGATTCTTTCCTTTTGTTTTCCTCCATTTCATTGGTCAAGAAATGCTTATGAATATTCATGCATTACGATGTTTTGCTAGCAAATTTGTCCAGGGTATCATATATGTTATGAATAGCCCGATTACCGAGGATGATAAATACCCTAACACTCGCTTAATATTTATAATGATTCAATTTATGTTTTAGTAAGAAATTAATGATTTGAATATTTGGTCGGAAGATTTGTATGGAATTAACATAAGTGGAACCGTGCCCTGAATGTATCTTAGTGTAAAACAATGGAAACTACTTCAACTACTTTGCTAGTGTAATAATTTGTACAAAAACACACCCATTCCAACCTTATACAACACACACAACATAAAAAAATCACAATAACTAAACAAACTGTGGTTTCCTTCCATTGTACAACATTGAACTGCACTCAATAATCTTCGCCCTTATGTTCGGGCGCTATCGCCATCATTATTAAATGGGAATGTGATATTCAAACATATTGAGAGTAACTCATTACATTTCATTGATTATTACATACAGACTTGTACAAATATTGATGAATGTCGGGGGCTTCATTCACAAACATTTTAAAACTGAAACTCCGACTTTGACTGTAAATTGCCTTCATTTTCATTTAACCTGAACAAATAAAAAAATTGCCTAAATAATGGTTGTTACCAACTGTACATGTTTGCTAATTTTTATTAAAATTTGTACAGTTACTACAATATAGAAGCAAAACCAGTACCAGTATGACAAGGTTTATGGACAACGCCCCTGGAATATACATTTATTTGTCCAACTACAACAACACATTATATGCACAAACACTAACGTTATTCTGAATATGTTGACAATGTATATTATATATATTTGTATATGACATATAAAAATATATGAAAAAAGAATGCTACAACATAAATATATCACAGTCATTTATTACATATTATGTCAATAAAAGGTGTTCTATACAGTAAAACCTCACTTAAACACCACCTCAATAATAACACCACCTCAAAATTAAGAACACAATCTTCAAGTCCTTTTTTTCAATTTTTTGTTCTTTATTCAACCATAATATTAAGACCACCTCAATAAGAAGACCAGTTTTCTAGGGTCCCAATGGTGGTCTTATAATTGAGGTGTTACTGTATTTAACTGTCATTACTGCAGTGATGAAGGTTGAAGCTGCAATCAGACGGTGTTATGAATACATCAGTCTGCCATCTTCTACATCTCAACTTCATGTTTAGTTAAAGTTTATTGTTTCTGTACATAAAGTTACGATGATAGTGTAGTGACAACACATGATTCATGGCATGAGTTCTCATGTTGCATCATACAAGCAGAATTGGCAGAACTGGCAGCACTCATTGTCAAACTTCATCCTGGTTCATAAAGGGAGACAATTTGGTCATATATGTATGAAAAGGGAGATGACTCAGTCATACATATGAGTTCTTTCCCATCAGCTTCTGTTTAAAAATGTAAAGAAATAATCAATCGAAAGAAGTACATGTAGTTAATACATGTACAAACATTTTATCACATTACAAAACATTTCCCAGAATTTGAGATGTTTAGGAAAGTTTACATTCCTAATTACTCTTTACTTTAATCATATACCGGTACCTAGCACAGCAATGTTATGTATGTAATGCAAATAAGAGGCTTGGTTGTAAATACTGAAAATTGCAAGCCATATTTTACTTACGAGTCTATCTTTAAACAGAGATTAATACTTGAAAAAATCAAATATGTAAATATATCACAATATATACAAAAACATTAACAGACTAGTTTTTTATCACGTAATTACATTGGAACATTGATCCATATTCACAGCAAAATGTAAAAGCTGGCAGTAAGTTTTCAAAATCTTGCAAACATATTACAAAAGACAGGAAAAATAGCTACATACACAAAAACAGATATTTGTTATCACTAGGGCTGGGACGAGTATTTGGGTATTGGGTAGGGTGCTCGGGTACAAAAACGTTGTCCAGGTACTCCTCTCCTTACACATATAGGTAGCTGTAACTCAATACAACAAACTTTATGGAATAGGGAATACATTACCTCGTGCTTAAATACACCATATATGTAACCATTAGGGATGTCAAGGAATGGCAATTTTGGTATTCGAATTTTCTGTCAACCTTCCGAGCAAATATTCAAATATTCGAACCCTCGACATTCTTATTTAATAACAATACATTTGAAATTCGAAGTTTAACTTAATGCTTATCAATTTGTGTTTGAAACTGATCACTTTAGTTGTAAAAATCCCCACGATTACTAATATTTTCAGGGCCTAAGTGTCATCACCAGAGTGTTATCTCTCTTGCCCTCAAATATACAACACTACATGTCAATTAACACCTGTAGATATCATTTTCACACGTAAAATGCCATTCAATGTGATAATGCCCATCATTGAAATTTAATACACTTGCAATCACCTATTATATTGGAAATTTATATTTCATCGAATATTCGAATCAGTAATCGAATATTCGGACGTGCAAGCGAATATTCGAATATCTGACTATTTGTTGAAATTCCTAGTATCCATGGATGTTGTGTCAGCGTGGACAAGTGACAGGTAGAAGATGGTACATTACTTTACTAACTGATAAAAAGACAAGCCAGGAATCAGTTATATCAATGTATTTTTATCTCAAGGACACATGCTACCTGTTTACATTAATATTAGTTCAGCAAATTATGTGGCAGTATGGATTTAAAAAATGCCACATTTGGTTTTTTGTCACATAAAGTAAGGCAACAACTGTTTAATTCAAAGGGAACTAAGAATGACAGGTACTCGGATACCCGCGGGTGATACAGCATCAGGCCCTGTACCCAGGTAACAAATTCCAAACTGTCCCACCTCTAGTTATCTTTGATTAATTTTGTTATATAATCAAACTGGATCAAACAAGAATTTACAAATAATACTGCTAATCATTAAGCCTTTTTCAGAAAAAAAAGAGATGGTTATCACAGTTCAACAAAGAAGAGAACAGGCAATATTGATGAATTATGGTTCAAGCGTTAAGTTAAATACAACAACAAATGTTGCCACATATTTTAAGCAGATCACAAGAACAGATGAGTAAAATTATTTGAATTCGTTATTATGTTCAACAGAATGTCAGCTATCACACAGCCTATGAAGGTTTCCAACCCGTACAGACCTGCTTAGCTGACACTTTCCACGCACTTGTGATATTGAGATAGGTAAACGTTCAATGTAAATCCGTTTTTTACCACGCAAGTCAAGATAATGAGTGAAATTTATAGGTTAGCCAGATTAAGATGGTAAAAAGTTAATGAAATATAAATGACAATTTCTGGAAAAGAGACAAACAAAATCTCCTGTTTTGAAACAATACTGCAAGTTGAATATTAGAAGGCCAGTTAAACACAGCAATACAATGAATACTGTTATCTGTCATGGATACTTACCTAATAATCTATGAAATACATAAATTAAAGATTATAAAACAGTACATGAAACTGATGGTATATGCTTTTGTATACATTTAAGGAACAAGGCAAGAATGTAAACAATTAATTCAATATACATACAAGGATGTCATGAAAATATGGAAACAAGAAGGAAACAAACAGAGTCAAACATGTTTTCCTATTATCGAATGAAAAAAGTCCCATAAAATTTAAAACTAGAGGGTTATGATGGTATAATAGTGCTCACCTGTCGGTGATTTAAAAAGAAATGTGGCCTTATATGTTAACAATGCGTTAAATGCATACGTTACTAATTAAAGGGTCATAACTCGGAGGTAACTTAAGAATCGTGCCTATTATTGAATTCTCCAAAATCTTCAAGTAATCTACATGCACTGGGCAGAAGGGCTAACCTGCCATTTCTATTTCACAAAGTTTCTAAAAAGCTATTGGATACATCTTCTGTTGATTGCGATTGCAGTAAGTTATAATATTTACGTTTCAAATAAAATGTACTATCTAAAAAGTTGATTTTAACCTGTCAAAATCATATTCATTGTTTCAATATCTCTGTCAAAATGAAGTGACGATTCACAAAATCTGAAATGGCAGGCTAACGGTTTTTGACCAGTATAAAGTCTGTTGAAAATGTATCAAGGAATGTGGCCGATTAGGTGACATCAACATGTAAAATGACTATTTTAACTAATCATAAGAGCTATATCTCATAGGCATGAATTTGGTCTCCCATCAGGTTATACTTCGACACTGTAGACTTATGACCACCCAACTTATTATCGGACAAAGGCTATCACAAAACAAACACTAAAAAAGAGAAACCATCTTACTGCAAAATGATAAATTAGCCAATACACAGTTCAGTGTCATTCCTCACAATGTTAAATGCAATTAATTTGTATGATAATATCAAGTTATACATTACATACCACAGTACCATTGCCTAAAGTATACTTCAAAGTGCGTTTATACAATATACAGATAATATGATACAGGTGTCATTTTCCTGACATACTGTGACGTGCTTTTCTAACAAGTGAATTTCTAATCAACCGACTATAAACATAAATGCAAACATGACTGAAATAACAAACTTAAATGTGTGTGTAATAAATATACATATATTATAAATGCACAGTTTTCAGGCTTGAAATGAGACCAACAACTGAAGGAGACGGGAAAGAAGTAAGTGAAGTTTTTAGATATCCTTAATTTCATTTTTCTATCAAATAATCGCAAATTAATCAACAAAGCTAGTCAGTCAATAATCAGAGATTCAACAAGGACGTCTTATAGTATGTATACAAAATACAATTATTTTCTGTTTGATAAAAGTTGTATCTGGACATATCAGATCCACAGATTTCCGACCAAAGTCCAGAAAAATACAATGAAAGACAATATGATTACATATGATCCAAAGTTTCACAGCATAAAACCTAAGAAACAGTTATTTAAGTCATGGATTGCATTTCAGTAAAGATATACTGTATAGAGCAAAGAATTGTGAGCTTTTAGCGACATATTTAAAGTTAAGTTCACTATTCATGTAATTTCTCTAACAGCCTGCTTTTACCAGACTGAAAGAATTTTACCAGACACGTCAGACGCATACGGCAAAACTCATATTATGTCTCAAAATCTTCATTAAGATTTTATAAATCTTACTTTGCACTACTTCAAAGACTAAGGTTTACACATGTTTAAAATGCACCACTGATCAACAATATATTGTTTAGATGAATCCGACTAAAAGTCTTAAAAATGATGATTCATTCATTCCCCTTGAACATTCTCTTCTGCTTCATCATCATCTACAGTGGTCTCCCCTTGTTCCTCACCTTCGTCATGTTCCTCTTCAACATCCAGAGATATTTCAACATGCTTCATTTTATCACCAGTTTTGTTTTCACCATCTTCCTCCGGCTCCTTACGTTTCACTTGCTTTTTCCAGGCATTCCAGACTCGTATTGAGTTATCCCATGAACTGGATACATACTGGAAAGTAGTGTTTGTCAATGTCTATCAACTATCTACCGGATATTACAATAGCTTTATTTCATTATTTAATTAACTGAGCAAATTGTTTATATAATATGATGCAAGTCTCTGAAAAATTTAAATGTTCGAAAAATTGCAGCTATTTAATATGTATAAGCTTTTTGAGCATTTGCTGTTTAAAATTATCTGATCCCTGATAAGGGAACCAGTACATATGAGATGACCTGGACACTGGATATTTTGAATAATTATACATTTTTAGACACATTACTTTCTGTGCTTAAATCAGTGAGCCATAATCAATGTTATATTTTAACATAAACGATCTTATACCAAACCAATCCCAATGTGTCACTTATTCATAAAGTAGTAAAAATTGAAATCACCAAAAATAGGAGGGGGTCTGGGGGTACTCCCTTAATTATATTAGGTGGGTGATGATGCTTATGTTGCTGGGTAATTTTACCGGCTCCCTGCTCTTACTGATACCCTTGAATCCACAAACTTATAACATATATTACCTGATTTCTCTCTTTGATGTGAATTATGCATCTCACAGCATCAGTATGTCCTACATTGGTTTGTACAAGACGATAGAATTCAGGATCGTACACGCGAATCACTTGCTGTATTCCTGCGACTATCGCACCGTTCACTTTGTCGATGCACAAACTACATACACCACCTTGTGCTGCCAGTATCTGCTCACATTCATTTAAACCTGTTCCAGACTGAAAGACATCAATCATACATATAACATCAATCTCTATATACAGGGTGTTAAAATAATTGGTTCACAAAATTTGAATATTTTTCTAAATACTCTTTCCATTTATGTTGCTATGGACTTTAGTTTACTTCTGTGTGAGAATTCTAAATGAAACTGATGTACATGAAACAAAAGCAGTATCTTTCAGTATAGGAAATAAAGTCCATGTACACAGCTTATTTCTCATTTTATCGTAATTCAAACTTTGTGAACAAACACCCTATACAACAAGTATATGGGTCTATAGGACATGCAAGCCTCGCTACAGCATTTCAGTAGAATGCAAATGTTTTGTGTCTATAATATTTTGAAGCAATATGAATTGAATCAATCCAGCCTTTTAAGCGTCTTTGATAGGAAACCAAAAAGGGCCATAACTCCTCCAAATATCGGTGGATTGTAATTGAAATCATACTTTATATTCCAGATTTTGTGACCATTACAAATAAATTCCTCTGTAAACATTACCCATATCCTAATTGTCGCATCCTCTGAGCCTGTAATCCATTTATTTGTTATACTGTTCCATTTCACACATGTGACCTCAGCCTCATGACCTTGAAGTGTGTTTACCAAGGTCATCTTTGATCCCGTTGTTGAGAATTTTCTGATGTATACCATCTTATCACTAGATGAGTATGCAAACTCTTTCCTATGTATAAAAGAACATGTGCTTATCAAGAGTCATTCAAAGTTCACTATCAAATAAGATTCTACATATTATTTTTCTCTTTCCTATTTAAACAGGCCTAAAATCCAATTTAAAATAGTTATTACCCTTTTATGCTCAGGAAGGCTGTTTGTATTTCACTCATTGTTTTAAAATTATCTCTGCCTCAGGGCCAAAGGTAGAACATATATAACAAACAAATACATCAGGTGTATCTATATACATGTACATTTATATATGTAAAGCTTATAGTACCCACAAGTTTTTGTTTTTTTTAGAGGAACTAATAATGACTTACTTTAGAGGATTATAATCCATGTCCATGATTACTCCATCACAAGCTAATTCCATATTCTCATGATTAGTTTTACCAGTATTTCTGAATGTGTCATGTAACCTGAAAACACGACGAAAACTTGATATACATTCACACATGGACTTGATGTAGTCGGTAGTATGTGCATTGATATTTAATAGTCAAAATTGTCATTTTACTAGAACTGAACATTTTCTTTATTGTTCACTGGCCAACTATAAAATAATTGAACACAGGGCAATAGGACAAGCAGTTGCTAAGGTGTGATTCTGTAGGACAACTGTTTGTGGTAATACATTGTATACAAATCAAGTACATCACTACAGAGTATACTGGTTCACTCAAGTCATATCATTCATATATAAAGTTAAAATTGGATTTTCCGCAGCATATGTACATATAAAATAGTAAAAATATTTATACAACAAGTATGAACGACTGACACAAAGTTGACAAATAGGGGGGGGGGGGGGGTGTTATCATATTGTATTAAAACTTAGTTGGGTTACAATGCTTTGAAGACTTTGAACACCTACCTGCCATTTTCTAAATCCCAGATACAAATTCTTCTATCCCATCCACCACTCAACTAAAACACAACACAATATATAAGATAAAACATGATCCTTGTATTATATAAAACACACAGAAATATGAGACAATAATTGGTCCTTCAACCAATGAGCATATTGAACTTCTGTTGAGAAAATATCGAGAAGTAATGTCTTAAACAGATTGACTTCATGTAACCCTGGATCACAATGAAAAAGCCATCATCTGCAGTATTTTCCATCCATTGAGATGCTTGAACAAATGCATTTGTACCCATATAAACAACAACGGAATATAATTTTCTAATATATGAACTGAAACTTGGGGAACTATAATAACCAACTTTTGAAATGTATAGTGTTAGTCTAGTAATCCCTGTCATTAAACCGATGTGCAAAAACAGACAAACAAGAGCTGTCCATAAGACAGTATGCACGATGCTTCAACTACCATGTCAGTAATCAGGATGTTTTTGATTAAGCGGTTTTTTTATTGCCCTAAGATCTTCTGACCTTGGCATACTGTGTGAAGGTTCAAGTTATTATCTATCTTAAATGCAGAGGAATCACACAACACAAAAAACTTTATCCTGGATTTTCTAAGTACAAAAAGGGAGATAATTCTGTCAAGATAGGGTCAGAGTTATGAGACATGCTTCCACAACTACTTCTTATGACACTGAACATTTGTGTAAATTTCAATCCAATACCACCAGAAGTTGCAAAGATATTTCACATGACAAAAAACTTTAATCATGCAGATGTAGACGCTGAAGGGAGTACAGTAGCAACACTAATTCTTTGAATAGTTGAGCTTAAAACAAAAAATTTCCATCATACACAGAAAACAGAAATATAAGAATGTTTCGCAGGCCTTTGGTGCATATGTAATGTTTTGGTTGGAAGTTACTGTTCAGGCAGTACTGAGGATCTACACATTTTTTCTGAGGTCTAATGTAAGCCAGAAACTTACCAAATAAGTCGAACCATTACTGTCTTCCTTCTCAATGACAACTAGACTGGTCACACAGCTCTCATGTTCACAGAACACATATTTACAAATAAATCCGGCAACTCTGTTTGTTACAGAGTCACTGTCCTGAAAGTACACATAAAATGTACAAAACAAAAATATCTAAAATTTGATCCATTGAATATGATTCGTTCGTTTTGCTTTTTATAAGGTTTTATGCCGTTTTTCAACTATTTTTCACTTGACCTAACCAGTTTTCCTGGAATTAATAATCAACCAGTACTAACTTGTTCTTCAGCAAGCAACTGACAACTTCACCACATATGCAGGACATGACCATAGCCATTGTCAGGGTAAACATAACCTGCCCAACCCGGGAATCAAACCCGGATCTGCCAGGTGATAGTCTATAACTTTACCAACTGAGCTAGCCGGGCGGGCTACATTGAACATGAAGCAATGCCAGCAGGGATGAAACACATGAATATTTAAAAGGAACCTTGAATTCAAAATACATGAAACACCAAACATATTTGGCACTCAATTTTTTTTTTAAATATTCCTGTCCTGGTCACATGACAGATCAAGCTGCAATATTGTCGCCAGTATACCAATAGGTATCCTCACCCCATGGTTAATCCTCCTGATACGAAACGGACTAATTAACACATATGATACCAGAAATAAAACATCACAACATAATAACAACACAAAAAAACTACAAATGGCAAATACCAAATCTTTAGTATTTTGTGGAAGAAGTTCCGAGTCTGAATCTAGAAGGATGCTATATTTAGTGACTAATGACTGCATATCTTGTGGTTTCATATTCTGTAACACGGACACAGCTTGGTCATCAAATCCCCAAACATCTGCAATATACATATATTCAAATTAAGTATGTCAATGAATAATAGTTTTGAGATTTGAATTTTCAGTCAACCCTCATGACAAACATATTTGATTATCCTTCATTCAATGTCTCTTTGTAATTTCTATTTCTGATAATAGTAAAATTCAACTTTAATTTACAGTGATTTTTTAAAATATTTTTTTACTATCTGTGCCTTTTCAATTGGGAAAATAGGCACAATAAATCCAAAGTTAAGGAAAATAAGGTAATGGTCGTTTTGCTTATAAAAATAACTTTTCAGCTTTGGCTGGTGTTTGTTATATATATGAGGTGATGTTAGAGCAAAGATTCTTTTTTAAAAGGTTAAATACACAAAAATGTGACTTAATAAAAAGAAATTCAGTCCGAGGGGGGAAAATTGAACAAAGAATTGGGGAAAATTACATATTCTTTTGTTGTAGTCAGATTTTATGCAGTTTTTCAAAAATAATTCAGTTATACGAATATGGCAGTCTATTGACCTAACCAGTTTTTCTGGTATTAATCAATAACCAGTACTAACTTGCACTACCCCAAGCAGCAGACAACTTCTGAACATGAATCAGAAGTGGTGGACAAATGATCGTAGTCAAAGGTTACCTAAGGACAGGACCTGCCTACCCCAGGAATCAAACCCGAACCTCCTGGGTGACAACCATGTGACTCTAACCACTGAGCTAACCAGGCAGGCAGAAAATAGATATACAGAATTGAGATTTGACTTACAAATGTTTGTATCTTCTGATGCGGCTAATATAATGTCCAAACTCTCCACAAATAAGATCTTCAATATTGTTGTATGTGGGTGATTATGTGTAGATGCCTGAAGAAAGAAATTGTATCATACCCGTAATACAAGATAATTGTTCTCAATGCTGGGTCCTGGGTTATAAAACTTGACATCGATCTCTCAGCTCTAAACTCAGTTTGTGATTGGAGATTTCCAAAGCAAATTGTAGTTAGACTTTAAAAGTGACCGTTCAGTATTTCTGTGAATGTGTCCTATCTTATCAATGTAGCTACCAAAATATTAAGCAAAAGTATGCATTTCCCCAAAAAAGTTGAGAATGAAGACTAGTTTTGAGCATGGAGACCGATCTCAACTCTTATAACCTCGGTCTATCCAGGGAATCGAGTTGTTATAGCACATTGAACTAATATATCATCCTTCCGAATCTAAGCGTGGAGATCTAAGGGTAGGGACTAAAATTGTTACTAAATGTAGAATATTCCTTGCAACAGACCGCCTTTGAGATTTGAGAGAGAATCTGAGATTTGAGTGTAAGTTTTGAGTGCTGAGTCATAAGATAAGATCTTAATCTCACTTCCTAAACTTGCTTTAAATGGATACATCGAAATAATCCATCTCTTTCTCAGACCAGTTTACACCCGGAGCAACATTGTTTTAGAGATGCAAATACTGACTGTACTTAGGAGATTGTTGTTCTAATGAGGTTAAACTGATAGCAAATTCTTACAACAGGACAAATTGATACTGTTATTGAAGAGAGGTTGTTAATCGAGATGGCGGTTCTGGAAAGGTTGCAGTATATATACATTTTATAAACTGAACTGGATGGCAAACAGCCAACATCCAAACATCATAAAATCAACACAATCAATATGAAGTACAGGATTTGAGTGTGTTATCAAAAACAGAATGAGCAAGTGTAACTTGTTACTTCATTTTCGTTCAAATGATAGAGTCATACTTAGACAACGTGCCAGCAGATGCTATCTGTATAATGGGCAGTGTATCACTCTAACACAAAACATGCTGACTTTTTTCACTACAATCTTTTGTATTCTCCTTCGTATCTTTCTTGTTATAGTCTAAGGGAGGTAACAAAATTGTTACATAGAAAATGAAGCAGTCATCTGAATGCACAAAAAACCAACTACGGTCCCAATCCCAAAATTTCACAGCATATTAAGACTGGGAAGCAAAACCTGACTCATCACATGTAAATTAAGGCAGCGTTTCATATTTTATGCAATTAATGTATGTGAAAAAACTTTTTCATATTTGTAAAGGAATGAAATTTTCGCCAACAAAAATAATAAATAAGCTACTTTCGGTCAATGTCAAACTAACAGAACGTTTCGTTGTACAGTGAAATGCAATTTAGGTGGTTTGAAACTACCATCTGAGAAAAGAGAAAAAGTAATGCTGCTTTAAAGGTGCTGAACTCCAGATTGAAAACAAATCGTCGTTTTTGCAATTCCGCAAAATATGTGTAGTTGTATCATCATACACGTAAATAAAAGCTGTAGATGTTGAATATTTGAATAATTTAAAGCAATTAGGCTAATTAAATCGCCGTCGTAATATCGAGCAATCGGAGTTTTCCAGTTTAAAAATACCGCGGATTTCCCATCCAGCATGCACCTCACGAGTCACATGATCAATTTGCAAAATAAACATACACAATGGCGTAATCCACTACTGACATCGAGGAGATAATTGTTCAGTGATTATTTATTTTCGTTGCGTGCAAATAAATAGTAAGTGACTTATAGCTACCTTGTTTACTGCATTTATTCTTTTCTTTGCGCTGATGAATTGTTTGAATGACAGAGACGTTCCGAATGTGCATGAGCTCAATGTTTACGGTTCTATTTTTAGATTTACAGGGTAGACTAACCCTAGTAAAATTTTCGATGGAAAAATACGAAAAACTACGCTATGACAATGTTTCGCAAGTAATGATGAATGAAAGTAATAATGTTTTAGACCTTTACGTGCAACAATATCAAGATTTTGTAAATATTTGACAATTTTCTTTTTTTTTTGCTCGCTCGTCAATCTGGAGTTCAGCACCTTTAAAGTATGAATATGAATGAACAAGTATTCAAATAAATCATATAAATATCTTACTGGTGGAACAATAGGTTTATTAAATGCATAATGACTCTGAATGTTTTTATTGTTTGTTTTGGCAATGTCCTCCGTTTTTCCCTGAATGTTGTTTAGTTTATCATTTAGTTCTTGTTCCAACATTAGTTCACGTTTTTTGCTTCCCGTTTTCCGTTTCTTTTTCACCTTGGAATCACTGACAACAAAAGTCTCTTTGCTGAAAAAATAAATAATATCAAATAAGTGATAACTGTTCACAATTAACAAAAAATGAGCCGTTCCACAACAAAAGCTGTGTTAGTGACCAAAACATCCATTTTCAGATTTTTTGTATTTTATAACTGATATATTTATCTTGGTTCATTCAATACGAATAATATAAAAATCAGACTTCTTCTTTAGTTTTTAGATATTAAGGACAAAAGTCCAAAGTACAAAATTATGTCATCATGTCAGAAATGCTGTACTCAAATGTGCATTAATTCTTAAAACATTATCTGTATTTCAAATGGAAAACACAAATTACACAACACTAACAAACATTTTCACATCCATTTAAGTCCACAAATCAAAATAAAACCACCAAAACGCTTCCGGAAATGTGCTTAGTTCATTCATTAGGAAATACCTGATGTCAAAACCAATGTCACTAATACAGTTTTTGTCATGGAAAATTCGAATTAACCAATTAAAGTTGTATCTTATTGATAAATAGAAATTAAACAATCAATACACTTACATTAAATACTGTTGTAAGTAATTTGCATGTATATTAAATTTATAATTCTTTCTGAATCGTAAACACACTGAATCGTATCTTCAGTGCAAGAAATTATTTCCATGGACCAAAGCCAAGACATTTATCGAACAAGCATACTGAAATATACTGATTACAAAACTCAGTAAATGCTGAATGTGAATGAAGTATATTAACTGTGATGAGAGGAGTACGGGGTATAGGACGGACAAAACAACAGGAAAATATGTGCAAAACATACCTGTACATGAAATGATTCGATTGCATCCGTTCCCATTTCACAATAGCACCGTCATGATCACCGCTGAATATCAGTATGGGAACCTTGCGAGCTGATACACAAAATATGACAAAATGTTAACATCATAATACTATATAATAATACAGGAATATAACTATATGTGTCAATAGGACATGGATGCTCTGCTATTGACTTTTCCAGCATTATTGATTGGAAACCAATTTTTAAGATGAAAAGAACTGTAACTCCTACAAAGATTGGCGGATTGTAATTGAAATTGAACTTGAGGTGTATTTATCACCATATGCCTATGTGCCTAATATGATTTGAATCCATCCTCTCTTTCAAGAGTTTTGATCTGAAACCAATTTTTCGCACAGACATGTAAAGCTTTATGCCCTTTCACCATTCTTCGAATGTCAGTGGCATAAGAAAAATGCAGAAGATATAGCATGGACAAAAACGAGAAACACAATCTTTACAAGAAATAAAAATAACTTATCCATTACTTAAGTGTCTCATTTCAAACTCTATAAAAGATCAAAAACTTTTTATTCCAAAGTCATATGTTGAATAGAATATAATACAAGCATTCCTTTCTGTAAGGAACAAACTACACAGAAATCATACTGACTGTAACACAGGCTCTCTAGTGGAACTTTACACTTCAATGCTGTCAAACAACCAGATGGGTTATACTTCCACACAATTAAATGTCGACGACTTGTTGAAGCTGTGTAAGTATAAAAAAAGTAGTTATAAACACATAATATACCATGAAATCAGAAACAATAACAATCAGAAAATATTTCTTTACTGGTAAGTGATTAGATTTCTAGCTTTCAGGCCTAAATTAATACAATGTTTGTTTGGCATATTCCTCCCTATTCATGAAAATGGCCCCTACTCAAAATACTTTTGAGGGCTCTGAGTGGGAGAATTATTTTAGAAGTGTATTAATAGTTAATAACGGTATGACCAAAAAATAATTACCTACATACGCACCTTAATTTTGCTGGAAAGAGTTATGCCAAACAAACAATGTTTATGCATGGCCTCAATTCCTTATCTATGCCATTAAGTCTGGAATGGTTTGATTTACAAATTATAATGCTTACTAGGGGCTGAAAGTCAAAAAATTTCCTGTACCAATGCCCAAAACACCAACAAATAAACAATTGAAACAGCACTTTGTGAAAAACTAATGTCAAATTTTGAAACATGTAGTTATAACAATGAAACTAACCAACAACTTGATTGAGTTCTGGGAAAAACTTCAATATCTGTAACTGGTATTTCTCTTCCTCTTGTTGTTGGAATGTTCCAATGAAATCTGACACCTAAAATAAATAAATATGAAACACAAGTATATAAGCAGTCATAATTTGAGCAAATTTAATCTGATCATACAATACAAGACAATGTTTATTTCATATTTTCATACCAACATACGTGGAAACGATGGTACAATCTTCAATTTCATTGGATCAACAATTACAATAATGCAAGCATTATCTAATTTAGCTGCAACATAATCTTGAGGAAACAACAAATACCGAATTTATAGTATTTGTGCGTTATCGTACCTGTATAACATTTTATCATACAAAATGGAACCAACTAGTCTCAGATGGATACAAATTATGTGCAAAATTAAAATATACATTTTACATACATAAATATTTTGAATCATTAAACTCTACTATTTCTATCAGATATTCACTACATTTTAGTAACAATGTGAACAATTCAATATAAAAGGAATGTAAAAATACTTACATTATCCCCAGATTTGGGATCAAACAAACTGGCATATGAGGTACCTCCAGCTACCCAAACTGTCTTGTTTCTAGGAACATAGCATATACCAGACACTGTTGACATAAAATTGTCTAGTTTATGGACTGGTTTGCCATCTGCTGTCCAAATTTTCACACTTTTATCAAAGGAACCAGTCAAAATCCTGTAAATATAAGAATATGTTAAATATATTGCTACCAGTTCTCATAACATCTTTACTATGTCATAACCCCTTATAGACAGTATAGGTCTCATTGACATAGCTGTAAGGTATTGGTCTCATTGACATAGCTGTAAGGTAGTGGTCTCATTGACATAGCTTTAAGGTATTGGTCTCAATGACATAGCTTTAAGGTAGTGGTCTCATTGACATAGCTTTAAGGTATTGGTCTCATTGACATAGCTTTAAGGTATTGGTCTCATTGACATAGCTGTAAGGTAGTGGTCTCATTGACATAGCTGTAAGGTATTGGTCTCAATGACATAGCTTTAAGGTAATGGTCTCATTGACATAGCTTTAAGGTATTGGTCTCATTGACATAGCTTTAAGGTATTGGTCTCATTGATATAGTTTTAAGGTATTGGTCTCATTGATATAGTTTTAAGGTATTGGTCTCATTGACATAGCTTTAAGGTATTGGTCTCATTGATATAGTTTTAAGGTATTGGTCTCATTGACATAGCTTTAAGGTATTGGTCTCATTGATATAGTTTTAAGGTATTGGTCTCATTGCCATAGCTGTAAGGTATTGGTCTCATTGACATAGTTTTAAGGTATTGGTCTCATTGACATAGCTTTAAGGTATTGGTCTCATTGACATAGCTTTAAGGTATTGGTCTCATTGACATAGCTTTAAGGTATTGGTCTCATTGACATAGCTTAAGGTATTGGTCTCATTGATATAGTTTTAAGGTATTGGTCTCATTGCCATAGCTGTAAGGTATTGGTTTCATTGACATAGCTGTAAGGTATTGGTCTCATTGACATAGCTGTAAGGTATTGGTCTCATTGACATAGCTGTAAGGTATTGGTCTCATTGACATAGCTGTAAGGTATTGGTCTCATTGACATAGTTTTAAGGTATTGGTCACATTGACATAGCTGTAAGGTATTGGTCTCATTGACATAGCTGTAAGGTATTGGTCTCATTGACATAGCTGTAAGGTATTGGTCTCATTGACATAGCTTTAAGGTATTGGTCTCATTGACATATTTTTAAGGTATTGGTCTCATTGACATAGTTTTAAGGTATAGGTCTCATTGACATATTTTTAAGGTATTGGTCTCATTGACATAGTTTTAAGGTATTGGTCTCATTGACATAGTTTTAAGGTATAGGTCTCATTGACATAGTTTTAAGGTATAGGTCTCATTGACATATTTTTAAGGTATTGGTCTCATTGACATAGTTTTAAGGTATTGGTCTCATTGACATAGTTTTAAGGTATAGGTCTCATTGACATAGCTTTAAGGTATTGGTCTCATTGACATATTTTTAAGGTATTGGTCTCATTGACATAGTTTTAAGGTATTGGTCTCATTGACATAGTTTTAAGGTATAGGTCTCATTGACATAGTTTTAAGGTATAGGTCTCATTGACATAGGTTTTAAGGTATTGGTCTCATTGACATAGTTTTAAGGTATTGGTCTCATTGACATAGTTTTAAGGTATTGGTCTCATTGACATAGCTTGAAAGTATTGGTCTCATTGACATAGTTTTAAGGTATTGGTCTCATTGACATAGCTGTAAGGTATTGGTAACATTGACATAGCTGTAAGGTATTGGTCTCATTGACATAGCTGTAAGGTATTGGTCTCATTGACATAGCTGTAAGGTATTGGTCTCATTGACATAGCTTTAAGGTATTGGTCTCATTGACATATTTTTAAGGTATTGGTCTCATTGACATAGTTTTAAGGTATAGGTCTCATTGACATAGGTTTTAAGGTATTGGTCTCATTGACATAGTTTTAAGGTATTGGTCTCATTGACATAGTTTTAAGGTATTGGTCTCATTGACATAGTTTTAAGATATTGGTCTCATTGACATAGCTTGAAAGTATTGGTCTCATTGACATAGTTTTAAGGTATTGGTCACATTGACATAGCTGTAAGGTATTGGTCTCATTGACATAGCTGTAAGGTATTGGTCTCATTGACATAGCTGTAAGGTATTGGTCACATTGACATAGCTGTAAGGTATTGGTCTCATTGACATAGCTGTAAGGTATTGGTCTCATTGACATAGCTGTAAGGTATTGGTCTCATTGACATAGCTTTAAGGTATTGGTCTCATTGACATATTTTTAAGGTATTGGTCTCATTGACATAGTTTTAAGGTATAGGTCTCATTGACATAGGTTTTAAGGTATTGGTCTCATTGACATAGTTTTAAGGTATTGGTCTCATTGACATAGCTTGAAAGTATTGGTCTCATTGGCCTAGCTTGAAAGTATTGGTCTCATTGGCCTAGCTTAAGGTATGGGTCTGGGCCTTCAAAAAAAAATCTCATACAATTCAATAATTCAAGAAAGCTACAGTTCTCTACTGAGGTTTATAATTTACAGAAACAAGATTACAATTGACTCTTTGAAACAAAAACTTAAATTTTTTCAATGTTTACAAATCTTTTAATATGGAATACATTTTTTAATGTCTTGACACAAACAGCAATGCAGGTCCAGTGAAGATTGCCATCTCATAAACTAGACATTGAAATGTGTGAGCAAGTACATAGGAATATAGACACCACCACATTGGATAGTACAACAACATCTAACCAACCACAATTACACGCTAAGCTGACAAATTAGACACAACATAGAAATTATGACGATGAAAAATGTTTTCCAACATCTAACACATATTGAGGCATAGTGGTCGAGCGCTTGGCTCCTGATCTGAAGGTCGTGGCTTTGAGACCCGCCTTGGGCAAGGTTGACCTGTGAACTCCACAATCCCTGAATTAGGTAAGATTACTGGTTAGTTTCCCAGTGATCAGTCATCGAGCGTTACTTATACAAATTGTAAAAACTAGTTTCACAATCAATGTTAAATAACTAAGTTTAAACTAACATGCATGTGTATATAAATATGCAGTAAGCACAATTACAATAAACAATCACATAAATAAATCACAATATTGATTGACAGACATATATTTACTGAGAGATATAAACAACAACAATATAACACAACATATCACAGTTCTAGAATATGAAATCATTAACATACAACTGTTTCACAAGACAGCGCTACCTTCCTGTACAGAGATTGGGGAAAAAAGAAAGAAAAGTCTTACAAGCAAATTTTATTAAACAGAACAAGTCCATTGACGCTTTTTGTGCTTTTTTTAGTCAACAAAATCCATATCACAATCACTAACTGCATGCTTTTCTAGTTTACTTTATCCCCAAAAAACAACTGACTAAAATTTATTCAAATCTAAATTGGATTATTCAGAATCTTGGTCATCAAATATGATATCACATACAGTAAATCATTTTGAATAGATATTAAATCAAGGCAGATTTTTTCAAACCAAGTACCATTTCTTAAAGGTATTGAATGAACCAGTAAATACATTTAAAATGAACATCCATTAACAATAAATAATTATCTTAATTCCTATGAATGTAACATTTATTTATATTTTGTATTATGCTATGAAAATATTTATCTATCTAATTTCATTAGGCCACAATGAAAATCATGTTTATTTGGCATAATCCTACCTACCCAAGAAAATGGCCCCTTCTGAAATATTTTAATGGGTCTAAGTGGGATCTTTTTTAAGCAGTATATTGATATTTAACACAAGTGTGACCATAAAAAATCAGTTAAAAATTACTTACTTAACCACCTAAATTTTGCTGGGTGGAGTTATGCTAAGCAAACAATTGTTTAAGGACAGCCTTACATATACAGATCTTGTGGCACTCAGTGCAAGTATTACTTGTTAGGCCCTTGAACTTACTTAATGTACATACAGTCAAAAGTATAAGGACCATTATGGAGTAAACAATATAACACAAAAACATTTATCCCAATTATCTCGATTAGTTCCCTTTTCTCCTACACTTTCCATGTCACCTTGACACATAATACATGTACACACCCATATTCATCTATACCTGACAGTGTTTCTCCTAGAAGTAATGTATTTATATAAAAATTGTACAAATTATACGACCAAAATTCATACTAACCACTTCTTTCCTTGCGGGCAGAAAATGCTACCTGACTTAGGCAAATTTCAGGTAAGTTAGTATTTTGCTATTGAAATTCATTTAAGCTTATCTTCAATACAGCACACAGTGCGTCTTTGTGAATAATTGACTTCCAGAGAACACCATGCCTTCAAACTTAACTACAAGGTTTAAATATAACAAGCATATATAATGATTATGGTACATCAATTAATTCCACATTATAGAAGCAATGCTTACCTGTCTGACAGATTTTCACTACTATTCCCTCAAATATAGATTATATAGATAACTAACTCTCTAAGAGCTCAAGGTAGAAATGAATAATGTGCCAGTAACTTACCATGAGTTGTTTTCGTTGTCTTTAGCAAGAAGTAAGCATGAAATTCCTGCATCGTGAGCATTATCAATACTGAAATATCAAAACATTACATAAATGACAATTATAATATGATAGACATAAAACCTGGAAATCTTCCTACAATAAAAAAGCTGGTTAGACAACATACGAAATCAACTGCATATCCATGGTTCATACAGAACTTCTTGAAAATACTTTTAAAGGACTTTTCAAGTAGAAAACCCCATTTTCAAGGATTAAAATGTTGATATTTTCGTTTTTGAGAAGTTGGGATCAAGTGTATTTTTTACGTTTATCCCGCCGAGATGACCATCGCTGCAGCGCGGATAAAATAACACAGTGCGGAAATTACTTTAATAGGTCGTAAAACCAGTCGACTACCATATAGCAAGCATACTTTAATACAATACTATTGTCTACTCATCGGAAGGCCCTGTTGAAAGTAGCCCTGTCATTTTACACACCTTTTCATTGTTGGTAGGTTTTGTCCTTTTTCTATTTGCAGCAGAAGCATTTAAGGGCAATTTACCAAATTTTATTCGTTTTTTTTCCAAATTCAAGTACTTTTCAAGGAGTTTTTTGCTGTTACAAATTCAAGTACTTTTCAAGTATAGGCGTCAAATTCAAGGACTTTTCAAGACTGTGCGAACCCTGATATCAGTAACATGCGTTAAATAGAATTTATACAACGGAATACAAGCTTGTGTTGAATGAATTTTGCTTATCAGTCTACTATTTCCTGGAGATATCAGTACTGGTGCCTTACGAGGAAGTGTTTTGTGACCTTCGCAGACTGGAAATCCAAGTTGAGCAGACGATTCCTTATCTGCAACACTACCTTTCTCCGAACAGAAAATAAAATGTAAATATACCTTTAATATAATGACATCACAATGTCATGACATCATCGAAGTTAGTTATTGTTCAATAAGTTTACCTGATTAAGGCTATATGAAACAGCTGTAACAGGGAGTGATAATGAGGCTGTAGTTCGGTTAAACTTTTCCACTGTCAATTTATGAGGTGAATATTTATCAATGGTTTGAATCATAACTGTCACAATCTCAAAACAGTTGCATAGAAATCACATCTAAATACTGGCAAGTTTACTTACATGTTTATTGCCTCTAAACTGTTATCTCCAGTGAAGGAAGAATCGTAGATAATGAGTCGCTGATCATATCTGAAACATTGCAAATAAAATCAGTACAAAATATGATACAATCGTCAATTACCGTTAACTGTAAAATGTATAAAATATAGTTCAAGCAAAGTGAACACATTACATATTTATAAATTTCTGAAGTTGTTTATTCAAAGTTGTCCCTGTTTGAGGTGAATATCATTTTATCCAGTATTTCAGCAATACATGGTTTTCAGTTGTGTTACAAAACTCCCTAGGTTTCCAAACATTACTGAACCGAATATCAGCAAGCAACTGCCCACATCTCTCCACTGAACCGAATATCAGCAAGCAACTGCCCACATCTCTCCATTGGACCGAATATCAGCAAGCAACTGCCCACATCTCTCCATTGGACCGAATATCAGCAAGCAACTGCCCACATCTCTCCACTGAACCGAATATCAGCAAGCAACTGCCCACATCTCTCCATTGGACCGAATATCAGCAAGCAACTGCCCACATCTCTCCACTGAACCGAATATCAGCAAGCAACTGCCCACATCTCTCCACTGAACCGAATATCAGCAAGCAACTGCCCACATCTCTCCATTGGACCGAATATCAGCAAGCAACTGCCCACATCTCTCCACTGAACCGAATATCAGCAAGCAACTGCCCACATCTCTCCATTGGACCGAATATCAGCAAGCAACTGCCCACATCTCTCCATTGGACCGAATATCAGCAAGCAACTGCCCACATCTCTCCACTGAACCGAATATCAGCAAGCAACTGCCCACATCTCTCCACTGAACCGAATATCAGCAAGCAACTGCCCACATCTCTCCACTGAACCGAATATCAGCAAGCAACTGCCCACATCTCTCCATTGGACCGAATATCAGCAAGCAACTGCCCACATCTCTCCACTGAACCGAATATCAGCAAGCAACTGCCCACATCTCTCCACTGAACCGAATATCAGCAAGCAACTGCCCACATCTCTACACTGAACCAGAGGTGGAAGACAACCACTTCAGATATACTTCAGTCAAATCATCATAAAGACAATATGCCTGGACAATGTTCAGAAGTCCCGACCTCCTGACTGGACTTTTTGTACTGTACTGACTAAGTTTAACAAATTATTGTAGTTAGTAAGGTAGGTAAAACTACATGACTTACCCAGCTGAGTAAGTTCTTGTGTCTGTACAGATAATACATCGTACAATGTCTGTATGCTCTCTGGCTACATATAGAACTTTGTTCACATTGATTACATGACCTGATTCCTTGTCTGTAAGAACAGAAGTAAAATACACTGTACATAACAATAAAGTTTTCTTTATACTAGAAATTAAATTTTGAGATAAAGTCTAATAATTCATTCAATATGGATTGTGATGAAAACACACAATACTTGAAGCACTCCTGTGTCTACTTCTAAGCATGTAAGTATTGCTGTCTTTGAATCATGTGCTATCAAGACCTAGACCAGGTTCAAACTTGATAGAGACCTAGACCAGGGTCAAACTTGATAGAGACCTAGACCAGGGTCAAACTTGATAGAGACCTAGACTAGGGTCAAACTTGATAGAGACCTAGACCAGGGTCAAACTTGATAGAGAACTAGACCAGGGTCAAACTTGATTGAGGTCTAGACCAGGGTCAAACTTGATAGAGACCTAGACTAGGGTCAAACTTGATAGAGACCTAGACCAGGGTCAAACTTGATAGAGACCTAGACCAGGTTCAAACTTGATTGAGACCTAGACCAGGGTCAAACTTGATTGAGACCTAGACCAGGTTCAAACTTGATAGAGACCTAGACCAGGTTCAAACTTGATAGAGATCTAGACCAGGGTCAAACTTGATAGAGACCTAGACCAGGGTCAAACTTGATAGAGACCTAGACCAGGTTCAAACTTTATTGAGACCTAGACCAGGGTCAAACTTGATTGACACCTTCACCTGGTTCAAACCTGAACTACTTCTCAAGAAGTAGACTAGGTTTCATTCCTCAAATAAGCATAGAGCTGATGACACCTAATATTGAAGTATATAATAAATTAAGTTTTTATTAACATTATGCAAAGATAAACAATAACACTTCTATCCTTGGTAGATGAATGAAATTTACACCTTTTACTGGAGTTTCCAATCAATAATGTAAACACTCGGAGAATAAAACGAGTTCAAAATAAAACGATACTTTCAAATTTTAATTGTTATATTAGCAATGAATATTATCTGGACTATGAATTAAATATTTAATGAATTTATTTTGCAACAAAATTTTGTCCTAGTCAAACAAAATCATATTCAAAGATATACACAACATTTAATTGACAATTTCAATAGCTATACTGGTATTTGGACCCAAGTACGTAAAACATTTAATTAAAAAGTGCACATAAATTTAACATGTAAACTGTGACAAGCATTGATCTAGAACTACAAAGCATAATGTTGATATACACGTATATCACTCAAACATACCAGGGTATACACAAAGCAAATTGTTTCAAGAAGGATGGACACATTTTACAAATGAGAAGAGGAGCAGCTGACCTACAGCCCATCCTCGGTACACAGGCTATTCATAAAATATATGATACCCTGGGCAAACTGACTGTAAAAATCTTGTACTCATGAATAATTAATGAGGTAAATCCAGCCGCTTGATTGGCCGCATGACATATCATGCGATATGGAAATTGCCGAGGAGTTATGGATGAAGTTGCGGTTCTGAGCAATAGCTCTTCACAAAGGAGATTTCTACTTTTTTGTTAACGTCCATTTTATTGGTCGAGAAATGCTATTGCTAGCCAATTTGCCCAGGGTATCATTTATGTTATGAGTATCCTGGGTACAAAGGACGCCAACAGCCATGACAGAGACAGATAGTCAGTAGTTGAAGGAGATGATAAATGGCAGCATTGAAAGAAAGTTCAGTAAACAGATATATCATGTCTAGGTAAAATCAGTTCATTAAAATACAGTGACACAACTTAAGTAATTGAATAAAGTACAATCACATTTATTAAAATGTGGGTCCGTAGTAAATAGGGCTGCAACAATTAACCAAATTCAATTATTTTTGGGGGGGTTTTCTCGTGGTTTGGTTCTGTATTGTCTTACAAATATTTGGTTTGGTACGTCAGATGACATCTTTATTCCTGAAGCAGTATTCTATTCAATTATTGTGTAAACAATGTTGATTGATCGTTATTTGCTAAAACATGTTTTCATTGGTTAACTACTTCACTAGTTGTTTGAACTATTCTCAAGTAAATAATAATGTACTGCACTTACTTTCATCCAATGCATACACATGTATTCCTTCCTTCACTCCACAAACAAGCTGAAATCTACGCAAATTTATGGCCATACAATAAACAGGAACACCAATCTGAAATACAGAAACATTTGCAGCAATAAACAAAACAGAAAACAACAAGGTTACATTTTAAATCCAGGAATTACAGATCAATTTTATATATTTTATTTTCTACACAGAATTATGAGGGAGGCCGATCCGAACCTTTGATACTAATGAAGTTTATTGACACAATTTTGGTATATGTTCACCATGGAAGGTACAGACCAGACTCCCACATGTTACACCTTCTCTTTATGTATATGAGCTGTGCCACGACAAATCCTGTATTAGTGACCAATACGTCCATTTTCAGGTTTTTAATTTTCTAATAGATATATGTTTCAACTTTCATTTAATACCAGAAGTATTAAAATTGGACAACTACTTTTCTTTTTATATTATAGCAATGCCAATACAGTGTAAACTGTCGTATCCAACATCGGATGGTTCCGGGTAAAATTGTTGGATATAACAGGTTGTCGGGTAAAATTGTCGGATGTAACAGGATGTCGGGTAAAATTGTCGGATAAAAAGGTTTTCAGCAGTTTTGGAAAGAGGAAGTTGAAATGAACGTTTATTGAATACCAAAGCAAATACTAGTTGATGTGATACCTCACAGATGTAAAACTTTATTCAGTAAAGTTGTGAAATGGTTAGTAACATAATTAATAATGAAACAGTTCAACATTAAATGTACATGTATACAAATGAACATGAATAGCATGTTGCAAGAAAGTCCTCAATCAAGCTCATTTTCTGTTCTAAACTAAGAATGTTCCTAATCCTCTTAGGTGATGGCACATCTGTGTCACTGTAATGTCTTTTTCTTGGTGTAGCCATTTTGCAATGTGTGTGGAAACAACATTTGAACGTATAATGCAAAACACTTGAACAGTTTATGATTTTAACATTTTATTGTGATATTGAACACAATTATAGACCCTATTCATCATTAAGCAACAGAGCAACCAAGATCAACAGTTTTCCTTTTTTAATTGGATAACAAAACTCGTACAAAAGCATGCAAACAATAAGTGATTATTTTTCAAATGTATATCGGTATGGTATAAATTGCATTCAAAACCATGAACACGACAACAATTATATTCGATAATTATTTATACCAGTAAACATTTAACCTAATTGCTATACGCTTGCAGTTAAGGCAATTATTTACTGTAATTTTAAGTGTCAGATATATAAAAGGTGTGAACACATGTGTTGTATGCTAGCGGGACTGCCAATTAGTGTCGGATTTTGGGACTCTCAGTTTATCGTTATCAGCGGGTTTAGGTTATATAGCAGATTTGCCGGGACTGACTAGATATGTCGGATACCTCAGTTTATCGTTATCAGCAGGTTTAGGTTATATAGCAGATTTGCCGGGACTGACTAGAAATGTCGGATACCTCAGTTTATCTTATCAGCAGGTTTAGGTTATATAGCAAATTTGCCGGGACTGGCTAGAAATGTCGGATACCTCAGTTTGTCGTTATCAACAGGTGTCGATATTGGCAGTTTGCACTGCAGAACAAGATTCAAAAGTAAGCTACAAAATGATGATGTCACGTCAGAATGGCTGTGAACAGGTGTAAGAAATTTCTGTACTAATCCATGTAAATTTAGGCACAATCTCTTTTCTGAGCTTTTCAAAGAAAATGCTTACAGCATGAAAATGCACCTGACAGTGCATTAAGTATAACAGTAGCCAACACATTCGTGACTTTTGTCCAATAAATGCACCGAAAAACAACTCAATACATTTGGAAATTTAACGGACCAGGCAAAATGTTCATGCATTTGCAGTTAGATGACAACCCTATAGCAGTGAAAGTAGACCCACAGATAAATGAAACAATACTTACAGTTATTCTATCATATACGCCACCACCAGACGCCCAGGCAATGATATTTCTGTCATTTGCCGAGGATAACATTAATTTTGCATCAGCCCTGTAATAAGACAATGTATGACCAATATAAAAAATATATTTCTGGGGAAGATCAGTCATTGTTATCATCTACAAAACATGATCAGTTGTATAGCTTATTTACCAACACTGTCATGAGGAGACCTGTGTGGGCGAGGCCCTGGGAAGAGTGTTAATACCAAAACAAATTATTAGCATGAATTGATGCGTTAGGCAATTAGGAAATAATTGCTAGATTACAGTATGAGTGGATTCTTTGTAGAATAAAAAGTTTGCCTATCAGCAATTTCAAATGTTTTGCGTGCAGAAATATCAGCATATCCCCTAATGATTATTGTTAAATTCAACAGTAAAGAACACAAAAAACTGTAAATGAAAAAAATTACACAGGCCAAAATTTTGCTATCTTTCAAAAATAACTGGCAATGATTTCCAAGTCACAAAGTTTACCACTTAAACAGCATCACCTATCTGTTTCATAAAACTGTTTCTGGCATAAGTCTTTCCAATGCGTGTCACCATGATGGAAAAAGTAGGACGCAGTGGGTGGGAACATAATAAAGTTATAAAATCATTATCTCATCACCGGTTTCATTCCAGATATCACTCTTAATTCATTTTTTTTAAAAGGTGAACAAGACATTTATAATGAAATCCTATCAAAGAGGTTTCAATGTGTTCTCAGTAGAAAAAATATACATCAGAGAGTCATCAGTGTAACAGAGAGTCATCAGTGTAACAGGGTCATTAGTGTAACAGAGAGTCATCAGTGTAACAGAGAGTCATTAGTGTAACAGGGAGTCATCAGTGTAACAGAGTCATCAGTGTAACAGAGAGTCATCAGTGTAACAGAGTCATTAGTGTAACAGAGAGTCATCAGTGTAACAGAGAGTCATCAGTGTAACAGGTTCATTAGTGTAACGAAGAGTCATCAGTGTAACAGAGAGTCATTAGTGTAACAGAGAGTCATTAGTGTAACAAAGAGTCATCAATGTAACAAAGAGTCATCAGTGTAACAGAGAGTCATTAGTGTAACAGAGAGTCATCAGTGTAACAGAGTCATTAGTGTAACAGAGAGTCATCAAAGTAACAGAGAGTCATCAGTGTAACAGAGAGTCATCAATGTAACAGAGAGTCATCAATGTAACAGAGAGTCATCAGTGTAACAGAGAGTCATTAGTGTAACAGAGAGTCATCAGTGTAACAGAGAGTCATCAGTGTAACAGAGAGTCATCAGTGTAACAGAGAGTCATCAGTGTAACATAGTCATCAGTGTAACAGAGAGTCATCAATGTAACAGAGAGCCATCAGTGTAACAGAGAGTCATCAGTGTAAAAGTTGGTACTGAGAACCCAATCTTTAATTATAAGTTAAGCTGGCCAATGTAGTAATCCCATATATGGTTTAACATTTAACAATACAGTAGATGTTTATCTGCTATGATATATTACTTCAGTGCCAATACGTGATTCATACTTTTAACGACTTTACTAAATCTGATTATTATAAATAATAAGATATTACGGTCAGAGGTAAACAAACTAATTAAAGCTGAGAAAATCTAGACAAGTTTCAGTATGTTGAAAACAGAAAGAATTTTACAATCCAGGACAATGAACTGTGAAAACTATTGGGTAATATTTGTACTATATATATGTTAATTTAATATCCACAAGTTACCACAAGGCCGAAATTAAAATTAAGTTTGTTTGCCCTTTACCGACCGACCCGAGATTTGGCCGCAGACTCAAAAAAAATTATTGCAAAATTCGGATTTTTTTTTTAAATATTGTTTTAAACTTTTATTTTTTTTGGGTTATAAACCCGACGATACACCATTATGTCACACTACGATGTGTGCAGTTTGTTCTTCTTAGTTACAAAACAATGAATATTATGTTTGCCTTATGATAATTTCCTCTCGCTAGAAAAACTTTGGAACCCAAAGTTAGAAAAAAGTATGACACAAAAATGGTCATAGTTGGTTGCCCTTATAATATTTTCATCAACCCATATTGAGGAACTGCAGTAAAACCTCAATAATAAGACCACCCTTGGTACCATTGAAAACTGGTCTTCTTATTGAAGTGGTCTTAATATTGAGGTTGAATAAAGAGTAAAACTGTAAATATAGACTTTCAAATTGTGTTCTTAATTTGGAGGTGGTCTTGTTATTGAGATGGTCTTTAAGTGAGGTTTTACTGTACATGCATTTGGAATTCTTCTGACAACATTTGCATTGCCTGGCCTCTGTCCTTTTTCTAAGAATTAACAGATTATTTCAACAAATTTATAGATTTCAAGTGTCAACCAATAGTATGCTTTCTAGCTTTTCAATGATGGTCTATACAAACAGTTTAATATCTGGACATAAATGGGGACAGTGGAAGATTGTTATCACTCACCAATACAGAAAGTCAGTAATCCAACCTTTATGTTCACAAGCCACTGAAATCTGTTTTCCACTCTCTGATTCCCAGGTCTTAATCACACCATCTGAAATGACAACAGATATAGTTATGATAAGTTAACATTTCAGCCAATGCTGTCATGATTTCTCCTCATATATGAAGGTTACAGTATGGACAAAGTGGCCTTTTCCTTCTTTAAATATAGCCTCTACGAAGTTGGTTTTATGTGATTTTCTTGTAGAAAACAGAGCAACAAAGGCCCTTAATCCTAATGTGAAAACTCATAAACACTGTGCTGTTGGCCAATACTGAAATACTAACGGACACACACATGCGTACATACACCAAACAGCACATTTATTGATGCATTAGCGCAAGTGTGCATTATATTATTTACTTGCCTATTGGACATGACTGCAGTTTTATCATTTATAGATATTGAAACCACTCTTCTGGTAACATTAACTGTACATAGCTTAGGTTATTTTGTTATACATTGTAACCTACTGACATTAAATGAATTTTGATCTTAAATATTTTATTAGTATCCCTGCGGCACACCCTGGACAAATCATTGACATGTGCATTATAAAGATTGCCCTTTGGCTACCACACCCTTAACCACAAAATGTCGGCCCTTACTAAGGTCAAAGTTTTAACTCATATGATAAAAATAGGGACAGTAGACGATAGAGAGAAACTGAGAAAGCAACGGTAACATTAATTATAATAATGACTTTATTTAAAGAGGCAACACAGTTGGACAAGCCCAGTCTTCCCTGTGAGCCTCTGGTAACGTGGATACCGGCACAAGCGATTGTTTACTACCCCTCCTTATTCTTCAAAACCTTTGTTAAGGTATAAGACACAAACATAGAATAACTCTGACCTTACGTAAAACAAACATTCAGCATAATGATCAGTAGCTTTAGACTCTATAGGATTTATATGACCAAATAATGGATTACCACCATTATTTAACATTGCCACAAACTATTATGCCCTTTGTGATCCTGTAAATAGTATTTCATACTCAACAGTTAAATTTGACCTCCATTACCGTATACCATTAATACCCTAGTTGCTTATGTACATAAATGAATGTTTATGATTGACAGTTATCAGTAATACATTATAACAAAGTACTTTCAATTTTCAGTAAAAATAATGAATGGCACATTCAAATATCAAACAGCAGTTGGTATAAAAATACTTGACACTCATCTATTAATTCATAACAGGATCAAATTTAATACAATATGCCATCTATGAAATTCTAACCTGTCATTGTTTACTTGGACATATAACTTAATTATAAAACTTTTAAAACTACTATTTCTAACAATAAGTCAATACTTTACAATTAATATGGCTGACATCTATTGACAATGCTATTTAAGGTTGTGGTACGTATGTTTTTAATTTTTAACCTGTGACAGGTGATATAATGATTCTGCCACATTGGTCAACATTGAAATCTGAATCATTCCAATTTTACATCAATGAAAAAGAACACAGGCAATTGGAATCATTTTTTACTTACAAAACAGTTACAAGACACTTTTATTATTAAAAACCTGAAACATTTTTTTTAATTACAATAGCATTGATTTCACACAACAGGGCACTTTTATCATTAGGCCACTTATGGGGCCATTTATGGGAACCATCCTCCATTTAAATAGCATCCTTTTTACCTGAAACTTCATCTCACAACTAAAAATATTCTAACAATTTCGACTGGATCTAATCTTCATTCCTTTTATATGTAACACATTCTTTTATTTGTCAAGAAATCATAATTGGTTCAAATGATTTATATAAGTAAAATCCAGCTAAATAAAATATGGCTCAAAGGCCCCCCCCCCATTCTGTTTATCTGTAAAGGTGAACATGTCGTGCCCGCCAATTGTCAAGAGAATACAGTTATACATTGCTATACAAATCTAATACACCCATTTTTTGCTTTTGACTTCTAAGTGTGATCTTGACCTTTGAGCTATGTACTGGAATGGTATAGGTCTTGCACAACACATGAGGTCACCATGGTGAACATTTGTGTTAAGAAATTTGAAAATCCTCCCCCCAAATAAATGACAGTGAAATATTCCGGACAACTTTTCAAGATGTTTTTGACTCATTTTGTTAATGTATGACCTCCAAGTGAGACCTTGACCTTTGAGCTACGAACATGGGTCCTGTACATGGGTCCTTTGCGCAACACATAATCTCAGCATGGTGAACATTTTTGACAAGTAATTTGAAAATCCCCAAATAAATGACAGTTTTATGGTCTGGACAAGATATTTTAGACCCATTTTCGACATTTGACCTCCAAGTGTGACCTTGACCTTTGAGCTACAGACATTGGTCTTGCGGGAGTAATGGAACCAGTCCAAAAGAGCAGTCTGGTTCTTTGCATGAACTGCTTCATAAAACTGAGTTACTGGTATTTATGGTACTGTAAGAAACTTTAATCAGGGCATATCAAATACTTTTATTTCTCTAAATTGAATTGAACAGAATCTAAAGTTCCTTACTGATGACTAGACAATGATTGTTACTGTTTTTGCATAAGAAACAGGTAACATACAAAATATAACATTATATTTTCCAAACGAGTCCAACTTATCATACAGCTCATAAATTTGTCCGGTCAGGAGTATATAGTTGAGAAATTTCAGTGTAAACATATATTTCCTGTTCCCATAAAAAAGACTCACTCTCTTTGGCAACTGCTGGTAAGTAAGTTATCTTTCAACGCAGATTAATTATATGGTATATAAATTGATAAAACATATTAAGAAGAGTTGATATGATTTTCAGTATATTTGAATCAATTAAAATAATACAATACTATAATAACACTAACTAACTCAAGAAACTGTTCTTGAAAGATTTATTTTTAAGATTAGGCCAAACGAAAAGAAATTTGGTTTACTAAGTACCATAGCCAAAAATATTAACGTAAGTAAGTAGGTAGGAAAATAGTTTTATTTTAACACACTTGGTGGTGATAATATTAACAATGGTTTTGCATGATTAATTTGGTAGATTTACATACTTTTAGAAACAAAATGGAACAGAAAACTGCTGACTCTGTCCTTGAAGAGATTTAAAATCAGTTGAGGAAGATTAAGTCGTAGTAAAATTATTTCTTTTGAATGCATCAAAAATTTCAGGTTAGCATAGAAAAACTTTAAAGCAGCATTACATTTTCTTTCTCTCTTCTAAGACGGCTATATGGTAGTTTGAAACTACCCAAATTACATTTCATTTTACAAAAAAGATCTTCTGTAAAAGTTTGAAATTGACATGTTTGGAAACCAAAAGTAGCTGATTTTAGTCATCAAAACGAAAGTAAGGATTTTGAGAGATTGGAGGATTTGCTAATTTGTCGTTTTAATAATGAACATGGAATAACATACGGTTTCATTACATCAGAAAAAAAATTCATACGTGTTTTCATATCCGAAATTGTCACATTTGACATTTTATGCCTAAACTACTACTGGGACATTCTTCCAAGAATGTCGGGAGTTACATGTCTTATTTATTGCAAGTTCTGTCAATTCAGCGAAATGAAACATATTTTGTCTGTAAGAATATCATTCCTTACCAAATTTTAAAAAAAAAAAAAAGTTTTTTAAATACATTAATTACATAAAATATGGAATACCGCTTTAAGGTCAGTTAGGTTACATAAACCGTTTTTTCTCTGCCTTTATTGAATTTATTTACAAGCAAGCCAGTCAAGCAGTGCAGTAGTTCAGGTATGGGAGAATACTACATACATCTTAATATAGCCAATAATCTATGACAGGCAGGAGGGATTGTCTGATAAGCCAAGATTTATTGTAATTACAGTTAACCCATGAACTTTAATGAATGCAGGCTGCCAATTTATATTGATACTAAATAAATTATACGACTAATGTGAAAATTCTGAATAAGGTACCTCGACATCATACAAAGCCAGATTTTAATGGTAACACCAATCCTTACAGATGAAGTTTAATAACATTTCTGATAAATTAGTTATATCAGAGAATCAATTTTAGCTTTAAAACATCAGGAAAAAAATTGTGCATAACTGAGCATACCAGTAGTTGTAAAGTGTGCAATAAATTAGTTAGATGTCACATTTGTATATTATAGCAACTGTATAATTTTCTTGACATGCCATTCAATATAATTCCAAGGCATTCTGCAGATTTCTTTTCAATCTCTGGTATAGGCCCGTGAAGTGATAGGTCACAGGTGGGGGCTATTAGCCTACTACCCTCCTAATGGAGATTTTTTCATGTAAAACTTATAAATACTTGTCTCTGGATGAGTTTAAGAGTGTTTGACAAAGAAAACATTCATCTGTTATATATCTATCATATATAATATATATATGAGGAGAAAACATCATACCAGATAAATAAATTTACTATATACATTTAACAGGACAAAACAGGACTCAGGGCCCTAAATCCTCCATTATTGGGACTGAATATCCGCTCCATTCACCCATTAAATTTGTATCTTCCCCCAGTCAAAGATTTCTCCTGGAGCCAAAAAACTGGAAAAAGTACTATTTAACTACAAAACTATGATTTCCTGACAAGTAGATGTAATATGTGTGGAACTGCAAGATGATTATTGTATGTCTACACTAACCTTGACTTTGACCAGAAAGATGTAAAAATATCCCCTGGTTTACATGAAATCCCCCATATCAAGAGCTGAGATCCCCTTTCCCTAAAGTAGAGTGATGCCCATGGTGTAACTTTGTAAAACTATCTTTTAAACGGTCACAGAATATTCAAGCTCTGTGGTGTCTTTCATAATGGGATAATAACACTGAACAGGTAAGGGGAAGTCAATGAATTATAACATGATACAGGGTTTATTCACCATTTTGGGAATGGATCAGGAATGATTGGGAACATTACCATAGCAACTGTCTAAAGTGGGAAAATTTTAGGCAACATTAATGGCTTTTTGGAATTCGCATTTCTTACATTCGTGCTAATGAAAATATTTTTGTATTTGACATTATTTGCAGTAAATATGACATTTAACTCCAAACTCCTTCCACAATATTTCCTTGTCACTGAATAACTCAAGGCATAAACTGTCGAATGTGACCATTTCTGACATGAAAACATAATTGAAAAACTTCCTTTAATGTTATGAAACCTAACGCCATTCCCTGTTTGTAATGAAAATGATAAATGATAACATCCTGTATGATTTGTCAAAATCTCTGCTATCGGTTTAGAAACATGTAAATATCAAACTAACAGAATATCTTTTTAAGGAATGAAATACATTTGTGTGGTTGGAAACTACAATGGCAAAGCCATTTGAGAAGAGAAAATATTATGTGATGCCACTATAATTTAAAAAATATAAATATTCCACAGAGTAAACATTTGTCATCCCTTTACTGTAGGGAGTAAAATCAAAGTGATATCTAGCCCAGTATATATTTGGAAACCCACATAATATCCTCTCATTCCGTGAAAGAGCTAGTTTCGGTGACTTTTTGATGCTAGCGAAATTGAATTATGTCATTCAATTCGCATGTTTCTGTGTAAACAATCGGCACTTCCAACTGCAGATGACAGATAAGCTCAGATCAATAAATATTTGTCAAAAGCAGGTAAACTTACACCATGACTGTTAACATCCAGCAAGAAAATAAAATGCTAATATTTTAACACTCATGCCATAATTATCTATTATATCACCGGAACTAGGAACAAAACAATGTTTTTTTTTAATTTGCAAAGGTGATGTAATTACTAGAGCAATTACCTAGGTGCTTGCATGCATTTATGAGGAAATTCTATGCAAACAATTTGGAAAAGTTTGATCTTATAAGGTATGCCAAAAATGTTATATAAATTTTATTGCTGAATGCACTCTGAACACAGATTCTTACCCCACCGGAATTAGGGTACCTCTAGCCAATCTAATATATATTTGTATTTTTACACGGATATCGACTTTCTGTACATCACTGAAGTAAATCGAGGGAAAAAAGTGGACCAAATGTGGGGCTCGAACCCAAATCCCCCTAATCACAGTTAAACAAACTACTTTATGAATAGTAATAATTTGTTTTGTCCATGTGCAATTCTCGCGTGGAGGTATGGTGGAAATTGTGACTTTACACCTATGAAGAAAACTGTGTTCTTTATTGGAAAACATAAAAAAAAGGTTGGAATGGGTTGAATTAGATAGAGTATCTATTTGCAATGCTCAACAATACGGCAGCCATGCAAACTGTTGACAGTTGAGCATTGCAATAGATACCCTAGCCGAGGAAAGTTTAGGGGCAACTACAGATGACCGTTTCCATTCAGGCCACCATTCTCTAGGAACAGGGGAGGATTCAGTAGAGGTTATGAAAATGACTGGTTTGAAGTGACAGGCATAACACAAAATTGAACCTTCAAGTGTTTAGTGATATTGGGGCTCAACATGTTTTAGAATGGATACATAATGGTGTAAAGTTTCCTTTTAGGGAGGAAGATCAGGATTTTGAATTCCAAAATCAACAGTTTAATGTTAAAGAATCTCAGTTTGTCGAAAATGAATTAGAAAAATTGATATTGGGTGACCGGATCAAAAAGTATGACTATAAGCCAAAATGTATTTCACCAATAAACTGTGCTCAGAAGAAGAACGGAAATTTAGATTAGTGACTGATTTGAAGATACTTAAACTCAAAACTGTGATATGCATAAATACAAAAATGAAGGTATTTAGTTGTGTTATATCTACATGAAGAAAACCAGGAATTTCTGGGATTTAGTTTTCAAGGAATTTATTACAAGTGGTTGGTGTTGCCTTTCGGACAATTGTTGTATTCTGTATTTTTTGCCAAAACTCTGAGGCCAATTATCACTTACTTACTAAGCAGAGGAATTCCCGTATATGTATAATTATGTTGATGACTCTATCGTCCTAGCCCCAGGACAACATATTGAAAGGCAAAGGGCATTACTGCAGACGTTAGAAAAATTAGGTTTCACCATAAACTATAAAAAATTTCATGATAAGTAAAAGTGTACTTGGGACGAATTACTAACGATTCGCCACAATAACGACTCGCCACATAACAATTCGTCACAGTCGAATAACGATTCGCCAGTTTTTTATTAGGATTATAATGATAATATTAATGTTTGTTCTTCAAATGTGAACAAAATAATAATAAAATAATGAGGTTTACAGGAAAGAAACAAAAACTTATACTTTTTTAATAAATTTTTTGTATACTTTTTCAATCGTCAAAATAAAAAAAATTGGTTTTAAAGCGTACATTATATTTTCGAAAGTATTGTATTTCAGAGTTTTAATGTGTTTATTAAGTAATAACACGGACATATAAATGGTCTATATGATCGTGAAAATAAATAAAAGTTTCATGTTTTATTAAGTTCGAGAAGAAGGAGTAGTAAAATACAAAAAGGTATTGCGGCAATAATGGTCTTTGATCAATTAACGATAAGTGTAGTTAATTGCCTCCAAGTACATTCATGCTGATTAAGGCAGAAGAATTCCTTTAATCAGAGAGGAAATTTAGCAGTTTGTGAAAATATTTGTTATTTTGGGGAATTGTTATATTACCCTTGGGACATGTCATAGATAATATAGGGGATATTGCACCATTATTCGAATAACAAAGATAGAATAAATGTAAGTTGAAAAGTACAATTGGAATTACACTGAAAAAAACATATCTGTTACTAAGTAAAAGGTAAAGTTGGACAGATAAGCTAGAGTTAGATTAAGATAGTGTAAATGACTTGAAATGGTGGCTCCATTCAATTGATAAGTGAAGATAAATTGCAGGGTCGCGACAAAAAGGTGGCAGATGCTCTTTCAAGATCCAGATACGAGTAGAGACTACATCCCGCTCTTTTTCACTTATAATCTAGACCGAATATGGGGTCATCACAGGTAGACAATTCCATGTAGCTAGATCTGTATACATCCAGAATGGATGCATTTGTGTGCTGTATGCAAGTTCTATTATTCGTACCATTAACTTTCTAACCTTGAACCTGAAGAGAAATTCATCATGCAGAGTTGGAAACGGTATGTTTGTCAGTTGTTTCCAGATTAACTGTTACATTCTTTAGATGGACATGGTAAATTATGCTATATCGAACGATTTATCGACTTTACAACTTACCCTCGCATCCCATCAAAATTTCTCGGCGTGCAGGATTATAACCCAGCGCTGTTATTGAGCGTGTGTGGGTTTCCCTCACAACATAAAGTTTTTCCATAGCCATTTCGATAATTTCTTTTTAACTGTATCACATTATTTCTGAATGAAATTGGTTTAAATCCAGTTACGATTGAGGTTAGAAAATACTCGTTCTGTGTTTTCGGATTAAGCGGCCATGACAGTTTATCTTGACAACGTCATAAATTCCCTAATCAGTAGAAGGTTAAAATGCTTACGCACCGCCTACATACACTTAAACTCCGCCTTAATAGTCTTTCCCTCGTCACCAAAGTTGTCGTTCGTTATTTTGTGAATCGAAGACCTTTGGTCGCGCCAGAAAACCGTGATATTACCGATTTTATGTTCATTACAAGCACATCTGTGTCGTTTACAAAATTTGTTACAAAACTTCAGACAAAAATACCGGAATTATATCCATTGAATAACTGTGATGAAATGTGAAAAAGAGTTGGCAGCTAGGAAAGTACACACCACAACACAGGACCTCCTGGTAGAGCTCTGAGTAATGGTTATATTACTGGGTAATTGTTGAGTTCTGGTGGCTGTGTAATGTAAAATAAGGCATGAACTGAACAAGTTATAATAAATAAGAATTTAACGGACCGCAATATCATTTCATTCTGAAACACACACATATACGGTCCCTGTTTCATTCAAGAAGTCGGCCGTATTTTTTTCTTTGATATAATATCTTCAAAATTTTCATTTTGTATATTTCAGGTTTCCAATCTTTGGTTCGGCGACTGAACCCGAAGAGGTCAATGCTGAATGGATGATGTTAGACTATGAGGCTGGTCAGGGACCGTATATGACCGTTATAGTGTGTTCCAGGGCTGGTGAGTAAGAATTATATGTGAATTATGATATGTTGTACAATGACAATGTCCAAAATCATAGAATCAACAATATGTATTTAGCCATGGAACACACTATATGTCCCTGGTTGTGTATATATGAATTGAAATATATGAATGTTCCTTTTTTGTAGAACTGAACATAATTTATATAACAACTGCTAATATATATAACTTAATTTGTAATTAACATATGTTTGTGTTATATTTTGTTGTTTAGTTTAAACATACATGTACTTTATTTACATAATATGAACAACATAATAATAAAATACAATATACAACGTTTAACATGTTTGTTCAGTAGTTAATGTAAAAAGGATCAGACCGAAAGCCAATGACTTATATAGCTCTTCGCCTTAATATTATACATCATGTACATTGCCAACAGGTACGTAATTGGTTTAAGCACGGACATATAGACCGTATATGTCCGTGGTTTAAGTGATTGTAATGTTTACAAAAACGTTTAAACTCTATTGTAAGTATTGAAAAAATAAGCGTTTTTGAAAAAGAACTAAGAGAGCAGAAAAGAAAGGAGGGGAGAGAGGGAGCAAAGTGTAATGTTTAACAAGGAAGTTGTTACAAATGTTCGACTTATAGCGTAAAACGTTTGGTGTCTTCTATGTATACGTGGGTTAACCGAAAAGTAAAACTTTTGTATCAAGACGAATATTTATATGTTTGTAAGGTTTGATAAAAGAACATGCCTTTGGTGTCTAGATAAAGGATAATACAAGAAAAAATTGTCTGTTGATTCGAAATTACCACAAATACACATAGGGGAATCAATTATGTTTTTTAAAAACAAGTGGGATTTTAAGATGCTGCGTCCTGTTCTCAGTCGAGTATGAAGAATTTGGAGCCTCCTGGGGCCTAGATAGTAATAGGAAGGAAGTGTAGTGACAGTATTGTTAATAGAACGCTTAAAAATATTAAGATTTGACGATTCTTGGATATTGGAAGGTAGTTGGTTCCATGCTCGAATGGCTGATGGGAAAATTGAGTTATAAAAGTGAGTTGTTCTGCATCGAAAAGGGGTAAAGTCATATATAGTACGTAAATTATAGCGCGATGTATCAGGTCTACTTGGCAATGTTGCATATATGTTCTGGGGTGTAAGACCATTTTTTTATCTTAAAAATTAGTTTGTGTTTATCTCTTCCTTACTGCAGACATTTTGTTGTTTACAAATACAATAGTACACATTAAAGCATGTCCATGATTATAGATTTTTTTATTGCCATCTGTATCATGTTTGTCTATCATAAATGGGTAAATATGAAATAGTATTGATTTGTCAAATGTCATAATGTTATAAAGCTAATATATGTTTATGTATAATGTAAATGAATTTATTTGATGAATAAAAAGATTAAAAAATATATTTCTGTCTTGGTTTTGAGTTCCATCTATCGATAGACAACTTTGATAACTCCACAATTTGTTACCATTATGAAGATATTACCATCAAGTAAGTCTATCACTATATGAAATATCGAATATAACAACAAAAACAGTATGGATTTGTTACAGTTGTAGCGTTTTGTCCACTTATACGGTAGCGCAACAACCTGACTTAATATATGTGTCTCTTCTGCAGAGAACCTTCACAGCTGTAGCTCAAGAGACGCGCTCTACTCACACTTTACAGCTGTAGCTCAAGAGATGCGCTCTACTCACAATTCACAGCTGTAGCTCAAGAGACGCGCTCTACTCACACATAAACGTGCTCTACTCACACTTCACAACTGTACCACAAGAGACGCGCTCTACTCACTCTTCACAGCTGTAGCACAAGAGACGAGCTCTACTCACACTTCACAGCTGTAGTACAAGAGACGCGCTCTACTCACAGCCGTCTCTCTCAAGAGACACACTAAGTACAGTCTCTTCTGAAGAGACGGACAGAAATAAACGTTCTAAAAACGGCAAGCAGTTTTTCACAAGAAGCTTTTTAAAGTGTTTACTCTCCGTTGCAATGGCACCAGACTTCTGGTTGGAAAAATACCTGATATTCAATTACTTGTTTATTGAAATGTAGGTTATGAAACTTCGTGTTTCTGCTGATTTGCTCATTGACAACTGTTACCATGGCAACCAGAATTATGGGTGGAATGGAATTCCTTTAACAATTTTTGAAGGGGGGGGGGGGCACATAAGGATTATTTCTGTGAACTTTGGCCAAAGTGTGTCCACACAGACGGACAACGGACGGTGAGTGATCACATTAGTCTATATCAATTATTGATAATAATAATTGTATATCGTACATGTCATATCTGAATCGAAGATGTCTTGAATCCAGAACTATACTTCAATTGATACTACTCGTCTAAATCTCGAGGCCCGACCTCGACTCCGAATAAGCCAAGTCAACACCACTCTACTTTAACAGTTGACTTACAAGTTTTGCTACTCTACTACCTTTGCTAAAGGGAACAGCCTTCAATAATATGTTTGAGTCCTCTCATCTGGACACTTCAAGATCGAGGCAGAAAGACATGCAGCTTGCTATTCTATTGTTTTACGAACTGTATTGAATATTCTGTTAATACTTTGTCTTATACATGTGCAATTCTTTCACTTGATATAGTGTTCATGTTATTTTCTCACTCTTTCGGCCTACAGTAGCCAGCAGCTGCTGTCTTGACTTGTCCTGTAATGTATTCCATCTATAAAATTGTCCCTCCCCATATGTCCTCTTTAATTCTCCTTAGTTGTCCTTTATGGTCGACCAGGCCATTCCTTACGCCCCTGTTCACTTGCGTATTTACCATTGCACCTGCTCAGATACCTGATGTTTTATGGACTGTTGTTTTCCCGGAAGCAACTTATTCTCTCTTTCATTATATACGTACTCATTTTTCCATCTTACTGTATTTCTCCCATTTACATATATTGGGTTATTAGCAGTAAAATAATGGTTCAAATTGAGCGCCCAGTGTATCAAGGTAGAATGTGAAGAATTTAATTGCATGTCCTATAATGTGATCGGTTTCGTTTACATTGTATCACTAAATGTTTAGTACATGTGCACCTAGATACTTTAAATGTATCGGAGTGGGGCATGTAACTAACAAAATAGATGTTACACAAATTTGCCTGAAATTTATGATTAGCAGGAATATCTTGCATGGATAATAAACAAATCAAAAGCACTCGAATCCATTCCAGGCCGTTCCCTGAGCCTCTGTTCCCTTACGTATACATCTCGTATACCCCTGAACCTCCTCAGGTGCCTTATGTTTTATGGATTGTTGTATTCCCGGATATCTGTGTGGGGAGGCACTGTCTTATGTATGTGACGTTCCCTGTAGCATGCTTTATTGTCCTTATGACATTAGCCATGTCAACAGAAAGTATGGATCTGATGAAGTTTTTGTTGTTGTTTGTAATGAATCTTTGTTTTGTTTAACCTGAAAAAGAGGACGAATGAACCGAGACCTGCGCTTTTATAGCTTCCACTAAGTCACAATGGCCTAGATGTTTATGCACAGGATTACAAACTTTATTTTTTTACGACCGAGTACTAATGTACCGATATACGTAGAAACAGCGTAACACGTGTAAAAATAGAACACAGCCGTACTAACATGGTTTTGCTATTTGCATATCCATGTCCTACTTTCATTAGGTCGACAAGGGAGACAAATCGACCAATTACTACATCTAGTTGCCTGTCCTGACCATAAGAGCCAGTCTTATCTGTTTTACAACCGATTAATCTGATAAGAGTTAAGACCCCATGCTGGGAGATACCATGAAATATATATACACAGTAAGATTAATATCTTATAAAATTCTCCTTGTTAGAAGGTTTGGCATAATTATTATATATAACAACAGTTAAATGTTCATGATTCTATATAAATACATCGTTGCATAACATATTGGCTACATAATAACGTTGCGTTAATGTTGAGTTAATTCAAACAAATCATGTGATATTTAACTCAGAAAATACAATAAAATACATTTATCTCTTCCTCCCTTTCCTTCCCTTTTTAGCAACACTATTTTCAACTTCAGAAGCGCATACTCTCTCCTTGAACTGGGCATCGATCTCCTCCATTACCTCAACTATACGTCTTCTTTTCATTTCCCGAAGTTTGGATATTTTGTAGCCCCAATACTCTTAATCTTGTTTAACATAATGCCGTCTTACTCTCGACTTGTCATTATGAAACGCCTGTTCTGTTCTCTTTCTGGCCAGGAGGGCATCTTTCGTGATGTCGTGTTTATTTGATTTTGTCTGGTGAATTTGTTTCAGCAAATCATTATTCTTTTCTACCCCCTGCCCAGAAAACAGCGACAGATTCCCATATGTTGCCACAAAGCATGGCACTTGATATAACAGGCAGTGGAGGTAGGGCGTAATGTTTTTGGGTTGATAACCCTCTCTCTTCTTTTTACCAATTAACAGAAATAGTTCGATGAACTGTTGAATCCTCGTGAAAATTTCATTAGGAAGAGAATGGTTCGAATGAGTGATGACATCGTGGATATTATTAAATGACCAACAAAGCCGCTTGACCAGGTCGGTGGTGTCTTCATGTAGAAAAAACATTTTGTCAGGAAGGTGGCGCAGAAGTTTTTTCTGGTCACCGCCGGACAAAAAAGTCCAATCCATTTCCCCGGTTTTTGATGTCCATGTTTTAAAGTTAACAAGATTGCACGACTTTCACAAGTAACGCGACATTATCGGCAGCAGCGCCCGTAATTTTGGCGTAGTTGTCTTTGCTTTTAGCGTCCGTGATCAAATTTCTAACGAGAATATCCGTGACACGCAACATGAGATGAAGCTCATCAGGTATAAATTTAACCGGTTCAATAGTTAGAAGCGGGGTATGAACAACGCCAAATTTCTGTTTTGTTTTTGAACTTGCCAAGCGTTTCAGTTCCTCTTACGTTCTCAACTGTGGTGTAGAATAGTAGTAATTCATGGGTAAAGTTATGTCGCCTCTAATGGCTTTTCCTTCTTTACACCAGGAACAAGTCCCGAGGCTACCATTCAAACCGAGTAGAAGTTGGATAAATTTCATGTCCCCTCCTACGAAAAACTCAAGTTGGTAACTATGTCCTTCAACCGTTATTTCATCACTTTCATTGAGCTGGTTTATTTCGGACCAAAGTGGGACCAGTGATCTTTTCAGGTTGTCATAGTTCTCAGCACAGTTAACAACTGCTTTTGATTCAAATGGGAATTGCCTTTTTCAAAGTCTGTTAGCGAATAAGACACGACACCAAAGTTCGAGACACGGCTAACCCTGGTCCCATCACCCGACAATTTTTCAGTCGTAAACCAAATATTGTTTGCACAAGTTTGTATCTTTTCGTCGCAGCCGTCTTAAATTGTCTTGTGATCTGTTCCATCCATTAATTCCAACCCTAATGTTTGTTCTCTTTGATTCTCCTAGTTATTCCTTATGGTCGGCCAGGTCATTCCTTGTGCCTCTGTTCCCTTACGTATGTATCGTTGAGCCTCCTCAAGTGTCTTATGTTTTATGGATTGTTGTTCTCCCGGAGGTCTGTGTGGGTAGGCACTGTCTTATGTATGTGGCGTTCCCTGTAGCAACTTATGTTCTCTCTTGTACTCGCTTTTGCTACACGAGTCACTATGGTGCGTAAGCCATTCAAATCTAAAGTTAAATGTCAATAAATGTACGAAGTGTGGAAAGCCGAACTTTGTTTGTAAACTGGGGTGTTTTTTACTCAGCTCGTTGTAAACGCTTGACTGGGGATGAATAAATTCGTATTTCCTAAATAATATGCATCAAAATAAAATAAAAGATATATTGATTTGTAAGGGAGGGTTAAGTTGTGTTATAAAACAGCTAATTTGAGAGAATGTTTTTGGTTGCCACTGCTAAATGACGTCATATGTACGAGTAATTGACTTCATGACTTGGAGAAATCTTACGGATATAATGCCTCAATGATAAGTATTAAAGTCATTGCATAGAGAAGTGGCACACATAGGCAAACAATGAACAGCACAACACGAAACCATCAAGATAAACCTAACACATTTGACAACACAGTACAACACACTTTCAAAAGGGTTGGGTAATATAGTTTTAAGATACTCCTTGGCACACTGTCTGTTAGTTCCAGAGCAAAAGGAAATGCATACAAAGTCCCGAACATATTAAGTATAGTTTACAGATATAACTTCATTTAGTCTTTAAACAATAGTCTTATGTCCTAGTGTTCGGCGTGGAGTTTAAAAAGGTACGAACATCTCTCAACTGTTGATTTTGAAGTTGCAACTGTTATGAAAGTGTTCTAAAACTAGTATATTAAATAACTTGCAACTGCTGTGAAATTTAATTTAACATATAATTATATACAATTTATTTTAATTGTGTTTAGTTATCATATATATTTAAAAGAAAATTACCCACCGTTAAGTATGTTAGAAAAGTTGTTAAATATATCAGTTTAAATTGTTGATTTGAATTTTCTTTACCTCTAGTACCATCCCAGTCTTTAATAGACTCCCAGCATCTATTGCTGAGGTTCCTTTAAGAAGGAGCTATCTCGCCAACCCTTCTACTCTGGGGCCACATTTCTCTACTATAAGTAAATCTAGATGGTGGGGTTCGCATCCTAGAACATCCACGGAAGCCGGAGTGGTCAATCCTGATAACCACAGTCGGCTGGCTCACACTACTTTTATTTCTTTCTGTTATGAATTGACTGTGTGCATGTTCTTTTCCGCACAGCTTTTTTATCTGCAATATCCAATCTAAAATGGCTTACCTTTATCATGCGCCCCGTTGTCTTTAATCGTCAAGTTTCACATGACAATGTATTGACAAGTAGGTGAATATCGAATACAGTGTATATTTTTAGTTTAACATTCTATGCATATTTGATGAATTATTAGAATTGCTTTTCGATTTCCATTAATTAATTGCTCATTAATTAGTTTGTAGTCATGTATCACATATTTGCACTAAAGTAAGTATATATTTTTGGGAATTAACTGTTTGGGAATAGCATTCAAAACAAACAAAAACAAACCAATTAATATACAAAGTATCAATTATGCATGCATGGAGACTTTGAATGAGCAGTGAAGCAATTTTTCGGGGAATATTTCAAATTTAATGATTCAAAATAGGCAGATAATTCAGCCTCTGGTTATCTTTATGTGATCGACAGGATATGAAGATTCTTTATCGCCAACCTTAGTTGTTGGGACTCGATGACAATTACTGTAACAAATATGCAGCTATCAATATTTTGGCCTAGGGGAGCAGCGGGCTGACACAGCGGAATTAGATATATTTCACTACTTCCGGGCTTTGTTAAAATCTTACCAAAGTCTATTTCCCGGGACTCGGAATCATTTGGCTTGCCAAATTCCCACCTGTCGGGAATTGTCTTCTGTCTAAGGTCACGTGTATCCCCCACCCTAGAACAGAACATTGATAAGTGCATTATCAGCAACTTTGTAACAAGTTGATGCAACATATTATGCATGCTATTCGAGTGGGCGGACCAGATTTCGGTCAAAACTGATATATTATGATAATCAAAACACACAAACAAGGCAAATTACTGCAAAACAACATTTCAATCACATCAACCTAGATTTTCCCATGACATAATTAACCAAGCGTTTTTCGTGCCGCTGATCGTGGGTTAAAATTGCAGCTGAATCACAGGCGACATCATTCTAGATCAAACTTGTGCTTGGTCAGGAATACAAGTTTACCCTTGCACCTCCTCAATGCCTGATGTTATGTGGGCTATTGTTTTCCCGGAGGACTGTATAGGAAGGCATTGTCTTGTGTATGTGGCGTTTACCTATAGCAACTTATCGGTAGAAAAATATTATTTTATTTTATGAATGTCCTCATTCAGCCCTAACTATTTATTGAATTATCGTCGACAGTGGGAGAAGTTTGTTTATAGATGTAAGATAATCAGTAACTGACTGCTAAGTTAAATATGTTTGCTGCATTACGTAATAGACATATTTGTTGTCTATGTAGTTGGAAAAATACCGGATTTTCAATTACTTGTAAAGAATCAACCGAGAATTGTGAGTTATGAAACTTCGTGTTTCCACTGATTGACAACTGTCGTCTGGTTAATTATGAAATTGTCTATGTAATGTTGTCTTCAAATGAGCATAATGTGGTCAAGGGATTGGAATAAATAAAAATGTAGATATAGTCAAAACATAGAGCTGGTAAACGATATTTCAGTATCTTTTTGGCGCAGTCCAACTACTCTGGCGCAGCTATTTTTACCGATAAACCAAATTTTCTTTAGCTGAACAACGTTGATAACCTATGACATGAGTATAGTTTTGTCTTTTCTTTTACTATAGCAAAGTAATGAACAAAATTATTATGTGGTGTTATTTTTGTAAAGTAAGAATTTTGATAACGACAGAGGCGTTATTCTTATTACTGTAAATATGACCTGGAACATACTATATCTATAACGTTCATATACGGTCCCTGATATGACATGGCCGTATGAAAGCCTGATGAACATTATTGTATTTGCCTTAACAACTGCGTCTGAAAGTAGATCAATAGTATATTTCTCGTTTAAAGATCTTTTTGTTTACAGCTGAATGCTCATAGGTAACGTCAAGGCATACATAAACTGACAACCATACCCGGGATTTCGTATAAACATGGAAAACGTGCATCTAAGAGGGTATTGTTCGCTCGTCTCTCGTTCTGTGACACGGAAGGAAATGGTCGCTAATTAATACCCGATGTCTATAACCAGGACGGCCATAGGGATTAACTAGAGTATAAAAAGTCTCTGAAAATCATGTTCAATTATAAATATATAACCCATGAACGTCGATATAATGATTTTTAAATGGTGAAATGATGTTGTGTCTCAGATAGGAAAGATGTCGGAAACTTGTGATTGATGTGATTATCATGAATATGGCATTCACTGCATTTTTCCTGTAAACAATACACGCAATTGAATTACAAGACAAAACACAATGACACAGGCATTAAGGACGCTGTTTTTGCTGTTTTTTATGATTTAACTTGTTGATATAGATTCTATCTCCACCCATTACTCGATTAGAAACTCGTGCGAATTCACATTTATACGTAGAAGTTTTTTTTACGATTTTCAGAAGAATTGTTGAATTAAAATGAACAGTATTTTTTTACACAATGACACTTGAAACAGATTTTGATATCAAACTTGGTTTCGTAACGACGAATTGATTGTGCACCATTATCAATATTTTACACGTGACACACTTAAATGATCCGTTTGTTGCAATTAAAGTTTCAATGATTGGTTGTTAAATGTGTGATTTTGATAAACTTGCTAACAGTCGGCCATCTTGAGTATGATCGGGAAAACTCGTGTCACACACTACAACTCATCATGTAGAATATTTGTCAGAGGTTTCATAAACAACCTCCAAAAAACGTATAAGTAGTTCGCTATTCAAGTTTTTGAGGGGGAAATTCAAGATGGCCGCCAGTCGGTTTTCAGCATGTTGATTATTCGTTTGATGTTTCATGAAAATCCTTCAAACGCCATACTGAGAATTTGTCACTCCACAAGTTTTGAAAAATATCCAAGATGACCACCAGTCAGCCATCTTGAATGTGATCGGAAAAAATGCCACGCACTTCAACTCATCATGAAGACTATATGTGTGAATTTTCATAAAAATCTTCCAAAATTGTAGAAATTCGTTCAAATCGTTTTTTAGAAAATCCAAGATGGCCACCAGTACAAACCGATTCATTCATCATAAAGAATTTTCCCTTGAAAAAATCCTCCTAAAACTGAGGAAGGAGGTCGCGACGCTATGATTTCTTTAGTTTTATATAAAAAGTATCAGAAAATCATGTTCAATTATAAATATATAATTAGAACTTCTAAAATCACAGTTCACACGCCAAAAAAGATACTTAGGCAGCTAAGATAAGATATGATATGATAAGATTTATTTAAAGTTGGTATGATTTACAACAATGAAACATAATCTCATGCGAGCTTTTGAGCCGAATACGTACATTTGTAATTAAAATTGTCCAAAAAGGAAAATAGTAAGCTAGACATTGTATAAAGTTGGTATTATATGTCGAAAACTCGAATGAGGCCATATATCGTGGTATTACAATATTATTCAAATAATTGCAATATATCGCAATACAAAATTTGAGATCAACATCCATCCCTAGTAATTGATACACGAACAGTCATCTTACTGTCGCTTCTATAAAAAATTAACCAATCTACGTCGAGATTAGTATTCATTAATCGTTGTTATTTTGCGATCAGCCAAAATATCGTGTATTTAAAAATGCGAAATACACATAAATTGACGAACCTACAAATAAACAAATAAATATAGATTTAGGGACAAGTCAACAGCTCAGAAAAATAGGAGCGAAAATTTACACACCGCGATCTAATTAAACTTATTAACCTATCAATCAATAAAATACGTCATGTCCTTATATTAAATAAGTGGCGTTTTGTTGCACGTGTGTCTAAGTGCAATACATGTCAAAATCAGTCATATTTACAAAGGATCTATTTACATGTTACTTTGTAACAGCTCAAGAAGTTTATCTTTTTTTCTGATTCTAGTCACTACACCTAGTTTTTTTAGCTTTTCTTTGATTTCAAGTATTGAAAGTGCTTCCAGTGGTTTTTGAGCTTGTTCGGACCGAGCAAGATAATCAGAATGAGCATTTTCAATTTCCTGTTGAATGTTTCGTTTTTTGGCACTTAAGACTTCGAAAATACCCTTTTCCCAAAACTCCGAATTAGCCTTATTGTATGTACGTTTTTGCCTCGTGTATCCGGACAAAATTTCAATTCTCTTTCGTGTCACTAACTCGTCAAAGATGTGATTGGACTTATTGCTAGATTTTTGGTGGATGTGTTTTATTACATCATTTAATTTTTCAACCCCTTGGCCGCTATACGTGCCTTTCAATCATGGTGAGGACATGGACAACATAGCATGCATGTAAGGAGTGACTCGGTCGTAACCTAACCGGCCCTTCTTTGCCAGGCCCTGGAACGTGACCATCCGATGTCTGATCTTGAGAAACAAGTCGCCCGAGTCACATACCTCATGAGTGATAATCTTATGTATATTTCCAAATTCCCTCCAAAGGAAAACAACATCATCATGAGTGTCATTGTGAATTGTGAACAACAATTTATTAGGGAGGTTTGTGATTACTTTTTTGTATTCATGACCAGTCAGTGATGTCCATTTAAGATCAGAAGAACCTTTGTCAATCCAGGTACTGAACACGCCTCCACAGTCTCTAATTTTATTAACCAAGTCTGACAAATGGTAGGGCTTTTCACCTTTGACTTCCAGTTTTGAATCTAATTGTCTACAGTCATCAATAAGGTTTGAAAGTAGAACATCAGACACCCTCAATAAGAGATGCAGTTCATCCAGAACAACATTGTTTGGTTCAATATGAAGCAGGGGTGGATGCACGAAGCCAAATTTACCAACAGAAGAATTTGTTTGTAATGATTCGAGTGACATTTTCTTGTCAGAAGTCTCATAGTAATTTTGTTTCTTGGACATGTCTGTTCTTTCAGACTTACTGACAGAACACCATGGACATGCATATGTAGCAGTTGACCCTTTTAAACCTAGACACAACTGAACAAATTTCATGTCACCACCAAACACAATGTTTACGGGGAATGACTTCCCATTTTCAACAACACCCTTTTGTACTAACTCATTGATCTCTCGAAACACGGGTTCACATGTCACCCTCAAGTTCTCATAACTTTATCCTTAAAGAGTGTGTATTGTGTCCCTTTAGCCTTTGTTGATGTTGTTTTTGTTTTATCCAGTAGAGAAACATGAATATGTAAAGTAGCCAGAACGATCTGTTTTGTCCAACTATTTAGTATATTTGAATGACTTAGCAGCAGAAATAGTTCACGTCTTGAGATGCTTCATATAAATTCAGATATGAATAAATTAAGTATCTTCAGTCCTTGCGAATTGACATGCGTATGCATATGAACCTCAGTAAAAACACCTAGGTGGGTTCAATCTATCCATCTATTTCTCTTGACTATTTAAAAGTAAAGAATCAATACAGGATTTTCCTAGGTACAAGAGAGTCCACTACAGAAGCATGTGAAAGACGTTGAACACGAAAGCGCGTAAAGAACTTAGAACCAATATATGACCAAGATAAACCAGGTCTGGCGAAAACGGCGGCCAGGGCAGAACTTGAACGTTAATTTGAACCAGGAACTCAGACGTTATTCTAGTTGAATGTGTTCTGAAATAACGTGACGTCTCGATAATCGCGAAGAAAGAGCACAGTGCACGGTTCCAATATTTCGATACTGATCTTGCGTCCATCGTAGATGCCGACGACACCACAACTCTTTAGTGTTAATACATAACCCCTGCGCGGATCATGGGCTGAATTTGCGGCATCTAACAGGCTTCAACGCACCTCAGATCGACTAATGCGTTGCTGGTTATATCCCTTTGTTTCCTGTGGAGTACGTCTTGCTGTTTGAAAGTTTAAGGACATCATGCCAGTCTTCTTGGTGGGACGTCACTCTTCGGCGTCCTGGACGCCAAACATTTTGGTACTTTTCATTGAACACGAGTATACACTTATTTCCCTCATAGCTACTTGTTTAAATGTTACATGTATGTGTGAACGAAGTCGTAATAAATTTGGCAATGATGACCTTGCTTAAGTTCTAACTGTATTGGATCCGTACTGGTCTTCATTCCAAAGGCAATTAAAACTGATATGTATTTTAATATACAATGTACAATACTTTACGGACTTAATTCTTATTTGTGTATTTGTGAAAAACAAATGTATTTTACTCTGTTTTTCAAACCCAACAATTTTAAATTTATCATTATTTTTTTGGGAACGGTCCCAGATTTAACATACCGCAATTCCGACAGTCGCTATTGCTCTTACGCGAAACTCAATAACCGCCGCGCATTTATACAAAGTAGTTCCTGGGGAACACGATAATGTGAACAATTTGCGATACATTTCATTTCCGTTATTTCTATTTATAACTGTCGCGTGATTTTGATAAAACCAAAAACACGCTTGATTTAATGGTTTTCATAAAACATAATAGACTACATGTACTTGTTAACTGACTGAAATATAGACTCATTAATCATTTTTGCGGAGGACTTTACGACTGTAGCATTCATAAATGAAAACATGTATATTTAAATACCGGCATTGGTGTTAACGAGGCACTTACTGCTTTTAAACAAATGAATCCCGGTCGCAGTGTTGGGCCTGATGACCCGTTAAATGTATTGTCCATGTATGAAAAAGTACATTGAATCAATTCAATTGTGTGTTCAATTTTGATCTATGATTAGTTCACATCGATGAATCAGTGACCTTTAAGCATTTGATAAATCAGCTTTGTTGGTGCCATTGTTTTGTGCTACCCACATGTGTTACCATGGTTATATCTGTTAAATATATATATATTTTTGTAAACTACGGAGAGTATATATCCAGCCTAACTAAGTACGTGTATTCGCTTTTGTACTGTATTGCAACATCATAAGTATTGAACGCTGGACAGTCTCGCATTACCAACTTTTGGGAACAAATCTCGCGAGTGATCTCCCTTGCTAAAATCGATATGAAAGCTATTCTCGAAATTGCGATTATTTCCCTTCACACCAATAAGTAATCGTTTATTAAAATGCACATTTAAAATCAACGAAATGTTGTTTAATAAATTCAATAATTTATCATCACTCGTGCTATATCCACTATATTTAGCATATACATGTTCGAATTAAAATGAAAAAGTACGATTGTTTACAACAATGATCTCTTCATGTAAATACAACCACACTTTACTTTTTACATATTTTTCTGCAAGTTTGTACACATGATATTCATCTTTGCATAACGATACTTTACCACTGCTAGGTTAGTGTGGTATCAGCGCAATATGTTGTGCAATGATGACAGGTGAATGGTGTTCAAATTATTTTAAAATATATATTTACAGAGTTGGTAAATTTGAAGAAAATAATAGACACACGTTCGTATGCAGAGTACACGTCGTGCGTTAACCTTGTATTCAGGACGTATATCACTGGAAGTAAGAAATAATAATGATAATAATAAATTCTTTATTTAGAGAACGTAACATGTACAGACAAACACAAAATATACATCATGTATACATCAAATCTGGTGAAAAGTACTGTATATGTAAAACAAAAACAACATCAACAAAGGCTAAAGGGACACAAGACACAATCTTTAATCCGCCAAATTTCATTATTTTCGATTTAATGAAAATGAAAGGCTGGTAAATATAAATTTTGCAAATTTAAGTCTTAGTCCGAGTTTCGGTCTTAAAATGTTTGTTAATAAGGCCCCAGATCTTTGCTTGTTGGAAAAGTCATATATATAGATAATAGAACATTGTAACCAATAAGACAAACATTCATGTTAGAAGAACGTCTTAATGTAATGTATCTAGATCGCTCAAAGATTAGAACAAAATCAGTTTTAAACCGCTCAATGAGTTTGTATCTAATACTCAGTATAACACATACTACACAACACACTGCAATATGGCTATGCACAGTTCCGTGTATAATGATTCAATATATTATAGGGACCGTATGCACTTGGTTCAGACAAAGGGGTTCGATCCATTGGTCTACATTTGGCTAACGATGGAGCGTAATTGAAAGCAACGCATGCTGGTGTTGACGAGCAGTGTTGTTCGCATTCTTGTGGAGTGGCGACGCCATTGAGTGTGGTGATCGACGTAATACTGAAAGCCATACCAATATATCCTGTGTACGACAGTCCATAATTCACACAGCCTGAAAAGTATGTAAAAAGAAGTCAAAGTACAGTAGAAAACTCCCTTAAAGACCACCTCAATAATAAGGTCACACTTTTCAAGTCCACTGTCACTGTTCTGCTCTTTGTTCAACCTAAATATTAAGACCATTACAATAAGTATACCAGTTTTCAAGGGTCCCAATCGGGTGGTTTAATTATTGAGGTTACTGTAGTAGAATAAATTTAATTATTCTGATCACAATCAGAAGCATACGCATTGAATGCCTTATGTAAGTAAGAGGATTATTGGTCATTAGCATGCATCGAATATTATATAAGTTGTACGAAGGACTCGTCACAGAAATGCATTGAGAAATGTGGGTGGGGTACCGATTGTTATTTTTTTCTAATATCGTCAAACTAAGACACCAAAGCTGAAAAGTGACTAGTCATGTGTTTATTAAAATAGAGTGTCAAGTAATACATAATAATAGTTTGAATGACATGAAAATAAACTTATGTTGTGGACATTGTAACAGGGAACTCTCTTATTTGTACACTTTCATAACTTAGTGGTTAGTGACATTAATCTTTCATTAAATGTACTAGTGAGAATTCTTTGAAATTACCACGAATTCGACAAGTTACACATCTCCATGAGTTTTGTTCACATTTGAATAAAATAAATGGCCGGCATTGTGTCTTTAAATATATCTGTCCTTTGTGTAAAACTAAACATCTGTATTATATAAAACTCCGGCAATTTAGAATATATAGACAGGCGATTATACCTTGTGTACTTTTTAGACGAATATATCGTCATCCGTGATGGGTGCGTTCTGTGGTATTTTGTTTTATGAGATAATAAGCGGATGCTTATCTTTGAAAGATAATTACGGAAAATTATTTGGTTAAAAAGTTCCCTATTCTCTTCGTTTGTAACAATTCTAAGTGTGTAAACCAATCTCAACTCAAGTTAGATTTTAAACGCATTTTCTCCTTCAAAGAACGTTTGTAATCTCGACGTAGATTGGTTAAATTTGTATAGAACGACAGTAGATGACTGTTCATGAGATGGATGTTGATCCCAAATTTTGTATTGCGATATATTGCAATTATTTGAATAATATTGTAATACCACGATATATTGCCTCATTCGAGTTTTCGACAGATAACACCAACTTTATACAATGTGTAGCTTACTATTTTCCTATTTGGTCATTTTTTAATTACAAATGTACGTAATCGGCTCAAAAGCTCGCATTAGGTTATGTTTCATTGTTGTAAATCTTACCAACTTTAACTCAATCTTATCTTATCAAGTATCTTCTCTTCGCTGCCTAAGTATCTTTTTTGGCGTCTGAACTGTGATTTTAGAAATTCTAATTATATATTTATAGTTGAACATGAATTTTTTCTGAGACTTTTTATATAAAAAAAAACAACATAACGTAGCGACCTCCTTCCTCAGTTTTAGGAGGATTTTCATGAATTTTCACGGGAATATTCTCTATGACGAATGAATGTGCGTACTGGTGGCCATCTTGGATTTTCTAAAAAACAATTTGAACGAACTACTTTTACAATTACGGAAGATTTTTATAAAAATTCACACATATAATCTACATGATGAGTTGTAGTACTTGGCATTTTTTCCCGATCACATTCAAGATGGCTAACTGGCGGTCATCTTGGATTGTTCTCAAAAACTAGTGACAAATTCTCAGTACGGCGTTTGAACAATTTTCATGAAACATCACACGAATAATCAACATGGTGACAACCGACTGGCGACCATCTTGGATTTCCCCCTCAAAAACTTGAGTAGCGAACTACAGTAGACATTGTATTAAGAGACCACCCAAGGGACCGCCAAAAAGTGGTCGCTTAATAAAATGGTCTCTTAATAGATATCGACAAATTTAATAAAAGTTAAGTACAAATGAATGTCCAACTGAACAATCAAAACGTATAGATACCGTCCTCTTTCCATTCATATTTATCTATGATGTGGAACAAAGCTCGTAAATTTAAACCATTTTATCAGCTCACAAGGCATTAGAACAAGTGTCTAATTATTAAATTCCCTTAATTAAGTTATCCAATGTGACCATGTTCATGTACTTTGAATATGTGTTGTTGCCTCGTGCTTAAATTCAAGAATTATCTTATTTAAAGTAAAAGGCAAAACACATACACACACCATTACACGGGTACATAATAGTTTTCAGTCTATAAATAAACAACTGTACTCATCACAGTAACACGAATCTGCGCATTGCGTGCGTATTAAAACAGACGTTGTTTTTTACGGGGTCTATTAAGAAGGATAACATACAAATAAAGTGAGTCTTTCGAACCCAGTGTTAAATTGCGATGTGTTTTTGTCTGACATTTTCATTCTCTCAGTGAGTATAAAGAAGTTTGTCGGCTAGACGATCTTTCAAGTCAAGATAAAAGCTGCAAGTTTTATAAATGTAGGAACAAGTTACTGAGCATTGTGTGGAAAATGTCATACTTTCCGTTTCTGTAGAACTGGATATACAATAAATTATAGAACAGGAATCAGGTTGTACATTTGTGTTTACAGTAACTGCAGTATCGGCTTAAAGTTTTGCTAGAAAATCATTTGAAACAAGCAGCACTCAGACACTGTTCATAAATTAAACATAGCATCAAATACTGTCTATACCGTTTGAACAAGTTTATGCTCTGCATGAATGGGAAACAATTGACGGCGTAAAGTTTTGCTAGGGAATCATTTAAAACAGCAGCATGCAGACACTGTTCATCAATTAAGCATAGTACTACATACTGTCTATACCGGTTGAACAATTTATGCTCTGCAGTCAATTGTTCGCAGCTGTGAATCAGGTGTGAAATGTCTCATGGGATTAAGTGCATGCGGTCGTTTAATGGATTATTTAACTATATTTTTTGTTTGTTTGTATTTGCGTTTATTTATCGTCGCCACCGGTTTCCCATATGGGCGACGCCTCCAAAAGAATGTTAGTCATATTAGATTTTTGGAGGATAGTGCATGATACAGGAGATGCCCCAGTTCCAGAAGCACCTCTGGTTCTTTTTACGTGCTCGATGTAAAGCATCATACACGGGACCTCGGTTTTTAAAGTCTCGTCCGAAAGACTGTTAGTACGGTCAGTGATGGAGCGGGGAATCGAACCAGCGATCCCTGGATTACAAGTCCAGCGCGTTACCACTGGACCACGGATCCGCAATATTTTTTACCTGTCGGGACTGGTTTAATGCGGTCGCTGGTCGCGTTATAGAAAAGTCGTTTAATAGATACTATTTATAAAGCAAAAACGCTCGGGTGGGATTTTTATTGGTCGCTTAATACAGGTGGTCGCTCGAGCAATGTCTACTGTACTTCTTCATTTTTTGGACCTTTACAGATTAAAAAGTCAATCTATTGTCACCTTATAATTAACCACACCCATATTTCATTTCAAGGCTATTCTATAAACTGTCACATTTCCCAAAAAATCTTCCACATAAAGCACACTAATTGTTAATTAACAAGTGTGGCCGTCCAGAGATCAAGTGCCATAAGACTTCGGTCATACTCGGTCATACTCAGATGGTCTTCCGAACGTGGTAAAAAACATACTATATATAAATTTTAAGTGTAAAAAATACCATTTTCCTCTATAAATATTTTCACAAAATAAATACCAATTGACAGAGAAAAAATTATGGTTTATGAGACCATTTACATTGTGTTAAAATCATTAACCGTTTTTAAATGGCATTAAGTTAATTTCAGAGTAAATTATTATCGCCTATATATTCTATATAACTTCATATTTCTATACAGGCATTTTTGTTTTGCTCACTACTTGTCGATTATCGGATGATGCGGATTCTCCCACATGTTTATGAACCCTTGGAAAAATATTCTACATGATGGGTTGTAGTGTGTGACACGAGTTTCCCGATCATACTCAAGATACGGATCATTTAAGTCTGTTACGTGTAAAATATTGATAATATTGCACAATCAATTCGTCGTTACGAAACCAAGTTTGATATCAAAATCTGTTTCAAGTGTCATTGTGTAAAAAATACTGTTCATTTTAATTCAACAATTCATCTGAAAATCGTAATAAATGCTTATAAAATCTACATGTAAATGTGAAATCGTACGAGTTTCTTATTGAGTCACAGGTGGAGATCATAGTTACATAGTTAAATCATAGAAAAACAGCAAAAACAGCGTCCTTGATGCCTGTGTCATTGTGTTTTGTCTTGTAGTTCAATTGCGTGTATTGTTTACAGGAAAAATGCAGTGAAGCCCATTTACATATTATTCACATCAATCACCAGTCTACGATATCTTTCCTATCTGAAACACAACATCATTTCACCATTTAAAAATCATTATATCGACGTTAGGCGACAACGTACGTATTTTCATTTCAATACAATTGAGTATCTAGGGTAAACAGATTGATTATGTTAAATAGCGTACGAAAAATATATAGACAGACACATTGCAGTATTTCAATTTTCAATTGTCATTGGATTGGTGAACGCATAACTTGTTTTCCATTACACGGGTTTCGAAGCAAGCACATAACAAGCATCATCGACGCGGTAATCATATTGTTTATTATTTACACTGAACAAAAGTTTGAAAGAGTAAAATTGTGTTGGGGGCGCAACAAGTATAATAACTTGCATCATTTATACATTGCACTGGATGTGTACGACGAAGAAAAGTCGAACAGACAAAAAATAATGGACAATGCTGACACTAATCACTTACTTCACATTACTTTCACACATTATTTTAATAAAAATGAACTTACCCACTTAATTGAACATTGAAATTCTGTCCGTACAGGATAGTTTACACCTGCGATAGTTACAGTAACTTTGCTATTTAGGCCCGCCAGGAAGTGTGTGAGACACTCCATTTTCGACTATCAAACATAACATTTTTGTAGATTTCAGACAGTCAATATGCCGACAAAATCGGTATACCTATAGGAACCAAAATGCTTTTTTTATAGTTGACTTGTTTCTGCACTGTTACGGAAAACATTTTGTGTTATCCGGTTGTATCAAGAAGAACAAACGAAACGTATTTATAGAGGCCTTTAATCATAGTCTATTTACCTAGACGACATACAAAGTATTAACAACCACTGTTTTGCTTGTATTTAGAATCTACCCATTTGAAATACAACTTAATATGGCTAATATGTCAGATACACATGTTTATTTTCAGAACTTTGATCTAGAGAACTTAATGGTGTTATTGTTACTCAGTAGAAAATGATTTTGATTTCGATATATTTCCATAGCTTGATGGAGATATACGGAAACTACCATCCTATGGAATGCACATTTTTCAATTCATGCGATTTGTACGCTGCGGTTGAAAGTTGGATTACATGAACGATCGTAATATTTATCTGACAAAGAAACTGTTGAAGTAGGAATACCGCTAATATAAATTAAGAAACCATTTTTCGTAATTTCCGTAGATACCCAGATCGTTTTGCCAAATATAATTGAAAGTTACTTTCTGATGGGGAACTTTCATTTAATTACTACACTTTTATGAAGATTTGAATTCGTGAAGTGTACAGTTCTAGTAACTTTGACACTTTGTTAGTTACTAAATGTATACCTATAAATATACAGGTTTTAACTCTAGCATACGTATTGAAAACCAAAGCCTGTCTGGTTTTATTAATTATGTCAATAATTATTGACAGATTTACAATTTTCTTTACCTTCACTACGGAGATTCGTAATTAAAGCCGCTGTTTAAAACTGTTAAAAATCATTTTAATACATTAGCACACTTCTCGGTACTCGTGATATAAACATCAAATGTAATAAAGAGTGACATACATATTGTCAACCTGAGAAACAGAATATCACTCGAGGCTTTGCAATATTCATATCAGTCTCACTGGCATGTGATATTCATTCATATAGAAAATGGAATACACAAATTCAAAATGTTCACTCTCTTACTTGACAAACAGCGTCCTGAGTTTTGATCATATGGTGCTCCAGCAACACACCTGCAAACACCATTGGAACATTCTGTGTAAGTTGAAGGACAATCGTTGTTAGTTGTACATGGTCGTCCGTAATAATTAACACTCACTGCAAAGAAAATCATAAAATATATGAAATCTCTTTGTTTTGCAAAACCTGGTTAAGGTTTCAGTTTTATTGTAGTTTGGTTAAAAAACTTAAACTAGTTATGATTAAGATTAATTTGCAAACAAACAGATGGTTTCGACGAAGAAAAAAGGCCGACATGATTTTGATTGTGCAAGAGCTTACAGCGTCAGAAGACCCTACCGATTTAGTTGACACAGTTGCATCAATATCAAATTCAATAAGTACCGCAGTTTTAACCGCTAGCAGTATTGTGATTGCAGAAGAATTGTTGAGAACTATGTAACTTCTGTATTGCAACGTTACAGTGTGGGTAATCTTAAAGCCAGACTCCGATTAAGCAGAAACACATTTTACCAGTTTGTTTTTAAACATGGCCGACACTTGAGTGTCATGATCACCCGCCATAAAATCAGTCCACCATGCATGCCGTCCGCCACTTTGTTTTAAAACTATACGATTATTCGGATAAATCAAATCAGACAAACCGCACGTGGCGGTAATTCGGTCAGTTTGATTAACCGGTTTAAGATTTGTTATGAACAAATCACTACAGAAACTTGTTTAGTTTAAACTCAGTTGGTTAAAACAAATACATGGTTTGTCAAACCAGTTTTGGATTCTAACCGGTTTGGTACAAACAAATTCGCCCTTAGTAAATATTGCAATGGCCGCTGGAGGAATCATAACTCCTGAACATATTGGTACCAGTGACGTACGCGTTTCAGAATATGAACATTTTACCTTAAGTATCAAACAAATTTTAAACACTGTTATCGAGTCTTCCATGGTCTGTTATGCATGAATTGTTAAACTAAACCAATATTTATTCCATTAGTAACTATATGATGTTATATACATGTACTTCATAAGTTTAAATGTTTATACATGTACCTGTTGCTAAGACTAGAAATACCTTATTCGTGAGCGGTTATTACATTATTAATACACAGGAAGCGTCGAAATGTTTACATGTGTGCTCATGTCAAATGCTTTTAACATGATTCAACTTCGATGCAGCATCGAATAAAAGGTTTGTCCACATCAATATATTTGATTCTTGCTCACTGCATGATAGTAATACTGCAAAACTTATGATGTTTACAAATAGTCCACGAAATCACGATGTCAAAGTCTCAGGATGCACGGAAATAAATGGTTCGAGATAGGGATGTCAATAATCGGTTCATGAAACATTATTATTAATATTATATTGCCGGTAAACTTTTTAACATAGCCTGGTCGCATCGCCTTTACCAATGAGCTTAAATGCTTAAACAACCAAACGAATTTCACAATCATATTAAAATAGCGTTCCTCAACTTATAAATCATTAGTCATGTAAGGAATTTATTCATTCAAAAAGGAACAGAGGTCGTGGAAACACCTGGAAGTTCTGTGTAGTTCCATATTCACACTTAAATAATAGAGTTCGTTGATGACGCTGAGTTGTTTGGTTTGCTTGTCCTAATCATTTCAGCTTGTTTTTGGTGTCCCCTCACTGTGTGGGCCTCCTGGTCAGTTTGGTATTGCTTATTTGTGCCCCTGTGCGTATGGCTGATACATTTTCGGAAAATCTTATTTGTATATGTGGCCTTTCCTGCTCTGCATGTTATCACTTCGTCCAGTTTATGAATTATTTTTATCGCGGTGAAAATATATATACTTGAGTACCTTGGCCAGTGTTTTAATTCATCCGGAGTGAAAATGCATTTTATCGGGTTGAAAATAGTTATTTATGAATAGGATGGCCAACCAAAGACGATACCGTTTATTTCATTTACAACAATACTGTGCTGTCCTCGAAACTGACATTCTTACAGATCTACGCAATTCCTCGCGCTATCGGATGTATCTCCAAACACAGCGCACCATTACGAGACAACCTAAATAAAGTCACGGTGCAAAAGTGTAAGGCGAGACGGAATATCATGAGTCCCCAATATTGCAGGGGTTACGACCGAACCGAAAAAAACTTCTTTCGAACAGAGCTCGATCAGTGCTAATGAAATTGCAAATGTTGAGAGGTGATTGTTTGGGAATGATAGTTAATATTTTAGTGTCCACCTCAAATGCCGTGCAGTAAGCATTGTTCTTAATTTTCCTTGTGTAAGTCCAAACTATCACAATCAAAGTGAAAATTAGAAAATAAAACAATGTAGTTCTACAGATTGATATTAAATCGGAAATGCTATCGATAACCCTCAAGATGATATTTGATTTGCATGTAAACCATGCTTTTTTACTTAACACGTAATTTAATATGTAATGATATACGAATTGTTTCCATGATTTGCTTAAAAGTATTGTATGTGCATTAGCTGAAACATTCATCACAATATTGTTTGCGGACAAATTGTGGGTAAATATGGCGGACGACATTTCGTGCTTTAAGATTCTTAAAATTAAGTCATTTTATCGTTTCGTTCTTCAGAAGCAATACAACTTCCCGTAGTAAGATGTTGTGTCTATTGTGTATTTTTCTATGTCAATGTATGCCAAAGCTCTGTAAACCATAGTCTAGGCCGACAAAGGTCCACCAAAGTGAAGGTCTATTAACATGTCCATGCATTATGTATACTGGGTGTCCATAATGAGATCTTGTGTGAAAACGCGTGGCATTTGGTTGTCTTAAATTGCAAGGGGTAACGCAAACATAATTCTGCTATGTGTGTACAAAAATGTTTTAAAAATGCTGAGCAAAGAAGACCACAATCACAAATCAGAAGTCCCCTAGACAGATTTAGACAAAAGAAGACGAAAGGGACATACATTGGGAAGGACACAAAACACTACTAAACGGACCACGTGGTATACACATGGAAGGGACTGAAAACAAGACAGAAATTATCTATCTTGTTCCGTACCTTGTTTGTAATACACCATCCCTTGTCTGGCTACACAGCCGGTTGTTGAAGAAAATGTTGTTGTCGCTCCATAACATTCCTTGGATGCCTGGTCAAAGAATAAACTCTCACAGACAGAATCAGTCTGACAAAGTACAGTACAGAATATTGCACTTTTTGTTATTCCAAGCGTTATATTTGCTGTAGGACATAATACGTCAACAATCACAGAATCCTTTTCGAATAATATCTCTCGTTGAAAACCTAGTGCCCAAAATACGCACAACACGCATGCTAGCAACGGCAAAACGTACATGTACATAATAGTTATTCCATAAAACATCAACCTTGTGTGAATGTAGTCTGTCGAGCGATGGAACACTCACGAGTGATAATCAGATATTTGGTTTTCCTTTCCTGCGCTTCTCTTTTTCGCTATTGCTTATCTCAATTCAGCCAATCAGTGAACATTTTCCAAATACTTTTTAATCAATTGGCCAATGCAATTTCAGTTGACATGAATCGCGTTGGGTGGAAACACAAATGCGAACTATCAAGTGGCTTAATTGTCATTTGCTTTAAACTAGCTTTTTAGTAGTCTCGTTCTCGTCGTACTGATATTCCAAACAGTAGCATAATGAAAGGGGAAGGAACTCCAGACTAGCTTTTATGTTAGTAGGAGTACTTCAATGGGTGGGCGCAAACTTTGAAGTCCGGTTGGTGCAACTTATATTATAGCCCTCCCATTGCCTTTTTCTGAACCTATGTAAAGTGATTCACTATCCCATTTTCTCATTTGAAAATGTAAAACGCGAATTACATACGTCTGCTTCAATGGTAATAGATTCATTATTTGAAAGTTTTTGTATTTTAATTGATTAAACGAACAAAATATCGTTTTTTAAAACCTATATGCAAACCTATAACCGCGATGCATATTGAATTGTTAATCCATAGAAATAGCGCGCATGTTGCCAGTAGCCTATATAGTTTGTTGATCATATTTGCTTTTAATTAAATTTGGTTTATTTTTAAAAACGCCCATTTCTCTCTCAACATTTTGAGTTAATGCTATTAGTATTAAACATGATTTGATAGCTCTATTCTGCAATCTGAATAGTTTCCCCATTTAATACATGGTTATCTTCCGTTCATAATTCAGTCCCACATTTAGCCTATTAAGTGTACAAGTGTAATAGCAAAACATGCATTCTGACAACACCCTTCGTGGTGTTAAAGCCAGTATTGGATTCTACCACGTATCATTCAGATCAGATTCAGATTCTATATAATAAAATATGACGTTACTTCGAAAAAAAATGGAAATGTACAGTAAAGCCTGATATTTCATTATATTCACCAACCCACGTCTGTGTATAAAAATTCAGACTCCGCATATAGATAAGAAAGATTACATCTTTGCAGCCTAAATAATGATGTGAATAATATATGTATTATCTGCGACCAATATATAGGTGTTATTATCCATGAAGCGAATATTAATAGTTTTAATCGTATTTTGATCTAAATTTACATGAAATCCCAACCCTTTATTTCCGTTACAGAGCAGGAATGATTATGATAACCTTTACGTGTATGCCTATATGTTAGTTTTCATTATAAAAGGCTATTGTCAGTAAGCTGTTTAGGTTACTACAAATAGTTTCTCCTATGTTTTGTGAAATTTAGAGAGCAGGATTGTGACGGACCGTCTATGACTTGCGAACGATTCGTTTAGAGTTTATACATGTCCTCGAAAAATGTGAGCATGTGTAAAATGTCAACAACGTGACTATTTAGTACGTAAGTTGTGTTACATTGTTTAAAATTCAACGAATGAGTAAAATATGAGTAAAATATATTGTATTTACTATTATTTAATCTAATGATCGCATTTCGTACGTACGATTAGCGAAATACCGAACTTTCATTACTGTAATACAAATCGGATAATGGCTAATTTCGGATAATATTCTAAGGCTATGTTTGCACAATTACAGAAATATTCATTTGGTTACTGTCAGTCGGCAAGTATTTCTGTTCTGGTAACCAATTGGTTATTTCATGTCTGAATGGTGTTTTCCCAGTTTCTTGCATTTTGTTAAGTAACAAAATAATCTTTTTACTTGCATGACATAATATTATTATACATACATTACATGATGATGTATAGCATTTATTGTGTCTGTTTACCAAATATACATGTTAGTACAAACGTAAATCATTAAAATGGTTTGGGTTGTTATATAACTAGAATAATTAAACCTTGTAAAATGGACATGTAATGATGTAACACAGTTTCTACATTGTTGCTGATGTTTTTCTATTCTATATATAATATATATCCTGTTTTCTCGTATTCTCGGGGATTTAATGAGTAAACTGTCTACCAACATTTTCGAAAACATAATATAATTATTGTGACTGTATTAAGACATAAATACAACCTCCAAATAAAACTTGCAATCAATAAAAACGATGTAAATCTAACATGAGTTGCGTATTTACACAAACTAACCTTCATGATCGGGATCATCGGCGCGCTTTCTCGTATTCTCGGGGAATTTTCTTTGGTTGTTAAGGCTGGTCGCTATGTGCGTGTAATGTTCTACAGTCCATTTCAGTTGTTTAGTGTCATTTATCATTAACCCTTGGGATATCTTTTTGGGTTGGCAGCTTTCTATTTTGTTTATTTTTAAGTGAGTGGAAATTTAATTTCATATTACATTTAGTAAGTAAACATTAACCAGTTGAAAAATAAACAGCAATTTAGATCCAATTATAAACAACAACAACTGTTTAATATATTGAAACTTTGTTTATTGAAAATCTAATTTTGGCAATGGAAGCATAGGAATACGCTGGAGCATCTAACAACACGTACTTCCGTGCAAAAACTAAGATGCACCCATACAGTGATTGCAGATATTCCACTGTGCCCACGTGACAATTTTGATGTTTTGGTTCTCACAACTTCGGGGGTGTAGTCTTCCCGCATACACAACATGGGACGTCCTCGTCTAACTCTTCCTCAGAATACGATAACTGAATGTGTGGTTATAACTTATAATAAACTTTATAAAGCACACAATAAAATGTACTACAACTTGGTCCCTCCCCATAAAGTTTAAACCATTCGATCCGTTTTCATTATGTCACGAGAATATGAGAAACCCCGAGAATACGAGAAATGAGGATATGCATGTGTGTTCTTTTCTTTTCAGGTAGATATATATTGCTGCTGAAATATCAACAATATGTCAACTAGTGTTTTCGAAAGAAATTTGGACTTTGCTCCAACTGCTACTATCAACAAAGTAGCTCTGAACAACAAGGTGAGCTTCATCGTAATTTTTGATAGAGAGCAGTCTGTGAGAAAGACCACAGGCATGTACAGACTACAGGTCAATCAGACTGGACATATATCTCAAAACTTACCAGTCTGAATGAAACTGTACTGGCTTGAATAAGGAAACAAGAAACTTGGTCCTGAGTAATTTTTACCTGTCAGGACTGGAAAGGGGGTGTCTTTCAGGATAACTGGTTGAACATCAAATGATTTAGCATGAAATATCAATGAAATTCCCCTCACCACTGTTGGTGTTGATAATATATATAATATATATATCAGGAACGTTAAATAAAGACAGATACTTTATATACTAAATACTACTTATGATCTATAATATTATGTATTAAAGTAAATGAGGTAAAACATATGATGTACATGTATAATCAATTACATAACTTCAGCTCGTAACTAGGGTATGACAGTATACCAAAAAGGATACTTATTTGTGAAAATGACAGAGTTCGATTAATATTGTATATTATATTCAAAAATTACCAATGTTAATATCAGAGTTATTGAATTGTTAATTGGCTATTTTCTGTTATTACATTCATTAAAAACTAAACTTGGGACTTTGTCAATTGTAGCTGTTTTATTACTCATTGTAGGTTGTTATGATGCGAGCAGTTGTGCGGAGATCAAAGTTACATATGATCAACAAACTTGTAAAAACAATTCAGAAGTTGAAAAACAAAAAGTGAGTTTGTTATTTAATGGCATTTTGTCTCTCAAAAAGCTACACTCCCACACAGGGCTTTGGTTCCACTGACATTACATTCACAGACTGCTTTATAACTCCATGATACTCTCTTGCATTGGTCGGAAGGATCATGTGAATTCTGAGTGTAAAATAGACTACAATTTACTAACTTTGCATGTCTATTCCTGTATTAGAACCAGTCAAAAGTATATACAATTTACTAACTTTGCATGACTTTTCCGGTATTAGAACCAGTCAAAAGTGTATACAATATACTAGCTTTGCATGTCTTTTCCTATATTAGAACCAGTCAAAAGTGTATACAATATACTGGCTTTGTGTGTTTGATGATATTGCTGATCGGTTAAACTTCTAGTCATTAAAGCCTTTTCAGAAGACATTGTTTCATACTGTGTCAACAATGATTGTAGTGATGAACATTTAAAAATATTGTGGCATCTTTTTCAAGAACCTCCGAAGGCTACAAAACGGGATAACTCTTATTAAAATTCAATGATTCTGCAGCACCAAAAGCTGTGTTTCTAGACACGTTTGTTAGCATGGGATATAATTTGCACATATTAATGTAACATTAGTCACTTATGTTTGCTTCATTTTGTTTTTTCTACCATTTTATATTCTCACAACATTATTATCTGTGGCAGTGAGAGCTCTCTACTCGGTTCACATTTCCATAATCTTTATTTACACATGCTTACTGTCATAATTATTGGACACAAGCTAGTCATTGCAAGTGGCTCACTGATTGGCTATGGGCGCTTGTCGTTTCTCCTGTCCAAAAATAACCAATATCTCTCGTGCAAGAGTTATAAAGTAGAGGGTGATTATGAAGGTATTGGAAAAAGGACAGTATCAAAAGGTCTGAATTGAAATGCCTTACTAAATTTTGTTTCCTCATCTTTGCTTATGACTGAAGTGATATTTTTGATACGTCTTCCTTCTGCTGTCTTTGTCTTTTTTATCAGCAATGACATCTTTGCTGAAAGTTTAATCAGTATTTCTTGGAAATTTAGAGCCATCATTGCCTTCTTATTTGATAGAATAACAATTTGTCACACAAAAAAAATTCAAAATCTGATAACTCTGTCCTTAGAATGTGTATACAAATAACCCTCATACAAATGTAGTATTTTCAATCCATAAAATATAATAAAGGTCATAAGAGGTACAATGGTGTAAAATGTGGATGTACAAGCTTGCCTGTAACATTCTTTCATTAACTTCGGTGTTATTATAGAATTTTGGTGGGTTTATTGTTCACTATGAATGTGTTGTTGAAATACTAATATTATTTATAACAGAGGAACGGAGGAACAGCAGAAGTCAAATAAGAATAAAGCTGACAGACTGCTAGAGGAGATCAAGATAATGAAGGTAACATTAAAGACCATTGTGTCCAAGCAACAAGTTAAAACCTTTTATACATATTTTTCGGCACAGCCGTACTAACATGGTTTTGCTATTTGCATATCAGTGTTGTGTAAACCAATCAAATCTTACGTTAACTACCAAGGCAAATCCTCTTCAACCGTTTGTAAACTTGACGCGGATTGGTTAACCTTTCGATAAAAGGTACTTTACCTTACCAAAATCCACTGAATTTCTGTGAATTTATCGAAATCCATTTTGGATCTGGAGTGACCAGCAATCATAACATCTCGGCAGTGTTTTTGGTTGCACAACAAATCTTAACCTTCTGACCATCTTTTTTCAAGATATTTCTTGTTTACAATTTATTCATTAAAATGTTTGCAATGTAGTTAAGTATAGTAAATTTATTTTGGTTGTAGATTTGTGAAAATCTGGTAATATTCATTGTATATCTGATCTGTTTGCATTTTTCTGAATAATTACATGTATTTTCATACAGATGTTGAGGCATGACTATGTGTCCAAGTTTGCTCTGGGTTCAACAGAAATGTTTGAAGTAGTGGCAAAGAATGTAAGTAAAATTCATATTGTTCTATGATACTGACTCAAACAAATATTTGTTGTGCGTTTCCAGAGGTAGGGGAAGTAAGCAAGAGAATGTAGTCGATGTAGAAAAGGTAGCTGTCTAAAAAACACATGAACGCTTCGCTAGCTACAAAATGATGGGTGCCAGACCAGACGACACTGTTCCGCATGGTCGCCATTTTGTTAAGCAAAGCTAGGCGGTCAGATCACGCTACCTATCTAAAGATACTGGCTACTTTTCCTACGTTCAAGAAACAGCACCTACGTAGCACTAGGTGGAATTCTATTTTTCCTACCTCTAAAAAACGCGCCTCTGTTGTTCTCCAGTATGTCCATCTACTAAGTAGTTTGTTTAGATTGACTTGTGGTACTGCAAACATATAAAAAAGTTTCAGTCTTTCAACTTGTGTTTTCATTGATACTTGGCAACATTTGCAATGATCTTCATGTAAAATAACTTGTATATAGTGAGCAGTAGTGTTGAAGCAACTTGAACAACCAGCTTTCATTTTAAAAATGCAAAATACACTTGCGAATGTAAAAACAGTATTCCTAACAACTTATAAGTAGACAAAAGGGATGGTAATTGGTTCATCTCCAAAAATTACTTATTATACATTACAGCCTAGTTCTACTATAGACAAGCGAGCGCTAGTTAGATTGTCACAACAAAAATTCATTCAGGATATTGTTACTAAATTTCGAAATGAACATGATGACTGGAAGGAGCTCGCTGCATACTTGATGACAAAGCACACTTCTAGGGAATACAAGACGAAGAAAACTAAACAGAAAATGAAGAAAGTAGAAACTAACGTTAAAGCTTCAGAAACACTTGTTCAAGCTTATTTAGGTGAAAAACTTGGTGGTATTCATGATTTAGATGGTGGTGTTGATAATCAAGGTGACATGGATGATAATGGGAATAGTGATGATAATAAGGTCAAAGGAGGTCTACCAGTTGAAGAAAACAATGAATCTAATGAGAATGAAGATACTATGAAACAAGGCATTTCTGGTGATGAAAATGAAGACTTAGAGGAACCTAGTTCAAATGAATATAACGAAAGTGATGACAATGATATTGATGACAAAGTTGGTGAAAACAGTGACATTGATGAAGAAGTTGGTGAAAACAGTGACAAGGATATTGCTACTGTTGATAATGAGGATAATGATGATGGAGAGAACTTCAATGAAAGAGACCGTAAGGACATAGAAAAGGAAGATGGTTCTGATTCAAGAAATGCATTTGTAGATGCAAGTCATAGTGAGGTTACTTTAGGTAAAGCCAAAGCATTAACTAAACAAGAACTATCTGAACCTAAATCACAAAAGCTGAAAAAAGAAAATCAGAGAAAGACCATGAAAAATATGGAAGAAAAAAAACAAGCTCGTCCTAAGGTGGTTGAAAAAATTGAAGGTGAAATGATTGTTAAAAAGATAAATTTAAACAGCTTGAATGAAGACAATGTAATCCCTGCAATATTACTGAAGACGTCAACTGATGACAAACCAGTGAAAAAGAAGAAGAAATTAAAGGATATGTTTTTTGAAATGGATCAAGATGATGGTAATGAATCTGGAATTGATGAAGAAAGGAATGAAGAAAGTACTGGTAACAGAGAGATTGGAGACACTGATGAGTTAAACCAATATACTGGAGATAGTGATGTTACTGGTCAACTTGGATTGAATGCATTTACTACAACGTTTGTTGGTTCATTGAGATCGAGTGAGATGATGGGATGTAAAGATGGTAAATACAGATCTAATGAAGATTGGAAAAGAATCAGACATGAAACAAAAGACATGAACATGGGAAGGTTTGTAGTTATGGAAAAATAACTTCCTGAAAATCTTTAATTCCTAAATTAGATATAAACACAAAATGTAATACCTTAAGTTCTTCTGTGCACTGGTCTTTGCTATTTTCTATTCTATTTGTCGCTGTAGAACTTCTTGTTAGAGGTTACAGTGAGTTATTCTGAAAAGTATACCTTATGTCCATAATGAATTTATTAATGTAAAGTTTTTTGTTGAAGTTAATTTTCTGGAAGATACCAGTTACAAAAACTGCTAACCTAAATAGTGCGAAAATTTTCAGAAATTCATCAAATAATTAGAAAAAAATACTTTTACTCACACAAGAGGGATTTTCATTTCTTATTTTTATTTGATACACTTGCTATTGAGAAACACTGATTCTTTCAGGGGTCGAGGTTCAAGCTTTCCAGACAGAGGGTGGGGTCAAGGGTCATTTAGTGGACAGGGGACGTTCAGAGGACAACAGTCTTTCAGGGGTCAAGGATCATTCAGGGGTCAAGGGTCATTTAGTGGGCAGGGATCGTTCAGAGGACAACAGTCTTTCAGAGGTCAAGGATCATTTAGGGGTCAAGATTCTGGAGGTCGAGGAGGATTTAATAAATTTGGTAGTCAAAGAGATGCAAGTGGACATATCGGAAGAGGGAAACCATTTTCAAAAGGTGAGGTTATGTTATTTGTGTTGTGTATGATTTTATGTAGCAGAGGTTCCAATAGATGCCGAATATCAAGGGTCATTTTCATAATTTTTGACCGGATTTTACAAATAACTTCGAGAAATATTTACCCTTCAGCCTAAATCCTGAGGGTCGAAAAATTTTGGAAATTCTGGGGGTTAAATGACACTCCTGTGTAGGTCCAAAGTTTTATTCAGTAAATTTAAATTTTTGACCTGACAAGTTGTTTTCCAATCAAAATGTTTATTTGAACTTGTATAATTTTATTAATGCTATTGTAAATGGAATGCTTATTACTGTTATGCTCACATTGATATGGATCTGCTGATAAAATATTTTTATATTAAACTTGTCTTATTATTGGTTAAAACATTTTCTGCTCATTCCCTGCACTGTACTATTATTGATTCTGTTTCAATACTATGGTACATTTTTTTCAGACGGAATGGAAAGAAAATCCAAACCGACAGAGACTTTACATCCGTCATGGGAGGCCAGCAAAAAACGTAAAGAACAACAGAAAGGTTCAATACAAGCCTTCTCTGGCAAGAAAGTCAAATTTGATGATTGAACTTAACCTAAATATATGGGAATAACTTGATAGAGTCTGGATCTGCTGAAGAATAAAGGGCTGATTTAGAAACTTTCTGTAGCTGGTAAAACCTGGCACTAGACTTGCCCTACAACAGATTAAAAGTTTTTAAAAGAGCTGAAATATTATGATGTGGAAGTACATGAATACTTTTCTTGGTTTGAATGGGCATAGTTCAAAGTCAACCAAACTCAATATTTTGACATCTGTTGATATATAATTCATGTTTATATTTTGGTTACAAATTAAAATCAGAGACCCTGGCATCGTCCCATGAATGCATTAAAGCATACCATACAATAGATAATGTTTGGATGCTTCCTTAATATGGAGAAATCAACATTTAATTGTAGGAAAGTCAGTTTATCGAATTTGATTTATAGTTGTGAATCAAATCTTTGTTCAAGGCTCTCTCCCTGTTTGTGAATGAAAACAAGTAGAGTTTGGGGTTAGTTGAATGTTATGTTATGTTATACTGCGTCCATATCAACAATTCCATTGCCAAGAGAGAACATTCACATAAGAAACCTTACGCATACAAGATTGGCCTCAAAAGACCACCATGTCATCCCATTAATTATCAAGTACATGGCTTAATCTGTTTGTTGAAGCCATTTTTAATTCATTGTCTATTTCTATAGGTACATTTGTGAAATCATTGAGTATGAAATAAGAAAATAAAGTATGATTTATTTTGCTGGTTGTTTTGTTACTTTCTTATGTTAGTTCCAGGTATGATAATGACTATGAACAATGAAAACATGATTATGCCCCCCTTCAAAGAAGAGAGGTCATATTGGTTTGCACATGTCCGTCGGTCGTTCCGTAACATATTCGTTTCCGATCAATAACCCAAGAACCCTTTGACCTATCATACTTAAACTTGGTCCATACATTCATCTTGGGGAGCAGAGGAATCCTCTATATTTTGGGGTCACAGGCTCAATTTTCGATCAATAACTCGAGAACCCCTTGACCTTTCATCTTCGAATTTGGTCCATACATTAATCTTGGGTAGCATAGGAACCCTATTGATTTTGGGGTCAATTGGTCACGAACTGTTTCCGATCAATAACTCAAGAACCCATTGACCTTTCATCTTAAAATTTGGTCCATACATTCATGTTGGGTAGCACAGGAACCCTATTGATTTTGGGGTCACATGCTCAAAGGGCACAGGGGTCAATTGGTCTCAAACTGTTTCCGATCAATAACTCTAGAACCCCATGACCTTTCATCCTCAAACTTGGTTCACACATTCATCTTGGGTAGCAGAGGAACCCTATTGATTTTGGGGTCAGGGGATCAAAGGTAACAGGATCAATATTTCACAGACCGTTTCCGATCAATAACTCGAGAACCTTTCATCCTCAAATTTGGACAACAAATTCATCTTTGGCAGCAGAGGATCCCTATTGATTTTGGGGTCAAAGGCCAATGTCACAGGGGTCAATTGTACATAAACCATTTCCGATCAACAACTCATTTCCAGCATGTATGTTTGTGCAGCATACTTTGAACTTGCTTATGCAATTGTACAAAATATAACTCTGACAAAAAACCATGAGGAGGCATAATGTTTTACAAACATCTCTTGTTTTCTTTTTGTGTTACATTTAATAAAGCAGTACTGCACATTTTTAGCTCACCTTGAGCATGGGATCGACTTGTGTCCATCATCATCCACCGTCAACAATTTAGCTTGTAAACACTTAGAGGTAAAGCATCTCTTACCTGATCTGCATGAACCTTGGTCAGAATGTTTGTCTCAATGTATTCTAGGCCAAGTTTGAAATTGGGTCATCTGGGGTCAAAAGTAGGTCACTTGGTCCAAATATAGTAAAACCCTGTAAACACTCCAGAGGTCACATTTTAGGCTTTATCTATAAGAGACGTGGTCAAAATGTTTGCCTTGATAAAATATAGTTCATGTTTCTAACTGGGTTATCTGGGGTCAAAACCTAGGTCACTAGGTCCTATTATAGTAAAACATTGTTAACACTCTTAAGAGGTCACAGCCTTGACCCAATGCTGATGAAACGTGCTCAGAATGTTGGGCTCAACAAAAGCTTGGGCGAGTTTGATATTGGGTCATTTTGAGCCATAAAGTAGATTAAAAGTTCAAATTATCGAAAATCTTTGTGGACACTCTTTTAGAGGTCGCATTTTCTGCTCGAACTACATGACATTTCATCCGAATGTTTGTCTGAATGCAATGCAAATCAAGTTGAATACTTGGTCACATGGGGTCAAAAACTAGGTCATAGGATCTAATGATGGAAAATCCTTGCGTATTCTCCAGAACTACACAAAACTTGATCAGAATGTTGGTCTTAATAAAATGTAAGTCAAGAGTGACTGGGTCATGTGGGGTCAAAAAGTAGGTCACGAGGTCAAATCATTGAAAATGTTGGTCTCTCTTGAGGCCAACATGTCAATGTCCTCAATATAGGGCCATGACGACCCTCTTGTTCATATTATGTTAAGAAAACATGATTTACCTATTCTGTAGATGAGTCCACAAGTTGAAAGGGGTCGATACCAAACTGTAGGTAAAACATTTACATAACACCATACTTACACAAACTATGCACTTTTCAATATTTTGGCCCGGGTGGATACACATACTAGACAGAAGACCATTACTGACGAGTGGAAATTTGACACGCCAATTGATTGTAGGAAAAAGACTTCGTCCAGATTTTTAATAGATCCCAAAATAAGGGAATTAACATCTCCCACTGTGAGGATTTGGACAAAATGCTTTGCTCTAGGGTGGGGAATTAGACCCCCAAAAAGACTAACTGTCTTATTACCTTGGTCAGCTTGCCCCTCTCCCCCTGAATTGAAATATTGATAGATGCATTAGTATTTTGATAAGAAAACGCGATTGATTTCCCAATGTGTAAATAAACCTCCTAGCTGAACTCTAAGGGTCAAAGACAAACCACAGTTCATGTAGATGGTCAGTATTGATTCGCACGATGAGATTATTTAAAATTATTTTTAGACGTTAAATTAACCAATAAAAGTACAACGAATATAAGTACACTCTCCTTATGTGATAGATCATTAATGTCTGTCCTTGAGGGCATTGAAATGATGTCACTATTACGAAAATGAAATGTGATAAAAATCAAAATATGGTTAACAAGCCTATTGACGTCTTAAGTGGTCAACTTGTGTATGAGGTGAACTAGGGTTGAATGACCAATGATCTGTCCAGTTTGGGAACAAGGTCAGGATACTACCAGATATAACAGATTGACTTAGGCCATAAAGAATAATGTTTGGCATAACCCTACAAACCCATGAAAATGGCTCTTTCCGTGGTTCTTTTGGTCGTTTTTTATGAAAATTGGAATAAAGTAAAAAAAATGGTAGTGAAACTGTCTTTTCCAACATACTGTTTTTCGTTTTTGAACTTAAAAGTTTCAATTTGTCATTGTTAACGTGTGTCTCAAAATTTAATTTGTCCCTCGGACTGTTCAACTTCCAATGCAAGGTAGTCCTGCAGATGGGCACAGGACTGGTGAACTAGTGTTAGTGTCAAACCCTGCCTACTCAAAAATTGAGGGGTCAAAGTGGGATTTTTAGCAGCGTATTAATAGTTAACACTACTAAGACCATAACAAATAATTTAAAAAATAATTACCTACCTACCTGCCTGAATGTTGCTGGATTGGGTCATGCTAAACAAACAAAGTATTAAATAACTGATTGATTTTCCACCGATCCCATATTTTTATGCAGCCCCAACAAGGTTTTGCTATTTGCATGTCAGTGTTGGGTAAACCAATCAAATCTTACGTTGACCACCAAGGCAATTTCTCTTCAACCGAACAACATTTGTAACCTTGACGCGGATCGGTTAACCTTTCGATAAAGGGTATGTTACATTGCCGCAATCCACTGAATTTCGGTGAATTTACCGGAATCCATTTTGGATCTGGAGTGACCAGCAATCGTAATATCTCGGTCATTTTTTTTAAATATGCTGGATGCAAAGAGTGTGTATGAACATAATGCAAATGATATTACAGAGTAACGTATCTGCTCTACAAAACTACCTCTTCATAGCGATCTTCTCTTGAGCAACAACCTCTCAACAACAGCCAAACTTTGCTAAAAATGTGTCGCTAACGAGAAGTTGCAGTGTAGTTCATTTTGTTATCGGCTACTTGCGGACTCGACTGGTTAAATTTACATCATTGTTTATAAACAAATATCACAGCCCTCTTCCGACCAATTCTCTCAACCAATCATCACGCCGATTTGGCCTATGTTATTAAAAGATCAAACAGCACAGCTGACCAACGTCATTGACCAATCAAACTTCAAACAGTAACCCCGTCAACACGTGCGCGTAATCCAATAAGCGACACGGAGCAACAGTAAACGCAGAGAAAGATGGATATAAGCCGTAAAACCGTACAGGAAAATCCGAGACAAATCGATCATTTTGACGTATTAATAAGTAGACATTAATGATGTCATTAGTACGTACATGTATATTACTGTTTTCTTGGAGCTCATCAGGCTGAATAAATAATGAATAGTTGTCTCGTCCTAGTTAGGCATGATCATGGCCCATGTACTAGCTCCGTTAGACGTGTAAACGTATACATTTTGAATGTTTGAATAAACAGTAAAATTCACATTGAAATTGATCTAACTTTTTATTAAGACCAGTTTTTAATTTTCTTTCCATAATTTAACTCGATAATTGGAGCATCTTGCAACTCAGACCGACTTTCTTTAGAACCAATGGTAGGATTCGTGTTGAGGTTTACATATACATATGTTCTACGTGTTGACATATCAGTATACCACTATACTTTACAAATATCGAGTAAGATTCTGTAAAAACTATATATAATGAGACCTCTTCAAACTTGTTTCCTTTTTGAACTATTGAGCTGTATGCTTTCCGCCAAACGTTGGAAACTGCATTACTTTAACGCAGACGGTAATATTTCAAATCAGTCAAATCATCTTTAAACAACGCAAAACAACTATGACAATGTGTTCGAATCAGAGAAAAAAAAACACAGATTGTATCTATGAAGTGACCTTTACGGATAACATGAAAACCAAACAAAAAAAATTATTTCCTATAATATCCATTATCCGAGTCGTTTAGGTCATGATTGTTATAAATAGAAACCATATTTATATACAAACTACCTTCTATAATTCTATCCTGGAAACATATATAAATATGTGTTCTATATGCACCTTACCATGCGTTCATTGCAGCTAGAGAAGTATTGCACACTTAATTAAAACGGTACAACGTATAAACACGTAAGTAGCTTCTCACGCTTTATCAAACATTACATCTGTGTATTGCAGCTTCATGTGAATTCAAACTTCAATTTAAATGAATTGTTTATGTATATGAATGTGCGACTCGCGCTTCAATATTCACTGCACGCCAGTGTCGGAAATACAAATTCAAGCTCAGTTTCAGATTACTTAAAAAATGTTTATTTCATAATTCTGCTCATGTGGATAGACCACTAAGCACGACAGCTTCCGTTTTAAAAGTGAGCTTTTATCGTTTTGATTTAAATACGCGCTTTTGTTCGCTTAATAAGAAATATGGTCAGTCTCTGTTTTAGCTAAATTACGCAGACGACAGTTGATATGTAAACTGCGTCAGAACTCATGCTTTAGGCTGTTCCGTCCACCCACTGACATTTATATCGGGACGAGAACCGACAAATTACACCAATACGTATATAGTTTGTGGTTTTGGGGTGAATGGATTGTTATAAAACAAATGTTCATACTTTTCGCAATTATTGTCATAACATGATTATACGTATTGTTTATTGATGACACTCGATCTTAAAGAACAGAATATTTATTTTATCACGTCTGATTTTGTGTTTTCAACGAAATTATATTTGAGTCGTATTCAATTCAATTTTATTATTGTCTAAGCACATAACACCATTCGTAGTAACGTTTTATTGGGCGTTACACGTTGATATAAATCGACAAAGTGTAGTTCTGTTCACATTTTCCTGCATCATCCTGTGTCCAAACAGCGCAGCAGCAGACGACGCGGAAAATATTTAATAGTTAAAACCACTGCTTCTTCAATTCGTGATCTAGACGGTAGAATACAACACATTCATTTACAAGGATTTATTTCTCGCTGATTTTACAGAACATTCGACAACTACAACTTTAAAGATCAAGATATGAAACTCTTCTCCATATTTATCCTGCTAATAATTGTGTTCACTCTAACGTCGTCGGTGGAAGCCAGGAAAAAGGGCAAGCAGAAGAAGCGCAATAAAAATAAAAAACCAGAAAAAAAACCGAAGAATCTGAAGAAAGATCCGACAGATCTTGCTGATCTAATAAGTAAGTAAGTCATAAAATAGCGTTTCTTTCAGGTTTCCCGACCTACCCTATTTTTTTGCCCGACCCTAGAACATTTTTTTTCTTTTTGGTAATATTTCTGTGTGAACTTTTCCTTGGGTTCATATTTCTGCCCAGTTATAAGACGCTTTACGAGTATTCTAGCTATATACCATTATATTCACATTGATTAACATTATCCATGTTAAAAGTGAAAGGGGATTTATCTTTCATTTAAATCTATGTTTAATTTACTTCGTTTGAAAAAAAAATCCAAAACAAATTCCGACCTACCCACCCTGTTTGTTGGGAGCATGAAACCTGAAACAAACAGATTTAACTCGCGTGTTTATAAATTCAATATATCACCAATCAATCATTTGAGTTCGTGAATATGTCGAACTAGAGGGAGAATTTTAAAGCGTACTTTTAGTAATATCAAATCTTTAATCAAATCACCATTATCACTGACGGGTCACTAAATGCTATTTCATGTACATTTAACTCTCAGAAAATGAAATAAGTTTCTTGAAATGGGGCGATAAAAATGCTTATTATTGAATATTCTCAAGGCAATACTGAAGTCAGTTTTAATTATTTTATAATTTAACAGTGATTTTGAACAGTTATTTGTCTTTATTGGCTAAATGCAATCAGACGGGTACAAGGTATTTATTATACAGTTGATATTGATAACATTCTGAAACAGTTTTGAAGCCGACGTTAAACATGTGAGTTTTGTATTGCCGAGTTGAATTTAGTGATAAATACATGTAGATGTAGAACACGGTCATTCTCAACAGTAACGCTTGTTTGTGCCGTATTTTTACAGATATAAAGTTGCCAAAAATGCATACTTTAAACTCTTACATTAATGGCCTTCCATATGAATAACTAAAAGCTATTTTTACAAATACCTATTTCTGAGTTTTTCGGCACAGCCGTACTAACATGGTTTTGCTATTTGCAAATCGGTGTTGTGCAAACCAATCAAATCTTACGTTAACCACCAAGGCAATTTCTCTTCAACCGAACAACATTTGTAACCTTGACGCTGATTGGTTAACATTTCAATAAAGGGTACGTTACCTTACCGAAATCCGCTGAATTTCGGTGAATTTACCGAAATCCATTGTGGATCTGGAGTGACCAGCAATCGTAATATCTCGGCATTTTTTTTTGTTCCACACTGACAAATCTTAATCTTCAAATTGCGCCGACCATCTTTTTTTCAAGCTATTTCTTATTATCAATGAATATTACTGCTAGCAATTTAACGTGTAAGAGAGCTCGTGTAAATATCAACTATCTTTTCTATTTCACAGCCAATTGTCCAGAAAATGGACAACTGTCAGCATTGTTTAGTGGAATGTTTCTGTCTGAAACTAAACTAGATAAGTTCGTGAAAGCGACACAGGAAGAACTGAATCCACGTTCTAGGACGAGAGCTGGTAAAACAAGATACGTACAGAGTAATAGAATTTCCAAAAAGATTGCAACAGTGCAAACGTTCGCTGCGACACGAGGTGCTGGCTCAACTGACCAAACTTGCTGTGAAACGTAAGTATGGTACACATAATTCGTTTAAACAATATATATTCCTTATTGTGCTCCTATCTGATGACAATTCCTTCCTGACTTTTCCACTCAACGAAAACATTGACTGTGGCGAAAGTTCAATGTTGTCTAATTATACTTGTTTACATTTACTGAATGCATTCATGCACGTTTTAAACGTTGTCACAAAAGTATTAATAAGCAATATAATATAAACAGTTCATATATTTCTTTTACTGTGTTGATTATTTCTAGGAAATTTGCTTTTTTATGAAGAAGAAATTAAATGGTAGCAAAAGCTAGAAGTCCACGGACTTCTGAGACCACGTTGTACAAATTACGCTTGACAGTTTCCTTTTATTTTATCATATACAGTAAAACCTCAATAATAAGACCACCCTTGGGACCATTGAAAACTGGTCTTAATATTAAGATGGTCTTAATATTAAGGTGGTCTTAATATTGAGGTTGAATAAAGAGCAAATCAGTGAAGTAATGGTTGATAAGTGCTTGAATATCTTTGTTAAAAACATTGTTTGCATTTTGGAGGAACGTAGCATAATTCACAATCCAGTTTTATATAAGCGTTTTATAGACACACTATGTATTTTCATTGTTTAGGGAGTTAAGGGTCACGGCACCAGGACAGGTGATGCTGGATGGTAGATCTATGTCAGTCGTACACATGAACCATTCCTACCAATACGTGCAAGAGGGAGAATGTATGTAAGTATGGCTCACAAGATCTTTAAATATTTATACCATCATACGATTCACGTTTATTGAAAGATCAAAATGCTTCAGGTCAAATGTATTCATTCTTATGTATTGGAAACTTTAAAACTCCCTAACAACTGACTGATTAATGTGTGTCTCAGAGTCAAAGTTGTCGATGTAAGGCACAGGAGATGTCACAAGTTCTCTCCCCTTCTATATTCCGTCCATAATATACATAGAATGATAATCTTGAAGGAGAGAGATGGAGTATTATACATAGAATGTAAATAGAAGGGGAGATAATAAATATAATAGGGGAGATAACTCGTGACAATCTCTTGTGATATAAGGCATGGGCAATTTGAGTATGACGAAGATCTCAGTTGCGAGGGCATGAGTGTGGTAAACTGAATCCAAACATGCGTGGCATGAAATTCGCGAAAGATAATGCTTGTACATCTTTGTCTGTTTTCAAAGCAAGGTGTATCAATGCCAATACGTTTTAATTCCTAAAACTTCTATGACTGCCTCGATCATTATAAATGTCTTATTAAAAAGAATGCAATAAAGTCAATTTGGTAAGGGTTTGTTATCATAAATTCGCGGCATGAATTATGGTCATAAAAAAGTAATCTCCAGATATCTGATTCGAACAAACTCACCACAGCGCTATTCTCCCTTTAGCATTACATTGTTTTAAAGGGATGCCACTGCGTAGGAGATTGTGATTCGAGCTCTGCTCTGAATCAGTAAAATATCAGAGCGGAAGTCAAACTCCTCGCAGCAGTTGCTTCCCCTGGCGGATACGGAATCAGTCAAATAGTAGTTAATATCTACATTTTCTTGTTTACAGAACACCAGGAGCAGCGTGTCGAGGTATTGGAATTTGTACTCAGAGATACAAGTACTCATTCATGCTTCTATATGACCCAGATCTGATAGGTGAAGTTAATCCTCCCGTGAAATACGGAGAGGTTTCGGTGAAGTCACATTGTGAATGCATGAACATTGGACGTGTTATGTAATAGAAGTGCCTCAAGTTGCCATATAAATATTGTTTTCTTATATATTGTACAGTTTTCACCATAAATACATCAAAGACATTGCATCAATGTACATGTTACTTAGTTATATTTTAATAAATCATACAAAAATATCTCATCTCCGCAATAGTCTTTAATAGTGGATTAGTTCGTCACCGCTCGTCATCGACAGGTGTTGCAAACATGAACAAGCAGAAAATACCACATAACGTACGGATCTTTCTTATAATAACTCAGAACGTACGGATCTTTCTTATTTTATGCCTACGTATTGTTATTTATGTTTAACTATACATTTTTATTAGAAATTTCGTAATGTCCAGCTGGCCTATTGACCCCTAACGATATACGCAAAGGAGGGTACAGCGGCATACATTTCAGGCCTTTTTTCTGTCCATTTTGATAAATTGGGAAAATTGGCGTCGTAAAATTTGCCAATTTGGGAAAACTTTAAGTTGCATAGTTAAAAGAACAGAACAGGCATTCTAATCTACATTTCTTATATCAACTGTCAAAAAGACTCAAATAATTATATATTTGGCTTTGGGAATGGGTCAGACAGTCTGACCCGTGGGAACTATAGATAAGGCCTGTATATTTTATATACAAATCTGCTATCGTAGAAAACCAAGTTATTCTAAATATTTTCATGACAAAATTGATCTTACAAATACACACAGTCATCAAAAAATAATGGTGCAGGAATGTATACTTTAGGAAGCGTACTGTGCATGAGGAAAGTGTTGAAAATATATCATGTAAATTGTATATCATAATGGACGATTGTGCTAGAATGCGTGTTTTTATCCATCTTGTTTTATTAAACGCTTGCACTGAAATGAAGATTTATACAAAGTAATTAACATTTGCAATTTTTATGTACCAGTCACGTTCGATCTTTAAATAGATCTAATACATTTAAATACCATCATGAAAAACGCCGCATCAAAATCGAAAGTACAAAAGTAGCGTTATGGTGATTTGTTTGGTTCATTAGTGTACCTCAACAAATATGAACATATTGTTCATATTTCATCTTTCATCGAGTTTTTTCAACAAATTACAATTTTTTTCTGGAATTAATTAACAACCGGTACCAACTTGCTCTTCCGCAAGCAACTGATATTCTAGATGCACCTTACCATGCGTTCATTGCAGCTAGAGTATTGTACGATTCATTAAGACTGTACAACGTATATAGACATGTACTGAAGTGGTTCAGTGTCGTTAAACACGTAAGTATAGTTTCTTCTCACGCTTTATCAAAATTACATCCGTGTATTGCAGCTAGATATGAATTCAAACTTTAATTTAAATGAATTGTTTATGTATATGAATGTGCGACTCGCGCTTCAATATTCACCGCATGCCAGTGTCGGAAATAAAAATTCAAGCTCAGTTGCAGATTACTTAAAAAATGTTTAGTTCATAATTCTGCTCTTGTGGATAGACCACTAAGCACGACAGCTTCCGTTTTAAAAGTGAGCTTTTATCGTTTTGATGAAAATACGCGCTTTTGTTCGCTTAATAAGAAATATCAGTCTCTGTTTTAGCTAAATTACGCAGAAGACAGTTGATATGTAAACTGCGTCAGAACTCATGCTGTAGGCTGTTCCGTCCACCCACTGACATTTATATCGGGACGAGAACCGACAAATTATACCAATACGTATATAGTTTGTGGTTTTAGAGTGAATGGATTGTTATAAAACTAATTAATGTTCATACATTTCGCAATTATTGTCACAACATGATTATACGTATTGTTTTTTGACGATACTCAATCTTAAAGAACAGAATATTTATTTTATCACGTCTGATTTTGTGTTTTCAACGAAATTACATGTATATTTGAGTCGAATTCAATTCTTGGAATTTTATTATTGTCTTTCAGAAGCACATCACACAGTTCGTCGTAACATTAATTGGGCGTTGAACAAGTTTATATGAATCGACAAAGTGTATTTCTGTTCACATTTTCCTGCATCATCCTGTGTCCAAACAGCGCAGCAGCAGACGACGCGGAAAATATTTAATAGTTAAAACCACTGCTTCTTCAATTCGTGATCTAGACGGTAGAATACAACAAATTCATTTACAAGGATTTATTTCTCGCTGATTTTACAGAACATTCGACAACTACAACTTTAAAGATCAAGATATGAAACTCTTCTCCACATTTATCCTGCTAGTAATTGTGTTCACTCTAACGTCGTCGGTGGAAGCCGGGAAAAGGGGCAAGCGGAAGAAGCGCAATCAAAATAAACAACCAGGAAAAAATTCGACGAATCTGAAGAAAGATCCGACATATCTTGCTGATCTAATAAGTAAGTAAGTCATAAAATCACGTTTGTTTCAGGTTTCCCGACCTTCCCAATTTTTTTGCCCGACCCTAGAACATTTTTTTCTTTTTAGTAAAATTTCTTCTTTTTGGTAAAATTTCTGTGTGAATTTTTCGTTGGGTTCATATTTCTGCCCAGTTATTAGACGCTTTACGAGTATTCTAGCTATAGACCATTATATTCACATTCATTAAACATTATCCATGTTAAAAGGGAAAGGGGTTTTCATTTAAATCTATGTTTAATTTACTTCGTTTGAAAATAAAAAAAAATATCCAAAACAAATTCCGGCCTACCCACCCTGATTGTTGGGAGCGTGAAACCTGAAACAAACAAATTTAACTCGCGTGTTTATAAATTCAATATATCACCAATCAATCATTTGAGTTCGTGAATATGTTGAACTAGAGGGAGAATTTTAAAGCGTACTTTTACTAAGATCAAATCTTTAATCAAACCACCATTATCACTGACGGGTCACTAAATGCTATTTCATGTACATTTAACTCTCAGAAAATGAAATAAGTTTCTTGAAATGGGGCGATAAAAATGCTTATTATTGAATATTCTCAATGCAATACTGAAGTCAGTGTTATTTTTTTTTATAATTAAACCGTGTGTTTTGTTATTGTCTTATAAATAACATACAGAACGACAAAGTCTATGTGTTCTTACAAGTTTTATTTATTACTATAACTACTACCATATGAGAGTACGATGTTAGCAGAATGGAAGCTGGATGTAAACTGTCGTGCCTGTGAGCTGGCTATACTTAATCTACTCATGTTAATCTAGTAGACTGGCAATAATACAACATCTCCCTTTTTTATATGTGATATATATATCATTCAAGGAAATATCTTACTCTGAAAGTCTGCTATTAAACGACTTTCTAAAATCTGATTAATAAGCATGCACAATTATTATTACACATTGTACAAAAACAAATAGTGTTGACAAATGTTTGTAAATCCAATTTATATTGGTAATCCACTGTTGAAATTTCGCTCTTCTAAATGTCAGTGTGCTCTTTACATCAGTTCCCACACACAGCTGTGTTTAAATGTTTACATTGACTGAAGCTGAGTTTATTTACATTGACTCAATTAACCTGGGCTTAATTACTCTGCCATAGCGTGTGGTATACGGAGAATGTTTATTTAACTGACCGTTATTTGCAGACATGGGAGAGGCTGCTGGATTTGAAAGTGGTTCGACACAGGGGTGCTGATTGACATCTTGTTCAAGTACCTCAACATTTGGTGTTTCTGGCAACCACTCGTTTGTTTTTAAGAGATGGCGTCTATTGCGTCTGTAAGAGGCACCATCAGGGGTTTGTACTACATATGACCTGTCATTTAATTTATCTATTACTGTTGCTGGCTTCCATGTTTTATCTTGCTGTTGGACCCTTGTTGAACCTCCCAATTCTAAAGGTTTGAGTGGCTTTGCATTTTTGTCATACTTGTTTTTCTCATTTTTCCTACAGGCCTGTAATTTCTCTTTGATGACCTTTGGGGAGATGTGAGACGGCATTAAATTTTGATTTGTTGTTGGAACAATTGACCTTAATTTCCTGCCCATTAACAATTCTGATGGCGTGTAACCAATATCTAATGGTGTTGTTCTGTATTCCAACAATGCTACAAATGGGTCTGTTTTGGAGAGTTTTGCTTTCTTAAAGATGCGTTTGCATATTTTCACATATGCTTCAGAGAACCCATTCCCCGAACTATGATGTGGACTTGATGTGACATGTTCGAAATTCCATGCATTTGCAAAAGCTGCAAATTCTTCAGATGTATAGCATGTTTGGTTATCTGAGACAACTCTCTGTGGGATTCCCATTCTAGCAAAAATGCCTTTCATACGATTGATGACTGATGAACTTTTCATGTTGGGCAGTTCCTTAACCTCAAAGTAATGGCTGTAGTAATCTGCCACTACGATGAACTCTTTGTTTTCCCAAGAAAACAAATCGGTGCCTACAATCTGCCAAGGATAATCTGGAATGGCATGTGACTGTAGTGGTTCTTTGGGATTGGAGCTTCTATACTCCAGACATGTGGCACAACTTAACACTAGATTTGTGATGTCATTGGAAATTCTTGGCCAGAACATTAAATCACGTGCCCTTCTCAGGGTCTTTTCTACTCCCATGTGACCTGCATGAACTATCTCTAACATGTTTGACCTAAGTGCTGTGGGTACCACTATCTTTTGACCTTTCATGATTAAGCCATCAACAACTGACAGCTCATCACGAAAATTCCAGAAGTCTATTACTTCTGTTGGACACCGATTTCTGTAGACTGGCCAACCGTCTTGAATAACATTTTTCAAAACTGACAGCTGTCCATCTTGTTCAGTACATAATCTGATTTCCTGCAGTTTTCTGTCACTGACAGGTAGGCTGGAAATGACCAAATTTACATGTGCATCCAAGTTTTCTGACAAACTGGGATACGTGTCACTGACTGATTTTCTGGACAGTGTATCTGGTACTAGAATGTCTTTTCCAGCACGGAAAGTGACCTCAATGTCATAGCGCTGCATCTGCAGTAACATTCTCTGCAAGCGAGCTGGTGTTAAGTAAAGCGGTTTCTTAAATATGGGAATCAAAGGAAGGTGATCAGTTTCTATCAATACTTTCCTACCATATACCCAATGGCTGTAACGCTTCAGTCCAAACAATATGCCTAAACACTCTAATTCTATTTGGGCATAGTTTTGTTCACTGCTTGTGAGAGATTTTGACGCATAAGTGATGGGTTTCCCATCTTGCAATAAGGTTGCACCTAGACCTGACCTACTTGCATCGGTCTGTAAAATGAGCGGTTTCTTGGGGTCATAGAAACCTAATACTTGACCTGGCTCTTGGGTAATGATTTCCTTGACCTTTGTGAATGATTCAGCTTGGGGCTTACCCCAGTAAAATTCTACTGACTTTCCCAGTAATTCTCTTAAAGGCCCTGTGACCTCAGCCAAATTGGGCGCAAACCGGGACAGGTAATTGACCATTCCCAGAAATGTTTCTAGTTCAGACTTATTCTCAGGTGGGGGCATATCCCTGATAGCTGATATTTTGGCGGGATCGGCTTTTAAACCATTTTCTGATAATACATGACCAAAATATTTGATTTCAGTCAGTCCCACCTCAAGTTTTTCCTCATTTAACCTAATGCCCCTTTCAAGTCACCTTTGCAAAACAGTCCTTAAATTCCTGTCATGTTCTTCCTTGGTTTTGCCATAAACCAATATGTCGTCAACAATAATGACAACACCAGACAACCCTTCAAATGATTCATCCATTTTTCTTTGGAAAATGTCCATGGATGATTTCAGACCAAACGGTAACCTGAGATACCTGTACCTACCAAAGTAAGTATTGAAGGTAGTTAAGAACGGTGACTTTTCACCAAGTTTGATAGCCCAGTAGCCCGAGGTTGCGTCAAGTTTCGTAAAATACTTGGCACCTGTGAGCTCTGGCAATACATCTAAAGTCCTACTTGGGTAATGGGGCCGTTGAACATTCTTGTTCAAATCATGCGGGTCTAAACACAGTCTCAGTTTGCCCGACTTTTTCTCTACACAGACAAGGGAACTAACCCAGTCTGTTGGTTTGTGTACTTTCTTTATAACACCAATTTTTTCCATCCTATCGAGTTCCTTTTTGTACCTATCTCTAAGAGCAACGGGTATTTTGCGGGGTGCATGTACCACTGGTACTGCATTTGGCGCAAATTGGATGTGACATTCCCCTGGGATTGACCCTATTCCTTTAAATACTTGTGGGTACTCTTGTAGAACTGTCTTTTCAGTCATACAACTATGTGGACATGATTCAACTGCATATGTGATTTTGACTAGACCAAAGTCAATGCATGATCTATATCCAAACAATGGAGGTGACCTTGTTTTCACAATGTGAAATTCTACTTGACCAGTACGGGATTTATTTACATGGGTACATTCTAACCGAATGGTACCTTTCAAGTCTAACGAATCTCCATTATATGCTGTTAGCTTTGTTTGAGATGGTATGAGTGCTGCCTTGACACCAAGCTGTCGAAATAAATGAAGAGGCAAAATGTTTACCTGTGCACCAGTGTCAACTTTAAAGTTGATCCTTTGTTTTGAGGGACCCACTGCCATCTCTGCAAATAACTGATCAGTTCTGCACTTTGATTTAACAGTGTCAACAAAGAAATCCTCTGATTCAGAATCATCATATAATTTTATGTCCTGAGCCACATGAACGTCATTGACGTTTTTTGAGCGACACAATTTCGCGAAATGGTTCCATTTCTGGCACTTATGACAGTGTTTCCCCTTTGCTGGACACCGATCCTTGGAATGGAAAAGTCCACAACTCGAGCATTGCTTATGGTTAGACGTCTGGCCTCTGGTGAGTACCTTGGCCTCGTCGGTACCGTGCTTGTTTGGCTTCTGACTTTTTGTCTTCTGGCCCCGGTGTATTTGGTTAATTGCAGCGGTTGCTGCTCCGCCATGCGCTCCTGACATTGGCTGCATATTTCTCAGCTGTTCTTGTGCATATTCGTATGTCTGACATATCTGAACAGCTTTTGCTAATGTCAATTCTGCACCAATAGTGAGAAGCTTTTCGCGGATCTTCTGCGACTTTATGCCAAACACGATTCTGTCACGTACCATATCATCTGAATAGTCTTCTCCAAAGGAACAATCTTGAGCTAATACTTTTAGTCTTGTTATGTACTGCTCTACTGTATTTTCTCCCTGTGTTTCATTGTTAAATTTGTATCTCGCAAATACTGGATTTGATTTTGGTTGGACATGTCTCTGGAAAGCATCCAGTGTTTTTTTCACCGACTTACGCATGTCTGGCGTCAATTGAAATGTATTGTAAATTTCGCGGCCTTTCTCGCCGATCCAGAGTAAGAAGTATGTAATTTGTACATCTTCATCTTCGTCTTTCAGTGGACCTCTAAATACCAATTCAATAGGTTGCCTAAACTTTTTGAAAGCTTCCGACAGATTAATACTAGTCCAGTCCATAACTGGAGTTGGCACTCCTGCTAAATCCATTGTCAATATGAATTAAATCACTTTAAATCCGGAATGCAATAACAATAAATAATGTTCCGCAGCTGATTTAATTCCAAGAAATGCTGGTTCTTTTTAAACTTCTGACACCATGTTTTGTTATTGTCTTATAAATAACATACAGAACGACAAAGTCTATGTTTTCTTACAAGTTTTATTTATTACTATAACTACTACTATATGAGAGTACGATGTTAGCAGAATGGAAGCTGGATGTAAACTGTCGTGCCTGTGAGCTGGCTATACTTAATCTACTCATGTTAATCTAGTAGACTGGCAATAATACAACACAGTGATTTTGAACAGTAATTTGTCTATATTGGCTAAATGCAATCTGACGGGTACTAGGTATTTATTATACAGTTGATATTGAAAAATAACATTCTGAAACAGTTTTGCAGCTGACGTTAAACATGTGAGTTTTGTATTGCCCGAGTTGAATTTAGTGATAAATACATTTTGATGTAGAACACGGTCAACGGTCATTCTCAACAGTAACGCTTGTTTGTGCCGTATTTTTTCAAATATAAAGTAGCCAAAAATGCATACTTTAATCTCTTACAGTAATATGGCCTTCCATATGAATAACTAAAAACTATTTTTACAAATACATATTTCTGAGTTTTTCGGCACAGCGGTACTTACATGGTTTTCACGGCTATTTACATCTCAGTGTTGTGTAAACCAATCAAATCTTACGTTAACCACCAAGGCAAATCCTCTTCAACCGTTTGTATACTTGATACGGATTTAGATAAAAGGTACTTTACCTTACCAAAATCCGCTGAATTTCGGTGAATTTACCGAAATCCATTGTGGATCTGGAGTGACCAGCAATCGTAACATCTCGGCAATTGTTTTAGTTGCACACTGACAAATCTTAATCTTCAAAAGGCGCCGACCATCTTTTTTTCAAGATATTTCTTATTATCAATGAATATTACTGCTAGCAATTTAACGTGTAAATGAGCTCGTGTAAATATCTTTTCTATTTCACAGCCAATTGTCCAGAAAATGGTCAACTGCCAGCATTGTTTAGTGGAATGTTTCTGTCTGAAACTAAACTAGATGAGTTGGTGAATGCGACACAGGAAGAACTGAATCCACGTTCTAGGACGAGAGCTGGTAAAACAAGATACGTACAGAGTAATAGAATTTCCAAAAAGATTGCAACAGTGCAAACGTTCGCTGCGACACGTACTGACCAAACTTGCTGTGAAACGTAAGTATGGTACACATAATTCGTTTAAACAATATATATTCCTTATTGTGCTCCTATCAATATTTTGTCGCAGGGAGAGGGGATGGACTGACCAAGGGGAATTAGACAATTTGTCTTTTTGGGGTCTAATTCCTCACCATAAAGTCATCAAGCAGTTTGTCTAAATTCCCGCAGTGGGACTAATGAAAATTCCCCACTTCCGGAATACATTCAAAATCAAGCCAAAATGTATTCCCGGGGCGCTGAATCACTCGGCGTGTCGAATTCCCACCTGACGGGAATCGTCTTCCATCTACAGTCCCGTGTATTCCCCTGTAGCAAAACATTGATAAGTGCAGTATGCATGCTTATAAATACATTTTTGGGCATTCGAACGTTTTTCTAATTGGTCACTGCTTACATAATCATTTGCTTCCGTCCGGCATCAATGTATAAACAATTTTGTTAAAGACGAGACGGATTGGAAAACGAACCATGGAAAACTTTTAAATACAAATGTACATATATATAAATTTCTTTCTGTTGTACGTATACTTCCTTCGTTATTGGCCTTTCTTTGCATTGACTGCACTTTAAAGCAAGTACTCTCTACATGGTGCGAGATATCTAGTATCTTAGTGTCAAAAAGTTCAAAAGAACAGCGTAACTTAACTTTCGTGCATTGAATAACAACAAAATGGTCTGTTGATAACCTATTTACCGATTATCAAACAAAAACCATGTTTAGAATAGGATGTTTAGATAGTTTAAGCATAACCATACATATTCATGTTTGTGACGGGAATAACGTAAGATTAAACAACTACATTTCAATGCATGGATCATGAATTATTTGTATTTAACTGACAAGTGAATCCATACATGTTTCAAAAGTAAATTGTTATAGACCGACAATATTTAACTGGCGATCATAAAACCACTGATACAAATCCATAAGTTATCATCGGCGAAATGATCTTTTCCTCCGTGACTTTTCCACTCAACGAAAACATTGACTGTGGCGAAAGTTCAATGTTGTCTAATTATACTTGTTTACATTTACTGAATGCATTCATGCACGTTTTAAACGTTGTCACAAAAGTGTTAATAAACAATATAATGTAAACACTTCATATATTGCGTTGATTATTTTTAAGAAATTTGCTTTAATATGAAGAAGAAATTAAATGGTAGCAAAAGCAAAAGTCCACGGATATACAGTAAAACCTCAATAATAAGACCACACTTGGGACCATTGAAAACTGGTCTTAATATTAAGATGGTCTTAATATTAAGTTGGTCTTAATATTGAGGTTGAATAATGAGCAAATCAGTGAAAATGGAATTGAAAATTGTGTTCTTAATGTTGAGGTGGTCTTATTATTGAGATGATCTTTAAGTGAGGTTTTACTGTAGATGTTCATCTGATTACTGATCGGTAATGGTTGATAAGTGCTTGAATATCTTTGTTGAAAACATTGTTTGCATCTTGGAGGAACGTAGCATAATTCACAATCCAGTTTTATACAAGCGTTTTATAGACACACTATGTATTTTAATTGTTTAGGGAGTTAAGGGTCACGGCACCAGGACAGGTGATGCTGGATGGTAGATCTATGTTCGTCGTACACATGAACCATTCATACCAATACGTGCACGAGGGAGAATGTATGTAAGTATGGCTCACAAGATCTTAAAATATTTCTACCATCATACGATTCACGGTTTTTGAAAAGATCAAAATGCTTCAGGTCAAATGTATTCATTCTTATGTATTGGAAACTTTAAAACTCCCTAACAACTGACTGATTAATGTGTGTCTCAGAGTCAAAGTTGTCGATGTAAGGCACAGGAGATGTCACAAGTTCTCTCCCCTTCTATATTCCGTCCATAATATACATAGAATGATAATCTTGAAGGAGAGAGATGGAGTATTATACATAGAATGTAAATAGAAGGGGAGATAATAAATATAATAGGGGAGATAACTCGTGACAATCTCTTGTGATATAAGGCATGGGCAATTTGAGTATGACGAAGATCTCAGTTGCGAGGGCATGCGTGTGGTAAACTGAATCTAAACATGGCTGGCATGAAATTCGCGAAAGATAATACTTGTACATCTTTGTCTGTTTTCAATGCAAGGTGTATCAATGCCAATGCCGTTTTAATTCCTAAAACTTCTATGACTGCCTCGATCATTATAAATGTTTTATTAAAAAGAATGCAATAAAGTCAATTTGGTAAGGGTTTGTTATCATAAATTCGCGGCATGAATTATGGTCATAAAAACGTAATCTCCAGATATCTGATTCGAACAAACTCATCACAGCGCTAGTCTCCCTTTAGCATTACATTTTTTTAAAGGTATGCCACTGCTTAGGAGATTGTGATTCGAGCTCTGCTCTGAATCAGTAAAATATCAGAGCGGAAGTCAAACTCCTCGCAGCAGTTGCTTCCCCTGGCGGATACGGAAGCAGTCAAATAGTAGTTAATATCTACATTTTCTTGTTTACAGCACACCAGGAGCAGCGTGTCGAGGTATTGGAATTTGTACTCAGAGATACAAGTACTCATTCATGCTTCTATATGACCCAGATCTGATATGTGAAGTTAATCCTCCCGTGAAATACGGAGAGGTTTCGGTGAAGTCACATTGTGAATGCATGAACATTGGACGTGTTATGTAATAGAAGTGCCTCATGTTGCCATATAATTATTGTTTTCTTATATTGTACAGTTTTCACCATAAAATACATCAAAGACATTGCACGAATGTACATGTTACATAGTTATATTTTAATAAATCATACAAAAATATCTCATCTCCACAATAGTCTTTAATAGTGGATTAGTTCGTCACCGCTCGTCATCGACAGTCGTTGCAAACATGAACAAGCAGAAAATACCACAGAACGTACGGATCTTTCTTATTTTATGCCTACGTATTGTTATTTATGTATAACTATACATTTTTATTAGAAATTTCGTAATGTCCAGCTGGCCTATTGACCCCTAACGATATACACAAAGGATGGTACAGCGGCATACATTTCAGGCCTTTTTCTGTCCATTTTGATAAATTGGGAAAATTTGCGTCGTAAAATTTGCCAATTTGGGAAAACTTTAAGTTGCATAGTTAAAAGAACAGAACAAGCATTCTAATCTACATTTGTTATATCAACTGTCAAAAAGACTCAAAGAATTATATACATGTATTTGGCTTTGGCAATGGGTCAGATAGTCTGACCCGTGGGAACTATAGAAAAAGGCCTGTATATTTTATATACAAATCTGCTATCGTAGAAAACCAAGTAATTCTAAATATTTTCATGACAAAATTGATCTTACAAATACACACAGTCATCAAAAAATAATGGTGCAGGAATGTATACTTTAGGAAGCGTACTGTGCATGAGGAAAGTGTTGAAAATATATCATGTAAGTTGTATAGGGGCCGGTTTAAGGGCAAACAAACGGGCGCCATTTTGTTGACCTAGTTACTATTCATAGGAACTCATTTGCATATAAGGCATGACTAGGAGTGAATCTAATGTAGCGTCTATTAAATGGCGGCCATGTGATTGATTCATTCTTTCACGTAACATCTGCCTCCTAGTTTGGCGCCAAACAAAATCGCGTCCATTCCAATATGGCATCTGTTTTAGTGAGTTTGAACAAAACGGCGGCCATGTGATTGATTCATTGTTTCACTAGAAGTAACATCTGCCTCTCATTGTAATTTGATTGATTCATTGCTCACGAAACATCTGCCTCCTAGATTGGCGCCAAACAAAATCGCGTCCATTCCAATATGGCATCTGTTTTAGTGGGTTTGAACAAAATGGCGGCCATGTGATTGATTGGCGCCTATTTAAACGATATGATAATAACCGTCCTATTGATTCCTATGCGTGCGTATCACTGACGTATCTATTTTTAGTTCAAACGCGTCTTCTGAATCAAAATGATCCTTCTCCCCAATCCAAATGTTTAATGAAAAATCCCATAGCCTATGCTCATAACGATACTGTCTCTTCAATATGGCAGGACATATCTCATCTCACATTGCCAAAAAGCATTTAGCCCGGAATACAAATGCTTCTGTCTTTTTAAGCAAATCTGTCAAACTTCACTAATCATACTATAACACAAATGAAACATTTTTATCAATTTTATTAAATTATAACAGGACTTGACTGAATAAAAGAGAGTCTACAAATGAAATTTTTAGTGTCCAATTAATGTGAAATGTCATTTGCCGGACTGTTTACTTTAGATTGAATACAAGATTATGATGAATAGTAGTTAGCAGGTGGCAGAGTCCAGCCGCTAATATTTCCATTTTTCATACAGGCTAGCAGGTGAACTGTCAACTTTGAGATGTTTTTTAAAAACTATACCAACCGAATCCATATTTTCACAATGTTGAGAAACTTTAAATCTCACATATTTTCATCTTTGATAAGATGACGGGTAGAGGGGGTTTTGGAGTTCCGAAAAATTTGAGCGCTGAATTAAAATACTATAAGGAGAAGCAACATTGTCCTCACTACATTAGGAAGCATTTATTTAATGCGGAGCAGATTTTTGATAATGGAGCGGTTTCATTATTTTACGGCACAGTGGAATGTGTGGAAAAATTAGTTAATGTCTCACAGTGCATTGTCCCTTGACGGAGGTTGTTGTAGTGGAGGTACTTAACCGCTCATGCTAACTGCATGTGCATAATTATGTAACTGCATATAAATGATAATAGATAGTTAATAAATTAGTACATTGTACAATAATTGCTTGCATAAACTGTGCATTGGCTTAGCATTATTATATTTGTATAAAATGAAAATACTTTTGTACAAGTATTCAGTTAAGTAACAACCAATCCGCTTGATTCTAGAAAATATGAAAGTTGTAACATAAAGAGGCCATTCCTAATATATGAGTGTCTGTAGTAACCCTAAACACAATATTAAAGGTAGTAAATATGTTTAATTATTTTTTATCACCGCTTACTAATACAGAAAAGGACAAAAACACTTTTTGCATAGATCTTATCAGAATTTTCAAACTGAGTTGAAAATATTGTAACTTTTGACTGCACAGTCATGGATTTACAGGTTAACATAAAGCCTCAATTATGTGATACTTCGCCAAAACCTGAGTGACTGTTAGCCGTAACTGAAAGCAAGGCCATGTTTACAAATATCGCTCTGGAGAGTAAGGGAAGTAACACAATTTGACTGCCGTTTACCGCTCTCCGGTGTTACCTTTCTTGAAGGTTAAAATAAGAGTAAAACAAACGGTGACAAATAAACATGTATCTTCTCGAAGGTTGTCGCTCTGCAGAGGTGCCGTTTCCGAAGATTAACTTTACTAGTAATACCAACCAATCTTTAAACTAGCATTACTCCGTTAATTTTCATCCTAATGCTATCGAGTGTAGGTTCCTTCCAAGCCTTGTTTAAAGCTCTGTCCATTGAGTGCGTTCAACCGAAAGTGGATGGCTTTTCAGTGCAAACGTGACGTCATCTCTACGACCACGTGGTCTCAAGTAATAGAGCTTGGGGCTCCCGTATTTGGGGCTCCGGGGCTCCCATGTTTGGGGCTCCGGGGCTCCAGTTGGGGCTCCGGGGCTCCGATGTTTGGGGCTCCGGGGATCCGATGTTTGGGGCTCCGGGGCTCCGGGGCTCCCGTATTTGGGGCTCCGGAGCTCCGGGGCTCCGATGTTTGGGGCTCCGGGGCTCCAGTTGGGGCTCCGGGCTCCGATGTTTGGCGCTCCGGGACTCCGATGTTTGGGGCTCCGGGGCTCCGATGTTTGGGGTTCCGGGGCTCCAGTTGAGACTCCGGGGCTCCGGTGTTCTAGAGAGAAGATTATAAGGGATGGACATTAGGAAGATATAAACTAACAATGGATAAAATCACGTGTTCTCGATGTTCTGAAATGTTTTGTAGTCGATATAGTAGGATGCGTCATATGCAGCGAAGACACGCTTCGGTGGACTGTCAACCCTTTGCTTTGAGCACAACAACACAGCGAGCTACAGACATTGCCTTCAACGCGCCTTCGGATATTAATAAAACAGTAGACAAGACAGACAAGTTTCACCTCAAAAGCTCAGAAACTCCTAAAAACAACGACTTTGTATTCAAACATCCATTCACGTGTATGGTCAGTGGACCTACCTCCTGCGGGAAGACCCACTTTGTGACCCAGTTACTTCAGTCTGACAAGATACAACCAGCGCCACAACGAATAATTTGGCTCTACAAAAGGTGGCAACCGTTATACGAGGTCTTACAAAGAACCGTCTATCCCAGGGTAGAATTTATACAGGGACTTCCTCACCATCTGGAGGATGACGCCTATTTAAACCCCTCTGAGACCAATCTTATTATTTTGGGTGACCTCATGTCAACGGCCAGCAAAGATCCGAGGATTACAGATCTCTTTACAGAGGGGTCTCACCATCGAAATCTGTCCGTCATGGCACTGAATCAAAATTTGTACTTTAGTAAGGATCCCACCCAGAGAAGAAATTGCCATTATTTAGTATTATTCAAGAATCCAATTGACCAACAACCTGTCATGACCTTAGCGCGACAAATGTATCCCGGGAAGACTGGTTATTTGATGAGTCGTTTTCAAGAAGCTACCAGTCAGCGGTACGGTTACCTTCTCGTCGATTTGAAACCAGAAACTCCAGAATCTAGTCGTTTAAGAGGTCCGATTCCCAATAGTCCGTCTGAACCTTCCGCTAGTGTAAGAGAACCAAACCTAAACCCTCCTATAAGGGGCACTCCGGTAGAGAACATTGCGAGTGATTCCAACCTCGAGTCTGATAACAGTCTAGGTATGATCGGTTGCGACGATTGCGGTATCGTGTTTGGTGACGTTCATTCTTTACAGAATCACGTTAAACGATGGTGTAATAAGCGTTCTGCCGAGGGCGATCACGTGGAATCGCCACCTTTAAAACGTTGGATTTCCGATCACCAGAGCGAAGAAGATGTAGAGGACAGGGACAGTGAAGAGGACAAAGTGTTTGGTGCCATGTTTCGTAAAGCAACAGCCAATAATGAAGAATCGTGGAGAGAAAAAGTTGAAAAATATGAGCGAGATGGAATGTCCATTGACGATGCCAAGAGAAAGGCAGACTCAAAAATTAAAGCGGATGACATAACAAGCGTCATACGTATGTATAGACAACTGCTTCTCTACACCTTCCAATTAGAATACGGAGTTATTCACCAACGTGTAATGGAAGATGCGCGCGAACTCGTGTCTGAGGGAATGATATTGCGACAGGCCATTAAATCGGCTGTTCAGAAACACCATTATTTAATAGAAGGTATATTGAAGTCAGAGAACGATGACAGCGACCAGAGTGATGACGAAGAATGGTTATAAGGGGGAAAGGCCTAGGAATACATGTACAAAACAAAAATGGACATAGAACGCTGGACACAACATTTTCAACAGATGGCTGAGGGAAAGCTACGACCGAATAATAAAGGGCATTATTTGGTCCGAAAAACTCAGTTGGGTGGCGCGGTTAAAGGACCCGTGATTGAACTCGTGACACCGGTCACTCATGCGGTAGAAATGGCCAGATCAGAGGTAGCTATGAAAGAACAACGTAAAAGAGTGAACCTACTAGAAAGATGCCCCGATTGTACGGACCTCCTGGACAACGAGGCTACATTAATGGATATAAGGGCCGACATAGAGGGGAGCCCTATATTAACCACATCTACAACCGAACAGTGCTCAGTTTACAGTATTGTTTTACGCTATTCCTGGACGTCCCTCCTCCATCAACAGTCATTTGCTACTACTGGACTCCAGTTGGGGCTCCGGGGCTCCAGTTGGGGCTCCGGGATTCTAGAGAAGATTATAAGGGATGAATCTGGATGAAAGTATTTATATCACCGTTTGTGACAGAGACAATTTTGTTATTCTGGACATAAGACGTTTTCACAACCGAACTGATTCCGAAGTGACGCATGGAATAGAGCAGAACATTCGACACATTAATACAAACATGGATATATTTGAATGCAGTGTTTGTAAATACGTGTTTTTATCACGAAGATGTTTCCTACATCATATGCGGACATGGCATACTGCAGATTACTATTCGAATAAATGCATTCATTGTTCAATTGTGTTTAATGATAGATTCACATTTTTAACGCATCTAAAACAAAGTTGTTCAGTGAAATTATGAACGTTGCTAGAAAGGTGCCCCCGATTGTACGGACCTCGTGCTTTGTGATTATTGTGTATTTGTAAAATAAAATTGTAGACATAGTATTCATTTCTTTGTTTTCTTTTACTCAAGTGTAAACATAATTATACTCAACAAATAGAACACAAAAGTACAGTTCTATATTTTATTAACCCCGCTCAATACAGTACTCCAGGGATTAGGGCGGTCCCCCGAAGTACTTTACAATAGTGGTAGTTCGATAAGTACGGGTATACACACATCATACAATTGTTTCTCGGTTTTTAACCCTGTCATAAGCACACTACCGGCATGAAAACACGTAAAATGTACAGTGTCTCTAGTAAACATGGCGGCTCGAAATCGTTCCGGTTCGTAGCTCCCTGGATAGTATCTCACAATCTGTGGTAAATTTATAGGTCCTTCTACTTTGAACGAGGCGGATATGGTAGATACATCTATACGTCTTAACTGGACATCCCATCCCATCTTTTGTAATAGGCGAGCGTATCGTCTCAGGCGTCGCTTAGCTTCTTTAACAGAGTTGGCCTTCCCGTTCACGATCATTTTTCCATTAGGAAATAACATACAATGTCCTCCAATCTTCTTAGATTTCCATTGAGCTCCGGAAAATGTTCTAGGGTTATATATGATACCGGAGCATTGTAATGTTAGTTCTCTTAAGCTAATATCACAATGTAGGTCCGTAGTGAGGACAACGTTGTTAATCATCTTTCTCTAGAGGGTCCAAAATATAGATGTAATATTCGTTCAAACCTTTTGGCCGCTTCCCTGGCTTCTCTTCTGAGTTGTCGTAATCTCAACCACCAACACACCTCATCTATAAACCAACATACAGCGAACACGAGTCCAAACATAATGAATGTATGACAGTCAAGTTCAGTTTTTATATATAATGTTCAATGTCTTCTGATTGGTCCAACACGATTGAGCCAATCACTGTCTCACAAACAAAGTTGGTTTTATTTTAGTTTCAAGGTGAAAGGGCTTTAGCAAACTCCGTTTAGGCACGCCCACCATCTTTAGATATTCACAGTTAGGAGACCATTTGTCGTGTTCGTTCGAGGCGTTGTCGTCCTTTTCCCAGTCTTTCAAATGTAGGTTACATCGGAAACACATGACCCTATCGGATTTTCCATTGTAATAGAAACCGGCTTTAGCCAATTCATATTTATCCGGCTTCATCTGTTTGGGATAGGTTTCAAAGGTGAGTAACCTATTCTCGTAATATTCCATTCCACTAACAGCAAATGGGGCTGAATCTGTTTCCATGTTTTAAGTGTAAGGATCAACACAATAATGATACTGTTAATCAAACGGCTCTCTTATATAGGGAGACTTTAAGTCACGTGATGTACATTCTATTTATAGCAAATAACATATTTTCTATTTATAGATGATCATGTTCAAATACGTTTACTGTCTGTAATGGACAGGTCGCTTAGCGCACTATGAAGAGTCGTGATATCTTAATATGATGTAACCATTGTTCCGCATCTAGGTTGTGACATTAGATGTCTCACGATATTTAACTTCTTATGTTGACAGACGGGACACTTAAATATATGTCTGTATCCCATGGTTACCAATTGTGAGAATCACAAGGATTACATTCAGAACAGCTCAACGCTCCTAGTTGGTTCATATGATCGTCACCCGTCCAACAGGGACGTACGGATTCTAGTTCGGGTATCACTTGTTCAATCTCAGTCTTCAGCTTCACCAAGGTGTCAAATTCATCAAATTTCAAAGCGATTCCTTTCCTGGTAGGTCGGACTTTGTTCTCTCCTCTGGGCAGCCAGAATTGACGTAGATCAATCACCTTGAAACCGCTATTGACCTGAAGGTACTGGTTCCCCCCTAAATGATTCATATAGTGAACTTCCTTTCCCTCCGTATAATCCTGGATAGCCTTCAATACTACAGGCAAACTGTTGGTAACGCTGTAGAGTCAATACAAACTCTTTTTCGATCTTATAAAACACTATTTCGACTCCAGGACTGTGATCCACAATCTTCACTACCACTTCTTGTCCAAGCTCATATGTTTCTCGTACAGTGACCATGATGTCAGAATGAATTTAAGTAAGAAGCGTACACTGTTTATATAGTGCTTCCTGTATTCTGATTGGTGTTTATTTATAGTAACGAACGTCATATCTATTTATAGAACAACATGTTCAAACGTGCGCTCCCGTTACCGAGGGTGAGCAGAGATTTAATGAGTGTTTAGTCCCTATAGAGGGACTGTTTTAAAGTGACTGAGAATGACTTTGCTTTCTACTTAATAGGATAGGCGGAAATGACAAAGTTTTTCTCATAATTACATATGACCCTCACTTTGTGAGTGAGGACCTTGGTATACCCCAATATACCGATACTAACTTCCATCTCTTTTTCGAGAACCAATTTGTCAAGGGTCCTCTTTTCTCTGTCAGGAAACTGCATACATTGCCGAATACAAGAGACCATGGCAGATTTGCTTAAAAGGACAGAAGAATTTGTATTCCGGGCTAAATGCTTTTTGGCAATGTGAGATGAGATATGCCTGCCATCTTGAAGAGACAGTATCGTTATGAACATAGGCTATGGGTTTTTTTTATTAAATATTTAGATTGGGGGAGAAGGATCATTTTGATTGGTTCATTCAGAAGACGCGTTTGAACTAAAAATAGATACGTCAGTGATACGCACGCATAGGAATCAATAGGACGGTTATTATCATATCGTTTAAATAGGCGCCAATCTAGGGGGCAGATGTTACTTCTAGTGAAACAATGAATCAAATTACAATGAGAGGCAGATGTTACTTCTAGTGAAACAATGAATCAATCACATGACCGCCATTTTGTTCAAACCCACTAAAACAGATGCCATATTGGAATGGACGCGATTTTGTTTGGCACCAATCTAGGAGGCAGATTTTCGTGAACAATGAATCAATCACATGGCCGCCATTTAATAGACCCTACATTAGATTCACTCCTAGTCATGCCTTATATGCAAATGAGTTCCTATAAATAGTAACTAGGTCAACAAAATGGCGCCCGTTTGTTTGCCCTTAAACCGGCCCCTATACTACTCATGTAAATTGTATATCATAATGGACGATTGTGCTAGAATGCGTGTTTTTATCCATCTTGTTTTATTAAACGCTTGCACTGAAATGAAGATTTATACAAAGTAATTAACATTTGCAATTTTTATGTACCAGTCACGTTCGATCTTTAAATAGATCTAATACATTTAAATATCATCATGAAAAACGCCGCATCAAAATCGAAAGTTCAAAAGTAGCGTTATGGTGATTTGTTTGGTTCATTAGTGTACCTCAACAAATATGAACATATTGTTCATATTTCATCTTTCATCGAGTTTTTTCAACAAATTACAATTTTTTTCTGGAATTAATTAACAACCGGTACTAACTTGCTCTTCAGCAAACAACTGATATTCTAGATGCACCTTACCATGCGTTCATTGCAGCTAGAGTATTGTACAATTCATTAAGACTGTACAACGTATATAGACATGTACTGAAGTGGTTCAGTGTCGTTAAACACGTAAGTATAGTTTCTTCTCACGCTTTATCAAACATTACATCCGTGTATTGCAGCTAGATATGAATTCAAACTTTAATTTAAATGAATTGTTTATGTATATGAATGTGCGACTCGCGCTTCAATATTCACCGCATGCCAGTGTCGGAAATACAAATTCAAGCTCAGTTCGAATTACTTAAACAATATTTATTTCATAATTCTGCTCTTGTGGATAGACCACTAAGCACGACAGCTTCCGTTTTAAAAGTGAGTTTTTATCGTTTTGATGAAAATACGCGCTTTTGTTCGCTTAATAAGAAATATGGTCAGTCTCTGTTATAGCTAAATTACGCAGAAGACAGTTGATATGTAAACTGCGTCAGAACTCATGCTGTAGGCTGTTCCGTCCACCCACTGACATTTATATCGGTACGAGAACCGACAAATTATACCAATACGTATATAGTTTGTGGTTTTAGAGTGAATGGATTGTTATAAAACTAATTAATGTTCATACATTTCGCAATTATTGTCATAACATGATTATACGTATTGTTTTTTGACGATACTCAATCTTAAAGAACAGAATATTTATTTTATCACGTCTGATTTTGTGTTTTCAACGAAATTATATTTGAGTCGAATTCAATTCTTGGAATTTTATTATTGTCCTTCAGAAGCACATAAAACAGTTCGTTGTAACATTAATTGGGCGTTGAAAAAGTTGATATAAATCGACAAAGTGTATTTCTGTTCACATTTTCCTGCAACAATAGTGTTCATCCTGTGTCCAAACAGCGCAGCAGCAGACGACGCGGAAAATATTTAATAGTTAAAACCACTGCTTCTTCAATTCGTCATCTAGACGGTAGAATACAACACATTCATTTACAAGGATTTATTTCTCGCTGATTTTACAGAAAATTCGACAACTACAACTTTAAAGATCAAGATATGAAACTCTTCTCCACATTTATCCTGCTAGTAATTGTGTTCACTCTAACGTCGTCGGTGGAAGCCGGGAAAAGGGGCAAGCGGAAGAAGCGCAATCAAAATAAACAACCAGGAAAAAATCCGACGAATCTGAAGAAAGATCCGACAGATCTTGCTGATCTAATAAGTAAGTAGGTCGTTCAAAATACGTTTGTTTCAGGTTTCCCGACCTACCCTATTTTTTTGCCCGACCCTAAAACATTTTTTTTCTTCTTAGTAAAATTTCTTCTTTTTGGTAAAATTTCTGTGTGAAGTTTTCCTTGGGTTCATATTTCTGCCCAGTTATTAGACGCTTTACGAGTATTTTAGCTATAGACCATTATATTCACATTCTTTAAACATTATCCATGTTTAAAGGGAAAGGGGATTTGTCTTTCATTTAAATCTATGTTTAATTTGCTTCGTTTGAAAAAAGAAATATCCAAAACAAATTCCGGCCTACCCACCCTGTTTGTTGGGAGCGTGAAACCTGAAACAATCATATTTAACTCGCGTGTTTATAAATTCAATATATCACCAATCAATCATTTGAGTTCGTGAATATGTTGAACTAGAGGGAGAATTTTAAAGCGTACTTTTAGTAAGATCAAATCTTTAATCAACCCACCATTATCACTGACGGGTCATTAAAAGCTATTTCATGTACATTTAACTCTCAGAAAATGAAATTAGTTTCTTGAAATGGGGCGATAAAAATGTTTATTTTTGAATATTCTCAAGGCAATACTGAAGTCAGTTTTTTTTTATAATTTAACTGATTTTGAACAGTAATTTGTCTATATTGGCTAAATGCAATCTGACGGGTACTAGGTATTTATTATACAGTTGATATCGAAAAATAACATTCTGAAACAGTTTTGAAGCCGACGTTAAACATGTGAGTTTTGTATTGCCCGAGTTGAATTTAGTGATAGATACATTTCGATGTAGAACACGGTCAACGGCCATTCTCAACAGTAACGCTTGTGCCGTATTTTTTCAAATATAAAGTTGCCAAAAATGCATACTTTAAACTTTAATCGTCTTCCATATGAATAACTAAAAGCTATTTTTACAAATACCTATTTCTGAGTTTTTCGGCACAGCCGTACTAACATGGTTTTGCTATTTGCAAATCAGTGTTGTGTAAACCAATCAAATCTTACGTTAACCACCAAGGCAATTTCTCTTCAACCGAACAACATTTGTAACCTTGGCGCTGATTGGTTAACATTTCGATAAAGGGTACGTTACCTTATCGAAATCCGCTGAATTTCGGTGAATTTACCGAAATCCATTGTGGATCTGGAGTGACCAGCAATCGTAACATCTCGGCAATTTTTTTTGTTCCACACTGACAAATCTTAATCTTCAAATTGCGCCGACCATCTTTTTTTCAAGCTATTTCTCATTATCAATGAATATTACTGCTAGCAATTTAACGTGTAAAAGAGCTCGTGTAAATATCGGCTATCTTTTCTATTTCACAGCCAATTGTTTAGTGGAATGTTTCTGTCTGAAACTAAACTAGATAAGTTCGTGAAAGCGACACAGGAAGAACTGAATCCACGTTCTAGGACGAGAGCTGATAAAACAAGATACGTACAGAGTAATAGAATTTCCAAAAAGATTGCAACAGTGCAAACGTTCGCTGCAACATGAGGTGCTGGCTCTACTGACCAAACTTGCTGTGAAACGTAAGTATATATGGTACACATAATTCGTTTAAACAATATATATTCCTTATTGTGCTCCTATCTGATGACAATTCCTTCCGTGACTTTTCCACTCAACGAAAACATTGACTGTGGCGAAAGTTCAATGTTGTCTAATTATACTTGTTTACATTTACTGAATGCATTCATGCACGTTTTAAACGTTGTCACAAAAGTATTAATAAGCAATATAATATATTCATATATTTCTTTTACTGTGTTGATTATTTCTAGGAAATTTGCTTTTTTATGAAGAAGAAATTAAATGGTAGCAAAAGCTAGAAGTCCACGGACTTCTGAGACCACGTCGTACAAATTACGCTTGACAGTTTCCTTTTATTTTATCATATACAGTAAAACCTCAATAATAAGACCACCCTTGGGATCATTGAAAACTGGTCTTAATATTAAGACGGTAATAATATTAAGGCGGTCTTAATATTGAGGTTGAATAAAGAGCAAATCAGTGAAGTAATGGTTGATAAGTGCTTGAATAGCTTTGTTGAAAACATTGTTTGCATTTTGGAGGAACGTAGCATAATTCACAATCCAGTTTTATATAAGCGTTTTATAGACACGCTATGTATTTTCATTGTTTAGGGAGTTAAGGGTCACGGCACCAGGTAAGGTGATGCTGGATGGTAGATCTATGTCAGTCGTACACATGAACCATTCTTACCAATACGTGCAAGAGGGAGAATGTATGTAAGTATGACTCACAAGATCTTAAAATATTTCTTCCATCATACGATTCACGTTTTTGGAAAAGATCAAAATGCTTCAGGTCAAATGTATTCATTCTTATGTATTGGAAACTTTAAAACTCCCTAACAACTGACTGATTAATGTGTGTCTCAGAGTCAAAGTTGTCGATGTAAGGAACAGGAGATGTCACAAGTTCTCTCCCCTTCTATATTCCGTCCATAATATACATAGAATGATAATCTTGAAGGAGAGAGATGGAGTATTATACAAAGAATGTAAATAGAAGGGGAGATAATACATATAATAGGGGAGATAACTCGTGACAATATCTTGTGATATAAGGCATGGGCAATTTGAGTATGACGAAGATCTCAGTTGCGAGGGCATGAGTGTGGTAAACTGAATCCAAACATGCGTGGCATGAAATTCGCGAAAGATAATACTTGTACATCTTTGTCTGTTTTCAAAGCAAGGTGTATCAATGCCAATACGTTTTAATTCCTAAAACTTCTATGACTGCCTCGATCATTATAAATGTTTTATTAAAAAGAATGCAATAAAGTCAATTTGGTAAGGGTTTGTTATCATAAATTCGCGGCATGAATTATGGTCATAAAAAAGTAATCTCCAGATATCTGATTCGAACAAACTCACCACAGCGCTTTTCTCCCTTTAGCATTACATTGTTTTAAAGGGATGCCACTGCGTAGGAGATTGTGATTCGAGCTCTGCTCTGAATCAGTAAAATGTCAGAGCGGAAGTCAAACTCCTCGCAGCAGTTGCTTCCCCTGGCGGATACGGAAGCAGTCAAATAGTAGTTAATATCTACATTTTCTTGTTTACAGCACACCAGGAGCAGCGTGTCGAGGTATTGGAATCTGTACTCAGAGATACAAGTACTCATTCATGCTTCTATATGACCCAGATCTGATAGGTGAAGTTAATCCTCCCGTGAAATACGGAGAGGTTTCGGTGAAGTCACATTGTGAATGCATGAACATTGGTCGTGTTATGTAATAGAAGTACCTCAAGTTGCCATATACATATTGTTTTCTTATATATTGTACAGTTTTCACCATAACATACATCAAAGACATTGCATCAATGTACATGTTACTTAGTTATATTTTAATAAGTCATACAAAAATATCTCATCTCCGCAATAGTCTTTAATAGTGGATTAGTTCGTCACCGCTCGTCATCGACAGGTGTTGCAAACATGAACAAGCAGAAAATACCACATAACGTACGGATCTTTCTTATAATAACTCAGAACGTACGGATCTTTCTTATTTTATGCCTACGTATTGTTATTTATGTATAACTATACATTTTTTTTAGAAATTTCGTAATGTCCAGCTGGCCTATTGACCCCCAACGATATACGCAAAGGAGGGTACAGCGGCATACATTTCAGGCCTTTTTCTGTCCATTTTGATAAATTGGGAAAATTTGAGTCGTAAAATTTGCCAATTTGGGAAAACTTTAAGTTGCATAGTTAAAAGAACAGAACAAGCATTCTAATATACATTTCTTATATCAACTGTTAAAAAGACTCAAAGAATTATATATTTGGCTTTGGAAATGGGTCAGACAGTCTGACCCGTGGGAACTATAGATAAGGCCTGTATATTTTATATACAAATCTGCTATCGTAGAAAACTTTATTCTAAATATTTTCATGACAAAATTGATCTTACAAATACACACAGTCATCAAAAAATAATGGTGCAGGAATGTATACTTTAGGAAGCGTACTGTGCATGAGGAAAGTGTTGAAAATATATCATGTAAATTGTATATCATAATGGACGATTGTGCTAGAATGCGTGTTTTTATCCATCTTGTTTTATTAAACGCTTGCACTGAAATGAAGATTTATACAAAGTAATTAACATTTGCAATTTTTATGTACCAGTCACGTTCGATCTTTAAATAGATCTAATACATTTAGATACCATCATGAAATACGCCGCATCAAAATCGAAAGTACAAAAGTAGCGTTATGGTGATTTGTTTGGTTCATTAGTGTACCTCAACAAATATGAACATATTGTTTATACTTCATCTTTCATCGAGTTTACGCCGTTTTTTCAACAAATTACTAGTTTTTTCTGGAATTAATTAACAACCGGTACTAACTCGCTCTTCCGCAAGCAACTGATATTCTAGATGCACCTTACCATGCGTTCATTGCAGCTAGAGTATTATACAATTAATTAAGACGGTACAACGTATATATACACTGGATATCTGTATTCTCGCGGTACTTATCGAATAATGAATAATGAATAAATAATAGTTAACTTAAAATCAAATACCAACACATAAGCATAAATTTCAATCCTTTCCCAATTCATAACAGCATTAAATTAATGAAAAAATGTTTAAAGTTTGTTACAAAAGTAAACAAATGTACATGGGGTCACCGCCATATTTACAGGATGACGTCATCACTATTCTCGCGGTATTTCAATTATAATCTAAAAATAGACAAAGTATTGGCCTCTGATAACTAAATTGAACTGTTTTGTGCAAGATAACTATCCTGCAAGAGAAATAAATTAGTGGTCTGAAACCTAAATGCGTGTGGGTGGAGAAAAGCAGACGAACATGAAACCTCGTGATTTTTTTTTAATTGACACATTTTTTTTATAGGGGATTGCATGCTGTTTTGATAGAAAATGATTTTATTAACATTTTGTCGTAAATGCTTACCAAAATACGGTGAATATTGACAGGTAAGACTGTTTTTTTGCTTGAGAAAAAGAAGTAGGTCAACCACGTTTTTTCGTAATCACAGGTTGGTGGAGGAAAGCAAATACCGCGAGAATAGTGATACCGCGAGAATAGTGATGATGACTATATATACATGTACTGAAGTGGTTCAGTGTCGTTAAACACGTAAGTATATCTTCTTCTCACGCTTTATCAAACATTACATCCGTGAATTGCAGCTAGATATGAATTCAAACTTTAATTTAAATGAATTGTTTATGTATATGAATGTGCGACTCGCGCTTCAATATTTTTAGCATGCCAGTGTCGGAAATACAAATTCAAGCTCAGTTGAAGATTACTTAAAAAATGTTTAGTTCATAATTCTGCTCTTGTGGATTGACCACTAAGCACGACAGCTTCCGTTTTAAAAGTGAGCTTTTATCGTTTTGATTTAAATACGCGCTTTTGTTCGCTTTATAAGAAATATGGTCAGTCTCTGTTTTAGCTAAATTACGCAGAAGACAGTTGATATGTAAACTGCGTCAGAACTCATGCTGTAAGGCTGTTCCGTCCACCCACTGACATTTATATCGGTACGAGAACCGACAAATTATACCAATACGTATATAGTTTGTGGTTTTAGAGTGAATGGATTGTTATAAAACTAATTAATGTTCATACATTTCGCAATTATTGTCATAACATGATTATACGTAGCACATAAAACAGTTCGTTGTAACGTTTTATTGGGCGTTACAAGTTGATATAAATCGACAAAGTGTATTTCTGTTCACATTTTCCTGCATCATCCTGTGTCCAAACAGCGCAGCAGCAGACGACGCGGAAAATATTTAATAGTTAAAACCACTGCTTCTTCAATTCGTCATCTAGACGGTAGAATACAACACATTCATTTACAAGGATTTATTTCTCGCTGATTTTACAGAACATTCGACAACTACAACTTTAAAGATCAAGATATGAAACTCTTCTCCACATGTGTCCTGCTAGTAATTGTGTTCACTCTAACGTCGTCGGTGGAAGCCAGGAAAAAGAACAAGCGGAAGAAGCGCAATCAAAATAAACAACCAGGAAAAAATCCGACGAATCTGAAGAAAGATCCGACAGATCTTGCTGATCTAATAAGTAAGTAAGTCATAAAATAGCGTTTGTTTCAGGTTTCCCGACCTACCCTATTTTTTTGCCCGACCCTAGAACAATTTTTTTCTTTTTAGTAAAATTTCTTCTTTTTGGTAAAATTTCTGTGTGAATTTTTCCTTGGGTTCATATTTCTGCCCAGTTATTAGACGCTTTACGAGTATTCTAGCTATACTTATATTCACATTCATTAAACACTATCCATATTAAAATTAAAGGGAAAGGGGATTTGTCTTTTAACATTATATTCATTTAAATCTATGTTTAATTTACTTCGTTTGAAAAAAAAAATCCAAAACAAATTCCGACCTACCCACCCTGTTTGTTGGGAGCAGGAAACCTGAAACAATCATATTTAACTCGCGTGTTTATAAATTCAATATATCACCAATCAATCATTTGAGTTCGTGAATATGTTGAACTAGAGGGAGAATTTTAAAGCGTACTTTTAGTAAGATCAAATCACCATTATCATTGACGGGTCACTAAATGCTATTTCATGTACATTTAACTCTCAGAAAATGAAATTAGTTTCTTGAAATGGGGCGATAAAAATGTTTATTATTGAATATTCTCAAGGCAATACTGAAGTCAGTTTTAATTTTTTATAATTTAACAGTGCATGATTTTGAACAGTAATTTGTCTATATTGGCTAAATGCATTCTGACGGGTACTAGGTATTTATTAAACAGTTGATATTGAAAAATAACATTCTGAAACAGTTTTGAAGCCGACCTTAAACATGTGAGTTTTGTATTGCCCGAGTTGAATTTAGTGATAAATACATTTTGATGTAGAACACGGTCAACGGTCATTCTCAACAGTAACGCTTGTTTGTGCCGTATTTTTTCAAATATAAAGTAGCCAAAAAAGCAAACTTTAATCTCTTACAGAAATATGGCCTTCCATATGAATAACTAAAAGCTATTTTTACAAATACATATTTCTGAGTTTTTCGGCACAGCCGTACTAACATGGTTTTCACGGCTATTTACATCTCAGTGTTGTGTAAACCAATCAAATCTTACGTTAACCACCAAGGCAAATCCTCTTCAACCATTTGTAAACTTGATGCGGATTTAGACAAAAGGTTCTTTACCTTACCCAAATCCGCTGAATTTCGGTGAATTTACCGAAATCCATTGTGGAGTGACCAGCAATCGTAACATCTCGGCAATTGTTTTTGTTGCACACTGACAAATCTTAATCTTCAAATTGCGCCGACCATCTTTTTTTCAAGATATTTCTTATTATCAATGAATATTACTGCTAGCAATTTAACGTGTAAAAGAGCTCGTGTAAATATCGGCTATCTTTTCTATTTCACAGCCAATTGTCCAGAAAATGGTCAACTGCCAGCATTGTTTAGTGGAATGTTTCTGTCTGAAACTAAACTAGATGAGTTGGTGAATGCGACACAAGAAGAACTGAATCCACGTTCTAAGACGAGAGCGGGTAAAACAAGATACGTACAGAGTAATAGAATTTCCAAAAAGATTGCAACAGTGCAAACGTTCGCTGCGACACGTACTGACCAAACTTGCTGTGAAACGTAAGTATGGTATGACATAATTCGTTTAAACAATATATATTCCTTATTGTGCTCCTATCAATATTTTGTCGCAGGGAGAGGGGATGGACTGACCAAGGGGAATTAGACAATTTGTCATCAAGCAGTTTGTCTAAATTCCCGCAGTGGGACTAATGACAATTCCCCACTTCCGGAATACATTCAAAATCAAGCCAAAATGTATTCCCGGGGCGCTGAATCACTCGGCGTGTCGAATTCCCACCTGACGGGAATCGTCTTCCATCTACAGTCCCGTGTATTCCCCTGTAGCAAAACATTGATAAGTGCAGTATGCATGCTTATAAATACATTTTTGGGCATTCGAACGTTTTTCTAATTGGTCACTGCTTACATAATCATTTGTTTCCGCCCGACATCAATGTATAAACAATTGTGTTAAAGACGAGACGGATTGGAAAACGAACCATGGAAAACTTTTAAATACAAATGTACATATATATAAATTTCTTTCTGTTGTACGTATACTTCCTTCGTCATTGGCCTTTCTTTGCATTGACTGCATTTTAAAGCAAATACTCTCTACATGGTGCGAGATATCTAGTATCTTGGTGTCAAAAAGTTCAAAAGAACAGCGTAACTTAACTTTCGTGCATTGAATAACAACAAAATGGTCCGTTGATAACCTATTTACCGATTATCAAACAAAAAACATGTTTAGAATAGGATGTTTAGATAGTTTAAGCATAACCATACATATTCATGTTTGTGACGGGAATAACGTAAGATTAGACAACTACATTTCAATGCATAGATCATGAATTATTTGTATTTGACTGACAACTGAATCCATACATGTTTCAAAAGTAAATTGTTAAAGACCGACAATATTTAACTGGCGATCATAAAACCACTGATACAAATCCATAAGTTATCATCGGCGAAATGATCTTTTCCTCCGTGACTTTTCCACTCAACGAAAACATTGACTGTGGCGAAAGTTCAATGTTGTCTAATTATACTTGTTTACATTTACTGAATGCATTCATGCACGTTTTAAACGTTGTCACAAAAGTGTTAATAAACAATATAATGTAAACACTTCATATATTGTGTTGATTATTTTTAAGAAATTTGCTTTAATATGAAGAAGAAATTAAATGGTAGCAAAAGCAAAAGTCCACGGATATACAGTAAAACCTCAATAATAAGACCACACTTGGGACCATTGAAAACTGGTCTTAATATTAAGTTGGTCTTAATATTGAGGTTGAATAATGAGCAAATCAGTGAAAATGGAATTGAAAATTGTGTTCTTAATGTTGAGGTGGTCTTATTATTGAGGTGATCTTTAAGTGAGGTTTTACTGTAGATGTTCATCTGATTACTGATCGGTAATGGTTGATAAGTGCTTGAATATCTTTGTTGAAAACATTGTTTGCATCTTGGAGGAACGTAGCATAATTCACAATCCAGTTTTATACAAGCGTTTTATAGACACACTATGTATTTTAATTGTTTAGGGAGTTAAGGGTCACGGCACCAGGACAGGTGATGCTGGATGGTAGATCTATGTCAGTCGTACACATGAACCATTCATACCAATACGTGCACGAGGGAGAATGTATGTAAGTATGGCTCACAAGATCTTAAAATATTTATACCATCATACGATTCACGGTTTTTGAAAATATCAAAATGCTTCAGGTCAAATGTATTCATTCTTATGTATTGGAAACTTTAAAACTCCCTAACAACTGACTGATTAATGTGTGTCTCAGAGTCAAAGTTGTCGATGTAAGGCACAGGAGATGCCACAAGTAATCTCCCCTTCTATATTCCGTCCATAATATATATACATATAATGATAATCTAGAAGGAGAGAGATGGAGTATTATACATAGATGTAAATAGAAGGGGAGATAATGAATATAGTAGGGGAGAGAACTCGTGACAATCTCTTGTGATATAAGGGCAATTTGAATATGAAGAAGATCTCAGTTGCGAGGGCATGAGTGTGGTAAACTGAATCCAAACATGCGTGGCATGAAATTCGCGAAAGATAATACTTGTACATCTTTGTCTGTTTTCAAAGCAAGGTGTATCAATGCCAATACGTTTTAATTCCTAAAAATTCCATGACTGCCTCGATCATTATAAATGTTTCATTAAAAATAATGCAATAAAGTCAATTTGGTAAGGGTTTGTTATCATAAATTCGCGGCATGAATTATGGTCATAAAAAAGTAATCTCCAGATATCTTATTCGAACAAACTCACCACAGCGCTATTCTCCCTTTAGCATTACATTGTTTTAAAGGGATGCCACTGCGTAGGAGATTGTGATTCGAGCTCTGCTCTGAATCAGTAAAATTTCAGAGCCCAAGTCAAACTCCTCGCAGCAGTTGCTTCCCCTGGCGGATACGGAAGCAGTCAAATAGTAGTTAATATCTACATGTTCTTGTTTACAGCACACCAGGAGCAGCGTGTCGAGGTATTGGAATCTGTACTCAGAGATACAAGTACTCATTCATGCTTCTATATGACCCAGATCTGATAGGTGAAGTTAATCCTCCCGTGAAATACGGAGAGGTTTCGGTGAAGTCACATTGTGAATGCATGAACATTGGATAGATCTTTTATTAACCTCCATTTATAGGAGAGCAGAACATATCTACATTTATATACAGAATGCACGAACATTGGACGTGTTATGTAATAGAAGTGCCTCATGTTGCCATATAAATATTGTTTTCTTATACTGTACAGTTTTCACCATAAAATACATCAAAGACATTGCATCAATGTACATGTTACTTAGTTATATTTTAATAAATCATACAAAAATATCTCATCTCCACAATAGTCTTTAATAGTGGATTAGTTCGTCACCGCTCGTCATCGACGGGCGTTGCAAACATGAACAAGCAGAAAATACCACAGAACGTACGGATCTTTCTTATAATACCTCAGAACGTACGGAGCTTTCTTATTTTATGCCTACGTATTGTTATTTATGTATAACTATACATTTTTATTAGAAATTTCGTAATGTCCAGCTGGCCTATTGACCCCTAACGATATACACAAAGGAGGGTACAGCGGCATACATTTCAGGCCTTTTTCTGTCCATTTTGATAAATTGGGAAAATTGGCGTCGTAAAATTTGCCAATTTGGGAAAACTTTAAGTTGCATAGTTAAAAAAACAGAACAAGCATTCTAATCTACATTTCTTATATCTACTGTCAAAAAGACTCAAAGGATTATATATTTGGCTTTGGGAATGGGTCAGATAGTCTGACCCGTGGGAACTATAGAAAAAGGCCTGTATTTATATACAAATCTGCTATCGTAGAAAACTTTATTCTAAATATTATCATGAGAAAATTTATCTTACAAATACAAACAGTCATCAAAAAATAGTGGTGCAGGAATGTATACTTTAGGAAGCCTACTTTGCATGAGGAAAGTGTTGAAAATATATCATGTAAATTGTATATCATAATGGACGATTGTGCTAGAATGCGTGTTTTTATCCATCTTGTTTTATTAAACGCTTGCACTGAAATGAAGATTTATACAAAGTAATTAACATTTGCAATTGTTATGTACCAGTCACGATCGATATTTAAATAGATCTAATACATTTAGATACCATCATGAAATACGCCGCATCAAAATCGAAACATTTCAAGTACAAATGTACTGTTATGGTCATTTTTTGGTTCATTAGTGTACCTCAACAAATATGAATATATTGTTCATACTTCATCTTTCATCGAGTTTACGCCGTTTTTTCAACAAATTACTATTTTTTTCTGGAATTAATTAACAACCAGTACTAACTTGCTCTTTCGCAAGCAACTGATAAATTATCCATATGTGGAGGACATGACCGTAGACAATGTCACGGAAGAACACAACCTGTCCAACCCGGAGTCGAACCAGTAATTACTTGGTAACAGTCTAACGCACTACGAACTGAGCTAGTCGGACGAGCTTTTTATATAGTAAGCATGTCAATAAAGAATGACCTCACCATGGATTCATCCACATTTGTCGAAATAAAAAGTTTGCATAATCACAAAATTAAAAAAATATAATTTTGTAAAAAGCGGAATATCTAGTGATGTATATATAATGTATTTCATCCATCAACATTATCTATAGTTGTATGTAAAGCTAGTTAACAATTTATCAAAATACGGAAAACATGTTGTGATATGTGTGTGAATGTCAGCTTGTTAATAGATTTAATTTATTCGCTTTAACAAAACCACGTGGTTTAACATTTCGTAACAAGAAGACATCAAGGCTTCAATAACAAATTTGATGTCAAGTCTTTCTTAATGTTTCAGTCCGTTATTGAGATATACATGTATACATTTAAATATTTATTCTTAAATAAATAACATAAACCTACTGCATATTCTTTCTCTAGCATAGAATAGGCATATACTACGTGAAATGTATAGTGGTTGTATAGTACATGTAGTTGTGGTATTACACAAGGCAAATCCGTATGGATATACAGTCTAAACAGCAGTCATTTCCCACAAATCTTCCTGGTTCCCAGTACTCTTTGATCTTGATACCTTATACTCCATAATTAGCCAAGTGATTTTAGTATGGTAGTTAGATAAATTGTTTCCTGTAATTCACACTATATACTGTATGAACTGCTAAGCCATACCTTTGTTAAATACCACGATACAGAGGATTGCTAAATATTTAAGGAAGATGAGAATTTAGAAGCAATTTAAAGTATTTTGTTCATAATTATACAAGTAAGAACAGTAAAACTTTACCAGAACAGCACTTTTTTGAGTTTTTCCTTTAGTAAGTTTTAGTAGTTTATTATCAATTAACCCCAAGTAGAGCAACAACCTCTCAACAACGGCAATGTTTGCACCATCTCTAAGAGAGTGTTGCCATGGAGACGTTGCACTCTTATAACAATTTTACTTGTCATGGGGTTATCACGTGAGAATGTTGTATTGTTAATGCCCGGATAACCTCTGAGCAAGAGTACTTCATTGTTCAATGTTAATTCCTGGGTAACCTCTGAGCAAGAGTACTTCATTGTTCAATGTTAATTCCTGGATAACCTCTGAGCAGGAGTACTTCATTGTTCAATGTAAATTCCTGGGTAACCTCTGAGCGCGAGTTCTACATTGTTCTGTCCATGTTAATACCTGGGTGACCTCTGAGCATGAGTACTGCATTGTTCAGTCCATGTTAGTTAGTACCTGTTTAAAGTCCGGTTTAAAGGGGTTCCAGTGTACATTGTTAAGTCCATGGATAACCTCTGAGCGCAAGTACTACATTGTTCAGTACATGGATAACCTCTTAGGGCAAGTACTACATTGTTCAGTCCATGGATAACCTCCGCGCGCAAGTACTACATTGTTCAGTACATGGATAACCTCTGAGCGCAAGTACTACATTGTTCAGTCCATGGATAAACTCTGAGCACAAGAACTACATTGTTCAATCCATGGATAACCTCCGAGCACAAGTACTACATTGTTCAGTCCATGGATAACCTCTGAGCGCAAGTACTACATTGTTAAGTCCATGGATAACCTCCGAGCGCAAGTACTACATTGTTCAGTCCATGGATAACCTCCGAGCACAAGTACTACATTGTTCAGTCCATGGATAACCTCTGAGCGCAAGTACTACATTGTTCAGTCCATGGATAACCTCTGAGCGCAAGTACTACATTGTTCAGTCCATGGATAACCTCTGAGCGCAAGTACTACATTGTTCAGTCCATGGATAACCTCTGAGCGCAAGTACTACATTGTTCAGTCCATGGATAACCTCTGAGCGCAAGTACTACATTGTTCAGTCCATGGATAACCTCTGAGCGCAAGTACTACATTGTTCAGTCCATGGATAACCTCTGAGCGCAAGTACTACATTGTTCAGTCCATGGATAACCTCTGAGCGCAAGTACTACATTGTTCAGTCCATGGATAACCTCTGAGCGCAAGTACTACATTGTTCAGTCCATGGATAACCTCTGAGCGCAAGTACTACATTGTTCAGTCCATGGATAACCTCTGAGCGCAAGTACTACATTGTTCAGTCCATGGATAACCTCTGAGCACAAGTACTACATTGTTCAGTACATGGATAACCTCTGAGCGCAAGTACTACATTGTTCAGTCCATGGATAAACTCTGAGCACAAGAACTACATTGTTCAATCCATGGATAACCTCCGAGCACAAGTACTACATTGTTCAGTCCATGGATAACCTCTGAGCGCAAGTACTACATTGTTAAGTCCATGGATAACCTCCGAGCGCAAGTACTACATTGTTCAGTCCATGGATAACCTCCGAGCGTAAGTACTACATTGTTCAGTCCATGGATAACCTCTGAGCGCAAGTACTACATTGTTCAGTCCATGGATAACCTCTGAGCGCAAGTACTACATTGTTCAGTCCATGGATAACCTCTGAGCGCAAGTACTACATTGTTCAGTCCATGGACAGGTATTTCATTTATTGTATCATAATCATCATGCAAGCAAAGGTCTCGAGATAGTAGTGCTAGATATCTAGCTCAAAGATCAGCTTCTCAATTTGATGTAAATGAGTTCTAGAACTCAAAACTTTAGTTCTTAAAAAGTTGATTTCAGTCTCAGTTAAGATCCTTTGTGTAATTGGGCTCAGGTATGTTGAGGTATTCTCAGAGAACCAAGAACACATGTGTTTTGTGTAAACTGTATTCCATGCCATTAATAATGCAACTATCAATGTACGCGTCAGCACAGTCACAATATTAAGAAATAGTTATAAGTTAATTCTCTAACATAATTTCCTAAACTTAATCAATTATTAAATATGAATACTAGGGCCATAGTTTGATTTCTTTTTGAAGAATGTTTTTACTCATTTGTAACATTAAAATGCTTGTTTACACTTGGAACATAATGAAGGCTATAAAGTGACATGGTTGTAAGTATATAATAACTTTGGAAGTAGAGCTGTATAATGCAGAAAGTATTGCTACCATTAATGATATGACCACCTGTCTAATTTACACAAGATAAGGAACTAAAACAACAGAAAACAACATACCTAGTAATATATAAGACATTTATTTACATTTTTCTAACTTTAACACACACATCTCAAAAGCTTTCAACACTTCTCAATATAACACATTATTATCCTACACCAGTAATTAGCATTGCAACTAAATTAATTACAATGCTACAGTTGTCAAATACTTAGATGTCAACAATTAGAAATCAGAAACAATTCTAGTCTTACATAGCATAACAAAGCACAAGTTTACCTTACAAAGCATTTCCAAAATGAATAAATTATTGTTCTATAACATTACTCAGCCTTCTTAGCAACTTTATATAAGCCAGACTGGACAATTTCCCAGGCGTTAAAAGAGCTTAATGTCTGCACCTCTGTTCTGAATTGTTCATTAAAATGGTTGCCATCGCGGTGATAAAGCTGAAAAAAATCAAGTGCAATAACTTAGTATGAATCTGACAAATTGTTCTGAATTTCGGTTCTACAAATTAGTCGACCTGTTAACAGTTTTGATACTACACAACGTGATATCAGAAGAGTTACCTAACATGTATTGGAAGTAAAGTCTATTTGTTTCACTAAAAGTTTATAGAATATGCTGTTTTTTACAATGTCTGTCTGACATGGTTCCTCGTTTGATTTTCAAAAACAATATACCAGTGGCAAGTTTACAATCTAAACCTGATGTAACCAGAAACATTGAATCAATTGATAAACATGACTACATATTACGAATTTTCTATGAAGAGATAAGCAGTCAGTAATATTTTCTCGCTAAAAATTGATAAAAATGGGGGGAATGTAGGAACTTTTGAAACTGTTAACATGTGTAATAACATTTTGAACATTTGTTATTGTACACAATCAATGATGAGCAGATGGTCACAATTTAAGAAAGTTATGTCAATAAATATAATTAGATGAGGGAGACATACAGGTGAATAGCTAGTAGATCACCCAACACCAGATCCAATGGTCAGGAGTTTGATGCATGCCTTTGGTGAGGTTGAAATGGAGCATCACATAGGTAGTATCCATGGAAGCAGTCATCAAAAGTGATAATTGTAATGAGTCAACTTGTTTTATAATCTATGTAAAATGTATGTTTAAACTAACATACATAATTTACCTCCAGAAGATTGTAATTTACTTAATAAAGCATACCTTCTCTCCTTTGTATTTTCCTGCCTCCCATCCAGGCTCATCCTTCATCAGATCTGCCTCAAACTCTCTCCAGGCACGGTATTGCTTTAGTTGACTATAAAACAGAAACAATTGTGTATAGCAATATATAAAAATTGGGTCATGGAGCAATTGCAAGACAATAACATGAGTTGAATACAAAATTAACCAATTAACATACCCGTATATGCTGTGTAAATGCTTGTTCAACTTACAATTATATATCGCTATAATACTATTTATCCTAGTGCAATCAATAAAATACACTGATAATTAAATTAATTTAGAGAAAAAGATACCCTTCAGTCAGAATCCTGAGGGTCAAAATGTGGCTCTTCGGAAATTCCAGGGCTTTAAAATGTACTTCTGTGAATAAGGAAAACATACAGGCAGATATGATTTGGCTTTTCCATGGTATGTATTACAAATGTTTGTAATGGCTGTGCCCCCTAAACTGTGTGTAGGGTATATTTGATACACCAAGCATTTCCCACAGTGGGGATTTAGACAAAATGCTTGGCTCTAGGGTGGGGGATTTATCAACTGTCTTATTACCCTGGTTATCCCTCCCCCTGGGAAAAATATAGATAGGTATATTTTGAATGATGGACAATTTTATAGAAATGAATACAAAATGTACTATGTTCAGTATATGTTAATCAGCAAACTTACTATCTGTCATCTTCAGCTGTATAAAATGGTAGCAATGCCAATCTACTGTCGAAAGTCTCCAAAGTCTGAAGCCTGTGGGATAAAAATAAGTGTCTTTAATAAAAACATGCATTTACTGGCTTGATAGACAGAGCCTCCCAAACTATGCGTTTTTTCATGTTTTAATCATGTATTTCCCCATAGTTTCAGTTGTACATGATGGCAGTTGAGCTAACCAGTTATCATGGAATTAATTATCGACCAGTAACAACTGAAGGTTACAACTAGCCCACCTCTGTGGGGTGGAGGATAAATGACCACAGAAAAAATGTCACAGAAGTGAGAAGGACCTGACCTGAACGCCTTGAAATCATCCGAAGTAGGTAAGAAAGTAAACAACCAAGGTGATGGTCTGGAAAACAATTATTTATTATTAATAAATAATTGTTTTCCAGACCATTACCTCGGTTGTATACTTGTATACTTCGTTAATCCAATTTATTCGCTGCTCAATTGGATTAACGCAGTATACAAGTAAATACTTTCAAATTTCACATAATTTGTGCCAATTTATTTCAAATCCTTTAAGCGGTTCAAGAGATACAGAGTGGACACGATGTGTGACGACAAATGACACAAACATTGAACATAACACAAAGAAGATCAATCCACTGGTTTAAGCTAGGGCTGTCATGGATTCAAATTTTTGCATATTGACAATATTGATATATAATTTTTTTATGGAATGAGTCGGATGACAAATATCGACGATATATTGATTCATCATTGTATCTTAAACTTCTTTTTATAGACTATTAACTCCTATATTTCTCTGTGTTTATATGTGTATTAAAAGTTCAACTTGGATTTTTTTATGATAACAAGATATCATTTAAGTAATTAATCCTTAGTTTTAACTTCATAGTATGATAATTCATATCATATTGTCAACAGTCGGAATGCTCTATCCACTAGAGCACTGTTTAACAAGCAGCCGACTACCGAGCAACGTTAAACCATTTTGGCACATTTTAGACTGAACCCATTCTCTTGTATTTTCCTGCCATTAATATCGATATTTGTAAGTGTTGAATATCGATAGAGAAAAAATTGTATATATATATTATATCAGTATCAATTGTATCAAAGACAGCCATAGTTTAAGCAGTTGTACTGGTATTTCCAAATACAAATAGATGTTAACTGGAAACACTATCCAATCTCGGATAAAACATTAAAGATCATGAAATAAAAATGTTGTAGATGAATTTATGCTAAACTATAGTTAAGATGGTAAATGTTAATGTAACACAAACTACATGTATGAGACACGGGTGACTCACGTCTTCTGTTTCTTCCAATAAGTCCAGGACAACAATCCGTAGGCATGAATTCCAATCAAAGCTCCAAACACTTTCCAACCTGAAATGGGAAAATCCAAACACAACTGAACAGTAGTTTTAAATTAATGTTTGCATCACAAGAAGAAACAATGCACTGGTTTTATAAAGTTTCTGCGGATGATAAGTCAACAATGACAAGGAAATATAAACCATGGATTCTAAACAGGCTGGTATTTGTGCTTAGACTTGTTTGAACTCTCGGCAACAGCAAGATTTTCATCTGAGATCAAACAATCAGAACACCTCGTAAAATTTTACGAAAATGATCAGAAAAAAATTTGATGTCTGCCATCTTGTTTCTGAATCAAGAGAAGTTGACATTTTGAACCGCTGTAATCGCCATGTTTACAACAGCTATATATTTCTTGATGGTATTTAAATTTTTTGTGTATATCTTGTTGTTTGCTTGTATGCATTTTTTTGTTTTATACAGAGTTGTTAATTCGGATGAAATTTCTATTAAAATCCACAATACTTAGTAACTTACTGAGCACAAAGGATTGTGGATAAATTGCGCGCTACCGATAGTCTTATCGTTTACTGATATCAGCCTATTTCGAATCCTGGGTTTATATGTCGATACTTCGACGTATAAACATTTTTTATGAGAAAAAAGGCTCGAATTTATGAGGAAGAGGCACAATTGCTGAAATAAAAAACGTCTATGCCTACATTCTACCAACGTCTATACCTACATTCTACCAACGTCTATACCTACATTCTACCAACGTCTATACCTACATTCTACCAACGTCTATACCTACATTCTACCAACGTCTATACCTACATTCTACCAACGTCTATGCCTACATTCTACCAACAAACCATGTAATAATAATTGAGATCGTGAAAGAAATTAAATGAATGATCAAGAACGATGTGTGTCAACGCAAGGAAAACATTTTATGATACTGAGTACGATACGTCATGGGTACGATTGTCGTAATCTTGAAAGGTCATTTCTTTCAACCGATTTTTTCTTCACCAGGATGGAATGAGCGCCATGAAGTATATTAATTTCAAAAAAATAAAATATTAAGATGTATTTTCAAACCTGATGAAGGTGTTCTAAGAACTCGTTTCCATTGTATATCCTTGTAACCTCCCGTCGGTGCGAGGTCTTGTTTGAAAGACGCCATCTTGACCACCACCGCTTGACACGGCTACGTTATTCTAAACGGAACGGAGTTCGTTTTCGCGAAATGATCTATGATATACGAAGCTGTTCACGCATTTACTAACTCACTATAGGACTTAAACATATAATGAATAAACATATTTTATTCAAATGAGAATTTTCTTCTTTGTCGGACACGCCATTGAGACAACTGTTGTTACCAGTTTGCGATTATGTACGACACGGACATTTTTTTCCTTCCAATACTGTACTGCCCAGCAGGCATACTAAATGGGTCCAATATGGGCTGCCTATATGGCCCCATATGAGAAGTGCAACCGGGTTTCATGTGGGTCCCATATAGGCAACCCATATATGCACAATTTCATTTGAACAACAACATTTTGTAATGCGTTGAAAATGCCAATGAGTCCAAAATGGCAGTGAACGGTGAGTTAGTGTGGTCTTATTTTTTCCCTTCTAGAGGTTTTTACGTGTAAAATGCAAAAGTCGGGGAATGTAGTTCAACATAGGATTGCTTATGCCTTATGTTAAATGTAATAGTTGGTAACAAATACCAAAACCCGATCGTCTAGGCTAGAACTTGCATAACTTTCCAAAGCTTATTGTTGACATCGGCAAAATCTTGTTTTTTTATGAAAAGTGGTATTGCTCTCTGTATTTTACCACTTCAACGGAACATGTATAGCTTTATATTGACAAAGGTTGTCTGTATACAAATTTTAGAAACATTTTCAGGAGCTAAAAATAGATTTTAAAAGTGACAACGTTGATAAGCTTCTTGTCCAAAACCATAAGGTATAGAGCTTTGATATTTGTCGCATTGTCTAGTGGTCCTCTTACTAGTTTCTTTGATTGTTAAGCTCCGTCACAACACATGGTCGCCAGGAGGAGGAGCCTTCTTAAATTGAAAACTTAAAAAATTCCTAATAAAAAAACCATAAGGTGTAAGGTTTTGATATATGGTATGTGGTCCTCTTCCAAGATTGTATAAATAATTAAGTTCTGCCAAACTACATGGCTGCCAGGGGGCATTGCCTTATTACCTATATGTAAACATGTATAGTGGAAACTGCTAAATGGATTTTTATTGAAACTATACAAATTTATTGGCACATTAATTAGTCTAATTCAGTCAGAATTGCAGTGTACTCAGGTGAGCGATATAGGGCCATAATGGCCATCTTGTTTAAAATTATTTCTTGATTTAATAATTATTTAGTATTCGTTGACTGATACGCTTACAGAGAAGAAGATTAATAAATGCTCATTCAGTATACATGTTATGTCTGGTCTTTATACGGGTAGGCATTTTCCAAACACTGATCAACTGCAACTGTAATTAGAGGTGATCGCATGGGTCTATATTGATCATTCGACTAAAATTGCATGTATAAACCAAACTCAACAAACCTAATTTTCTACATGTTAGTTTTCTTTTATTTTTGCAATTTATATATTTAGCATGCAAACTTTATATATTATGCGGGATGCTTTAATGCATTCATGGGACGATGTCACGGTTCCTGATCTTAATCCGGAACCAAAATATAAGCATTTATTTACACATGTATCAACAAATTTTAAAATAGCAGGTTTGGATTATAACAACAAAAGAAGAATTAAGTTGTTACAGGGAACGCCATATGCACAAGTCAATATCTTCATACACATCCTGTGGAAACATCAGCCTACACAATCTTAGGGACTGAGGATGTGCAAGGGTTAAACATGCATGGGAATTAAGGGCTGCACAGAATGGTCTGGTCAACCATAAACAACAACTATGGGTAAAAAGCTTTTTTAAGTGTTAAAGTTTTAAGTTTATCTCTGTTTCTATGTCTTCACCACTCAACATACTAACATGTTTTAATCTGATTTTACTGTGTGACTTGCGCTGATGTAGAACTCATCTGTGTAACTCTTATTATTCCTTTATTCACCTTTACTGACAAGCTGATGTACACCTGTGTCTATAACATACGAAAGAGGAATTGACATTATCCAATAGATAGATAAATTTGAAACATGAATCAAAGTCAATCTCCTAGACAGAGTGATAGTTTGTTCCTCTTGATACAGTGAAACTTCAGTAGTATGACCACCATGGGTTCTGAAGAGTTGGTCTAAGTTGTGAGGTGGTCAGATTATCAAGTTAAAATATGGAGAGAAAAATTAAGAACATGTCCATGAAAATATGAACATTTCATATATTTTATTTATGTATATTCCACATATATGTCTTATTAATGAGGCAGTCTTAATTTCTAGGTGGTCTGTATTGTAAGGTGTTACTGTATTGTTCGATACATGGTATGTATAAATGGTAGAATTAAACCAGAACAAAATATATAATAGCTTTCTCTTTATTAATAATAATCTTATAAAACAAATAATGAAATTACAACAATATGTGAATATAAAAAGGGTAAACTATTATGAAATATAATGTACTCACAGACAAAGAGAAGACATGTCTATAACATTCTACATAGACGGAATGTACCGAGCATTTTACAAAAGAACACTGATATGTAACATTGCAACATCCACAAACATACTAAAAACATTATGAAAGTAACTGTGTAGTTTAGAATTACAAAATCGTATTTAAGACAAAGCAGCCTGTCCTACTAGTATTGAATGTATAATTATAATGTACAACAATCAAATATAATGGTTAGACCTATATAGATTTATCATCAATTTTAAGACCATATGAAAGTCGGCAATACAGAAACATTACCACAAAAAACTCTTCCTTGTTCAAGATACAGGTCTTATTAATGCAGGTACAGTACAATTTCAGTATTTAACAACAATAACCTCCTTGAAGAACATGGCTGAAACTTACTCAAAAATGTTCTATTACTGACTTGAATTACTTTGCATACAGTTTGATGCACTATATAACAAGGCAAAGAAATATGTCATAAAATATGGCTAAACTCTTTTCTCATGGCTTTGCTCTTTTTTAAGGAACAACTACCAGTCTGGATTTCAGGAATCAATAAATAAACATCAATAAGTCTGCACTATACACTGCCAAAGTTTCTGCACACTTTGACAATTTCCCATAGCAATTAATGTGTTTTCATATTTGTTTCACATGCAATAAATCGAAAAAGCTTTTTAACACAGCAATAATTTTCTGTAGAAGTATTAATAAATTTGTACTGAAACAAATTATCTAATTTTCTGTGTCAGATCAATTAGTTACACACATATTGGTTTCGGATGCATGCCGATTGATGCTGCTGCCGAGATGTGCAAATTGCTTATTCTAAACTATCCATCACAGAAGTGGGATGAATAATTTTACTTCATGGTCTTACCTGATTTATTTGAAATTCTGTAAGAAAGTTACGAAATTCAAAATATTCAAGTGTGAAGAGATTTTTGGATGGCAGTGTATAGTATCCTCTTCCAATATATCATAACAAACATTATGTTGTTCACACAACAAATACATATCAACCACAGATTGTCAGCTCAGGACTTATTCCGAAATTGACTGTTAAATTAGTACAATGGGATCTTTTTTAAGTTAAAAAAAGGCCATAACTCCTTCAAAAATTTAATTGTAACTGATATCAAACTTGACTTGGCAGATGTAATGACAGACAGACAGGGATAACACTTGATGCTCCTTGGCCATTCTACGAAAGGCGGTGGCATAAAAATATACAAATATTGTATGATACAACAATATCAATAGAAGCGATGGTTCACCCTGAAGTATGTTTACGAGAAAAGGGCCATAAGTATGTGAAAAATCTTCGAACCTGAACATGCTGACAATATGCGCAACCTCTTGGTAGTGAAGCTTCCTATAAAGTTTAATGAAAGTCTGGTCAGTTGTTGCCGACAGATAGCGGGGACATGGATGCGTGATGGACCCACATACTAATGCATGTATGGATGAAGTGGAAGGATTAAAAATGCTAATACAAGTGATGATAAAAACTGATTGTCTGTGATAGTTTGATATGGAAAACAAACAAAATCGAAAGGTTTTGATTCCATTCCATGTTGAACACTTTAAATGAGTTTTATATAATAGATATCGCATATCAGTGAGTAGCCTATGAAAAATATTGTCACATAATAGAATTTCTTCTAAGGTAGACAATATTACTGTCCAAGATAAATAGAGAGTAACTGAATGGACCCGTCACAGGAATCCAATGATGCTCAAAGCTATGTGAGAGAGTAACTGAATGGACCCGTCACAGGAATCCAATGATGCTCAAAGCTATGTGAGAGAGTAACTGAATGGACCCGTCACAGGAATCCAATGATGCTCAAAGCTATGTGAGAGAGTAACTGAATGGACCCGTCACAGGAATCCAATGATGCTCAAAGCTATGTGAGAGAGTAACTGAATGGACTCGTCACAGGAATCCAATGATGCTCAAAGCTATGTGAGAGAGTAACTGAATGGACCCGTCACAGGAATCCAATGATGCTCAAAGCTATGTGAGAGAGTAACTGAATGGACCCGTCACAGGAATCCAATGATGCTCAAAGCTATGTGAGAGAGTAACTGAATGGACTCGTCACAGGAATCCAATGATGCTCAAAGCTATGTGAGAGAGTAACTGAATGGACCCGTCACAGGAATCCAATGATGCTCAAAGCTATGTGAGAGAGTAACTGAATGGACCCGTCACAGGAATCCAATGATTATCAAAGCTATGTGATATTTAGTTTAATAATATCAAAATAAATTTGATACAGTTAAGGCACATATATTGTTGTAAACTGCTTCTTTTCCATGTTTGAAATAACAGTGAAAACTAATACCCAGTTGACAGTATGTTTTTGTTGGCACGGATCATATACATGTATTTATATCTAACAAAATTTAATGCGTGTACAAAATGGCAAGAAACAGATAATGCTACTGGGATTGATAGTAATGACCACAGGAGATTGCCATGAGTTATCTCCCTTTATCCCTTCCTGAGTTTTCTCCCTTTATCCCTTCTATAGCATAATGTACTCGAGACAATCTCCTGTGGTAAAAACTATCAAATGGTTGGTTGATCGGACTTTTCTTATAATGTTTATAAGAATGTTGTTTGTGAGTATGTGGGAGTTGGGACGAGAATGAAATTGAGCATAATAAAATAGAATATCAACTTAAAGGTCATAGTACATAAACAGCATAAGATGCCTTCATCATACAGACATACTCTAAAACATGGCATTGCAACTTTTCTCAGAAGTTTCCTAGAACAGCCAATCTGATACAGAGATTTCCTATGTTAGCGCTAACTCGGTGTATATGTCGGGATAGAAACTACTAGTGTCGGACAATGGTATTTGTGGTTTTGGGAAACATATAAGGAAAGCGGTAAGCCAGTATTATAGAGTACATCTGTATGAAGGCAAATACCCCACTTTTCTCATATTTATGACAAATGATATTTCGTCAAAAAATAAGACTATGTACATTTAACATGGCACCTAAGCTATTCTAGTTATATGGCAACTCTATGAATGTTAAATGCTTATGCAAGAAATCACACATGTATTTATTATTTACAAAATACTTCATTTTTCCAGTAAAAAAATATAAAAATCACTATTAAACTACATGCAACATTTAATGCTAACAGAGAATAATATAAATGCAATATGATTTACAATACAATAATGTACCAGTATTAATACTATTTATATAAAAATATCAAAACAGTAACAACAAACAAAACAGAGAAAATAGTATTTGATAACATTACATTTAAATAGAAAATATATTGAATTAAGGACTATTTTTTTGTATCGCACTGAAATCAATATTAAATGAGTATACATGACAGGAAAATAGCCAAATAAAGATCAGGTTTGGAAATGTTTTCCGCATGTTTTGTTTTTTGAGTATTATTTACTTTAATAACAGTCATATAGTTATAGTATAATAATTCAATGTGTCAATAAATGGAATGTTTTACGTTTCATTTTGATATAAATAGAAAAAGGGAGATAATCAGACATATGGCAACATTAAATAAATGCTGGTCTCTATACCAAACAATTTTGATTTTTTTTCATATAATTAAAACATTCGTTCCTGGACTACATTAATTTTGGTTAATTACATAATTGCAAAAATAACACATAACTCAATGTCAAGGAAGATACATGGACAACAAATTGTGTTGCTATAGCAACATTCAGTACATGTTCAAATAGAACGTACAATATGGCAAAATTGAGTTCTTTGTTGAGTATATAAACAACATGTGCAACATTATGATCAACACATGTACATGTAACACGTGTAAAACTTGCTCTCAGTTTTGGTTATGGAATTCTTTGGCTTCCTTCCACTGCATCACAAGTTAAAAGTCAGAGATCCCTTACGGAAGTAGATTGATTCATTTATTTCCTGCATAATATTTGTGCACTTCAGCCTATGTAAGAAAATGGAGGTATTATTGTTTATGTCAAAAAAGTTGCACAGAAGATTGTCATGAGTTCCTTCCCTTTATCCCTTCTATACTATATGTTTACATAAAATGTAAAAGGGATAAAGGAAAAGAATAAAGGGAGAGAACTAGTCACAATCTCCTGTGTTAAATAGTGAGTAATCAATACAAATACTGTATAGGACAATATTTCATGAGTCAAAAAGTTTTCCATTTGGCAATTGAAGACATTTCATGAGCATAAAATTATTGTTTGCGAACTGCCAAAATCAGTATTGTTATTGTTCACTTGTGAAGAATATAAAATGTACTTCAGTGATTGATGAAAAGTATGCAGAATTATATTTTCCTGATGTTCTTTCTCTCCGTTTGCCCCTTCTATAGAATATGTATACTGCATATCATATATGCATATTCTATAGGAGGGGCAAAGGGAGAGAACTCTAGATGGGATAAAGGGAAAGAACTTGTGAAATCTCCAGTGATCGAGATGTAAAGCACAAATTGAGACACAGAATACATATTACCAAGCCAAACAACATATATCTGTATAGACTAAACTTATATATATATAATTATATATTGGACTAAAAAAATCCTAGTTACCTGATTGTTTAGCAATCGCTGATAAGCCTCATCTGGTCGCTTTGGTAGCGGCCTTTTAGTCATCACAGAGGCTTTTGCCAAACTGTAAGGAATAAGACAACTTGGGTTACCTAAATGTAAACTGTATTGTCTATGTATTACTATGTTATTACTTGATCCATCTTTTGTAGTACAAAATCTTGCTTAATATACAGTGAAACCCTAACAATAAGACCATCTGACAACACTCGGTCTTAATTGCAAGGTGGTCTGATTATAAAGTTAAAATATGGAAGAAATATTACAAAGTGGTAAATGAAAATAATTTTTATTGTGGTAAACCTTCGTTCGCTCGGACCAGGCCTAGTCAGGAGCCGACACCACTGGCTATTCTGGGTTAGCCAGAACCCCGCAAATCAATATGAATGAAAGTAAAATAACTAAGAAACGTCAAAATAAACTTCACATAATTTTAATTTACAAAGATTCAAACGAGAAGCGGTAACATACGTAGTAAATACAAAAAGAAAAGTGAGTAGAGAAAAGTAAGGAATAAAGAAAAATACCTATTATTCAAAATATAACTTTGGCCCTATAAGTCCAGCAGCTATATTCTGCATAGAATTCTGCAGGAATAAGTCTCTTGAAGAGAGTACATGTAAAGATAGATACCAAATCCAATGATAATGGTAAAAAATATTACCCAATTCGTCAAGAAGTTCAAAAGAAGAGCGACAATAAACAGAAGCCACATTTTTAACAAGTGTTTAAATAATTTCCCAAATATAATCAAAGTACAAAAGCTATTAAGTACCGAAATAAAGTAATCAAAGTACAAAAGCTATTAAGTACCGAAATAAAATAATCTAAGTACAAAAACTAATAAGTACCTAAATCAATTTGCCAAAAATATTCTAAGTGTCTAAAACAATTAAATAATTAAATAATTAGTAAGAATTTACCAGTATCCTAATCAGAATCCTTTGTTCCTGGGCATCAGAATTGTCAAAACAATGAGAACATGTTATTTTATACTACTCTTACATAATGTTTGATTGGTCAGTAGACAAAATGGACTTCAAAGATTTGATTGGCTGATAAGCCTCTGGTCAACTGGTGACCCCATGCAGCAAAAAGATTGACAGATTTTTATGTTGATAAGCCACTCCTGCTACCTTGCAATGAGTCAATACACTAATCAATTAAAAACAATTAAAAGGGAGTTCTTAGAAAACTGAGGTTCTAATTAACAAAGTGACACTGTCATCATAATCTTTATAAAATCCTGATTAAATAGAGACCAAATATGGCCATGTTCCACTAAAAATGAAGAATTTGACCATTAACTCAATTATCTACCCACTTTGATAGCATCAATTAGTCAATAGAGGCAAATAAAGCTCCATCATATTTTCAAACATTAGTTATCACTAAGATATTAATTCTGTTAATTATTTGATCCTAATCACTTCACACCCCATGGGGTGCTAATGTATTGGACACTTAAACCTACTCTTACAGTAGCTAGAGATAAAGGTAAACACCTAGCTATAAATAGACTGTTACCATAAATAGATCACTACAGCCCCTATATGTAGACTGGCCACTGACCACTACCTTAAATAGGCAGGGGATATGATTCAAATAAATAATAAATAGTACTAAACCCCAGGAACTTCACATTATGGTCTTGAGGTGGTCTTCTAGTCAGGTTTTATTGTAATGTGACCAAATTATATGCCCTCTTGAGTACTCAACAACCACTTGCACCGTGCTGCTGCTGATGCTGCTGACACTTGTAGTTAGTTTATATTTGCTTAAATGCCTCCGACCCATGCAACAATACGTACAAGTACTTGTCTGTATAATAATATAAATACACATAAAATTGCTAGAGATGATCAAAGTATAGAAATTTCTACAAACCTACCTATACTGTCTGTCTGGAATACTGGGCGGGGTCCAATCTGATGGGGGTGGAGGCAGTGCACGACTTTCACGCATACCTCTGTTGCGACCAGTTTTCTGAAAATTTAATCAATCTAAGATACAACACTGTGTAAAAGCATAAGGAAATTTGTTCAAATACTTGTATTTTTCTTGTATTGTAGTCAGAGACTTGCTATAAAGCTGAGTAAAATATTACACAACAGACATTTATACTTTTCTGCTTTAAAGTTTTATTGTTTTATTTAAACTCACATTATTCTGTGATTCAATTTTATAACTTGAAGCCATACACTTATGTTCCTTTTTTGTTAAATTCATTGCAGTAATACAAAGTACAAATATGAATGTTATCTCAGAGAAATCTTACATTTTGCAAATATCATTTACCATTAAACAAACGCCATATTGCAGTTGAAAATTCAGATTACAAGTACATGTACATACATGCATTATCCGTAATTAACCCAATTAACAGAATACCACAGGGTATTGTCTCAGTTGTACATGCTTAGTTGATTAAATATAAATTTTGTATCAACACCCTGTGTGCTACAATTGTCACATGCAGCCATGCAACCAGTTTTGAACAAGGATATATTTCGGAAAAAGCAGAAACATGAAATACAGCATTATCATACAATATAAAGGGAACAATATTATAATATACATTGTATACATTATCTTATTTACCTCATTAGCACATCAGAGGTAGAACCTAATGGTAAGTAAATTAACTTACAGAATAAATGGAAATATATTTGTCCTTCAGTAACTCGTACCATTCTGCTTCAGGTCAATAGTGTGTTTCATACACTGTGTATCATGCACATATACAAGGTTTAATTGGGGGCACTAACACAAAATGATGAATTCTTGTCCGATATGATTTACTTCAAAGTGTAATCAGTTGACATATCCAGTAGAGGAGAGAAGGCGAGACAACCTCCTGTGACCTGCATCGACTCAGGTGTTTTGAACAAGATTTGAGCAAAAACCATATTATCAACAATTAATTGAGTTGAATACCAGTATTTAATCAGCATAAGATGTGATATTACAGTACAAACCTGTCTCTTAATCTGCTCCTCCAGAGAAAAATAAAATCTTTCATTCACAAGTTCACCATAATCACATTCTCCATTCTCCTAAAATCATCAACAACAATATTGCAATCAGTACAATAGTCATAATACAGATGAATATGATAGTCTTACATGCCCATTTTTATCAGCCAGGTAAAGAAAACAATACTTATGTATTTTGCTTTCGGTTCCATCCTGTATCTCATTCATATTGCAGTTTAATTATAGCAGTATTTTAAAATGCGTCTATCAATATTTTGCCAGGGGGAGTGGAGGGCTGACCTAGGGGAATTAGACAATTTGTCTTGTTTTGGGTCTAATTCCTCCAGCAAAGTATTTTGTCTAAATATCCACAGTGGGAGATGTCTAATTGCTCACTTCCAGGATCTATTAAAAATCCAACCTAAGTCCATTTTCCAGGAGCTGGAATCATTCGGTGCGACAAATTCCCACACGTAGGAAATTGTTTTCTGTCTAAATTCCCATGTATCCCCACCACTCATCCCCCTTGGAGCAAAACATTGATAAGTGTATATCTTCCAGATTGCAAAGATGAAAAAAGGCCTCACATGTGGATCAAACCCACTACCGTCACATAAGCAGTTGGACACAGAACCAACTGATATACTAGGCTTGCCTTTCCATATGAACGTTACAAAGCGTAAAATGAATCACCATATTAACAGTAATATCAGTTACAGCAAACTTTGATCATCATACATTATAGATATTACAAAAAACAGATCCTGTTTTGCAAGATTTAGAAGTTCAAGTCATACCCTTATGATTGAAAAGGGAAGACATTTTAAAATTGATAGAGAATATTGATATTGCCCATATTGTGAATGTATTGTTGAAGACGAATTTCATTTTTTACTTGTATGCCCATTGTACTCAAGTTTAAGAGTTAAATATATACCTAGCCTATATTACGAACACCCAACTTTTCAAACATTTTACAATCTGATGTCATGTCAAAATGAATTGATTATCAAAAATACAGCTTCATTTGTATACCATTCTTTCAACTTGCGAAATGATTTTATCTCTGAGTAATATTGTATAAGTTCATGATAAAATACATAATATATATACTAGTTAATGCATAGCAAAGTAGCATTATTATACTGATTTATATTAGTGTATGTATTTAATGTTGTCATACATGATTTTGAAACTGTCTGACCTGTTATACCTGTTGTAATGATATATGCTTTGATGTACAAATGATTGGGCCGGAGGCCATTTATCACGAAAATAAACAATACATGTATTGACCAATATTTGATTATATGGCTTGTTTTATGCTTGTAAGTGTTATTTGAAACATTTGATAAAAAAATGATCAATTTTGAATAAAATGCTAATTATCTATCATGAAAATTCTAATTATCAGTAATTTAGTACACTTGACCAAAAACATTCTAGCAACAATAACAACAATTACCCCGATGAACAGTTGACAAGAATAAATGAAATTTGTATGGAAGGAAATCACACATTCATCATGACAACTAAGTTCTATAGTTTAAGATTATTCTGTGATAAGTGACATAAATGAAATTTGTGTTTCAAGCCGTTGGGATTTTGCAGCAGGGAAATGGAATCTATACATATCCGTACACAAGGCCTGTAACTAAAAGTCTGCATGTGACATATACAAGAAGCAAGGATGGTCTGGGGGATACACTGCTACAAACTATCAAAATAAACCATAACATAACATGAAAATATGTTGTTACTGTATGGTGCTTTTTTGGCCTCATTTTTGCTTTTTTTGTGTATGTAAATGCCAATAACTAGCGATCTAGAAATATTTTTGAGGCAGGTTTGTAGTGAACATCATTGGGTAAACATAAATGCAAAAAATTAAGAAGAATAATTCTAGACAACTTTAAGTCTTTCATTCTAATCCTTTCCTGTATAGGCCATCCTTAAAATAATTGTTTGTTTGCGGTTACATGACCCGGAATTTTAGCAGCAGGTAGGTAGGTAGGTTTTTTGTTTGTTCTAGTACTGTAATGGTTAAAAGACAAAACAAATATTGATGAACCTGAAAAAATAAATTGAGTTGCGGCATTTTCATGAGTCGGTCGCGTAACTGCAAACAAACAATTTTTAAGGATGGCCCTATTTTTTTCATCCATGATGAATGTAATTATTCTGTGTGTAATTACAGGAATATATATGTTTAAATAAATGGGTAATTTTTGTTTCTCAAAATGCGGAGGGTTCAAGGAAATAGCTTAAACATTACATGATTTGACCTACATGTCTATCTCCATGATTTCCCTTCTGAAAGATTTGAAAATCAACAAAACAATCAAAGTACTCAGTTCTACAACATGCAAGGCCATTCAGGGCTCTAGAAATCCACTAGTCTGACGTCCCGACTAGTCTAATGCTACATCGGGCTACCAGTTACTGTTGAGTTAAAGTTAGTCCCTGACAAGTCTGTTTTTAAAGCTAACTAACATCAGCAATTGTTCAGTTGTAAGTCAAACCTTAGAATCCCACAAACACACACATGTGATTATTAATTGTAGATTGTAATGCTATCATTGTGTATTTTTATCTGTTACTAAATTGACTGATATTCTCAGACAACTAGCTTCCTCTGTCGGACAAGTCATTTGGTCCGGGACAAGTGTCTTTGAAAAACAATTCTAGAGCCCTGCCATTCTACGCAATCAAAGACATGCAAATTTTCTCAGCAGCTGCACAAAAAGCATTGGATATTTGCACATGAAGCAAACCAAACATAACAATCAAGAAGTAGAAAAATGTTATAGGAGAAGTCTAAGTTTCCATAGCAACACTGAAAGAGTTACTTATGCCAAACTAGCAAAATTATTCAAACTAGCAAACATTCAAACAACATATCACTCACATTAGTCACCTAAAAGTAATAAAATTGATTTGAAATAAGATGTGGTAATTAAAAAACTTCGGCAAAGGGCTAGAAAAAAAAAAAAGAAGCTTAAAATGAGAATGGTACTCGTATCAAATCAGGAAAAAACTATAATTTTCAAACATTATTTATGCTAGTACACATGTACATGACTGTATGTCTTGAATCTTTAGACAACTGTGCAAGTGTTTGGTGCACAAATCATGTAACTGAAACATCACCAAGACTGAGCTACAGCAGTATGCACCAAACCCTGAAAATGTAATACAGTATAAACGGTCAGTAATGACACCTGTTTATAACGACAACCTGCATTATGCGACATTTCATGTCGTCAGTACCAGTGTGTGTCATTATAGACAGCTTATACTGTATATGCATTTTGTTAGTGTATTTTAAGGTATAGTCAAATAATGTGTAATTATATACAACTATTTGTATTAAACTATTTGCATAAGATAATTCAGCTTCAACATAAGGGGCCAGAGTTCTAGTATCATACACCAATCCAGAACATTCACAGGAAATTTGTTGGATCTTAATTTCTTTTGTTTCTGTCATGAAAATGAGTAAGGCCATAATTTAAAAAAAAAATTGTTTGGCATAACCCTACCTACCCTTAAATTGACCCCTACTCATCAATGTTTTGAGGGGTCTAATTTTGTTGGCAGCTTATTAATAGTTAACATAGGAACATAAAAACAATTTAAAACAATTAATTACCTACCCACCGAAATTTTGCCAGGTAGGATTATGCCAAACAAAAATTTTTTAAGGATGGCCTGAAAATACTACACAATAGAAGTACCCACCTGTCCACATGGTGTAGAAAGGAAACCAGTCCAATTGGAAATTTTACTCTGAAACGATATAAGAATTATTTGCAACAATCCATGAATTAAATGTTGCATACATACGCTCATTGAGTGTAACTTCTAGAGCAAGTATATGCGCATACATTTCATTTATGTGTAGCGAAAAACAAAAGACTTCCAAATAAAGTTTAATTATAGGAATTTCGAGAACAGGCTAGTTACATTCAACTTGGTTTATTTCAAAAGCATGTCTCTTATATTGCTGAGAGTTTAAGAGATGAACACAGTTATTTAACGTGATTTTTTTATTTTATGAACTTACAGAATTAACTGATGATATCAATTAAACATATGAAAAAATTACCATTAAATAAATGTATATTTGTACTTACATTTCTATGATATTCGATCAAATCTTTTAAAGTCTTATGCACTTTCGGTTCACCAACCACAATAAATTTCTTATTGCGTAATTGATCAATCATGTAATGACGTATTCGATCTTCAGTCCTGAAATAAGATTGTTGGTAGATTACAGTTAGTGTATACATGTAAAAGGAGATATAGTTCATTTCTGGAAATTTGTAAGCGACTCCATTCGAGATCGAATTCACAACCCCTAGGGCATCAGTGCAACAATATTTGCAGTTGTCTTGGTGAGATGGCTGTTTATTTGCATGAAACTATTCTGATGCTTCAGTTGTTACTTCGTTAGATTTTGTGTTCGTTCTGATCCACGGTCTAATCCATTCTGATCCTTATTGTAATTGGTCGGTACAGCCAGAATCGCATTACTTAATATTTCGCGGCTTATTACAAACCATGTAATTTATGCTTAAACATTATCATCCACTAGAAACCCATACTGCATAACTGGGTGTCATATTTTCTCCAAAATTTTCTCCAGCCCATTTCAGAATTGCAATGCAATAGCATGTGTAAACATGTGGATTTGTGGATATTTAAGACTGTATGCCAAGATGTTATACTTCATATATCGATGTACATGTACTAATGTTTGTGCTGAGGTAGAAACAAATAAAAAATCATAAAAGAATCAGTAACATTGCATAAACAAATCAGTGAATACTTACTTAAAAGATAATGTGTAACCAAATCGGCTTTCACTAACACGAACAAGGAATGTGCCAAGTGTCTGCGTTTTTAACAATGTTTCTGATTGCCTGAAAAAATCCAAGAGTAAGTCAAAATATGTCAATTTACAAACCTATTTTAATGGTTATATGCATCCTTTTAAAATCCTATTTAATATCACATATTATGACTCTTGCATTTTGCAAGACCACGCAGGCTTTAATATAATAATTTTATGATCTACATTTAGATTAACCATTTACATTATGCATCTGCTTTATCAGGCCATAACAGAATCTCTTTTCTTGCACCTTTAAATCCTCCAATTTCAAATTGATACAAAGGTTTATCCAAGGACGAACCACAGTTTTCAAATTTTTTACATGTATACAGAATGCCACAGTTTATTGACGGCGGCCTTCAGGCCGTCGTCTATTTGAATAATTTTTAATCTAGGTACATGGAGTTGCATAATCGAAATGGGAGAAGCCATTGGTATTATGCTTTTTTAAATTGTTCTTACAAAACGTGATTCTAATTATACAGATAAAAAAAGTGTACTAATTGATAATAAAAAAATGTCAAAATATTTAAAATGTATTTTTACCGTTAATAAAAAGCTTTAAAAAATGTTTTACGTATGCTTATAAGAATTTACAACAGCTAGTCACGAAAACGGTTAGGCATCGTGTATTACATAGCTTCGTTTCACAACTACGCTCAATTCATCATCAAAGTTCAGGAAATGGTTCCTAATGCTGTGCACGCAAATTGAAATTGTACTTATAAAAAAGCAAATTGTTAAACAAAAAATGTTAATCCATATTAATAAGTTCATGAATGCAGTTTATAATGTACAAATATAAATACAGTGACCAAACTATGCAATATACATTGCCTTAACTTGACCCATATAAGTTATGTACTGATGGTAATATGTAAACAAAATTCAGCCAATGAAAATTGTCGTTGAAAACGTCATAGCATTTGTTGTTCAAATAACGCATTGGCAGTAAAACGGATTCAGTACATTCGAGATCAAATGCTGATGGTTGAACTGAACTTTTAATTACGTTGTTTTGACATTTTTAGTGGATATTTTTCCCTTTTGATATCCCAATAGTTCTTTTAGATCTGTAAAACTAGAAGTTATAATCATGTATATTTTTAGATCCGTTTCGTTCTATCTACGTTTCGTGTAATCGTTTTTTTTCTTCGTTTCGTGTAAGTCGATGCACCAGCATTTTCCCGCGAAACAACTACAAATGATTGATTGGTACCAAGACTATTTAGGCAATTGTCATGAATTGTGGATGATTCTTACCAGAATTATGGCTTGGTGATGATCATACTTTCTTATTTATTGATAAACAAAATAATAAATCTTCAATATCATGCTTCCTAAAACTTGTGCCGCCGTTTTGATGCTTTGCATCAAAATTAGTCTTGTTACCTTCTTGAGATAACACCATGAAACCATTCAGCGATGAAGTTTTCTCGTGAAGGATCATAAATCTGTGTTGCTTGTGTTTCCTGAAACCATTCCACTGATGCCTCCTTGTTTCCGGGATGTTTTGCGGGTGGCGCAGCTATGAATTCATCATCGGTAAACTCATCTTCACTAGCACTAGCCTGAAATTTATCACAATATCACAGGTTAATATGAATTATTTTATAATCTTTATACATGTATTATTATCAGTAAGTAGTAGTGATTGGTAAATCCGTCAGATCTGGCATTTAATTGATCTGCATAATAGAAAAACCTCTCCGAAACAATTTTAACACCATAATCAGAAAATCGGTCATGTCCTTTGAAGAATTTGAAGTGTACGTGCCTTTCAGCAGGCAAAATACATCATGTTGCTCTTGCTGTTTTCAACATACAATTAATCTGACTAGTAACTTTAATATAGGAAATAAATAATTATTATTAAATAATAATAACAGTTTCAGTACATGTGTCGAATTAAAAGTCAATTGCCATTACAAAAGACTAGCATGGATTTTAATGGATGATTATGTGCCTTTAATGAAGTTTAGCCCACTGGTTAATACAAACTGTTCCTGTCAAAAAACACAGTTATTCTATTCTACGTTCTACACATGACATGATATATAACAAGATTCAGTAACTGCAATGATTCATAGCTTATAATGCATGAAAGAAATTTGCCATATTCTTCAATACTCTGTTTATTTATTTGATAAATGTAATACTTTAATAAAACAATATTATTACTATGGTAACAATCAATAACCTGAGTTCCTGAGTCAGCAAATTGTTTTGTTGGTTCAACATAAGCACCAGTTGAAATAATACTCTGACTGCCAACTGATAAGCCAAGCCCTCCGTAAGGAAAATTTGGCACAGCTGGTGGGGGGCCAGGACGCATCACGCTGTCAGCTCGACCAAAGAAACCTGAAACAATGGCAGAAATAATTTGTTAATAAAAATGTGTGACATTAATGTTTTAAGCATGTTGTTCCACATTGTCCAGCATTGTTATATGTACAGTAAAACCTCACATAAAGAGCACCTCAATATTAAGATCACTTAAAAACTCAGACCAGTTCAAGGGTCCTAAGGGTGGTCGTAATATTGAGGTTTTACTGTATACGGTATCTTAAGTTTATGCAAATTAGTCTGAACATTTCATTGCAATTTGTAATGAACATCTTCAACCCAAACCACAACTGAAGTGCACTACGTTCATTAATGTACATTGTCTATATTGGTAAGATTAAAATATTAATGTATTAAATGAAATGTGAAATATGCCAAATAAGGGTTTTACCAGGGGTACAATCAAAGTGTTATTTCAGATCCACTGACGTTCAGCCAGATGTTAAATATTGTCTTTGTTTTCATTACGCTTCAAGCAACTTTTAATGGTCAATTATTGTTTGTACTTCAGCACTGAGAGCAATAAAACAATTGGGAGAAGATATTATGAAGAAATATCGGTGACCTTGTCTAAACTCAAACTACAGTATTTAAGTGAGTGATATATTTGGAATGGAAGCGTAGTGCACTGTGTGTCAGACCCTCAATCCAGAGGTTGCAAGTTATTCCTCGTCAAGGTTATGATCACCAGTCTCTACTAGTGTTTTGTTTCAGGTATGAATCAAGAGTTATTCAAATAAACAATCAATTCCTTCATAACTAAACTGGTATAAACTGTGTATGAACTAGGTGAGTCTGACTCGGTCATGCATTCAATGCTTGTATGAACTAGGTTAGTCTGACTCGGTCATGCATTCAATGCTTGTATGAACTAGGTGAGTCTGACTCAGTCATGCATTCAATGCTTGTATGAACTAGGTTAGTCTGACTCGGTCATGCATTCAATGCTTGTATGAACTAGGTGAGTCTGACTCAGTCATGCATTCAATGCTTGTATGAACTAGGTGAGTCTGACTCAGTCATGCATTCAATGCTTGTATGAACTAGGTGAGTCTGACTCAGTCATGCATTCAATGCTTGTATGAACTAGGTTAGTCTGACTCGGTCATGCATTCAATGCTTGTATGAACTAGGTGAGTCTGACTCAGTCATGCATTCAATGCTTGTATGAACTAGGTGAGTCTGACTCGGTCATGCATTCAATGCTTGTATGAACTAGGTGAGTCTGACTCAGTCATGCATTCAATGCTTGTATGAACTAGGTGAGTCTGACTCGGTCATGCATTCAATGCTTGTATGAACTAGGTGAGTCTGACTCGGTCATGCATTCAATGCTTGTATGAACTAGGTGAGTCTGACTCAGTCATGCATTCAATGCTTGTATGAACTAGGTGAGTCTGACTCAGTCATGCATTCAATGCTTGTATGAACTAGGTGAGTCTGACTCAGTCATGCATTCAATGCTTGTATGAACTAGGTTAGTCTGACTCGGTCATGCATTCAATGCTAAACTGGTATAAACTCTGTATGAACTAGGTGAGTCTGACTCAGTCATGCATTCAATGCTTGTATGAACTAGGTGAGTCTGACTCAGTCATGCATTCAATGCTTGTATGAACTAGGTTAGTCTGACTCAGTCATGCATTCAATGCTAAACTGGTATAAACTCTGTATGAACTAGGTGAGTCTGACTCAGTCATGCATTCAATGCTTTAAATTATAACTATATTACATACTGGCAGGTATATCTTTATCTTTCTTTAATGCAGATTGTTGGTTGGACATCATCTTTATAGAAAGTTCTTCGACTTGTTTCAACAAATCAGCAACTCTACTTGCTTCTTTTTTAGCTATCTCACGACAACGAGCAGCTTTTTGACGTCCTAAGAATCCACGAGCAATTTTCTGAAACAACCAATTAGCTTATTATAAACATTTGATCATAAAAAAGTACTAAAACAGATAATAATTAATCATGAATGGTCTAAGTATGGTACACAAAGGTATCAGTTTGGTACTAATAGCCTAAGTTTGATATGCACAGACAATATTATAGCCTCAGATAAATACTCATAGACAATGGAATAAGTTTGATAATCATAAACGATGGTAAAAGTTTGGTACTTGAACATACAATTATAAGCCTACAATTGATACTCACAGAAAATAATCTCAATTCGACACTAATTGACAATGCATAAGTTTGATACTCGTGGGCGATCTTAGGGTGATTCCACATATTGTCTACACTTCTATCAAAGAAACACCAAAAGTGTCACATTACAAAGTTACATCACTCACCTGTAACACTATGGCAGATTTTCCCATTGTTTCTAGAACATCAGCAATTTGATCTATATGGTAATACTTCAAGAACACTTTGGTTTTACCAACTTGCCATCCTTTGATGCTTGTAGCTTGTAAAATCTTTGTGCAATTCTCTCTGGTACCAGCTAATGATGGTTTACATAGTATTACTTTATATCTGTAATTGAATACATGCCACTGAGTGATAATATATGTTAAAGGCATATTGACTTGCATTGACTTGACATAAACTTACTAAATAAATGCAATCCAAAAATCCAGGTGCACAATTTCATGTGATGACTAATATACCTATGAATTTTGTAACTCTATGTTTGAGATATGAACGACACAAGTTTTGTGGGATGGAAGGACAGATGGACAATGGTAAATCTCAGTTCCCTCCCAGCACTCAGCTGCAAGGAAACAGAAATTCCTTCATTTCCAGGAAAAAATAAGACTATTCACCTTACCCAAGTCCTCTCAATTTCAGCCGTTCACTACTTACAATTGTCAGTGACCAAAATCTTGTTACAAATGTCCAAATGAACACACTTAATGCACAGATTTCATTAAGATCTGTCCAAGAGAGTTCTACATGATTCATCATTTTTACTCGATCAAAAACACAGGATCTATGCCATATATCACATACATGTGGTATTTTATTCGATACTGTTATTCAAGAATCCCACATATGATTGATTTCATATAATATATGACACAAATATATCTAGATTAATACAAAGCTTGGATATCTTACTTGTTCACAAAGTCTTCAAATGATGGTCTCACAGCAAAACCTTCCCGTCGTATCTTCGTTGTCTCCAACATACCAGTATACAACAGCTACAAATATAACACAAACACTGTTATCACAAACTGACATAACAAAAAATCCACAATAATAAATATCTTTTAAAAACCCACAACAAGTTGCATAATTTTGGGCGGAATATTAGAAAATTGATAACAGAAGAGTAAAAACAGAGCATAAATTTGTATCATTTGTCCCTCTTATGAACTTTTATCTGATCCATTTTATTTCAGAAAAAAAAGATTAAGACCACCTCATTAATAAGGCCATACTTTCTTAAACCAGTCTGAGTTTTCTTCCACAATTTAACTCAATAAATACATTGCAGATCACCTTTCTTTAGAACCAGTGGGGGTCTTATCATCGTGGTTACACTGTGTTTCAATCTTTACATAGCTGTAGCATACTAAATGCTTTTAAATAAAGTAATCACTATGTTCTATGAGGTAGCTTTCTGCAAAACAACTTGACAGACTTTGAGGTAACAAATCATGTACAGAAAAACCTCACTTATTGTGACTTAAAGACCGCCTCAATAATAAGACCACCTCAATATAAAGACCAGTGTCTAAGAGTTCCGAAGGTGGTCTTATTATTGAGGTCTTAATGTACACATTTTTTTATGTAAAATTTTATCTTTTTCTGTTGCCAGTAAAGTAAATGCAGCACACACTGTTCTGAAAAATGAACAAGGGCTTTAATCATTTAATATTTGTGAATACAGTAGCATCCCTAGAGTCCAACTGAGAGCACACAAAGAAGACTTAGAGAGTCTTTGTTCTAATCACCCAACCCCCCCCCCCCCCATCCTTCTAACCTGCATTTGAATTGCATTAATTTTTCTTCAATCATTATTTACATTTTCGGTTATTTAATGTCTGCTGTATGCACATGCAAATATGTGTATGCCTGGCTATGGGTATGTAATACACTATAACAGTTTTATACTTATCTAAATACATTACCATTTCTCAATGTCTACCTGTGATTGCTGGCATTATAATGCTTTCAATAAATAATTACAAGGTAGTTCCTGATAAGCAAATACGGAAGACTGATAGGGAAAAATGGACAATATAATTCTGAAGAATGAATATATGTAAGTATATTACAAAGGTAGTACAGGATATGAATCCTACCTGTTGTTGAATATATTTCTCATCAAATTTTCCCGGTGCTTTCACATGATTCGGTTTTAAGCAACGTACAAACATTGGTTTGGCAGCTGTCATTCTTTCCATCAAAACTTGTAAAGAATTCTAAAAAAAAATTCATAGATATTATCTTTCTGAAATTACAATTTGATTAAACATTAGTTAAAAAACAGAAGTCTGTGTAAATGATTTTGCAAAATGGATGATTAAATGAGCATTTGTATGGCAGAGAAAGAAAAAACGGAAAATTTATACTTACAATGGAATACAAGAGCTACAAAACATCAGGGTAAGTTAAAACCTCTGCCGAATGTCCTGTTATGTCGTGAAAATCTGGTCATCACTCAGTTCCCCCCCCCCCCACTACCCTGAACTTTTTCATTGGATTTACATGGATATCAAAAGTGACACCAGTGGATGTAAAAAAACCTGTAAATTTGCTGATACGCAGAGAATTCTTATCTCTGTTTAACGAAGAAAAGAAACGCAGAAATAAATGCAAAAAACTTGCCTTAAATTGTCCCCCAGTAGTTAGCTTCCTTTTCCTGGCAGCATCAAGACTTGGTCTGTGACCCTGAAAATGAAACATCAGGATCATGAGATAATTCATAACGATTTGTTCACAAACAGAAATGAAACATTGCATTAATTTGACCATTAATGAATCATGGATATGCCTTAACCTTAAACACTAGTAACTCTGCTATTTCTAAACAAATCCAAACAAAAACCAAGGTGCACAACTACATGTGAATACTAATATTACTAAGAAGTATCATTACTCTACGTCAAGTATTTTTGGAGATATGAGCGCTGCAAAACTTAAGTCTGACAGACTGACGGACAAGGGTAAATCTTAGCGCCCGTCCTTGCGAGGTACACAAAAATAAAACAACTACAATACATCATATTAACATACCTTTCTTGTTTTTCTCGTCGACTTTCTTGCCTGGAAAGCTAGAGTGCCTGTCCTTGTAACTTGAGCTGTAAATAGAACAATATTTGATGCAATATTTGACACAGTTATAATACTAGAGCAGAAGAATTTCTGTTTTGATGAACAAGCTTACATAGTTAATGTAACTTTCTTTGTGAACTTTCAACTAACAATACATGTGTATACTGTCATACATCTCCATGGAAACACCCTGTGGAAAATGAACACTCAGACATTTTGTTGCCATTAGAGGTTAAATTGATAGTAAATTCTTTTAACGACATTATTATGCTGACACTGTTGTTGAAAAGAGGTTGTTGCTGAAGTGAGTTCCACGCTGGAAGGATTGCAATTTACTTGTAATAATTCAATTTAAAACAATACAAGTATCAAATTTGTTCAATTGCTTGGTTACTGCAATATCATTTAACAGAAATAAAGCACTTCTTAATCAGAAACCAAATGCCTAATCAATACTTTTAACTAGATAGGGTCTCCCCCAATTCCCTCAGCTGGAACACTGACTGTCAACATAATATGTATCACTGTCTAACATACATTACATTTTAATTGTTTTGCTAACAGATATTAATCACGTGGCTTACCTCTAAAGATTGATTTTACAAGAGCGTTTTGACTGGCTTGCAACATTTCCATAAGACCAGGTGGTAATGTGTCTCTGTTCTTCTCTAACCATCCTTCAGCATTATATGTTACCTAAATGTGCAAGTAAATATGGAATGAAATAGTTGTGCAGTAAACAGTGAGTGATGCTCGAGATGGCTAGGTCATGTATTGAGAACGTTACCAAACATAGAATTCCAAAATCAGCACTCAGTTCAATGCCACTAGCACCATGGGAGATTGCCATGAGTTCTCTCCACTTCCATTTCCCTTCTATAGTATATGTATAATATACAAAAATGTAGTACAATATATATAAAGGGAGACAATCCCCAGTGAATAGAACAGTGAAGAGTCAGCCAGGTAGACCAAGGTACACAAGTAGAATCACTCACTTCGCATAGTCTTGGATTGTAATAGCATGTTTCACAACTGACTTAAATAAATGACAAAATGTACTCAAATAAGCTAAAATAATAAGTGCTAGTTGAAGTTTTATTGTTTTTATTAGATTTTTGGTAAAATGATTATGAGACAGTGTTTGTCCGACTATAAACAACCAGACATCTAACATCAAAGTCTTACAGGCCCCTTTTCTTATAATTAAGGGCTTCATATTATATGAGAGATGGGTGTCCATAGTTACCTGGCCGGCATAATGCAAGATGGTAAATCTATTGTCATTACTGCCCTTAGAAGCCTTGTAGTAAGAATTCTCTTCAAATTTCTTGTTGTATTTTGCTACAAGTGTGATGTCTGAAGCCTGAAACACAGAAACACAGATGTTAAAAGAAAAACAAAACAATATTTGATAGAGATAGTTATGCTTCAGGCATATTTAAGAATTTCCAAGCTTGTAATGCTATTTTAAGTTAAAATTTAAATCAAAATTGATGAACCTCTGTTTGTAATACGCTATGTTCATGTTTCTATAACCTACCCTAGGAAATTTGCTTTCTTCATCCAGAACTGAGAACAAACCAACCGGTCGTCCGAGAAATAAATCCTGAAAAAACAAAAGAAAATAGGTAATTGGTTCTCATAATCAGTAATAAATATTGAATAATTACTTTTCATGGTGGCAAGTGCAATAAATAACATCTTTTCGGAAATTGACTTATCACATAAAAAAAACAAAATCAGACGCAGGTATTCACCAAAATGTTTGTTTTAATCCAGTTGAACACTGTTTTTCAACAATTTTTCAGCTACAACTGGCAGTCAGTTGACCTAACCCGTTTTCCTTGAAGTAATTACCAGCTAGAACCTATTTCCTCTTCCATAAGCTGCAGACAACTTGCCACATGGAACAGAGGTGAATGACATATGACTGTAGCCAAATATCACAGAAGGACATAACCTGCCCTGTCAGGAATCGAATGTGGACATCGGCACAAGAGTGTATTGCTCTAGCAAATGAGCTACTTGGAGGGACCGGTATTAGTGACTTTATACATTTGGCCAAAACACAATAAAAAATATTACCAATAAAGGTTTGTTGTCAACAAATTTGATTTCATTCCAGTTGATGCCTTCATTTATGTATTCCTCTTGTTCTTGTTTGAAAACATGCTGCAATATACATTGATGTAGCTATAACAATATATTTTGCAATTTTGCAATGATAAACATACAACCAGCAAATGTTATTTTTATCCCTTCAGACTCCATCCGCTAAATTGAACATTTATACATGATAATACATCATCTTAATTGATCACTAAGTACATTGTCAAAATAGCATGTGTACATCATACAAGTGTTAACATTGTCAAAAGTAAATACAAATTTCAACTAATTTATAAATTGGGTTCAATTAAGATTAATACCATCAAAATGATCAAATTTATTATCTGTTAATCTTTACTTACTTGATTAAAGAAGAACTGGAGTTGTTCATTGGCAAGATTGATACAAGCTTGTTCAAAACTGTTCTTCTCAAAATGTTCGAAACCAAATATATCCAGTATACCAATCTCCCTATATTCCTCGGACATCGTGACTTGTGACGGAGCTAACAACTGGTTCACTTTGTTCACGATCCAGCCAAACAGGCGTGCATATAAAACCTTCGCTACAGCATCTCGGGCCTCTGTGAATGTAATATATTCAAACATTGCAAAAAGCACTAGCATCATGAGAAAAGAGCCGTTTTACTTCATTAGAGCAGACTGAGCATACTTGAGCAGAGCTGAGCAGAACTGAGCATACTTGAGCAGAGCTGAGCAGAACTGAGCATACTTAAAGGTAGATATGTAGATTTAGAGAGCTGAGATATTTCCCAAATACATGCAGATCTTAACAAGAGCAATCACTGAGGGGGATTAAACCCCTTAAATGTATCATTGTAGTTTTGTACATATTAGTTAATATGATATGCGGTCATGTAATTCCTGATGTAGCATTTTCATAATGACATTCATTGTTATTAAATAGTAAATACACATGTACAGAAATAGCGATGATTACAGTATTTCAGCAACTAAAGTAAGGTCCACTTTTATGAGGATACAAATATTGTTTCAAGAAACTCATGACAATATCAGTCCCCATAATTTTCGTTGTTCAAAGAAGTGAATTTTTACATAAATGGACTTCAGTACTAAATTTAACAACATTTCTGCTCGTGAAACATCTGAAATCCCTGATTTGGGAACTTTTCTACTCACCAAAGGCTCCATTATTTAATATTAAAACATGTAGCTCAGACTTACCTTCAGCTTGTGACCTTGTGTAATGTCTGGTGACCTGCTCTCCTCTAGTGTGTGTGACTATTGATGTCATGGTACCAGCAAGGTCCTGACCATCTACACATAACAGTTTCTGAAATAATTACATGTACCAATTAGCATTGAAAAACATTAATGCAGAATATAACTTACATCATTTGTCAAATGAATTTTGACTTTTTTCTAAAAGGCACTAATGTCGCTGGATAACATTCAATACTGCACATAGTCTGTACTGTCATATGTTTCACACTACCGATCAGATATTTGTGAGCAGAAAAAGTATAAGCAGACACTTTCACAGTTACCAAGCAGAGCTAGTTTCCATAGCAACTAAGTATCAGTGCGGTAGTAACAACAACTAAACTGGAGATTTGTTCAGTGACTCAGGCTGGAAACGATTGCAGCACATCAAACCCCAGGAGATTGTCATAAGTTCTCTTCCTATATCCCTTCTAGAGTTCTCTACCTTTATCCCTTCTAGAGTTATCTCTCTTTATCCCTTCTAGAGTTATCTCCCTTTACCCCTTTTGTAGAATATAGTAGACAGGATAAAGGGACAGAACTCAGACAATCCCCTGTGCACCTACGTTATACATTCACTCAGTGACATCATGGAAAGATGTGTTAAATGTTATTAGTTAAATGGCTTTTGTGCAAACTTACTTATTTTACATCAATTATAAGTTATTAAAACTGACCACTGCCTTCTAGTATACTAACCAGTAATCATGCCTTATTATGGAATTATTAAATTTGCGGTTCAATTTAATCCAAAGTAGGATTTAAACTCATTAGTCCGATGCTCTACCCTATGACCATTGTACTTCCCATAAAAGCTCTTGATCAGTATCATACGTTTATGTAACATGTAAATGTCTATTAATACTTACAGCAACAACGTTGACAGGGTTCATGTCATGTACTTCTGCAGCATCATTGTCATCTTCTTCAAATGATAGGTTACCAAGGTGAAGGACACTGGTAACTATGGTGAACATATCATATTGTTCCTGAAAGTGTGATAAGTACAGTAAACGATGTGTCATTTAATTTTATCAATGGGATTGTACACCAAACTAAATGTATTGTACATATAATTGTCAAGAGTTCTCTCTCTTTATCCCTTCTAGAGTTTTCTCCCTTTAGAGAGAACTCTAGAAAGGATATAGGATATACTTATGACAATCTCCTGTGGTCTATTGTATCCTTTATATACAGGAGAGTATCCAATGTGTAACATTTCCATGCCTACCTCCAAACGGCAGCAAAGGAACTAAATGGCAGAATACATCCTGGGCAGTGTGTGTTATATAATTGGATAAAATCTAGATCTTGCTGAGTTGATGGTACCCATCAGCATGACAAAAATGGGTGCCAACGTTCCATGTAGACAGTAAAGTAAAAACACAATTGTTGTCTATTCTGTATATAACAGATAATTATGGGACACATGATCATTATAGACAGGCAACCTTTATGTCCAAGTTTTCAAAGTTAGTAAGACAGTCAGTTATAAGAATGGTCACATTACATACAGGTGACCACTAAGACAGGTTAGACTGTACATTATTTTTTGCTACATCTTACTAAAGAACAAAAACATGAAAAATCATATTAAAAATTTCCCAAGCTAAGACAATCAAATACAATGCCATTTTTACATGTCAGCCAAAACATGTTTTCAATACAATTAACAGCTTGAAATAGGTATCCTGAATATGTAGAGTGGTGGTTATATTGCTGTTACAAAATTTTCATATAAATTTACTGAGCATAATTTACCTCATCTGTGAATCCGACTAAATCCAATGCATTCAACAATTCCTCATACTTCTTTTTAGAGGATTCTTTGTCCTTGGAAACTCCAGTTGTACCACAACTCAGGTACCTAGAAAATAAAAACCGAAATTACTAGATATCATATATGCAGTGGTTTCAGCCATATGGACCTTCTGTCTATGAGACATTTTAGAAGCATCATATCATAAATGATGTATAAGAAGTGTAATAACATGTATGTATTGTTGTGGAAGTAGTGAGCAGCTTACAGTTAATACTGATTGGACTCCCAGGAACATAGATTACCTCAACATAGCCAAACATGTATGAGAGAATTGATTAGAAATTAAAATGAAAATAAACCTAAAAATCACTACCAGAAAACCTTGCTTAAAGACCACTACAAATAAAGACACCTCATTAATATGACAATATGGACCAGTTTCGATTTTTCTTCCATATTTAATCTCGATAATAGGTCAATCTTACAACTAAAACTGACTTCCTTTAAAACCATGAATGGTCTTATAGGTTTCATTGTATCATTTTTTATATTCTTTACATATCTTAGGTTAAAATAAAGCTTTTATTAATGCCCTTGTTAATGACACCAGTTCATACCTGTATCGTTCTGGGGCAGCTAGGTAGAACTGTTCTTGTTTTGATTTAGGAAGTCCTGCCATCATGTAGTAGAATATATGAAAGCTCTCCTCACCAGGACCCTGATGGACCAGTCGGGATTTCTCCAATAAATACTCACTGATCTTAGCACCAAGCACTGCAGAAAACAAAAACATAGTCAAAATATCAAAACATAAATTCAAGCTTCTGCCAGTTTACCAAAACATTTTACTAACAAGGGGAGGGGACTTTCCAAAGAAATGAAGTTTTCATGCAGAAAGCAACCACAGGAGATTTTCAAGAGTTCTCTCCCTTTATCCCTTCTATTAGTTTTTGTATATAGAAGAATTGTACTATACATATACTATAGAAATGATAAAGGGAAATAACTCTAGATGGGATAGATGGAGGGAACTCTAGAAGAGACAAAGGGAGAGAACTTGTGACAATCTCCTGTGAAAACAACCCATTTCAGGTAACAGATAAAAATGATTTCAATTGAACAGAATGTAATAAAGAGAAAAAAATATGCAGACCAACCAGGATGTGTTAAATATCAAAGTACAAAGGTTTATTTGAGGTAAATACAGAGCAACCTCTTGATAGCAGCCCCCTCCTCTCTTACACATCACCCTCTCTTGAACAACAGTATCAATTTTCCTGAGTAAGAAGTTACTATCAATTAAACCTCTCTAGAACAACAACCTCTCTAAAAGAGCCAATATATGAGTCTCACAATAGGTGTTGCTCTGGACAGGTAGCACTGTATATTATGAGTCTCACAATAGGTGTTGCTCTGGACAGGTAGCACTGTATATTATGAGTCTCACAATAGGTGTTGCTCTGGACAGGTAGCACTGTATATTATGAGTCTCACAATAGGTGTTGCTCTGGACAGGTAGCACTGTATATTATGAGTCTCACAATAGGTGTCACTCTGGACAGGTAGCACTGTATATTATGAGTCTCACAATAGGTGTTGCTCTGGACAGGTAGCACTGTATATTATGAGTCTCACAATAGGTGTTGCTCTGGACAGGTAGCACTGTATATTATGAGTCTCACAATAGGTGTTGCTCTGGACAGGTAGCACTGTATATTATGAGTCTCACAATAGGTGTTGCTCTGGACAGGTAGCACTGTATATTATGGTTCTTAAAACATTTGATTATAAGAATGACAAAATTAGCAGTAATATGTTATCATGAATGACCTTGAGTCATCTGGATCAAATATCATAGGATGTACATATGAGTCACATACTGAAAGGATTGTTTACCCCAAACCATTAATGTTTATTCTGCATGACAGTCGAGCCTTTTACATGTTTATTATTCCACAACAGTATCAAGCGATCAGAATATTGATACAGACTGATTAATTAAACCATGTGTTACCCACCTTGTCCATTGTGAAATATTAACTGAATATATTTTCCAAAACGACTTGAATTGTCATTCATAAGTGTTTGAGCATTTCCAAATGCTTCAAGTAGAGGGTTTACCTGAAAAAGTAAATACATGTACCTTGTTAGATATCAATCTTACAGTTTGTCAAGTTTAAAGTCATAAATTGTTCAAACAAAAACTATAAGATGTTAAAATAAACAGGAGTACGTAATTTAAAGTGATCTTCAAAGCATCAGACATATTTTTTTAGATTAAATTGAAAGTTTTTAAGTTAAGTAAAACCATAAATACATGTAAATTAAAAAGAGGTTTTATGTTATTTAAAACAAACAAAAGACATATTCTAGAAAACATTTCACTAATATCTACTTTAAATATAATAAGGGAAACAGGAACTTTCTATACTGACCCCTCACTGGTTGTTGTTTTATTTGATGTACATGTACAAAAATTGTGAAAAAGGTGAACATGTATTTTTGAAAATTCTTTGACTTTATTCTTGAAGCCAACAACTTAAAATGTTTGTGAATAAGGTCCCGGATCTAATATCAGTGATAGTGTGATATACTGGCACAGATCCAGGATTACAAGGGTTGGGAGCAGAATATAGGCACTTTATTGTTAAGTAATCTTGCAAAAAAAGGTGACATCAAAAAGGTATGCTTTATCTATGCTCATTCCCGCTGACATAAGTCATACTGTATGCAAGCAGAAGGATTTAAGCCTATAACTTTCAAAGTCACAAACAAACATAATCCCCCCCCTTAATCCACCAAGCTGGTTGATAATTTAAATCAAACATACAAGCTGTTATATGCACATTTATGTAATATGAAACCATAAGATCAGGAAGTAGACGTTTATATGAATGTCTGACCTTATCACGTGAACTCCATAATGCACACATTACAATTGTTCACAATTCTTTGTGTTAAACTACCGTTTGGTTAATAGATTTTAAAATCGATTCAGACTGAACTTCCTCAATAATTCAGAATTCAGATTTTCAAGATTTGAACAGCAAAAAATGTAACCTAAGCATATCTTACAGTATTCTCTATACCAGTAATAAAATCCCATGAATAGGATGGCCTCCATCAATGAAAAAGTACAATATTTATGGCATTTAATGTAGATTTATTTAAAATGAACGAGTTTGATCATTAAAGTTTCTCATAATAACATGATTATGCACTGTTACACTACACTTTCTCAATTCAATTAAGAAAAAGAGTACCTTTTAATTGAAATCAGACCGTATCCGCAGGTTTTCTTCAATGGTTGATGTAATGGTTAGAGTGTTCAAACAAACCTAAACACACCTAGTAGGAAGTTTTGAATTCATGGTTTATATGTCCTTGATATAGACATTGATACAGAGTTCAAGTCTAATCCGGATCTTTATCAACATATAGTTTCATTACCTGCAATATCTGCTGTTCAAGCTGTGTGTTACCATGACAAAGTTCTACTAATTGCTTGATGATTAATTTTGTGCTCTCTGTTTTACCTGCACCACTCTCTCCACTAATTGAAAAAACAAGAGAATTATATTACACTTATAAACAACAGAATTATTATAAATCAACATTGTCAACAGTATCATCATAAAATCACAATTTATCAGTTAATCATAATTCATGTCTGACAAAGCTAGATGCTGTACAGATGGTGGTGTTTCCTTCATGTCAATTAACGAACTATCGAAAGTTGTGAAAAGTATCAGCCAGCGTAAACTTCCTTATTTTCATATGGAGATTTTTAAATACTTGACTATTAAATGCAACAATACTCATTTATGTGATGTGGAAACATTTCTGCCACTAACCATCTGCAAATGCCTATCAGTGAACATTTTGACCAGCGAAAATATCAACTTGTAATAGTATTATATCACCAGGCAATTAGTAGTTACTGCTATGTACGGTATGTATACCATTGACATTGGGTAATAATTCCAACATTGAGGGGCAAAATCTATATATCTTTCATATTTATAAATAAGCGAGAATCAGTTCATGCAGAAATTCCCTTAACGCACCTGATAAGAATGCACTGATTTTCTGGTGTTCTACCACCATGTCCTGTCATACATTGGAACGCACTGTCGGCCACAGCAAATATGTGTGGTGGATTCTCGTCCTTCTTCGCAAGATTGTATAAATACGATGTCTGAAATAAGTATACACAATGTGAATAATCAAAGGGCTGGAGTATCATAACTCAATCAACTTAAAGGTAGATGATTTTAGTCTTATTTTTTGACTAAATAGGCCCAAGTAAAAATTTTGAGAAAACGACATGTTAATGCCTTCATACAGACGTACGTGGCATTATTACTTTTTTACTAAAAGTGTCCTGGAACTGCAAAACACGAGTCTGATACAGGCATTACCTACGTAAGAACTAACTCGACATTTAGGTCAGGATAACAGATACTGGTATCGGACACTTTTTGTGGTTTTGGGAAACATGGAAGCAAAGTGACAAGGCAGTGTTGTAAAGTACATCAGTAAGAAGGCAATTACCACCAATTTTCTCGTATTTATAACCAAGCATATTTAGTCAAAAAATAAGACTATGTACCTTTAAGATTAAAGTAATTTTTTATCGAAGTTACATGACGTTTATACTCACAATTGAGTAAAAAGTATGTGTGATAAGAAAATATTTTAGCTAAGGTGAGAGCATACATGTAAAAAATGTATTCTATAAATTAGCACTTTCATTAATTAGACCTTGCAATTAAAATTAATCCCCAACAGATATTTTATGGCCAATAGATACCGTAATAACATTTTAATTAAGACCTTGACAAACCAATTGCACAGGGGTTCCATGTGACACTGGAGTTGACCCTTTGACCCCTGATATTTCCAAAATGCCACATTTTGACCACAAGGGTTCTGGCTAAAGCATTTTTTTCTGAATTACAGGTATTTTAGCTATAAAATTGTAAAATCTGCTCAAAAATGATCAAAATGACCCTTGAGATTTAGCACCTAGTGGAATCCTGATAACAACGTGATTAATCAATTAAGTATATTATATATATTACCTGATCATCATAAATGCCAATGTCTCGGAATGGGTTCACAGCAATCAATATATCACCAACATATGTCTGTAAAATTAAGTCACAACCATGTAACAAATGATTAATATGTGATTCCAATTACATCATACTGAGTCACAAATTGTCACCAAAATACACAAAATAGTACAAATACACAACATCAGTTCAATACACAAACAACAAATGTACAGAAACATGTCAATACACACAATATGAATGAACAGAAAGATGACAATGCACACAATATAAATGAACAGAAATGTGGCAATACACACAACATAAATGAACGGAAATGTGGCAATGCACACAATATAAATGAACAGAAATGTGGCAATACACACAATATAAATGAACAGAAATGTGGAAATACACACAATATGGTTGTACAGAATTGTGGCAATACACACAATATGGTTGTACAGAAATGTGGCAATACACACAATATGGTTGTACAGAATTGTGGCAATACACACAATATGATAGTACAGAAATGTGGCAATACACACAATATGATAGTACAGAAATGTGGCAATACACACAATATGATAGAACAGAAATGTGGCAATACACACAATATGATAGTACAGAAATGTGGCATTACACACAATATGAATGTCCAGAAATGTGGCAATACACACAATATGGTTGTACAGAATTGTGGCAATACACACAATATGGTTGTATAGAATTGTGGCAATACACACAATAAGATTGTACAGAAATGTGGCAATACACACAATATGGTTGTACAGAATTGTGGCAATACACACAATATGGTTGTACAGAAATGTGGCAATACACACAATATGGTTGTACAGAATTGTGGCAATACACACAATATGGTTGTACAGAAATGTGGCAATACACACAATATGGTTGTACAGAATTGTGGCAATACACACAATATGGTTGTACAGAAATGTGGCAATACACACAATATGATTGTACAGAATTGTGGCAATACACACAATATGGTTGTACAGAAATGTGGCAATACACACAATATGGTTGTATAGAATTGTGGCATTACACACAATATGAATGTCCAGAATTGTGGCAATACACACAATATGAATGTCCAGAAATGTGGCAATACACACAATATGGTTGTACAGAATTGTGGCAATACACACAATATGGTTGTATAGAATTGTGGCAATACACACAATAAGATTGTACAGAAATGTGGCAATACACACAATATGGTTGTACAGAATTGTGGCAATACACACAATATGGTTGTACAGAAATGTGGCAATACACACAATATGGTTGTACAGAATTGTGGCAATACACACAATATGGTTGTACAGAAATGTGGCAATACACACAATATGGTTGTACAGAATTGTGGCAATACACACAATATGGTTGTACAGAAATGTGGCAATACACACAATATGATTGTACAGAATTGTGGCAATACACACAATATGGTTGTACAGAAATGTGGCAATACACACAATATGGTTGTATAGAATTGTGGCATTACACACAATATGAATGTCCAGAATTGTGGCAATGCACACAATATGGTTGTACAGAAATGTGGCAATACGCACAATATGGTTGTATAGAATTGTGGCAATACACACAATATGGTTGTATAGAAATGTGGCAATACACACAATATGGTTGTACAGAATTGTGGCAATACACACAATATGGTTGTATAGAATTGTGGCATTACACACAATATGGTTGTACAGAAATGTGGCAATACACACAATATGGTTGTATAGAATTGTGGCATTACACACAATATGAATGTCCAGAATTGTGGCAATGCACACAATATAAATGTACAGAAATGAGGCAATACACACAATATGATAGTACAGAAATGTGGCAATACACACAATATGAATGTCCAGAATTGTGGCAATACACACAATATGAATGTCCAGAATTGTGGCAATGCACACAATATGATAGTACAGAATTGTGGCAATGCACACAATATGGTTGTATAGAATTGTGGCAATGCACACAATATGGTTGTATAGAATTGTGGCAATGCACACAATATGGTTGTATAGAATTGTGGCAATGCACACAATATGGTTGTACAGAATTGTGGCAATGCACACAATATGGTTGTACAGAATTGTGGCAATGCACACAATATGGTTGTACAGAATTGTGGCAATGCACACAATATGGTTGTACAGAATTGTGGCAATGCACACAATATGAATGTCCAGAATTGTGGCAATACACAATATGGTTGTACAGAATTGTGGCAATACACACAATATGGTTGTACAGAAATGTGGCAATACACACAATATGGTTGTACAGAATTGTGGCAATACACACAATATGGTTGTACAGAATTGTGGCAATACACACAATATGGTTGTACAGAAGTGTGGCAATACACACAATATGGTTGTACAGAATTGTGGCAATACACACAATATGGTTGTACATAATTGTGGCAATACACAATATGGTTGTACAGAATTGTGGCAATGCACACAATATGGTTGTATAGAATTGTGGCAATACACACAATATGGTTGTACAGAATTGTGGCAATACACACAATATGGTTGTACAGAAGTGTGGCAATACACACAATATGGTTGTACAGAATTGTGGCAATACACACAATATGGTTGTACATCATTGTGGCAATACACAATATGGTTGTACAGAATTGTGGCAATGCACACAATATGGTTGTATAGAATTGTGGCAATACACACAATATGATTGTACAGAAATGTGGCAATACAACCAAAAATGTCAATACACAGATGTGACAATACACAAACATGTCAATACACATACACAGCAATACACAAACATAACAATGTTCAGTATTCAGTTTTAAAAGTACATTCATTGAGACGATGTGTAACTGTAAAGCAATAAGTAACAATAACGATTATACTTATTATAAGTAGTAACAAAAATGTCAATGAGGGGTAATATTCACAAATGCATTAACATTTTTTCAGGTAATGAAAACTCGTCATCTTACAATGACTCAAATGGTACAATATACTAGTGTAATAAGATATTCATGCTCCGTATCATATTGCAGTAACATTTCTCACACATCCTGTTTTCATGTAGTAAAACAAAACACATTATAATGTGGAGAGATGTATGTTATTTGTGTATCTTGATGTTTGTGTTCATTGTCTGTGTCATTATATTGTATGTCTTTCATCTTTCACTATTTGTGGTGCGTAACATAAGCCATTAATTCGGGTAGACCTTCCGGTCCATTGAATTTAACATAATGGACCAGTTAAAGATACAAATTTGGCCAATAGATGCAAAAATACACCTGAAAAACACACAGGGGCCGGTTGTTTTTGTATTGTAGGCTTGATTTTATAGGCCAGTTTTTTTTCTTCTAAAAATAGTTAGAAACTGCCCCTCTGGATCAAACCAGATGTCAACATTTTCAGAAATAGGCGATCATAGGAAAGATTAAATGTCATAAAAACGAATGTCCAGGAAAGGTGCTTGAGCAAATATAAACATCACATATGCTTGGAAGAAAAACACTTATACCACAGCGCGTGACATGATAATATATATATACAAATTAATGAGGAAGTTTAAAAAATAGAATCTGGAAAAAATATGAAAAATAGCAAAAATGCACTCACGTAAATATCGTTGTTATAATAACGTAGTTTTAATTCCTGTAATAACACGTTCTCGTCTAATTTAGCTAAAGTAGCTAAATCTTCCACTTTACCGGGCGGTGGTCGTTCCATTTTCTTGCTGATCCACTTGTAATGTGAACACTAACGAATAAAGTACAATGTTTACCGTGATATCGACTAAAAGTGTTAAAAATAGATCCGGTCACGCCTCGTTGCACGGCAGGTATACGTCAATACAGGTGATAAATGACGCTAAAAATAGGTTTATTTATGTTTTTTGTATGATATTCGTGACCCGGGCATTATGAAAGTTTTACTACGTCATCCGTTTCACGTCTATCGGGTACCTTTGTCACTCTGGTTAATCAGCCCGTTCAAAATTTATACCAAAAAAGGGCATGTGTAACATAGATTATAAGTAATATTGTTTTAATAGTAATATAATAACGATATATTTTAGTCATAATATAGTTACAGCCAGCTTGAGTGACTGGATTTTGATATAAATAAAATGTCGGATGCACGACAAATTTAATTAATGTCCGTGATTAATTTCCAGTTTAACAAATTCGTACCGGTCGGACAGACAGACACATATTAGCCATCCGAAAATGAATGTTTTCGAACGTGCTTTTTATAATGAAGTCAATGAATATTTATTCTTTACATTAAACAATGTACCATAAGTTTTAGTAATCTCGCGTGGTGAGAGTATTACCATGATTACGACTACCGTATTTTACGTCCCGTCACATGACACCGTGGTTTCTAATTCGCCCTTTGTTCTGTTGGAAAATTAGTAATTTTACTTATATAGAAGGAGATCGATGACACGGAAAATAACTTAAGTCATTGTGTTTGATCAATATCGTGTGACTGAATGCCGCAGTGGTGTAACTTGAACAGTATGTATATATGCCACCAGGGGCGTAGCTTCTGAGCTGAATTTGATGTGTATGTCTAGTTTTAGGGGGTCCGGGGCATGGTCCCCCGGAAAAATGTAACTATATCGTCAGAGATGCGTTTTGGTGTATATTTCGTTCCGCGGCCTACACGCCCCTGGCCATAAAAAGCGAAGCGTCGCCAGCTTTCGTTGGAAGTGTGTATGTAGTAGCATTGGTAAATATGTCCGTGGTAGTAGGTCGAATGTTTGAGTCCAGATTTTGTGGGTGCCGGATGCAGGTCAAATCGTACCGTCGCCTTGATCAAGTTGTATCCTCGCATTAGTCAGGGAGCGTCACCGTATATGTTATAGTGTGTTTCAGCATTAGTCAAGTCGTGCCCTTGATTAGGTAATTTCGTACCCTCACGTTTGTAAAATCGTACCCATATATGTTCATGAAATAATTATAATTTGGTACATTTTGGAGTGTCGAAGTACATGCTTTGTCTCGTGACTTCCTCTAACGGACCTTTCTCTCGAGAGCTTTAAAAGAAGATGTGTCCTATCCTCGTTTTATTGTAATTTAATGTAACCTTACACTTGTTAAGTCCACACAAACAGTAGCATTACCGAAGAAAATACACATTTTTTACATAAGGGCCAAAAAGGGTCCAGACCAAAAAAAATCTCGAGCAAAATCTGTCAAAATTAGAGACGCTGAAGGCGTTGCCGAAAAAGGTGCTAAAAGGACTTTTGTTCGAAACTATCCGAAATATGTTATAATCCAGAAATTTGTCTACATAGCATATTACGAACAATCAACAGTTTATACAAATGGTGATTTGTTATCAAAGGAAGCGATTAATTGTCATTATTCAATTATTATAAAATAGTTCGCGACTATGGATATGAATTAATCGTATAAAAATAAAACCTTCATCTTAAAAGTAGAGAGTTTTCTATAAAGCAAATATCATATATGGTAAAAAAATTAGCTTTCTCGGTAAATTATTTGGTCTGTATTGTTACATATCAGCAAAATGCCAAGTACAGTAAATGTTTAATGGTCAAAGGGAAACAACTCCATGCACTTACTCTTATACATATATCTTCGATTAATGTTTACTCCCTTTTGGGGCATTACAAACAGATGCGCAGACAGTTCAAGACAGACAATTTCTACAAAAGTATTTACAGTAAGTTGTCAAAGTGAGAAAACTTGTTTTAAATATACAGACAAGAGTGGTAATAACACAATTTGCTGCAACTAATTTTGCACATGATTTGGCTTACTGCCTGCTTGAAAGATTCAAACGTAGGAAGAACAATTTCAGAGGGAAGGTTGTTCCACAGAATAAAAGTCATTGGAAAAAAAGGGTAATACTGAAATGACGAAGCTACGATTGGTCATGTTCCCCACTGTTAATTTGCGTAAAATTACTAATTACGCCAATTTATAAAACCGGCGTTTATTTATAATGATTATGCCAGTCGTGGAATTTAATCAATGGCCTACAACCAATTACTTTTGATTCAAGTTTTAATGACATTTAGCAAGTATGTTAATTAAATATGTATCGGCCTATTCACGGACCGCCAAATTATAATCAGAAATTGATTGTTGGATTGACACAGCGTAGATGTAGATCTCAAGACGGAGTTGGGTTTTTACACCGTACCAAACAGGTTGTCTCCCCTACCAGAAAAATAAGTGGAAACGTCAACAAAAGTATACTATATGGCCTTCGTATCTACAAACTAAGCTGTCATTCGAATGATGTTCTGTTGAGGTACTAGTATTTTGTTATGTTTTCTAATCGTTCTAGAATTATACCAACTAACAGTTGTCAGATGCACTGAAATGTACCAGGGTGTAAGTTCCGGCTTCCATAACTCGTGATCATCGTCATGACACTCCATGACGCCTTCAGTGTATTTTCTTTAAGGCAGTGGCGACAATAACGGGTCAACAAACTTAGACTAGGCTGTCTAGGATTATGGAGTCCCGTACCTGACACATGGACCGGATGACAATCTTTACTGTATAGATATTTAAGATAATGATCATTGTAGTAGGTTTGACATTGAACCAACTCCTAGAATTTAAAAGCGTAAAAGAACATTATTTTGCACTAAAGCTGGGTTTTTAGACCGATTTTATACAAACTTGTATAAGCGATGTCTGCATGTTCTTCTTGCACCTTTTTAAGTGTTCAACGCAAACTTTTGAGGATGGCAGCAATAAATAATTTATTGGAAAACATTTCATTAATCAGGATGAAAACAGGACCTTCTATGCACATGATTACATATTATCAGGGAATATTCAAACACTGAGTTGAGAGGTTATTTACACTATAGACCTTACTCCATTTGTTGATATACAATCAATGTCTTGGTTACTGATTTACACTGGTCCCGTGTTATCGTCCCATTACAGCATACCTTACTATATATATATATAAAGAATGGATGCTTGACAGACATGTGGAAATCACAATATAAAACAAAACCAAACTGTAGAAAGGTGAGTTCATTGAGTTTGGTTTATAATAATGTTAGTTTGTCTTATAGTACACAAACTCCCATAATTGTAGCATATACAGTGTGTATTATGTTTGTACAATTACAGACTCCTGTAATCCTTGAATGTGAGTCTAGAACATTAGTCTAGGATTACAGCCTTGTAATCATTGCTACTGCCATACTTTGATTTGCTCCAAGTGGATTAAATACCAATACACTTTACTGCAAAGTTTGATATGAATTCTCTTGTTGCAAAGTATTAAAATTATAAATACCAGTTGATAAGATTTATGATATCATGGTCAAAGTTAGTTGCCAACATTCCCAATACAATGACACTTGTATGGAATCCAGGTTAGGTAAGCAGATAGGAGCAACCCATAACTAAAAGAATGGTTGCAACATATCACAATTTGTTGCTCAGTTAAGTGTTAATAAGCTGAACTTTACTGACACCCCAGATATTAGATACCTTTTGTTTTTCTCCATTAACTTTTTTCCATAAAGGGTACAATGACAAGTATTTCTTACACTACAAAAGCGGTAGTGAAAAGTTGCTGACATTGGTGAGATTTGAACTCGTGGACGTATAATTATCTTCTCAATTTGGTACATAAATATGTTAGGCTCCTAATGTAATCCTTACCTGAAAAACAAAATGTTATCATTCTATTAGAGATCACCAAATATAGCCAGCCTTCACCAGACAGCAATATATTTCCTTCCTTTTCCCACATTATGCTATAGTCGGACCTTGTTCATTCAAATGCATCTGGTCAGAAATTTTATTTTGAAGCCCTTTTCAATTTGACGTGCATAGGATTAAGAAGATACATTGGGACCTGATATTTATTTCGTATGATACAGAGTATTCGGATAGAAGGTTGTGGACTAAACGAGATCCAACTGTAGTCAAAATGATTTTAACCTGACATATCTGGAGGTCGACACACCTTGTGTAAAAAATGTAACTGCAATACCTTTCTTTTTCAGATTTATGTTTAACATGTGGAAGAATTGATTTCACAACTTTTGACACTTTTGAAGAGGAGTTCCAATCATGACAGGTAGGTCGATATAAGTTTAAAAAAAAATATTTTGTATATGTCTATCAGTGAGTTTTTGAAACATCTACATTGAATTACTGTAATAAGTTAAATATCATATATCGAAGATAATAAACACAGAAGTTTAACATATAACCATCTCAGGTAGTAAACATGGAAGTTTGACCTATAACTGTCTCAGATAATAAACACAGAAGTTTGACCTATAACCATCCGAGGGAAAAAACACAGAAGTTTAACCTATTACCATCTCAGGTCGTAAACACATAAGTTTAGAATCCACATTAATTTATAAGACTTCATGATATGTTGAAGTTGAGTGATACATCTCATCAGTCGATCATGATAAAGAATGAATTGCCTTTATTTCCTTAGTATTTTTAAAGCAGCCTGCCACTTATGTCATTGCCCGACGCCTGGGACAAGTAAAATGAGTACATTTTGTAACAAGTAAAGGAAGACCTGTTATTCCATCATGGTTTTCTGAAAGGGCAGACATAGAATAACGGGTTTTCATAGACCTTTTCAAACTAATAGAAATGCCTTGAAAAGTATTGTATAAATCAGTATACTTATTTCATGCTGTATTTTCTTGTTTTAGGTGTAAATTAAAAACATTGTCCCCGATTTTTTTCAGAATTCAGAAAGATGGGTTATTTTGCAAGATACATGGAAGCTCTTTCAAGACGCGAAACGTTGAAGTCATTGTTAATTGGTTGTATAATACTAACCATCATGCATTATGTCATCAAATTTGAGCAAATACGAGATCATGGTGACTATAGGAGCTTGAACTTACCTGTAGATACATCAAATATGGCCGACTTTCCGCCTCTTCAGTTAACCGAATTTGAATCATTTCCTACAGATGGTGAAGTTCGTATCCCGAGAATAATTCACCAAACGTGGAAAAATACGGAAGTTCCTCGTAAATTAGTTGGATGGGTTAAATCGTGGATGGAGAAGAACCCAGAGTACGAATACTGGCTGTGGACCGATGAAAGTGCTAGAAAGCTGATTGCTGAACGACATCCTAATTTATTGGATACGTTCGATAATTATTATGAGGGAATAAGGAGAGCCGATGCATTAAGATACGTTGTTTTGTATGAGTTCGGTGGCGTGTACGCCGACATGGATGTAGAAAGTTTACAAAACTTAGATCCGATGCTGAGAAAATATTCATGTTTCATGCCTCAGGAACCTTACGAGCATCCTATTCTGTACGGAAATTTTGAACATCTCGTAATAAATGCTGTGATGGGATGCAGTGCTAAACATCCATTTATGAAATCCCTGGTCGACAGCTTGCCGTTTTATTCGCACATGTGGAACGTCCTTGATAGTACTGGGCCGCATTTTTTAACAAGTTTATATAAGAAATTTACTTCTGAAGATTCAAACCCAGTAACTGCCACAAATGGTGTGTATCTGGCCCCTGCGGAGTACTTCTTCCCAACTATTGATCCATCCAAACATTTCTGGTTTAGAATACAATGCTCAAGTTTTGATAAACTCACACATATTCAGCAGAGGGCATGTGTTAGTTTGAAAGTAAATGGTGGTAAACGAAAGCCATTAAATGTGTCTTTCACAGATCATCACTGGATTCATACATACTTAGATTTCAGAGTTTCTTTAAAAGGTCCTGTTGATATCCATTCTATTGTCCCAAGTGTGAAGATCTACAGTTAGTATTACAACTATATGTATATAAATAGTTATTTCATTGTTTTTAGGATTTTATTGAATTTAGGGTAGAGTGTAGTGGAGTAGTTCCAGAACTGTGTGGTAGTAATATATCGGGCGTTTTATTTGACCCTGGAGTTGACACTTTGTCCCAAGAAATTTCTCTAGAGTTTTCTCTAAATTATAGGTATTTTGGCTAAAAAATGGTAAAATACAGTAAGAAGTTATCAAAATGGCGCTTGCGATACAGCAGCTAGTAGAACCTCTGTATATTGCTTTAAATGCTCAACAAATGGAAATGGTTGATTTTAGAATATCAGCTGTGTGCTGATTTACATTTTATTGCAATGTACCTGAAATATAAGATTTCAGAATATGGTACTGTGTGACCTCTATACATAATACAAATGCTTTATGTCATTGAGGAATAATGAGAATGTTTTACAGAAACAAACAAAAAACTTTGTGGATCCAGCAATCTATGTCGGGGTGGGGTCCAGCTCATGGCAAGGCAGAGTTTGGGACCCCTTTTGATCTTTGTTTAGATATGATGTGTGATTTGAATAAAATGATGGCTACGCATTTGTTAATCTTATTCTATGTTTGAAATAAACTACTTACTATAGTCTCGTTCTGTGAAATATAACCAAAACATTGTCCATATTTGGGTAGCAACGATTAACCGTAGTTCAATAATTTTTAGCTCTTTTTTCTCTTGGTTTTTTGATACACATGCACTGTCTTAAGAATATTATTATAGCCTTTACGTTTTTCTATGTCAAATTAACGAGTATTCCAGTATTTCGGTAGTATTCCAGTATTTCGGTTAGTTGTGAGACTGGTTAAAAAATGTAGTTGCAGATGTCCATACATCATAAAAAGTGTTACCACTGCGTAAGAGATTGGATCAGATAATATTAAAATAACTCTGGACTAGACATCAATTTATATGTTTGCCCAATATTCTTTATGTTTTATTTAACACTCATTGTCATATTATACTACACAGCTATTTAATTATATTGTGTCAAGATGTGTACACAAGTCAAGAAATACCGTTATTGTGTACACACAGTCTATTGGTCAATATTTTGCAAAACATTGGCTGATCACCTCACTGTTTGTTTGCAACCTTTCGCAAGTAAATAAAATTTATATGTTTTAATAAAGCTACTACACTTTTAATTGTGTTTGTCCTTGGGCAATCCTTAAAAAAATGTTCTTTTGTGGTTACATGACCCGGAATTTTAAGTGGGTAGGTAGGTAGTTTTTGTTTTAGTTCAGTGTTGTAATGGCTAAAAGACCGGAATAAAAATTTCATTGATGAACCTGAAAAAATAAATTGAGTCGTGGCAGTTTTCATGAGCCGGTTGCAAAACTGCAGACCATTTTTTAAGGATGACCTTATTTCCAACTCCTTAACAGCAAATTGAAATTGTGTGGCAAAAACCAAAGGTTGTCCACTCGCCATGAATTTACAGAGGGGTCGATCCGTCTCTTTCTCAATGTGACCGTTGATTGCCGAACAAGGTAGTATGTTAATACCCAATAGAAGCGGTATGATCTTTATGACAATTTGAACATAGTCAATTATCCTTCACCTTGAGTGGGGAAGTTGTCAATTGCTAGCTGAAGAGCTGGTAGTTGATAGACCACTGATTCGATCAATTGACTGTAATATGTATCTGAAATACTGTGCAACACTTAAACACTCTGCGCTAATAAGTGTAACTTAACGCAATCAAGTATTTAATGCTCAAATGCTATAGTGTGATCATCCAATCCATCGTCAGCCTCTACAAGTTTGCTTTCTATGACAAATGTGAATCTAGAGAGCCAATCTTGCTCTAACCACACATGAATCACAGTATATTACCCGAGTTTCTGTATCTTCTTGAAAAGCTTGTTGTCATGGAAACCACGAAAAATCTGTCCTGCCATGAATGGACACAATTTGAAATTATTTGAATAAGAAGATATTTCCTCGAACCAACCCCTTGTACTCGTATTCCACATGTATACACCATAAAAGGCCTTGGAGTTTGGACTCTTGAGCTTTGATCAAGCATGCAAAATGTAAAAGCTTGGAGCTTTTTAAACAAACAACGAAAAACAAGATAAAAATTCTCAACACTTTTATCATATTAACATCATTAACAAAGTGATACAAATAAAAATCATAAACTATAGAGATACTTTCATCATCTTACATAAGACAGATAAGGTAACAAAATAAACAACATTATATATTTTATCGCCATGCTTGTAAGGTATACTAACAGAATACTATTTAAGGCCATTTATTTCATTGTAGATTAAAACATGTCCAAAAACAATAATTCATGATCATCATATTAAATAAAATCAACGTGAGACATTCTATAATGCCTGGTACAGATTGTTTACATACTGGTAATTGTTAATTGCTTAACTACAAATTACCTAGGGCTGTCTTCGTAACAATCTCCATTTGAGATCAAAATGTATGCAGTCTGAATACTTCATTTCAACAAGTACATGTATTAAAACATTAATTTTTATCATACCGTATTTCGTCACCAAGAAATGAAGCACGAAATGTTGTCTTTGTAAAAAATATATGGAAGTCCTACTTCATTAAAAAGTAAATATTTGTAAAAGTTCTTTGTTTCATCAAGCATTAGTCTTGTTACAATGAGTGTTAAATATGCATTTCAGTTTGTTAATTGGTTAGCAATACACTGAAACACCGTCTTACTGCATATATTAATGCATTAACAATGAAAATATTCTGAGAGGAAAGAATCGAAAAACCGTGCAACATGCAAAATGACAATAAAACTGACTTTCAAGAAATACACGGGTGTCGGAGTGAAGTGAGAGTGGATCATGTAACACTGATTTGGCCACGTTGTTATAAGGGATTTTGTTTCTAGTTAATTTTTACATCAAATGTGAAACAAGTTGTAACAACTGATATTTAACACCCTCAATGACTGCTTCCTGGGTTACTAAACAGTATTTGCACAAAAATTCAGGTATCGTGAGGTTTTTAATCAAATTCCGCTCAATACAGGGATCAAACTCGGACCTTCAGATTAGGAGTCAGATGCTTAACCCCTGACCCCTATGCCTTGTAAGGGATTTGCCATATGATGTATGGAAATAGTGTTACATTGTTATATAACATAATAATTAACGAAAAAAAATAAGTGCACTTACGTTAATTCATTGTCCACAATAATAAAGTTGGTCTCAATACAATACAATGAATTATCAGAGATGACGGAACTTGATGGCAAGGCCAACAAAGTCACAAAGACGCATGAATCCATTATTTTCATAATCAGTCACATAAAATCAAAGGCCAAGTATTGCACACATCAGAAATGGAAAATTGTACATGACTGATCAGAAAAGTGTGAAGAAGTGGCAAGAACTCAAGTATATAAGGTGTACTTGTGCACTGAGGGCAGGCTACAATATTAGAATCATCATTTTACATACAAAGCAAGTCCTGGATTTATTTTGTAATGGGGCTTTAAGTCACATAAACAGCCAGGGGTCAGGTAGTGACTATTCCAGGTATGACGGTGGAAGAAGACCTCAGACAGACACCTGGGTAGATCCACTGACCTTCCATAAGCCAGCTGGATGGCTCCCTCACTAACTGTATATCCTGGGTTGGATTCGAACACATAACCATTATAGGCAAGTGTTTTAAAGTCAGAAACCATATCCACTTGACCACATAAGCCCCTGGAAATCCTGGCTGAGAACAACTTTCAAACTAATTTTTTTTACATCGATTGTGAAACAAGTTCTTACAACTTAAACTAATCATTCTCAATGACTGCTTCCTGGCTACCAACCAGTACTTGCGCCAAATTGAGGGATTTCGAAGTTTGTGATCAAACTCCCCTCATCATGGGGCTCGAACTCATGACCTTTGGATCAGTTTTGTTTCCATTTTGCAAAACAGAAGCCCACTACTTTCAAAGTATGTTCTCCCGAACAACCATGATCACTGAAACAATATGACGCAACAGTACCGACAGACTTCAAGCTGGAATTAAGGACTTGTTTAGTAAATATCACAATCCTGAATGCTGTAAATGACCCTTAATTGATCATACAAAAACACCAAATCTATTGTGTTGTAAATACCCACAAATGTACGCTACCATCAAGGTTTGCAAGTAAGCCAATAATTATCCAAATATTGGTCAATAAAAATATAAAATACATTTTTTATCAAATAATTATCAAAAACAAGTAATGATTAATGTTAAACATTTGAGGAATATGTCATAGAAAGGAAAGAAATTAAGTAGTTCCATACTTAAACATCGAATCTGTCAAAAACCTTGCATTGCTCAATTAAAGGTATGTAGTCTTATTTATTTGACAAAATATCGTTAGTTATAAATATGAGAAAATCAGTGGTTAATGCCTTCGTACAGATGTAATCTACAACACTGTATTGTCACTTTTCTTACAAGTTTCACAAAACCACTAATACAAGCGTCTGGTACAGGTATTTTCTATTCTGACATATGCACCGAGTTGGCGCTAGCATAGGAAATACCTGAATTGGACTCATGTTTTGCAGTTCTAGCAACCTTTTAAGGAAAGTTACTATGCAAAGTTTTAGAGTATGTCTGTATGAAGGCATTCACAGGCCATTTTCTCACTATTATTACTGGGCATATTTTGATAGGAAATAAGCCTATCCACCTTATATTACTACATTCTACTTTTATGAGGGTTTTGGTCAATAAACACAATTAAAAAATGCCCAAGTTGTACAGTTAATATCATATTTAGCCACTTTAAGATACGTTTTACTACTGATTAAACAATTCTAGTCATTTGTATTGGCTGTTTTACACTAATGATAACACAATTTGTTAACTGTGAGATTTTTCTTCTACAATTACCAACAAATTTAACAGTTCAGCCGTTCTAATAACTTGTAACATCATTTCTTAAAACATCTGAAACCAGGTTTGCGTAGTTACATTATACTGACTAGATCTTTATTAGGCAAGCGATTTTATACCAAGTGTAATTAGTTTCATAAATACAAGTTAAGTTCTTAATAATGCATAACAATCAAATTTGAACTTTCAAACAAGAGGGCCAGGATGGTCCTGACTCCCTCACCTGACTTCATTATAATGGGAGCTAAAAACTTGCAAACCAAACTAGAGCTATCACTGAAGGTGATTAATACCCCCACAATACCGCTTTGTCAGACATATTTTTGATAAATTCAAAGATGGCCGCCAGTCAAGACAATGAAATTATCTATCACTATCTATCACTACAGGACCACAATCAGAATGTGCCGACAATATACACAACTAGGCTTGGTAGAAATAATTCATGGAAAACCATGTTATGTGACATGACGGAACAAGTGGTGATTCCCATATAGCCCCCATTGCATATTTTGAAGTGGGGTTATAATAAGAATTGTGTACATTTTAATATTTCGGAGGTGATATGAATACCACAGTATGGGAGTCAGGTCAAAATCAATAAAATAGAAAAAATGAACAGTAATATATAGCACTTTGTCACAAAGAAATATAATGATACATTCGACTAGAGTATGAACTAGTAACACCAATATATTTGATTTTAACTCCCAAGATCTGAACATTTTGCATTCAAATTTGAACAAATATAGCAACAAAGCGTATTAAATTGATACAATTTATATTCGCAATCAAGACATTTTGTTCCATTGTCCTTGACTGCAGTTTCACAGATTTAATCAAATAATCAAACTACCTGGATATAACATTATATTATGCCTTATTTCAATGGATTTTAAAAGAAATCCCGTTATTTTCACTGAAAGGCGAGTCTTCAACAACAAAAACAAACCGTTTGCTAGTATCTGAATGTAATAAACCAAAAATGCTGCCAACAGAACAGTAAGAACTAATCAACAGTTCCTGTGAAATAAAAAACTGAACTTGTATAGAATTGCTCACAAAAAGCTGGGCAAAATGGAACTAAATCAATGCAAAATATATCAAACAATATGCTAGAAATAACAGTTATTTTCACAGTAAGATAAGTCGTTTACAACTAAAAACAAACCATTTGCTAGTAAGTGAAAGTAAGAGAAACTATTTTTAGTAACAGTGACCTTGACCTTGGCCCCACCAGCCCCAATATCGAACTTGACCTGTATCTTCTGATGTTACACCTGTGTACCAAAAATTTTTCAAATCTGTCTAGCCTTTCATGAGTTATCGTCCGGAAACCATGAAAACCGACCGACCGACCGACCGACCGACCGACAAGCTCACTCCTATATACCCCCTCAAACTTCGTTTGTGGGGGTATAATAATTCTCCAAAAAAAGTATCATAAAAATCAATTTAAAGAATGTTTAAAAAAGTGATTATATTTTATGAAATCTTGCTCAACCATCAAAGTGTAATCTTTGGTTACATCCAAAATTAACCATTGAAACAAAAGCACTAAATTCAGTAATCAACCTCTCGCCAGAGCAATGGGTCCAGGGGGCCGATGAAGCTCCTGGCTTTTGAGCATCTAAGATGTCTTAAATTGTCTAGAAAACAGCCCTCGCGAGCGTCAAATCCGCTAATTTACGCGAATCCGCGAAAAATTCTCATGACTGAAATTGAATCCTTGACTGACAACTGGTGACAGATCAATTGTCAACTTACTTGTAATTAGAAGTTCAGTGCAAGATTCCATGACAGTTTACCACTCAGAAAGAATGAAAAGAAAATGTGGCAAGAAAATAACAGAAAGAAAACACATCTTACATGATAAACTCTAATTTTCCATCCAAGAACAATTAACAACAACAAAGTTCTACTTCAGTAATGCTGGCCTTGTTAAGTAAATAACATATATTATTATACAATAAATAACAAGAAAAAAAACACTGCAGTAGTTTCAGAAAATTAAATTCAGATAAAAAAACAGATAAAATTTATCATTTATTACTGCAGAATTTTTTTAATTCCACTAAATATTATTTCAGTAAAAAACCATCAAAAGTTCCATGTCAGACATGATAAAGTTTGAAACCATTTTTTGAGCTTTTTAACTCTCATACCGTACATACAAATCATACTGTTTTAAGGACACTAGCGGTTATTAAGGCAACTTACAATAGTAATGGAACACTTAGGTGCATGCAAGTGATACAGGGAAATCAAATAGTAAAATACAACCCAATTGTTCAAGTAGATACAATGGACACTCAACAGCGTAAATATATTTCTCATGATACTCAACATTGCCTCATACATCAATGTAACATTGTACATGTAGTAGATAACATGATTTCATGAATATACAGGTAATTGGGAAAATAACTATTTCAAGAATAATTTCAGTTAAAGCATCTGAACTTCAGACTGGAATTGTTTTAACACAGATCAAATATTGCCATTTTTTAAAACAAGTGAAATAATGAAAACCACAAAATTTAATGATTCAGTGACAGGTGACAGTTGCAGAACATAACCTTGTATAACAATATTTTCCGAAAAAAAATCATTAAAAATTATCTATAAGCTTGGTAAGGCAAAATGACATAAAAAGTAGAGGCCATATACAATGAGTCCATAAGCTTAATGAAAATATTAGGTGTAAAAACTATGTTTGTTTCAAGTTTCCCAACCTACCCTATTTATTTGCTCCGACCCTAGAACATTTTTTTGTGTGTAAACATTTTTTTTTGTGTTTGGTAAAATTTCTTTCTGTGAATTTTTCTGTAGGTTCATATTTCTGCCCAAATAGATCTTTACGAGCAACCCAGCTATAAAGCATTATATTCACCTTCATTAAACATTATCTATGTTAAAAGGGAAAGGTTATTTGTCTTTTAAACCTATAATTAATGTGCTTCGTTTGAAAATTAAAAAATATCCTAAAAAAATATTTCCGACCCATCTACCCTATTATTTTTCGGCATGAAACCTTTATTTATTTATTTAATTTTCTATGAAGAGAGAAAACAGAGGTATTTAAATCAATACATCAAAGTCAACAAGCTCTTGATTGTTGATAAGCAACAAAACTGCATTTTTGACCCCTGACCCACGTACCAATGAATGACTTATAAATGTATCCGATTTCATTGTAAACTATGACCTGAACAGCATAAAAAGACATATACTGTATTCAAAATGATAAAAAATATTTTAATGTAATGCTATAATATGGTTTGCTGTATTTTACCATTAAAACACACCAACTTGAATAAAGAAGAGATTTACAAGTTCATAGTATTTTCTGAATAGTAAAAAAATGCATTGCATACTTCTTAAACAAGTTTTTTACACATAGCCAACATTGGTAGGTAAACAAATCAATACAGACTGCTAAAATAGCCAGTCATAAATACAACAGGTTAGGTGAAAATATAGGCTCAAATAATGCTTAATACAAAATATAAATAGAGTTTGAGACATCTGTAAGAAAATGAAATATTTTTAGTTTGAGAAAGATGAAGATTGCAGTACTGTGTTAGGCTGACATTGTACTTATCACATGTGTTCCTATGTAAAGAATTAACAAAGTATTGAGGTAAGAAATGTTCCTTTTAATGCCTACACACTATCATACACGTGTACACCTCTATATGACAACAGATGCAGTCCATGCTTTAAGTTTAACTTCATATTTTATACAGACTGTTATCACTTTCAATCACTACTTCCTGGGCTACTAACCAGTACCAAATTCAAGGACTGAAGTTTGTGAACAAACCCTAAACAAACTAGGGCTAAAACTTGCAGCCCTCTGATAACAACTCAGGCACACCACCTCAAATATCACACCTCCCTAGCAATTCTATGCTGAACTATCAGAGTATGAAAAAAGATGCAACTCACACAGGATTGGATTTTAATTGACAGCGACAGAAATTTGAGCATAAACCAATTTATCATACTGAATAAAAACCAACAATGTATTGCATAGCAAGAATATAAGAAGTAATTGCTTGTGTCACTTTACTTATAATTCTAACCTTTATCCAGATAAGTCAATGCCAATAAGATTAGATTATATATTAGGATAACTGACCACGTATAGTTGATTCAAGATTAGTTGAGAATACCTCTATTGCGTACATGATTTCTATTGGTCAATATTTTATTTAACATGTTTTCATTGGCTGACTGACCACAATTTGTTTACAACCCTTCTCAAGTAAATAAAATCTGATTACACTACAGACCAGTTTATAACAAAATGGAATATGAAACAACAGTTAACTAACGGACCATCTATTGTAGCCTGTCAGCAAACTTCCCAAGATCACGAAGAACATGACCAAATTGTTTCTACCAAGATTTAGGCCGTTTTTAGTAACTTCAGAACAGTTGTAAACTAATTATGAAGTGGTCAGCCACTGAACACGTTTCAGAAAATGTTGACCAAAAGACATCATGGACACAATATCAACAATTAATTTTGCATCAGCTCCAGTGTACATGCACTCAATATCACTTAAAATGCAATATCATACAACCTTGTCCTGATAGAGTATGAAGTCAACAAGGTTTTATCCATCTTACTAGCATTAATCAAAAACAATTCAAATTTAGAAAATTAATTCCAAGTCACCTTAATGTATACCTTTTTCAGATTGTCATACATGTATATTCTCTGCTATCCTTAGGTCTTCTGAAGTGACCAAAGTTTTCATCTTGCCAAAGATGGGAATCGGAACAAAGGCTTTAGACAAATTCCGAACAAATATCGATTGCTGTAAATTTTCCAGCTAAGAACAAGTTTTTGAATGTTATAAAACTGTACTTAAAAACAGATCAAATTAACACCAGATTTGTGATCATTAAGTTTCAAATTGTGGAATACAATGTGTACAGGTAAATACACGCCATCTGATTACACCGATAGCTACAGTACGTCATGTTTTACAAGGGGTGTCCTCAACTAAAATGATATTGATACGTTATCTATATACAAGTCAATATACTTGACTTGACATACGATTACAGACTAGGCGGTCAATGACACCCCTGTGTTTATACACCTATCGTCGTCAATGACACCCCTGTGTTTTATACACCAATCATACCAACAAGTTGTCAATGACACCCCTGTGTTTATACACCTATCATATCCACAAGCTGTCAACGACACCCGTGTTTATACATGTACACCTATCATACCGACACATTGTCAATGACATCCTGTGTTTTATTCACCAGTCATATCAACAAGTTGTCTACGACACCCCTGTGTTTATACACGTATCATACCAACAAGTTGTCAATGACACCCCTGTGTGTTATACACCAACCATACCAACAACTTGTCAATGACACCCCTGTGTGTTATACGCCAATCATACCAACAACTTGTCAATGACACCCGTGTGTTATACACCAATCATACCAACAACTTGTCAATGACACCCCTGTGTGTTATACACCAATCATATCAACAAGTTGTCAATGACACCCGCGTGTTATACACCAATCATACCAACAAGTTGTCAGTGACACCCCTGTGTGTTATACACCAATCATACCAACAACTTGTCTACGACACCCCTGTGTTTATACACCAATCATACTGACAAGTTGAATAAAGCCAGCTTAATGCAAAAATGAATATGAAGCGGACCCGTAGTCCAGTGGTAACGTGCTGGACTAGTAACCCAGGGATCGCAGGTTTGATTCCCCACTCCATCACTGACAGTACTAACAGTCTTTCGGACGAGACTTTAAAAACTGAGGTCCCGTGTATGATCCTTTACATCATGCTTCTGGAACTGGGGCATCTCCTGTATCATGCACTAACCTCCAAAAATCTAAAATGACTAACATTCTTCCGGAGGCGTCGCCCATATGGGAAACCGGTGGCGACGATAAATAAATGCAAATACAAACAAGGGATGCAAATACTGCAACTGTAGAGACAGTCTATGAATATAGATTATAAATATTGTACACATGATAAATGCTTCTGTTCTCTTTAATGCTTGGTAACCCCAAAGTATGCACATGGGGAGCACAGTGGATGTAGCACTCATAAAGTTATATTGCATTATCACATAGTAAAGCTATGCACACTGCCGCTAAAATAACCGCAGGCTGATATGGTTTACACAAAATAGTGTCAACTTTCGATGCATCACTCGACATTTTGTGACAAATCCTTGAAGATGATTATTACGACACTGCGAAGGCGTAAACTGTATCCGAGGTGTCCTGTTCCAATGAAGATGGCCCGACACGGGGGGATGCTATATACGAGGTACCCTGACAAAATGAACACAGTTTGGTTCAGTGAAGTTCACACTTTAAACATGGTGTCTTTTATATCAGGTATCTCCCATATACTGCTTTTTGTGGTTAGTAGCAATCTCTGTTACGGCTATAAGCTTTTTTAGCGAGACCTGAAATGAAAGTGCTCATATGTGAGTATGTCTGAAATGAAGGAATTTCAACACTATATAACATAACATCAGAAGCATACCAGGTGAAACATAGAGTTACCTAACCTGAGTTTGCGGGGAAAGACAACGTGCTATACTATCAATTTTATTTAACAGTCCATCTGAGGTTTCTTGTTCAATTTTCTAAAACAACATACCATTGGAAAGTTTACAATCTGTAACCACAAACATTTAATCAAACCTGACCACTTATCGGGAATTTTTCATACGAGTCATAGGAAGAAAATGAAGAGATAAGCAGTCAGTAATATTTACTCACTAAAATGTAATAAAAAAGGTAGGGCCTTTTGAAACTGTCAAATAATGTATGCAGAATCTGAAAGTATAACAGGTCTTACTGCTATATAATTTGAGCTGTTACACTACACCTGTATCAGTAATGTTGGTTAGGACATTGAGTTTTTCCTAATGAAATTTTGACATCAGAAAATAAGAGCATTCTCAAAAGTGTCATTGGTTGCGTAATTTTGATAGATAGAAATTTTGAATTATAGACTTAAATGAACATGAAAATGTTGATACCCGTTATGTAATTTTGTTTCATTACATTTGAACAATAGAAGGTTTTAAGAATGAATATATACTTGAGTAAAGCATTTCTGAAGTGATTTTACTATTTTGTAGTTTAATTTAGCATTTTTGTTTTTTATTATTGTAATTGCTATAATAAAAAGAAAAGTAGACATCTAATTTTACTACTTTTACAACCCACGTTTACCTAGAGACAGAGAAAATTCCGTATTATTCAAAGCCACGAACAGGGTTTTCACTAGATTTTTCAGCTAGGGGTCCTTGGACCCTCATGTTTGATAAATTGGGGGTCCTTAGTAATTTGTAGGGTCCCAGATATGCAGTTTATACTAGTATATTTTAGGGGACCTAGGGATGCACAGTAAGTTGAAAATGGAAGTCCCTAGAAAGTCATAGACTCATATATTGTCACAAACTAACCTGTGTCTCTGATCGATTCCTGAGATCATCTAAATGTGTGGCACAGATCTGATGGATGGTAGCTAGGTCACGAGACAGTTCTCCAATACCACTAGCACGGATTTCACCTGACTCTCTGGTATTCTGAGAATACTGTAACATAAATCATACATTACTCCGACTTCACCAAGATAAAGTTGTATTATGGTTCAAAACATAACCAAAACGAGCGGCCCACGAGGGCCTGACACTCTACTGGCTACATTGTGCAAATAAACCTTTGATAAGCATTTTTCTGGACAAGACAATTTTTCTAAGTTATTCCCTATATAACTCTACAGGCGTATGTATCTTTTACTGGCTTAACATTAACACTACACAAATATAAAGGCATTTTACACATGATTTGTTGTTCATGTCAACTACCTGGGATGATAATGGTGTCAATAAAAGTATTAAGAAGGAGCTAAACAAGTAAAACAAATGCTGCAATATCATTTGTGTTAGATTTTAGATATACCAGACTAAATGAGACTTTTTACTTAACTATAATGCATTTAGATAAGACAAAAGTCCAGTATTAAGAAATTCAGGTCTGAAGAAACTCACTTTTGTACTTAGGGAGAATAATGTATTCAAAAAAAGCAAATACTCAAGCATTAGACCATTAGTCATTTCCTTACTTAATGACCACCTCAAAGTTAAGACCATCTCATTGATATGACCCTATTTTTGAGAACCGTTTTTTCTTCCGTATTTCAACTTGACAACAGACCACCTGACAACCAAGAATGACTTTCTTCCAAAATGTACGATATCATTATTGAGGTTCCACTATAGACAGATACCTGTTGCCATCTTCTGAATTTAGTTTGTAAAATTATCATACAATGCAGATAATCCAGGACAACAAACACACATGATGAACATTTTTGACGACAACAAGCAAAAATGATAAACATGAAATATTGTGTACTTACTGAAAGTTTGTCCAGAAATTCTACCATTCTAGGTTTGTAATCTTTGATGAATGGATTGATTACTGTCATAAACTGTTCCTTGCCACCAAATTCCACCAAGTTTGCTAGATTCTGTAAGGCTTTTGTTATAAGTTTTAATGTTCTTGCTGCAGTTTCAGACGGAGTTTCTGGAAAGAAAATGAATGTTGTTTATACAATGAGTGAAAGGGCAAGCCGCAACTTGAGGAGTAAAAACAATACAAGCCTATCAGCTTCTTTATTTATATGCTGATGGAGCAGTTTCCCTTCTCTTCCAGAAAATGCTCATTTCAGACTAACTGAAAATATAGTCTTTAAAATAAAAAGGAAAACGCTAATAGGAAACGTTAGGAAACAGACGACTGTGATCTTTTTATACACTAACTAATCAGAACATGAAATCCATCTCCATTTAGTCATTCAACATTCAAAACAAAAAAGCAAAATAAAATGTAAAACAGCCTCAAAATAGTTAAAGTGTTGGCTTTCCTAACCAATTTACAACAAAAAAACTTGTATGTATCTGCATTTAATTATGGCAAAGAAAGGAAAAAAACGGAAAGGCCAGAGGTGTATATACCTTAGACAGAATACACCACCTTAAAATAGCCCCATAAAATATCCAGGTTAGAAAAAGACTGTGGCAAAGTTTCCTGCCATGTCGTGGAAATATGGTCACCACATGTTAACCCCCCCCCCCTGTCTTCTCCCCGAACTTTCTAATCGGATAAACATTGATCTAAAAAATGATGCTGGTGGGTGTCTAAAAAGTGAAAATCAGCCGATTGGTGGAAAATTCTCATCCCTGATTAATAAAGTATACATAATATATGAACAAAAACCATTTATCACAGAACCTTCCAGGAGTGAGAATACTGAATGACAAATAGAGGAAAACTCTTCAACAAACAAAATTCTGAGGATACCAGTCACACAAAATTACCAATATTGCACATACCTGACTAAATCAGACATCATTCATTTCATATTTTTGTGTCCAAACAGAGAAATTTGAATGATTATTACTTACCGGTGACAAGGTTAAAAGACTTTGGATGTAAGATAGCAGGACACAGGAGACGAAGAAACACAAATCCACTGAAAAAAACAGGCAACAATAAAAATATGTATCAGGTTTAGACAACAAAACTTCAAACTATTTTCTCACTACTAAACATCAGCAAACCATAGATTTAGTTTTGCTTCACATCATTATCAAATCAAGTCTCTGTCACACTCTCATCTATACAAACAGAATAATGACTACAGACATGGAAACCTCCCATAACAGAGACAGATACACAGAATAAATGGATATTTTGGCAAATAAAAGTTCGTGAATTGATAATTTTAGGCATTTAGCGAGCAGAATGTTTATAAATTGCCAGAATGAGTATAACAAAGAATACAAAAATACAAATAATGTAATTCTTTTAATGGGGAAAACAATATTAGCTGATATATTAGTGCATTCTTGAGTTTGCAAAATTCACTCACATATCCACATTGCTAAGTTTACCACCTATATGGCACAATTGGAAGATGAAGTTATATCTTTAAATAGAACCACATTATAGCAGGGAACAAGCTACTAGGCGAAGTGGGCGAAGAAGTCGCCGAACGTCCGTTCATTTCGCCAATTTTCAAAAGTACGGTGAAAAATAAGTCGCCGTAAATTTAAGGGTCATGTCATTAAACAATAGGAGCCTTCGTGTAATCAAGCGACACATCTGCAGTGCATTCGTTGTATAAACATACCTATTGTCTGGTTTTACTCCACAGTTTTATCAATATTGATCAATAAACAACTGTGGAAAATTATGCTTCGCCTACCGCTATTATGTAAGGCGAGATCTGATTGGATAAGCGACTACTGCTGACCAATTTGTAATGAATTTCGACATGAGTGTGTTTACACGACGCGTGTAGCGAACCAACATAGACGACAAGTTAAGACTGTCATAAATTGATCAAACAAAGGACCGTGAAAGGTGCGATATTGCAAAGAATACTGTGATTAGGGCGATTTTTTTATAGATTTTTCACCGTAAACGCTGTCTAGATTTTTATTGAATATTCCTACTTTTGTTTTCAATATCGACTTGCGTTTATTTTCGTTTACGTCGGTCGCGTCATACCGTGTTTATTCATACTTGATATTGATGTTAATTAAAAAAACATCGGTTATAGTTTTGATTTGCTTTAACATTGGTTAACATTTCAGTATTACATAATTTGACGATTTTTAGTGAAACATTAAGCTGTAAGGCTAGTTTCTCATAAGGTTTGAAGGATAAACATGTCATAATATGTAAGATGATAAATGGAGTAAAGATTTATATTTTACTGTCTCCACTTCTCCCTAATTTCTCCCCACTTCTCCCTATCTCAGCTGAAGGGAGAAGTGACTTCTCCCAAAAATTTGAGCCTAGCTTGTTCCCTGCATTATAGCCTTTGTCATTTGTTAAACATACAATTATCTTACAGCCACCAACAAAAGGTTACATAGAATTACCTAACAACTCTTGTTTTGACACTCGTATCTTCCGGCCATTTTGCCATCACTGTTCTCTGTAAGCTTCCACATATATATCGTAAATCTCTGTAATAGATCATTTCTCCAGTTGATACAGATGCATACATTTGGCAAGTACTGTTCATGTTTTTAATTACTAATTCTTAGTAATATTTCGTTTAAAACAAAAAAAAGCACAACAGTGTGATTATCTTTTAAAACCAAAACTTAATGGATTTGCACATAAGAACATGTTATAGGAGGAAAAAAGCAGGGATTCCATTATGCCCTGGAGTTGACCCTTTGACCCCTGAAGTATCCCAAGAGCCACATTTTGACCCTAAGGATTCTGGCCGAGGAGGGGTCAATTTTCTTTAAATTATAGGTAATCTGGCTATAAAATTTGGTAACAAATTATCAAAATGACCCTCGAGTTTGAGCGCCTAGAGGAACCCCTGAAAGCACTGTGTAAATCATTACCAAGACATACGATTTTGGTCTGGGAAGATTTTAGGTTCAATCAGTTTTATTAGCAACAGAAAAGCATTCAAAACTAAAGAACAGATAACACAATGTACTTACTGTGGACATTTTTCTATGGATCTGAATATTGATCCAACCATTTCTTTCAAGAATTCCAGGAAGTGATTTAAATTTCCTTGTAAATCTGATGTGTTGTCCAGAAACTGTGAATTCAACTGAAAGAGCAAAATACAGTATTTGAATGGCTTACCAAATACAGACACTTGCCTGGGAGTTACACCATCAATGAGAACCATACTTACTCAGAAGTTGAGCTAAACTCAATATACACTGATGATGATCAAGCTATGATAATCACTTTCTGTTGTAGTTTTAAAAACAGACAGCTAAAAACCTCCACAACAACTAGTTCAAATTGGGTTACATACTGTTAAAAAATATACAATAATCTGTAATCGGGCTTCTCATACATAATGAACCTTTAACTCGAAATCTTTTGAAATGTGCATTCAACTAGATAAATTACTTAACATGTCACAAAATATGACTGGTTCCAAATTTAGACAATTCGGTACGTCCTTCAAACATATCACAAAAGGTCAGAAGCAAAAAAGTACAATGCAGACATAGAAATAAGTAAAATATGTCAATGTTAACATTTAAGTTAAACATAACAGAAATACCAAAGTTAAAATCACAAGACAGTTCATTCAAGTAAATAACACTTTATTTTTCCACTCTGTACCACACAATATAAAGCTAAAACATCCCAAAGGTACAGTTTATATAATATTGAGTACTAAAGTGTGTTTATAACAATGTGCTAAAGTTTGAAATAAGTCTTTCCAAGATAGAGAGCAGACAGTGTTAATGTGCCATAATGTTGACAATTCAAGGGCCACAAAACCAGTGTTAAATGTCTAGGTAAGGGAGGACCAATCCTTCATGTATGCAGCCTACCTGCCATCAGGGATCCCATAACACGACCTGGCGAGTGACAGGCATATAAAAACAAACAATAATTACATACAAATTACAAGCAATTACCTCACAGCTCTGCTTGCTTTCGCATATTTTGCATACAGGAGTTATGATCGCTGCATGAACAAATTCCGTACTAATCATTTTCATATACTGATCCATCAAAGTTGTAGCAAATGTTGAACCACGAAACAAAGTTGAAACTTCATCTGAAAAATTAAAAGCATGACATAAAATGGATGTCCTTCTTCATCAGGATTATGTAAAATAATATCACTAATTATAAGGTAACAAGAGTGGCCAACTGTCACAAAATATGCCCGTCCTAAGTCAGGGATTTGAGTTAAAACAAGACAATTTCTAGAATCGAAGGGCGATAACTCCTGAGTGACTTGAGCTATATGGTTGGTTATCGAACTTGTCCGAGATATTGTGCCTGTATACACATTCTGACCAAATTTGGTGATAATTGGACAAATTCTTCTAAAGTTATTGATCGGACAACTTACTGGAGGCCGCCTGTCTGCCCAACCGCACGCCGCCAGTGAAATTATAATACATCCCATTCGGAAAATACCAATTTTAGGTAATTTCTCTAAGTAAAGGGCAATATCTCAGGAGTGACAAGTGCGATTTCACTGATTATCAAACTTGTCCAAGATATTATGCTGATACACATTCTGACCAAGCCTGGTGGAGATTGGACAAAGAATACTTAAGCTATTAATTGGACAACATGCTGGACGCCGCCCGCCCAAGCGTCCGCCCGGCGCAGGTGAAACTAAAATAATGGAAGTATTCCTTAAAATGGGATATGTCGACAGTATTCCATGTATGTACAGTGTTCAGTTGACCACACCAGCTATCCTGGGTTTCAAACCAGTACTACTACTACTAATCAGTTCTACAAGAAGCAACTGACAAGTTTCCCTACACGAATATCACACCTAATGAGCTACCTGGGCAGCCATAACCAAAAAAGTGTTTATTACCTTCCTTGCTGATGTAAAAATCATTAATATTTTTAAGGAGAATTCTGACTTGTCGTTCATTTCGAAACAAGTTCAGTAAAGCTTTGGCAAGAGATACTCGATCATTTCCACAAACTTCAGCTAGAGTGAGTATGTTTCCAAAATCATTGAGGATCAACTGAAACCACAAAATCATTCTAATTATTCATCATACGATATCATACAGTCGAGAAAACTGATCTTAATTAAATATAGTAATACCGTAATCATAGGGCACCCTTGGGGCCCTAGAAAACTGTTCTCATTATTGTAGTCTTTATATTGAGGTTAAATAAAGAGCAAAGCAGTGAAAATTGACTTGAAAATTGTGTTGTTAATTTTGAGGTGGTCTTATTATTGAGGTGATCTTTAAGTGAGGTTTTACTGTTATCGGTTTTTTAAAATTTGAGAACTGAGACTCATTGCTCATTAGTTTGATACAATTTATTCTCAAACAAACCAAAATGAACTTTAGTAAGCAAAATATGAAACTAAGAATTACTTAAAGAGTAATTTTATTAAAAATATGAACTTGAAAGTACACAATAAAAACTTTATGCAATAATATTTAATTTAGCAACTGTGACAAGTTGTTCCAACATAAGCTAGACACTTAAGCTAAAAAATGAATCAAATCTATGATGGTTGAATTTATTTCAGGAAAATCTCCCTGGGAGAGAGTAGGAACGGCTATTTGGACAGTCTACCTGCACACAGGAGATTTTTTGGAAAAGCCCTTACCCAAACCAGTCAAGGTTATACTTACATCTTTGAGACTAGTGTATTGTTCCACAGGCATGATAACCTGATGGATATATCTTGTACGGAGACGTACAGACCCCATGTCACAGCGCACTGCAGCATGAGGATTTAACGTATACCACTTATCCACCAAGTCCCCATTATCGAACTCAACAAGTGGTATTGTAACATTGGCAACTTCAGAATCTTTGGAACGCTTACTATGATTGAACAATTTCACCGCAATAAAACTTACATCACCGGGAATATCACTGTAAAGAAGGTATACATGTTCAACAATGACTACTTAATAGGAAGATAAAAGCAAATAAATTAATAATAGTCACTGACAACAGTATCATAGTCATGGTGAATGATTTTCAAGACATGTCTTACATTCTGGCTGTGGATGACATGTCAGACAGCCTAGGATGACCTGTCGGATGGAATGAAAAAATGTAAAGTATCATGATACAAGCCAGTTTAAATGCACCATCTTGTAAAAGTAGACGCCAGATTGTGTGCATGTAAAGAGTAAACTAATCCAGTAATGTTTTGGACAGCCACTCTAATGCATACTTCGCCTTTATCAGGCCTGATCACTTTTTACCTGTCAGTTCTGACTGTCAAATGGGTATTCCCCATGACTAGTATCACAGTCTAAAATGTGTATTTAATGGTTCAGAAAATATTTTGTAACACAAGGCTGTTTATTTTAGTTATCAATGTGAAAAAACGTCTTGAATTGCATTGAAGTTGTATGTACGAAAATAATAAATACATATAACCATCTATGTATACACATCACAGTAACAATACTTACTCTAACGTAAAATCTTCCTGCCAGATTGTATCCTGATTATCAACTTCACGTGTCCGACACACTTTAACATTGTTTAAGGTAATATAACAGAATGGGTGAGACAGATATTTAGGTGGCAGGTTCTTACATTCAATCACCATCACTGAAAGACTACGGAGTTCTTTAAGAACTGTGGATCTCTTCTGTATCCTAGTCATTTGTGTATTAACACAGTGCTCCTTAAGTATATTTATCCAATTCTGGAAATAGAAAAACATGTATATATATAGAATGTTTTACAGTACAATGTGTCGAAGTTCTACGCCATTTTTCAACAGTATTTCAGTAATGTACAGTGTTCGATTGACCTAACCAGTGTTCCTGGATTACCAATAAGTAATTACCTTTTCTATAACAAGCAACTGACAACTTCCTAAAATAAAAAGTGGAGAACAAATGGCTTTGGATGCTTTGTTTCAATAATACAGTCAAAGATAGTATGGGTTCTGAACCTAAAACAGTCAGTTATCCAACAGACTGATCTACCCAGGCGGGGATTAAGTACTAGTTAATACAGACCAAAAAGATACTGGACAATAACTGTCTCCATCTGACATACGCGTTTCCAACAACACTGATAGCAAATTCAAGTTTTATAACATTATGTGAAACATCACTGTCTATAGCCAATAGAATGAGTCTGATTTATAGACTAAGATCATACACAGAGCTAGGTTGTTATCTGTATATCAAATGAATATCTAGCATTCAATGTTTAACATACATGACAATATTGATTGTATGCGCACTCACCGTTGCAAGATCAGCATTTTCAGCACATAAATAATATATCTGATAATTCTGTAAGGCTTTGAGAACAAGTTGAAAACAATTAGGCCTGAAACAAAGATACATAGACTGTCAATATGTCAGTACATCAATGTGGAGTGGTGTTCAAAATCAATGATAAATTATCAGAACCTGGCCTGACTTTTCATGTAATAAATAATATCAGCATCATTACTGGACCATGGTAAGGAAAAATTGAATTTGCTACAATATAAATGAACCTGACATGTCCGCTTTTTCGCTTGGACGCACATGATATATGTAACGAATTAGTTCATTGGAAGATACCCTGAAAACAACCAATCACATTAGATTGTAATTGGCTCTAATTACGACAATTATTTGTTCTTATGTCAGTTGATAACGGCCGGTTCAATAACTTCCAATCTTCCAATTCTCATTGAATTATTTCAAAACAAAGTGTAGTAAATGCGAAATTAAAAGTCAGACATGCAAATAAATGAACGACAAGCACTTGACGGAATGCAGTATGGTTAAAGGCAAGTTAGATACGGACCATTCAGTATTCATTTGGCATACGAAATACGTTGTGACATATATAAATATATTATGCAACGGTCTGGTAGAGATCCGTTCCCTGTTATGTGAATTCATTATGTGATATCATAGCACTAGACTCCTCCTACACAGAGAAGAAGGGTGGGGGGGGGGGTCTGGTATGCAAGAAATATTTTTTAAAGTTATTTATTTGATAATGATGAAGCATTTTAATGATTTTCCTAAATTAACAATGATAGCATATTTAGAATTTTCAATGACATCACAATTATAGAGCGAGGTAAAACCATTCAGTACAATACAAAAATATCCAGGATTGTGAGAGGTGCTAATCAATGAGAAATGAGGTAACTAGGAGTTCCAAATATCAATAAACAACCGTTACAATGTCATTAATGACCTTGCTAGGGGGTCAAAAGTAAAAACATTTTTTTGAGATTGTACCTCGGCCAGGAGATATTTCTGGATAGACCTTAGAGAAAACAATCATTAACATCAAACACTGCAGTGATATATCAATTATTTGCTTTAATTTCTGCTGTTAACAAAGGAATAACGTAACTGTGAGAAATAAATTTGCAAGTCACTGCATGAATGAAATTGTCTCTGGGTCAGTTGAGCAAAAAGACAAAACAGCGCTAAATGCAACATACCTGCCAAAATAACTATCATCCACTGGATAAAGTTCACTGTAGTTCAGGTCAATCAAACCTTTTGATTTTGAGCGCTGAAGTAAGAATTAGATGTAATTATAGTCAAATTTGTCAGAAAAAAATGTTTGCCTAACTCGATCATCTCAACACATACCATGTTAAAATCTGACGACAGAGTTAGCCAAATAGAGCCGGTCTTTAACATGCCAAATATATGCTAAAAATCTCACTCAAACTCTCAAACAATGTTTTGAGTAGGGTCCATTTTCATGGGTAGGTTGGGTTATGCAAAACCATTTTTTAATGATGGCCTGGACAAAACCATTCCCCTCACTTTTTGCAAAAGCAGAAAAAATACCTCCCATGAAAATCTCAGGGTGGAAAAACACCTCCTTCATCAAATTGATACATTATGCCATACAAGTTTTAATAGCCAGTATGTACTTTATGCAGACAACATTTGTAATTGTATACCTATTGTTTGAGTATGTTTATTTTCAATCCCCACGGAAACGGTTTTGTCCTACCAGTAAAAATGATGGAAGGGGTTTGGTCAAAACTGAAATATTCACGATAAGGATTTTTGTCCACCCTTGCAAATATCATGAAGTTTGTGCCATACTAACACTCAATACAATATTATAGACTGAGATATAATTACATAAACTATTTCAAAAAGTATGTTAATGATCCAAAGAGAATGAAGAAGACTACTTACTTTATCACTTTCAAAGTAACAAAGTTCCCGATTACTTCCATTCAAAATGAAATAAAATGATTTCCACTTTTTGTTTTTATTGCCTGAAAACATGAAAAATATAAAGTAACAATGAGGTATAAATATGTGGACACAAATACACATTTAAAAGATAATGCGACATCACAGGTACTAGATGACCAAGTAATACTACTCATTGATATGAATCGTGTTTGCAGATGCACGACTCCGTTAATACCAGGATAGACATCAAAATGAGACATACTCAAGGTCTAGGTGTAAGAGTGCCAGATTCCCGATGTGGCAGTCATAGGATACAAACCCAGTCAAGGGAAGATTCTTCTTATCACAATTCCTGGTTAGATTTTGTTATATGGCATATATGGCAACCTGTTATCAGCCAGTAATACCTGCCTTCCGCAAGCAACTGACTTCTCCACAGGTAGAGGACATGACTGTAGCCAATGTCACAAAAGAACATGCCCAGGAATCAAACTCTGATCTGCTGGGTGACAGGCTAGTGCTCTACCAACTGAGTTAGCAGGGCAGGCTAGTGCTCTACCAACTGAGTTAGCAGGGCAGGCTAGTGCTCTACCAACTGAGTTAGCAGGGCAGGCTAGTGCTCTACCAACTGAGTTAGCAGGGCAGGCTAGTTCTGTTTAGAAACTCAGGTAGCAGTGATACAAAATGAACCACATAAAATGTAAGAATTTGCTTTACACTGGAATCTACTGTTATTTTATGGACAGCAGAATAACCATTCTTTTATCAACTACAGAACTACACAATAATTTCTGTTGTAATCTAAAATAAGTTCTTCAAAATTACAAAAAAATTAAACACATACTGTTTATAAAAGCTAAACTGACTAGTGCATATAAATTATGAAAAAACAAGTTTGTAGATAAGACTTTCCAGAAAGTGTATGACTGTTTATGCGCTAGACACTGATCTGAAGTTATAAATCTGAGCTAGGAGACCAATCTCAATATCAAGCATTTCATTGGTTGGTTTTGAGCAAAGTCCTCAAATTGACCAATGGCAGGGCTGAATACTAAAACTAGTCTCAAAACTGAATTTTTTAACATGGAACTCGGGATTTCATTCACCGAAAACAATTAACTATCTGGAGTGTAACATTAATAAGAAAATGATGGACAAAAGTAAGAAAACTTACTTTTCTTTTGGAGGTAGCCAGTTCGTTCAATTTTATCTTTCCTACCCATCAACCTGTTTGGACCAGTGCTGAGACGTATTGATGCATAGATATCTTCAGCTGAACTCTGATGCTCCAATTTTGCAAGAAATGGAAACTTGTCAGGTATATCAGACTTATCCTGCAAAAACAAACATTTTACATCAACAAATTCATTGAAATATTCGTCTGCAATCAAAGATGTCATCTTCTATGGGCTACACATGGTACAAGACCCGTATACCTGTCATCTGAAGAGATTATAAAGATAGCGGCCATATTTACCTAAGAACGCTTGCGTAAAGAAAGGCGTAATGTCATCTTAAAGTTACGCAAAAAAAAGAGAAATTCGCAACTAAGAAAAAATTCTGAAACACACTTCTTAGTAAAGAACTTTTACATGTTGAGATTCTTCGAAATTGACCAAAAGCAGATACCACAGCATTGAATATCTTCCATAATTGTGTTCAAAAAGCAATAATCTAAATAATAACTCCTACTGCATAAGAGAAATTCCACAGATTTACAGAACTTACCCTACAAACTGGAGTACACAATGTATGACCTTCAACAATTTCCTCCGTTCTGTATCTTCGAATGATTGTATCCATACTGTAGAAAATAAAGCATACAATCAGCTCTACACAATTATCAATTTATTGTTTCTCAGAACAGCAATTTAACTGCATTGGTTATCCTGGAAGTTTTATTCCATTTTTAGCAGTATTTCAGTTATGTATGACGGTCAAGTGATCAAACCCGTGTTCTTGTTTAATCAGAAAACAACAGTGGCAAACTGTCACAAAATACGCTCGTCCTAAGTCCTAAAACAAGACAAATTTTAGGTAATTGTTTTTAAATCAAATGGCAAAAACTCCCAAGTGACTCGAGTGATATGGCTGGTTATTGAACTTGTCCGAGATATTATGCCCCTTCACATTCTGATCAAAATTGGCGATGATTGGACAAATGGATATAAAGTTATTGATCAGACAACTGACTGGATGCCTCCCGTCAGTACGCTGCAAGTGAAACTATAATACGTCCTGTTCAATAAATGGGCGTAAAAAAATGACATATTTCCCGTTTTGTATTATCATTCAAATGATCAATTTACAATATATAGTCCTGTAAGCAGTATATGACTGATATTGGACGATAGAAATAAAACTCCCCATTATATGCAGAAACATATTTATTACTATTCGTGCAACAACTAAACTTTTAAATTGACCATCTTAGATGAGAGAAAAATATACTTTACCAAAAGAAAACAAAGATCACCAATAACTCACTCATCAAAATATCTCCCACCCATCACAAGTTGTCGTCCAGCTTTCTCTATCTTAAATCTCTGGACCGTTTGCTTACAAAGAAAGAACAGGGTATAGTTTCCCGGAGAGTTATCACTAAGCCGCACCAGAAAGCTATTAGGTCCGGCTGAAATGATACAACTATTTATTAGAAATCAATTTACAGGCACAGGTAAACATTTACAGGTACAGTAATTTTACAATCCCAGTGTGAATTCATAATGTCAACACTGACATGGTAATTAATGTCAAGTCCATTTAATGTGTCTCTTGGCGGGGTTTGGTTCTGAAGATGATGGGGCCTGATTGTGGCACTTAAGGTTTTGGATGAGAAGAATTTCAAAGTTTACACTTTTAAAACCTATTTTTAGCTCCTTTGACCTAATTATGCATGACTAAGATGTTGTTTAAAGAAAATGTTGACGCAAGAAGCAAACTGCATGACGACGGTTGACGGACATTCATGGATCCTAAAAGCTCACCATGAGCACTTCGTGGTCAGGTGAGCTAAAAAACAGTATAATAAAGTTTACAATTATAAAAGTTTGGCTCAAATTCCCTTTCTAGCTTTTATCAACACAAAATTCCCCCATCAGTATGGGTATCGATTTCTAAATGCTGTCTAGTGACCTGAAGACAGTAAATAGTGGTCTGGTAACTACTGTTGCTCACAGTTTACATCTACAGTTAAGTCGGTATTAGATATAATGTAAATTTTCCCCATTTTTCAGGTATATCTGATGGTCAGTTGACCTAACCAGTTTTCCTGGAATTAATTATCAACCAGTACTATCTTGCCCTTCTGCAAGCAGCTGACAGCCCGCTTGTATCAGAGGTGGAGGACAAATGACTGTAGCCAAATTTCATGGAAGGACATGACCTGCACAGCCCAGGAATTGAACCTGGACCTCCTGGGTGACAGCACAGCTCTCTACAAACTGAGATACCATGACAGGCTTAAAAACAACAACAAAACAATGTCACACTTCTAACACGCTGAAGTTTGGGTGGAATACCTTGTTTCAATTTGGCAACAGCAACATCTTTGGTAATCTTTGGATGAAAATATGGCAATCTCTCTACAGGATCAAGATTTCCATTCTGTGGAATAAAAACCGAAATAAGAATTATAGAGAAATATGACTCACTGTATTTGAAAAGTTTTAGTGCGCATGTCATATTAGCAACAAATTTAGAGATGTTTAATACTTTGTGATACATACAGTTGATCATTTAGTTTAGAAGCAAGCAATTATCAAAAGTCAAAAATGTTTATTAGAACCAAAGACACTAGGATCTGTGTCTTTTTAACTTGTTACCAGCTTTGGCGTTTGAGTTTTCTCACATATACACAAGGACATCACATAGACAAATGCTGTATTTAGCATAACCGTTTGGTGTATTTCTTATGACTATATCATTCTATTGTTACATATTTCATGTGACATATCAAATCAAAAACCTCAACATTCGACACTTAAATCAATCATATTGTTCACTGAATTATTAATGTCAGCATAATATGATCTTTGAAATACATTTAAAGATATCTGTTTAACATTTCTAAATATCAAAATATTCTAATTAAATCTAATTTTATTAGTTGAATGCTATTCAGGGAAAACCCTCGTATATGTTACACTACTAACAAATATAAGAATATGAACATTTACACAGACTTACAAGATCTTCAACAAGTTCTTCAAAGACTTGACCCTCCTCTCCTGTATCAGGTGACATTACCCACAACCATCCATCTCCCATCTCGTTGTTCACCACAAAAATATCTCCCTTCTCAAAACTGAATAACATGAATATAGTCAAAGTGAAACGTCACTAAAATCATCAAATTATCCATTTATACACCAGGTATAGACATGCCTAAAATAAAAGAGTACACCTTTTCAATTAAGTAAGGAATGTCTTTATGAATTATCAAGTGTCACAGTTTCTTGTTGATACTTTGTGAATGACCACTGTTTTTAACTAGATCTATTCATAGGACATGGATGCCGCTGCTGTAGGCTTTTAAGTTAAAAACAGACCGTAACTCCTCCAAAAAAAGGTGTATGGCAACCAAAATCACAGTTCACACCTGTCATGTATTTTATTATCCTATGCTCAAGGGCCCAATATTAATTAAATCCATCCATCCTTTTAAGAGAAATTTATAGGAACCATTTTTTTGGACAGATGGACAAACTTCATCTCCCTTCAACATTCTTTGAACACTTCTTGTAAATAATTGTTAAACTGTATTTTCCTTAAAATGTCTACCATGAGCCAGTAAGTTTTTACATCACAGCATTTGTGGCGAGTAGATATGAAGACTACACAAAAGAACTATTTCAATTTTGAACTAGGTTTCATTATTCAAATACCAAATAACATGTAAATCACGTAATAATCCTTTTCCAAACAAGAGGGCCAAGATGGCCCTATACCGCTCACCTGACCAATAATTCTGACACATTTTCAGGATGATTTGATTCAAAATGAGGTACATTAAAGATACATCTGAATTGAAAGAGGTAGGTATTTACGCGGTTTGATTGTTGTTCAATTCGACATTCATCTTTAAATAAACCACTTTTTGACTGTCCCTTTAGAGGAATCTTAATACAATGTCTACTGTATTTGACCTGATGGTCTGGATTTTGACCCCCAAAGCCCCAGTTTACAACTTTACGTAAAATTCATCAAGACAATCATTTTGAATAATTTTCATGATGATTGAGTGTCATCTGCAGTGTTAACTAGGCGTTTCTATGCCTTGGCTGAGTGACTTAGTTTCAAATTTCGTGCTCAGGTGAGCTAAAAACAATAACACATACCTCAGTTCATCAGTATCCTGCATCTTACAATATGGAAACATGGCAATCACTTTTCTTCTGTCATCCACAGGCTAGAAGGATACAGAATATAAATATGATCATAACACTGTAAACAACAAACTGCTCCTTTATGTACCATATACCACCAAATAAACATTCCCATAGGTAACGTACTCCCTCTTATGACATAGAGGACTTGCCCACAATATAACCTCAAAATTATACAAAATCTTCAAACAGAGAATCAAACCCATCGTCAAATGTCAATGAATTATAAAAACATATAATAGTGGTCCCTCTCTTGAGTGACATTTTACTGAGACAGACTTGAGTGTTTGTTGTAGGGAGGGAACGGAATTCTAACTGACAGTTTCATAATACGTATTACATTGTACTTTAGTTTTCAAATCTGCACATATATTCGAACAACATATCATTTGATATCTATGTCGTATAAATGTAAACAGTGATTGATAATTCCTGCTCTGATGTTATTATTAAATCAATAAAAGTAAATTGGTCGCTATAAAAATTGATTTTACATATATATACGTATTTGGTATGGCAAGTGAATATGGAACAGTCCGCATCTCACTGACTTTTACCCGTACCACATTCCGTCATATTGTTGTCAACAACTTGTCATGCATTTATTTGCATGTCTGACTTTTAATTTCTCATTTACTACTGTTTGTTTTGAAATCAGAATTGGAAGATTTTCTCACCTAGCACTGACCAATGTGATGGAACTGGCTGTTTACAACCAACATATTTAAAGAACAAACAGTTACCACTGTTAGTCATGTCATAATAGAGGTGATAATAACAACAGACAGCTTCTGAGTCATGACATCACTGGCGTATGTTTACAACATTTCATGGCCAAATTCATTAAAGCAGTCATTAAACCTCGACCATCCTGGTCAAAGGAGGTAGTTTTTAGTGATGGTACACAGATTCAAGTGCAGATTGTTGTGGTAGAGAGTTGTCATTCCTGGGAGGTAATTTTACGTAAAAACTGTGTGGGAGAAATTTTAAATGTCACTCAAAGGAGAGGTGTCTTTGTGGGAGGGAATACTGCACTATCATACTACACATAACTAAGCACAAAACTTGTAGAAAATCTGTAATGGATCAAGGGTTTGGAAACGGTTGATGAACAAATGTAATTCATTGTAAAATAATCAGTTTGAACGAAATTTGCTTTTTTATTACACATTTCTAATATAATATTACTTTGTGTATATGCATCTTATGGTCAAATGATTTAATCTGAATACATACACATGAATATGCTTACATTCACTATATACATTATTAGGGAAACCAATACCAAAAGGACCAAAGAAACTATAGTTTATTCAGCCCAGCTGTATCTGGTCTCTAAATCTACATGATCTACTACATAATAAAGGAGAAAGAAAACTAGCAGTTTAGTCATATTTTCTCACCTTAGGCAATCAATGATCCAAATCTTAAATATTCAAAGGTCCCTTTTTAGAGCCAGCTTTCTAGGTAACACAACAGTTAACAACCATTTATTCTTTCTAAGAAACTCGGCTAAATGCAATATTTAACATTTCTGTGGACACAGACATTGATGATCAAGCTACCACAATATCTCGTCATTCTTACAAACAAATGAGCTTAATATGACACTAGAGCCTTGAGATCCAAGTGTTTATTTATTATAGTGGCACCTTTATTTAAAGGGTCCGACATTTCTGACTTATGAGACACCTACTTTCTGAGCACATTTACTTCCCGATTCTTATCCTTTAATGCCAGGCACCAGGCAGGTAGGTGCATGGTAACCATTATTTAACTATCTGGCGGCTCACCAACCGGCCATATCAGAACAGACCTCCACCAGGATTAAAATCGCCGACCTCCCGCTCTCAAGACGGGTGCCTTAACCAGTCGGCCACGGGACAGTAATCTGTATAATGTTTCATAACCTTGGACCCGAACTTCTGTTGAGCGAGAATGAATAATGTTAGTATGAAACCACTGTAGATAGTTACCTCTGGTGGAGGAACAGGTATGACTAATTGTTCTCCTTTCAACAGGAATGATATGTTTGTGTAATAACCAATTAAATCTGACAATGTGTCAAATTCCCGTCCACCAATGTAGAAGTCACCAGACATGGCAGTGATCCTGCAATCAAATATAATCAGATCTTTATTAAGATGTAACTCAACTGTTTGAATTCAAAAAGCAGGGAACAGTATTAACAAGCAAGCATAAAACTTCCGACTAAAACTAAATTGACAATTCCTGAAAATTTATGGCCAGAGGAATGAGGCAGCCAATTACTGTCCCATTTTGCCAACCAATCGACACTCATTTTGCAAGCCAATTAGGGCACATTTAGCAAGCTAATTGGGTCCTGTATCACCTAGCAATACATAGTACTCACATCTACAATATTTACCTCCCTTGTTCTGAATTGTCGGTCATTTTGATAGGCAAATTTCCTTAAAAATTATGGGGATGATAAACTAATCCGATATATAAACAATAACTTATTCAATAATGCTCATGTGGGTATTTGGCTCAGCAAATTGAAGAAAAAGTGGTTGTCACATGCAAACTCTCTTGATATTTTCCAAATTATCACATATTTGGAAATTACTCCTATAAGGGCTTATCAGTTTTGCCTATCAAAATGGCCGACAGTTAAGAACAAGGAAGGTAAATATTGCAGATGTGGGAACTATGTATTGTGTTCTATTTCGTGACCTAACCTGTCAGCCTATCAGGTTCCAATGTGCAAGCCTCTCTTCTTCTCCAATTACTAAATTCTCACAAATCTCAAATCTAGTCCCAATACATGGTACGTAAAACACGTAGATTTTAAGGATTTCACACTCTAATGAGATTTTTTATTTCCCCTCAATATGGTAACCAGCACAATTAAAATTCACAGCAGTTGCAAGATCTTTAATATACTTGGCATTTATTCACTGTATTGTAAAAGGTGGGTTAATTGCAAAAAGTAATGTTTGTATTTTTTGATAAAGGGAGGTAATTCACTAAAATGTTAGATTATGACACAAAGGTCCCCCTAAATAAATATAGCTTTGATTCTTTTCAAATATTTCCCTATTTTTCTTTTTGCATGTCTGAATAGTACACAGGTGCTTTCAATACATGAAAATATGAAAAAATAAGAACATTATATATTCTTTCTATATCAGTTTCTTTATACAGATTGAATCAATAACTGTTTTGTTTCCTACAGACGTTATGCCCATTAGGGTGTGAAATCCTTAATGAAAAATAGTGAATTTTAAGCAGACAGTTGAAGGATATACCTTACTAAAGTTACTTTCTTATTCAAGCTGATATATTTTAATGACACGTTAATCTACCAATTGGAGAATATCTAAAACTTCAATGGCTTACCTAAAGTGATTTATCCCTGTGTTACCATAGTATGACAACACATACGATCCTGGCTTACTTTCACTTTCTCTGATGAGATAATCACCAGGTGTCTTTCGTTCATTGAGCCGCATCTCTGCTGTTCTTCTATCTAATCTTCCATGGTACCACCTGTGAAATAACACACCAAGAATATCTCTCAGGTAATAGCTTTATAACTGTTGCTAGTGTATAAAGGTCCAGATCGTTCTCATATTTTGTATAAAGACAAGTCAACTCAAGCAGCTGACCAACCATTCACATATGGCTAGAATGGTGCAAGAAAGTAGTCATTAGCTACCAAAACTCCAATCTGACCACAAAAGTTGCCAACATTCTCTTTGAATAGCTATTTTTAAATAAAAAGTACAGAAGTTTATTAAATTAATTACTTTTCTACCAAATCTGGCAACAAACTGCAGGTCGAGTGACACTGAAAATCTACTCGCCCTGCACTAAATTTACTTGCTCTACATTTTAACCGGATACACGACTAACCAAAATACCGGAATACTACCGATCGAAATACCGGAATACCTGTACATTAATGATTTTATATAGGAAATCAATATGAATTGGCCATAATAAACCCGTAAATATGAAATTGTCAAAATAATCTGGGATATTGTAGATCTATAATTATTAAAATAATCCATTAAACGACTGCTGACACTTTATAACCCCATCGGTCATTTCACATCCGCGTTATTTACTGTTGCATTCATCCTTTAAACAATTGAGTAAACAATAAGGCGTGAGAAATACGACCAGGTAAATACTCAGCGTGTCCGATTGAACGCGAGTCTAAATTTAACTTAACCATCATATTTTGTACAAGAATCGAGCTCATGTCACGTCGTTGCCAAGCGACCTACATAAGTAACGTTGTTTGTGATCAGCAAGATTTTACATTTCGATGCCCCGAGAAGAAATATGCGAGATGTAATGTTTGTGCCGAATTGCCCGCATGAAAGATCACCTTGTTAATAAACTCTCACTGAGAGAATGAAAATAGTTCTGAATGCGACAATCAAATTATTGTGTAAACACGTACTTAGTTTTATAGATCCTTTTTACTCTCCGCCTGTTTTAAATATGCACTTCGAATGAATCTGAGTAATATTCCAGTTAAAAGCTGTCAATACTGCGTGATTACTGCAATCATGACTTCACGCCATGCGCGGATACGTGTTACTGTGATGATTATTTATATATAGAATGAAAGCTCTTAAATCTGGATGTGTGCGTCTGTGTTTTGTCTTTTATTTTCGCGCATGTGAGATAAGAAAGTTCTTGAATTTTATGCACGAGCCAACTACACGTATTCAAAGAAGACATTTACCATGCCTTATTAGATAAAGTACGGGAAATTTTCATTACAACATTCATACGAGCTTTACTATCAATTTAATATCAACCACGACAAATACACCCACAAAATATTATTTAGCTCCTTTAATCAGTTATTTTGACAGTATCATATGATACAACACTTCAATAATGGATTAATTTACAGGTTTAGCATACATGTGTAGTCTCCTGATTTCCGTGGGCGACTCCCGGTTTTGACAGCCAACTCACGCTTTCCCGGCCGGAAAAAGCGCTCCCCCAATTTCAAAGTAAACATTGTGAATTTTATCTATGGGGTACTTTTTAGTTAATTCCCGACTGGTTCGCTGAAATTACTTGTCAAACTGATAACCGAAAGTGTATAATCGGATACCAGTCCGAAAATCACGTTTTTGGGGTGATATAGATGCTCTTAACCATGGAATCAAGTGCTTGGTGACACTGATCAAAATATGACGCGACCCTCGTCATGTTGTTTATTCAAGTTTCAGACATTTCTATTGTATTCAGATATGACAATTGGCAATAAAATTGTTAATTGGCGACTATTAAACAGATGACCCCCAGATTATGAGTTAATTTGCAGAATATTGCTATTAACAGCTTCTGATACAAATGAAAACATGATATTGACAAAATTTCAGCCACAAAAAAAATCTCCCGTTTTGAGTCTCGATCTCACGATTTGCCTTCAGAAAAAGTTCACATGTATTATTCCAGTATTTTGGTAGTATTACGATAAGACGTGATTTTAATTTGAATGTATTTCACAATCTTCGTAGCTTGGATGAAATGAATGTGTAGGCCAAGATGTAGGGGGGTCTGGGGGCATGCTCCCCCAGAAAAAATGTTGACCCTAGAATGTCAGAGGCACGTTTTGGCGTATATTTTCTGGGGAAATGTGCAGGCCGCGGCCTACACGGCCTATAGGAAGCTATGCCCCTGCTCGTCCAGGCGGTAGGCGGGCGAGTACGATTAAAATTCTACTGGAATTTTCGAGACCTGTTCGCGATTTATTCACAAATAAGTAAATAAGCTCTTGTAATTGCAATTAAAAAGCATTAATAAAAATTTATAATATCCATGAGCGAAAACTCTTGAATGTAACAAAAATGTAACTGCCCTCATTGAAATAATCACAAACCTTTAAGTGGGTGTAATTTAAAAAGTACAAATATCTAATCTATATATATATCCTGCAATCTGAGCTTCACACAACACAAGTACTAGTTTATTGCAAATAATTCATTTTACGACAGAAGTGCAATGATATGCATAAACTTCAGTGTCATTTTCTGCATAACCCATTGGCTAAACTGTGAACGAACGTTCAAGTGAATATCGAACTCAACATAGTCTGTCTGGAGAGTCCGGAGCTGTCAAAATCTCCGTGAACGGGACTCAGGAAGTGACAGCGTCAATCCGATTCCGATTTGACCATGTAATATAAGAGGTCAGTTCCATCAACATAGTTTCTACACATCCATTATAAGCGAACATACATCATTCATTGACAGATAGTTATGCGCACAGTGAACATCAAACTTTAAGTTTAAGAAATTATTCCTCGGCGAAATAGGGATAGGCATTTTTTTGATGCGAATTGCATGACTTACTGGTTTTCCGGTGGGGCAATCAATTGCTGATACACCTTTTCTTCAACACAATCAGCATGTTCGGAGTTTTGATCATCCTCGTCGGCTCCTTCTATTGTTCCACTCTCTTCAGAACTTCCACCAGGTGCTACTGAGGCCTCTTTACCATCGGCCATTTTTTCGTCAATGAAATTGAGGTCAATAAAAAGATGCAACCTGATTGGCCAATATAATTTCCCGCCAATCCCAGGTTAAAGCTGTTGACCGGTTTCGGTTACTCACTGCAGACTTAAACAAGGAACCAATGATTGATGAATGAATCTTCGCCAAGAGAGATAACACGTGCATTCACAACTTGGCACGGTTATGTACCCTTACGGCAAAGACATTTTTCTGATTGAAACAACTGCATTCATCATCCTTAAGAAAATTTTATGTAAAAACCAAGAATGAAACACACTATAATAAATATACGGTCCTTGGTCGAATTATGGTACATAATTCAGATAGGACACGAATCCCATAAAATTATCATTTTGCTTGTTATTTTCTTCGGAAGACCCATAAACTTTCAATTCCGCTTTGGGTTATCCGTTATCACTCACAAACCTTTACCAATGAAATTAATGTTCCACCAAACATCGGGGGTTATATAGAACATGGTCTGAGTATTTTCTTTCTTAGTCCGGACGAACGGTTGATACGGACTTTTTCCTGTCCGGATACGTCGCTATCGTATCAAATTTTTATTTAAGTGTGTTATTTTGGTGAGTTCACGATCTAATATTTCTATATTGCTGAAGTTAATAAATATAACATTATTTAACTGAGTAATGCATATTCTGTATTCGATCGTTATAAATCAATTGTAGGTTTATAGTTTTGGTTTGTAGTGGAGTAGTACTCGGATATCAATTTAGGATGTATGGAATGCAAAAATATGCAGACGGAATTATATGTAAGCACTGCAAGATTGGTAAATTCATTAATTAGATATACACAGAGAGTGATAATAATATCGGATTGGTTAAGAACTAAAATGCTGATATCTGCAAATAGTTTTCATCTCAAGGTCACTTTGTTTCATGCAATAACAATACATAATCAAGTTATTGCATAAGTTTTTTGCGCGAACAGTTAAATAATGATGCATCTTTCCTGCATCAATATATTAAAATCCATGAAAAAATTGAATTGTTGTTTTACTGCAGAATTCTCTGTGTAGTCTATTATCCAGTGTATTAGTCTATTTTGTGAGGAATATTCATGAAAACAACTGTATAAGTTCATATATCTATATTATTAACTTAACAGAATTGAATAGACATTGTATTCATTTACAGGATGCGGAATCCGTCTTTACTGTATCATTCTGAAGATGGAAGAATTAACTTAGCGTTTCTACTTAGTCTCAATCATGCGTACAAAAGCTAAATACTCGGAACTACATGTTAACAATGTCACTGTCAAAGTTGGTGAAAAGACATTGCTGGACAACGTCAGTGCTAACGCTTACAGTGGGGATTTACTGGCAATCTTGGGACCGACAGGTGATTCTTCTATTGAATATAGTTTTGTTTTTAATAGCTGCTTATTAAGTTGTTTCTTTCAGTGATCGTATTCCAGTTTCCGAGGTATAGTAAAATCACGGACATATAAACCATGGATTTGCAACAGGCTGATATCGGTGAAACGATATGAATAATGAATAACCCGCAATCCTTGGCGCGCAATTACCCACAATCCTAAGCACGCTCGGGTATCGTGGATTGCCGATTTTTAATCGATCGGCGAAAGTCGGCAATCTCCGTTCATTTCCGTTCGTTGTAGGCTCTGTTGATCAAATGTCCGTGTAATTTACGAATGAGATAAACAAGTTGGTAATTTAAAAAGATGATAAATAACGGAAATCAAAATAAATCAAGATAACGTAGGGAATAATTCCATTTTATAACAGACTTATTAACCAAGTCGGTGATTTTACGGATCGCCTGTAAAATAGAAATTTCATCCGATTAAACGACACTCGTTCAGTCTTACAACTCGGTATTGAAACAAAAAATGCATACAAGCAAACAACAAAATAAACACAAAAACCATCAAGAAATGTATAGCTGTTGTAAACATGACGATTGAGGCGGTTCAAAATCTCAACTTCTCTCTATTCAGAAACAAGATGGCGGACATCAAATTTTTTTGTATCATTTTCGTAAAATTTTCGAATTGCGAATCCATGGTTTATAAGTCCATGGTAAAATGCTTCACAAAATCAGGGGTGGATCCAGGATTTAGGGCTTAGGGAGGGTGCAAGGTCATTTTTTGGTTTTGCTCAAGCCTTTGAAAACAGTGCTCAGTGTTTTATTTTGTTTATTTATAAACAACATCATTATAGAATATAATGCTATAATAAATCAGAATCGCTGTGTGCCAGGTGCGCCCCCGGATCTGCTAGTGAAAATTGGGCTTTTTCTAGGGGTTTTGGGAAAAAGGGCCCTGCTGTGATTGTGAATTTGTTTAGGTAAATTGTCAAAATTGAGAAAAATGTAACAACTGGTATAATTATTATTTAAACAGGTAATCTATAGTAAGTAAGTAAGTAAGTAAGTAAATAATTTATTAACGTGACATGTGTATAAGTTAATAAATACAAATATATAGAACACAAAGAAAACACCCGGCCCATTGGGCCTATATGTCACCATATTTACAACATAATAATGATCAAAGTAGTCACAAAATATGTACATATTTACAAAGCTACATGAGAATATTCAATTGAAATAGAAAATGATGTATAGACATAGATAATGATGGAATTTATGTCATGTTGATAAAATTAATATGTAGTTGTTACAAATATATATTTAAATAATTACAATTGTTGTTTAATGTTTGTATAATGCAGATCGCCTTTTTAGATACGATTTTACCAGAAATTTAGCAACTTGTCTTGGAAAATGGTTGAGTAATTCATTAAAAGCGTCCTCATCATTGTTAAATGTTACATTTACACTGTTAAAAAGTTGTTGTCTGTGATAATTATAAAAAGTACAGTTTAAGAGAAAGTGTTTTTCGTCCTCGACACAGTGATTGTCACAGAAAGTACAAAGTCTATTTTCAACAGGTTCTCCAACATATCTCCCTGTTTCAATTCGTAACGGTAGCACTCCACATCGAAATTGTGCTAATATCGATCGTTCATTTCGTTTTAAGTTTATTTTCACATATGAATCACATGCAAAATTGTTTTTAAAAGTGACGTATGTCCTTAGTTTGGAGACTTTGTAACATTCCGATTTCCATATGTCACTATATATTGTATGCATCTTGCTTTTCACTTCGTCCAGATTGATAGTGTTTTTGTTTTCGTAATAATCCGTTAGATCCAACTCACCAAATACGGTTTTTATGTCACTACACCAGTTACGGGAACACGTATTATAATCTTCGATGAATGCTTGTTTGGTTAACCGATTATCATCCAACGATACAAGTCTATTCCATAGTCGAAACATATTGATCCGCCGACGGTATGTACTGGGTAGCCACCCAACTTCTCCCGTAATCGCTGCAATTGGCGTAAATCGATGAACCCCGAGGAAATAACGTATTGCTCTATTTTGCAAATTATCAATGTGTTGAAAACGTTTGTAGCCCCATACACCTGAAGTATAATCTAATATCGGGATAATACATGACTTAAATAGTTTATCGTACGTATTGAAACCAAACTCCTTTAGATTGTGGATTTTCGAAATCATACTCCCTAATGCTCGACCAGCTCCTTTTGCTAGAGCTTCACTATGTTGAGTATAGTCATGCTTGTCATTCATTATCACTCCCAGATATTTGTACGTGTTTACTATATCAAGCGTTATATTTCCTAGTTTGAAACTAAAGTCAGTTTGGCGTATTCTGCCTTTCCGGAAATGCATACACTTAGATTTGTCTGTATTAATTAACACTCGCCATCGTTTACACCAATCATTTAGTTTATCCAACATTGTTTGTAATCCATCTTCGGTCAATGAGATCAGAACTATATCATCTGCGTATAACAACATCGAAATCTGTTTGTTACCAACTTGTACACCAATGTCGAGGCCATTTATTTCCGACACAAGGTCATTCGCAAATATTGAGAACAGTGTAGGTGATAATGTATCCCCCTGTTTGACACCAGACTTGCAATCAAACCACTCTGTTAATTTATTGTTAATCCTTATACAAGATGTAGAGTGTTGGTATAAGCTCTTTATTGAATCGTAAAGTTTTCCATCGATATTATTCAAAAGTAGTTTGTATAACATCATATCACGGTCGATGAAGTCAAAACATTTTCTGAGGTCAATAAAAGCCGTAAAGACGGACGCATTGTTTCTAGTGATGCTGTCTAGGGTGAATATATGATCCTCACAGGATCGGTTAGCACGAAAGCCATTTTGCTCATCAGCTAATATGTCGTTTTCGGAAAGATATTTGGTTAGTCTTTTGTTGATAAATCCAGTGTACAGTTTACTAATGCACGAAAGAAGGCTTATGCCTCTGTAATTCAATGGTACACGTTTGTCGGAGGTAACATCTTTTAGAATTGGACAAATAATCGACTTTCTCCAAATAGAAGGGATAACACTGGTATCAAATACAAGCTGGAATAGTTGCTGTAGGATCGCAATGACTGGTGGGAATTTCAAAACTGCATATGGGATATCGTCTATACCACATGCAGAACGCGATTTAGCACTCATGACAAGTTTCGTTACTTCATCGATTGAAATGTTGCTATTGAGTAAGCTATTTTGTGTATATAACGGGTCTGCTATGTTGCACTCGAGTAATTGTTTATGCATTTTTGCTTGTTCATAAAAGTTTTCATCAAAGTCATTTTCCCCACAAGTATTGTACAAATTTTCAAAGTCACTTTTCCACCGATCAAACACCCGATTCTCGTCGTGCGTACAAACACCATTACTATCAACTATCTCAACCGGAATAGATCTATCCTTCCTAGGCCCTAGGTTACGAATTTTGTTCCAAAAGTCATTTGGGTTGTGTGATGAGAGATCCTCAATTTCAAATGCAACGTTTTGTCGGTATGTACGTTCCGCCTGTCTCAATGTTTTATCGAACAAGTTCCTAGCGTTTACATATGAATGTCTTAAGTTCATTTTCATTCGCCGCGTTCCGTTGCACTTCAAAAATGCACGTTCTTTTTGGCTCATATCATTCCACAAGTTAGTTAAATTTTCGTCCCAATAAGGCTTTCTATGTTTCAATTTCTTACGTGATAGTGTAGCGGTTCCGTATTTCGGAATACTTTCATGCATATTATTCAGTATTAAGTCACATAGTTCGGTATAGACACCATCAATCTCATTCTGAGATTCTCTGTTAACTTCTATACGTGAAATTATATTCAGTAAAGCGCGTCTCGATAAATCACTATCCATGAAGTCCTCAGGTATTTTGCGAAGGTTAAACCGTGAAAAGTTTGTTTCACGATTACTGGTACATGGTTCATTATGCTTCACATGGCTTGATACACTAAATTCCGTTACAAGCACGGAATGATCAGGTAGTCTTGATCTTTCACCAAGAAGTCCGTGTACATTGAATTGATCAACAATACATTGAGGTGTGATTACTTTAATGTTTTTACAGGAATGGAATGTGTCGTGCGGTACACAGATATAGTCCACTACAGCTTTACCTTTTCTCGATATAGACGTAAAATTGTCATCGTCAGGGTTGAGTCTACTATTTAGAACACAAAACTTAGCATCATTTAAAAACTCTATGAAATCATGTCCATGCGTATTAACACTCTTATCCAAAATAACTCGTTTTGGTAAACAGTCCGTTTCATTGAGGATATCGTTCAATGTTCCAATCCGCGAGTTAAAATCACCAGTTATGAATATGTTGTCACACTCACTATTTATATATATTTGCGTTAAAATATGAGCGAAAAAGCCCTGTGCGTTCCTGCCACGAGTTGAGTTTTCGGGCGGTAGGTAGCATGAAAATATTATAAGTTCATACTCGGTAAGCTTATTGATAAGTTTAACACACAGTATACCATCATACGACTTATCTATTATACTAGCATCATATTCCATAAGCAATGAGTTCTTAATTAATAATCCGACTCCTCCTGACGGTTTGGGTGCGTTCCGGTGTATATCCAGTCTGTTGAATCCGAACCACGAGTAACCTGGTACTTCAACGGTGTTCCGATCTTTCAAGTGAGTTTCACATATCGAGAATATATCAGCATCGATTGCATTGATGATAGATGATCGTAACGTATTATTGTCATTTGTCCATCCACATACATTTAATTGAGCGAGCTTTAGAGACCACTCGGGACGGGTTATTTCCTAGTCAGTAGTATCATCTTGAATAACACGTCGCTTAATACGACCGCTAGCATCCACTCGTAATGAGCGACCACAAGGTAGTTCCTTCAGTATTGCTCGTGCGTTTAATTCGATTAGTCTTTCAATGTGCGATTTATCACTCTTTATATATACGTTCTTGTATTCATCTGAATCCATCAACGCCATTTTGTTTCGTAGTACAAGTATTTTCTCGTCAATGTTCTGAAAACTTATTTTTACGAGACCAGGTCTATTTTTATACCGTGTTGACAACCTCTTTACACCGGTAATTAAAACGTTATTGGACACTTCATCACCTAAGACTTTAATCAACGATTCTGCCTTACATAACAAATCCTCGTGTTCACGTTCAGGTATACCACTAACCGTTATACAAAGATCTGGGTCATCTAATGGGTTCCCTTGGTAACGACGTTGATCACGTGGGCGTTGTATTCCACTGTCGGTATTGTCAATACCTGGGGACATGTTTGTGGTTGTTTGCTCAAGGGTAACTAATCGTGACTGTATAGAGTGAATAGTTGTCAAGACGTCGCTTATACGGTTACTTTCACGAGACATATCCATAGTGAGTTCATCTCGTAAGGCCCGGACTTTGTTGTCAATATTTGTCATCAGGTCGGTACGGAGGCGATCCAATTTAGACTCAAACATCCGTCTCATTTCATCTTGATTTTTCTGAATGCATCCTACGGAAACTAATAACTTATCCAGTTTATCTGAGGTGTCATTCGCGGAGTCGGTACGACCCCTGGGTGAAGTAACAGAATGAGAATTCGACATAGTGACTGTTGGTGTATCTGAACACGTATTATTTACTTCATTCAACAAAAAAGATGTATCAGTGTCATAGAAGCAATTATCAGTAGTACTCAGATCCAATTCAGCATCACATTCATGTAAAACAGAGTTCGCTTGACTAATAATATCACTTACATCTAGTCCATTATTTAGACCCTTGGTCGGGCCTCCAAATCGCGCGCACTTCTTTGTTTTCGAAGAGTCTTCACTTTCGCTTCCACTATTGCTTTTTTTCCTAAATCGTCGCCTTTTTCCCATTGTATACACATATATCCATCATATATCTATATATTAATCCAAAAATTATTGTAATAATCCATCTAAGTAAATATTTATAATGAATATTCCGAGAGCTCAATTTTTCACGTCGTTTCACAATATCACGTGACTAAATATTGAATTACAGCTACACATTGCTAGTTTTCAGTCTCTTCAAGATATTGCAGATACAAGTGTACATGATGATATAGACTGTAAATAGGTTATTGCCTGTTGTTGTTTTCATTTATTTGTTTTGTCTCTCAAAATTATTCAGTTTCAATTCAGACTTTTTCCTTGTGATGGGGGGAAATTGATCTTGCTTTCCATTTGGAATGGGGCCACAATGTGGACCCATGGGACAGCTATAAAAAGCCCTGCAAAGATACTCATTAAAACAAGGAATGGAAGAAAACAGTTTGTTTTACCATTTCTTACAGTTTATTGCCAATGGTTTGAACATGTTTATTTTCCATTTCAATGCTCTTGTTTATTTAACATTTTCATAAAAAAATACAGGTATAGTATCTGTTAGAAACATTCATTTGTTTGTTACTCATAAGTAAAGATGGACTATTAATTTATCATTATCAACTGATTAGTTATTTCGGACAATATTTTCATTTGTGAAAATGTAGGTTCTTGATGGAGGAGACCATAAGTCAGCTTTATATATTAGCTTTCAGTTTTGATCCTTTTTCATGTATGCATGTGTGAAAGTTTTGTGATGGAGTTCTATATTTTCAACCGTCGCCAGGGTAATGTTTTAAATCACGTAAATTCAAAAATTGTCAGGGGGAACCCTATCCTTGGACCCACAAGAGGCCCTATGGCCCCCTTGTCCCCCAGTTCAAATTTTTGGTATTTTCAATTTTATCAATTTTTCGCCCATGTACATGCATCATGTGATATGTTGAATTATTTGACATTGTTTGAAATAAATTATGTTTAAACTAGTACAATGAATTGCAATGGTTATTACTCAACTTCTTGTTTGTTCCATCAATTTGTAGGTGCTGGGAAGACAACTTTATTGAATGTGATTACTGGAAAGTTGAAACCATGTAGTGGCGATGTGACTCTAAATGGAGAAATATTCAGTAAGAGACTTAGACGTAGACTTGCTTTTGTTCAGCAACAGGATCTCTTCTTCTCTCAGCTGACTCTGTGGCAGACTTTGTATGTAAGTATACAAATTGCAATATTTGTTTTAGAATATGAAAAATGTATGGTCAGTGATTTGCTTGGTATAAGAGGCATCTTATTGCTTTGTAAACCCAGCTCAAGACCATATGTTTAGGGTAGTTTACTTCAGGAGAATTGTACTGGCCTCCTAGTTTCGAAACGTTTAAAGCCTGTAATATTAACCTTTAATTTTTGGAAAATCATTCAAAACTTATTTTTTCTGAAAAACCTATAAAAAGCTGTAATTCAGTTTTCAAACCCTTAGATGTTTAACTCAAGTTTGCCACATCTTTTGGGAGCAATGAATATTACATTTATATTGTACTATTAAAATTATTATGCAGTGTTTACCTGTCAAATATTTTAGTGATGAAATGCTCTACTGACTTTTGAGTGTTGTTTAACTTAAAATGCAATTTGATTTTTATGCTGATAAAAGTGTAAAATGTTAATCGAATATTTAAATCTTACTGACAATGTGATTTAGTTTGGATGAACTTGAAAACCTCCTTTTTTCAATATTGAATATTATGTTAATATATTATCTACTGATATATTAATATGAGTTTGAATGTACATTTTCTATCATTGTTTCATACTATGCATGTTTGAATTAAAAGTAGCATTGTAACATTGAAATAGGTGTTGAGTTTTTTATATATACATGTAATAACAAATGTAATTGAGTAATTGAAAATTTAATTCAATTACACTTAGCAAGTACATGTATATGTATATTAACTAGATGCAATTTTTAAAAAGAAGTATCTGTATCTTATCCAGATACAAGAAACAGAGTAATTGCCCCATCTCTGGTAAATGGACCATAATCCTCCAACAGACACAACTACATGTGAAAATTAGAACCTATCAAACCCAATTTAACTTGCCATTTTTCCCATGACAATTGATTTGGAGAAATCCAACCGAATTGAATCACAATAGCATCAGACAAGCAGGTGGTTACATCACATCTGTTAATACAAAGCATGTAATGTCAGTGTCAACATAATTATATGCATATTATAATTTTATATTAAATGCCAAAACAAGAAAACTATTTTAGTTATGCAATGCTAATGAATTTAACAAATGCCACACTAGCTAGTATGTTCTTATAAAACGTAAGTTGTTTGTGGTCACAATGACCAATAATTAAAATATGTAAATCATTTTTTATTACAACCTTCAAATTGAACTCACCTTTTTTCGGAGCAACACTGCGCTGGTGGACTATCGTCAGCTGACCAAATTTATACTTAGATGTATCAGGCAAGCAGGGGTTAACATCACATCTGCAAATAAGCAGGAATCATTAGTGTCAAGAACTTAAAAGAAATAAACACAGAAGTAATGACATCACAAACCAAAGAACACAAATTTTCACCAAGGTGCTTAGTGATAAGGTTTTTATTCGGTAATAAGTGACACACGCATCACTGACAAACAGCCAACCAACTATCAAGCGATATTCACCAAACTAATATATTACATAAATTCCAAATTATTTAGAGGTACGAAGATGCATTGGGACGAATCACCACCCCAAAAAATATATTCAAGTTTACGTATTTTTCTCGTATCAAATTATTTCTTAAGTAAATGTTGTGACGTAAGAATAGTTTTATTTGATATGAACGTGAACAAAAATAGGTACATGCCATTTTCAGCATACATTCGCTGTTTTTCAGAAATATTTTGCCATTTTTAAGAAATTTCTTGAAAAGTACGGTAAGGTATCTAGGTTGATACCTTAATTTTTAAGGAAAAAATCGACCGTTTCACGCCTGATAAGAAACTTTCTTAGTTAAAAAGTTTATTGAATAAGACTTAAGAAAAAAATTAAAAACTAAGTTGAAAATCAGTCATTTAAGAAAATTTCTTGTAATTTTAGAAAAAATCTTACAAACTAAGAAATATTTTCAACTAAGATGGATATTGAATACGGCCCCTGGTCTGGACTGGTTGGTAACCCAGGAACTCTGGTTTGGTCAATTGACTGCAGTACTTAACTGAAAAACTGTTGAAAATGGGGTACGTCTCCAATACAACAATATAAATGCTGAAATTACTTCGTATTCAGCACAGTACAATATATACGAAATTATAGGGATAAAGGGAGAGAACTCATGAAGGGATAAAGGGAGGGATAAAGGGAGAGAACTCATGACATACTCCTGTGGTATTCAGTGACCTCATGAATTACTGTCTTAGTGTTTTTTATAGGTTTTTTAAAGTGGACTAACCTAAACAATTTATATTATTTCCAGGTTAAAGCTAGTTTCTAGGCTTTTGACATTACTGTATAAGAAGACATTGTCGTGAATTTTTTATGTATTGGCAATTTGAGATATTTGGCAATCAAAAACAATTTCTAATCGTGGAAATGATGATTGTTTTATTTTATTTTCAATTATGTTAAGATACGTATAATTCTGTGTGTGAAATATTTTACTTCTCTAAATTCGCAAATATCTTCACATTGTCAAATTTATCACTCATACAGTAGTTATAACAATACTGATCAGGCAAAAAGGTTTCCCAACCTTCCCTATTTTTATGCCCCGACCATAGAACTTTTTTTTGCGTGTTTTTAACTTTTTTTTCTTTTTGGTAAAATTTCTTTGTGTGATTTTTTCTTTCATTTTTCGGTTCATATATCTGCCCAGTTATTAGACAATTTACGAGTATCCCAGCTATAGAGCGTTATATTCACCTTGAATAGACATTATCCATGTTGAAAGTGAAAGGGGATTTGTCTTTTAACATAATAATATTTATTTAAATCTATGTTTAATTTGCTTTGTTAAAAATTAAAAAAATCTCAAAACAGAAGTTTTTGTCCTACCTAGGCTACCCTATTTTTTGGGGGCTTAAACCTGAAACAAACATATTTTTACACCTAAGTTAATGTTTATGTTTAGAATGTTTGTGGTCGCAATGTTTTAGTACTTATGTTTCAGTTTACAGCCCAACTCAGATTACCAGATACTTTTTCCGAAGCTGAGAAGAGACAGAAAGTTGATGATATAGTTGATGCACTAGACATGAGGAAATGTATAAATACAGGTACTTGTATGGAACTGTAGTCAGGGGTTCCACTAGGTGCTGAATCTCAAGGATCATTTTGATAATTTTTGATGGGATTTTACCAGTTTATAGCCAAAAAACCTATGATTTAGAGAAAAATCAACCCTTAAGCCAGAATCCTTATGGTCAAAATGTGTCAAAGGATCAACTTGAAGGTCAAGTGGAAACCCTGGTAATGATTAAAATATTTGTAGCTATGTAACCATTCCTGTGTATCAGAACAGAACAGAACAGATATTTTATTTAGACTTGTACAAAGTACATCACCCATATAGAACATTTCATATACGTACATCAGGTCCAATGAAAACAGTTCTTTTAAGTTCAATAACTAGTCAAATCTTAAAGTCACTCCCAAACTTTGTATGTTAAACATTAAGTGTGTGCGTACTTGATAAAGAGAGTACAGTCAGACCTTGTTTATTCAAATTCATCAGGTCCAAACTTTTATTTCGAATAATGCAAGGTTTTGAATAACCCATTTCAATTTGACTTGCCTAAGAAGATACACTCTGTTTGTCATGGGAGATAACTATTATAATTTTCTTTCTAAGTAGGAGAAAAAATATATACTTTTTTCGTGGGGGACTGGGGCCCAATATCGGTCCCAAATGTGCCAAAAAGGGCTGCAAATGGTAATGTTTTGTAATGTGATAAAATAAACAACAAGAAGCATCTGGTGTAAAAATCCACTCAAGCTCCATATTACACCATTACACCAGGCATTACATTGATCCCCTTTTTGGATATTTCAACTACAACAACAAGCATCTTTGGCAACAAACGTCTGCACATGGTCAATTTAGTATTAATGCACTACACTTGTGTTTCAGATAAGAAAAGGATGATTATTGTATAAGTGACAGAGGCTGGAATAGAAAACTGTTCACCTGTTTACTATACATTTGAAGTATACTACATGTAGTTGAAAATGTTTGTGATATAAAGGCTCCCACTCTCATTAAAGTAGAGAACCTAGATTATTATAGTGACTTGTTTATTCATACAAAACTATGACAATGTGAATTACTATACATAAATAATAGCACCCAACCCAGTGGACCTATAAGTCACCTTAGATAATTATCATAATCAAAAGTATACATGTGTACACAATAAAGCATTAGAACTATAACAGATTTCTCAAACACTACATTTCAAGCATTGTATTAAATGACCCAGGATGTGAACTCATCTTATGTAAACAGTTCTTTTATCACCTCTATGTACCATTAATATATCTGTTTCAGTGATTGGTGATGTGTTTATAAGGGGTTTGTCTGGTGGAGAGAAGAAACGGGCGAGTATAGCATGCGAGCTTTTGACTGATCCAGATATACTGCTTATGGACGTAAGTGATGATGATCAAATATTTGTCATTCTCTGAGTTTTTTTGATGCATTGATATTTGTAGGTCACTAAAAAACAAATATTATTGCAACATTTTTAGGGAAAATAAGCACTTTTAATATGGTCATCAAGACTAGACCTACAAAAAATTCTGAGTTTCACAAATTGAAATTTAAGACAGCAAGTATGTTTTCAGATACAATAATATTTTACAAATAAATGCACATTGTATATTATTCTTTTCCTTAAGAAAAGGGGCGGTTTCAATGTTTACCGATAACTGTTTTGCTTGTGCTCCCCCTGAATCATAAATCTTGTACTGACATGTTTCAACTAGCAATTGCAATTAATGTGAAAACATGCTGTCATCTTTATTGCGGTTTTCTCTGAAACGAGGCTCATTGCATTTGGGCCAAATATCTCAGAGACTGCCATATTATGATCAAGCTGACTTTACTGCACAGTTGATGTAACAAATTACTCTGCAACCACTGTACTATAAACATGATATCCAAGATTTCCATCATTAGTTGAACAGCAAGGGTTGTTGATTCATTAACAGTTCATTATTCAGTTTATGCTAGTAGCCCTTCTTAGTCTATATTATGGTCAGTGGATAGATGACTACTATTTTTATTCGGTCATCTTATTTGTTTACAAGTTCTGATGAACCATTTTTCTTGAATGATCTTCTAGATATGTTCATTCATTTTTTACTATTAAAAATACAGGTTTGTACACTTTGAATAGAATGTAAGTACACTTAAACACCACCTCAATAATAAGACCAGTTTTCAAGGGTCCAAAGGGTGGTCTAATTATTGAGGTTTTACTGTATAAGTGAATATTTGAACACATTTTGACATACATACTATAGATCTCTATACAATGTACATTTTAGGAGCCGACATCAGGCCTGGATTCTAGTACAGCTTTATCCATCATGCAACAGATGAAAATGTATGCTCAACATTATAAGAAAACTATAATCACCACCATACATCAGCCATCCAGTCAGATCTTTTATATGTTTGATAACATACTACTTCTTGTCGAAGGACATGTAAGTCAATATTTATATTTTGTATGCCTTTTATGTTTTTTTGATGACTTAAGTTCCCCTTTCCCTATGTGCAGTTCCTTGCCTTGATAAAATATTTGTGTTTAATTTATGTTATTATCTGTCAGAAGGCCGTGCTTTATTTAAGATTGTATGTCTGTTTTTGTATACATCTTCAGGTATGAGAATTTTCCGCAGATTTGTGGAGGGCCATTTTTGAGATAATTTAATCCATCTTTGATTCTTAAAAGTCTGGAGCTTCAGCGCCCCCTGGACCCCTTGCCAAATTTTCAGCTGTTTTTAAAATTTTGCATTCTCATGCCTGTTACATGTTACCTTCTTTACACAGAGATTATAATTATCATTATATACATGTTTCAGGCAGCATACTTCGGGGATAAGGACGAAGCTATACCACATTTTGAAAAATTAGGACTTGTATGTCAACCTCACTTCAACCCTGCTGATTTCATTTGTAAGTTTTTTCTATTTACCAGGGGAATTCGAAAAGTTCTTTTACAGATACCTTCACATTTTTACAAAACCTTTATAGTTTTGTTAAAAGGTTGAGTAAATGTCACTTCATTGTTCAGATTTTATTGCTACCATAACGTAAGGACTATACAGGTGCCACATTCCTGCAATTGTTTACATTGTTTGTTCCTGACATTTTTTCAAATGACTGCACCAAACATATACTAAGCAATAGCTAACTAATGTGTCTGTTAATCACAGTTATGTTGATGAAGTAATTAATGAAGTCATTAGAAATACGATGTCATGAACTTGCTCATATTTTCCACATTAGAGTTGAACAGAATCAGATAACGTTGGGATCTTGTATGGGATCACAGATATGGGCAATTGTTTATTGAAAGCGTTGTCACATGGATAACACCTGTGCACACTCGTATGACCTAGAAAGTCAACAGTTATTGTCATAGTTGAAAACCAGCTATGTTAACCAGGTTTCGCTCCATGCATCTGTGTTTTTTCCTCATACAAGCGCACAATTTCATGGCAAAATAGACTAGCCAGATGTATGCCAGTGACAACTGTTCAACATTAAATTTATTGAACAAGTTGAATAAAACGATATGAAGCGATCCTCTGATCAGCTTCGTATTCTTTTTATTCAAGAGTTCAATAGATTTAATACTAAACAACACAAATTTAATACTCTATTTATCACATACCCGACAAAATAAGGTAAAAATTACATTATTCAATTGACCTCTTTAATATTAACAGCAGCTTTCTGAAAGTAATTAGACTTTTTGAATTAAAAAGTCAAAAAAGTAGCCCTATTCACAAATTCAGTATTTCTAAAATTATCCCTAGATCTATTGAGTTTGCTGCAGTGTTCATAAGCATTCTTATTTAATGCATCAAAAGTTGGCGATGTGGATGTCATTACTCGTTTTGTTAATATGCACACTGTGCAATTTGATATTTATTGTGTCATAGAAACATGCATGGGTATGTGATAAACAGCGATATTACACGAAGAATTTGTAGATACGGTGTAGTAGAAATAGTTTTCCAGATTATGTGCAATAATTTTAAAGACGTTCATTACAGTGCATTTTGTCCACACCATGTTTCTCTAGGACTTATGACATACATTTTAAACTTATTGAACCACCCTTGTATTATGTAGCATTCAAATTAATGTTTGTTTTAGACTGTTTACAAATAATGTATTTCTATTGAATTTAGGGCTGTCATTGATTCCAATTTTTGCATAACGTCAATATTGATGTATTGAAAGACAAATATTGACAATATACATTTTATCAATGAATAATTTCCCTTAATAGACTATTACCTCCTTCTATTCTGTATGTTAATGTGTGTATGTCCTACATTATTAAATGTTCAACTGGCATTTTTATGATAACAAGGTACCATTTATGTAATAAATATTTTTAACTTCATAGTATTATATTATATTCCTGGCATTTGAAATGCGCTATCCACTAGACTGTTAAAAAGCGGCCGATTACAAAGGGACGTTACACAATTTTGGCACATTTTTAGACTGTACTCATTCCCCTGTATTTTCCTGTAATATTATTGATATTTGTAAGTGTGTATTGAATATCAATTGACAGCAAAACATTGTTGATTTATTACTTTTAATCAATTGTATCAATGATAGTCATAATTGAAAGTTTTCTAAGTTTATTTAAAAGCAGATTGGCTTGTTTTTTGACACTAATTGGTGTACTGATGTTTGCATATTTTAGTGCAAGTTGCAAAATCTGATGAAGAAACTGTGTCAAGAATACTGGCAGCATCCAAAGATTCAAGGTATTTATAATGTTGCAACCTTATTTGATAACTGTTATGTTCTTTAAAGTAAATTATAACATCACTCAGATTCCTACCCTGTTTTTTGCAAAGCTTTCTGAGTTTTAAATAATTTTGTGCTTGGCATCTTGTACATAAGTGTACATGCCTGGCTTGTTCATGGCTACCATCGAGGAGTGGGTAAAGGACTTATGGGAGATGAAGACATGGAATGGATATGGGGTCACAGGGGTCAAGGTCACTGTTGATTACAAGAAAATACTTGTTCTTGCTCAATAACTTGTAATATAGTTGGGCTACTGCACGAATCTTTGTACATTGTATTTACATCAGGACTAGGTTAGGTATGGGTTCACAGTTGTCAATGTCAATGTTATTAAAAAAATGAAATATTATTTTCCACTCAATATCTATATATATTTGATTTACTTTCTTGCATTAAACTTTGAATGCAGCTCTTATACAATGAGACAAATGGTTACTGGGATCAAGGTCACTGTAACTCAATTACTTGAATTACTTTGCTCTAAATGTTTTCAGTTTCAAAGGAGCTACTTTTATCATACTTTGTTAAATTTTTGCAAATTAGGTTACATTGAGTCCTAGGATGGGATTGGATGTGAGGTCACGGGGTCAAGGCCACCTGCCAAAATATAGCATTACTTTCAACATAATATCTTCATGTATAAACTAATTCAATTAAACTTTGTAATGTTGTATTGGAATAGGATATAGGAAGATGAAAAGGGGATGGATACACAGGGATCTGATAACCTGCACTTCTTGTTGAAATACAGAAAACCAGACGACCATTCACATATCTCTGTGGTGTATTTGTTTCTTCATGATGTTATTTAACTCTGAGAAATGAGATCAGATTTCAAAATAACGTAATCTAAGCAATTCTCATTGATTTACTGATGACAATATTGTGGAGTATTTTAAAAATGATTACAGGAAGTTCCAGTGATCATGATACATTGGTTAACTATGATAATATCATTATTACTTTAACAGTTGTCACCCGATGGGAAGAAAATCTATCAGCAAGCGTGGTGGCAGCAATGAATCATCTGCTGGCATTGATAAGATGGATAGTGTTAAGATTAATGGATCTGCCACTAGAGATGACACTACAAAAGACGATAAACTTAGTGAAGATAAACCTGATAATGGTGATAATACTAAACGTAAAGATGATACCAAAGTTTTGCTGGAGAGGGAAGATGATAGTGTAGCTGAATCACTTATACCTGAGGAGAATGGTAAGAGTTGTTGTTCTTTGTTGGCATAATTTGGTAAGAGTTGTTGTTCTTTGTCTGTGCGATTGTTGTTTGGTCAAATTTTGTGAAGCTTGCGTCTTGTGAGCTTGACATATTTGCCTCAATGGCTGTTTAGTGTATGTTTGTTCAATCCTATCTTGTATGTAATGTTGACATCTATGGATCAATTTCGAAAGTCATTGGACAGAGATCTTTGCATCAATGACATGTCTTGACTTCACAGAATGATCCTTGGGTTGACCTCTTTCAAAGTTGCATACATCGTTCCGGTCTGCTGCATAAGTAGGTCACATGAGCTAAAAATAGATTTTAAAAGTGTAAAACATTGAAAATCTTCTTGTCCAAAACAAAAAGGCCTACAGCTTTGATATTTGGTGTGTAGCATCATCTAGTGACCTTACAAGATTGCATAAATTATTAAGTTCCGTAAAAAAACATGGAAGCCAGGGGGCAGGCCTTGTTCCCTATATGTAGATAGTGGAAACTATTAACAGCATATCCTCATAAACGGCTGAATGAATTTTTATAGAACTTTTAACCAATTTATCAGTTTTACTTTGCAATTGTTGGTATTAAAAATGATTTAGCCAATGTATGCAACAACTCTAGCTGAAGCCTGTTCAGATATTTTGAGTTCAGATGGATCAGATACATTTTTAAAGGGTTTCAGAGCCATTGGTAAATTATTTAGCATTTCTCTTGTCTTCATTATTTGTTACTATGACTTCAGGTAATGGCAGTCAAGATGATAATGTGTACACCTCGCGGTGGGTAACGTCATGGTGGACACAATACTACATGTTGTCATGGAGATGTATGAAGCAAACTCAAGGGGTGCTACTTCAGGGTTACACTGTTGTTCAAACAATAATTGTCTCCCTTGTTGTAGGAGTATTATATTGGCAAATAGATCAAACAATGGACACTATTAGAGATGTGATGGGCCTGGTAAAAAATATAAACAAGATTAATAAGTCAATAAATGTCATCAATAACAACAATATAAGAAATTGATAAATTTCCACCTATTGACTGTTCCTTTTTAGCCTGTTACAAATGACAAACATGTAAGCCTAAATAATCAGTTTTCTCCTTATAAACGACAACATTTGTAACATGTACTTGTATAACAAACAATTTAAGTCTTATTGGTTGATGGTTATCAGTAATCTCTGTTTTGTATTTGAAAAACCGTGTATGAGAGACATCAGATGTTGTTTACAAATATGTCATGTTAAACCTTGTCACAGTTATCATAAATTGCTGATGTTTTTTCCGTGAAAAAACATGAAATTACGTTTCTTATTGGGACTTTATTAAGCATTATGATTGTAAACGGTTTCTGTGATGCACCTTCATTCTTCGACCCCTGGCTTTCGAAGGATGGCGTAGGGGCTCAATGTGTTTCCCATGTCGGTCTGTCTGTGCAAAAAAATTGTTTTTGATCAATAACTCTTGAAAGGATAGATGGAATCAACTCATATTGAACGTATAAGCATAGGATTTTGATTCCAATTTTTGGAGGAGTTATAGCCCTTCTTCAAATTAGAAATTGGTTTCCAATCACTAACACTTGAAAAGCCCATAGCAGGAACATTCATGTCTTTTGGACACATCTAGTCTCAACATTTGTTACACATTATAATCATTATCGCAGACACATTGCCGACAAGAGATTGTTACAAGATCTCTACCTTTATCACTCTAGAGTTCTCTCCCTTTATTCCTTCGATAGTATATGTACTGTGCTGAATACATATATTATAGAAGGTATAAAGGGAGAGAACTCGTGACAATCCCCTGTGAAGCAGACACTTGTCAAATTTATCACTGATTCTAGGACTTAGAGAAGAATGGTGTCATAATGTTATTTAAATTTGTTGTTTCAGATTTTCTTTGCTGTGTCCTACTGGACCTTCAATCCAGCATTTGAAGCTATAACTACATGTAAGTTGTATTCCTGGTGCTTTGTGTTCATTGTTTTGCCAGCACTTGACATTTTCATGACCAAGCATGGAGGTGTATGGCACCGCACTGTCTGTCTGTCTGTCTCTATGTTTGACTCCTCCTCTGCTTTATAACTCTCACATTACTAATATTTTCTATTTGGTGAAACGACATGCGCCCTAAGCCAATCAGGGAGCTGCTTGCAATGACTAGCTTGTGTCCAATAATTATGACAATAAGAAAGAGTAAATAGAGGATTGTATATAAGTGGTCATTATTTATTGAATTTATTAAATGAGTCTTCTAAAAACAATAAAAATGAGGCTTTGCTGAACAGGAATGTAAGATTCTATTTATAACATAAAAGCTGAAAAGGCTGATTTTCACCAAAACATTACATTAACCCCCTTATATGCAAGCAAAGTATGACATGTGTAATTCGGTCTTTGGTAAACAAAAGCTGATGCATCAAAAAGTAGTTCCGACAATTTTCTTTTTTAATTTTCATCCACAAGATACGAGTTCAAATGATTATATCACAGATCATATTCAAATTAACAAGACATTAATTTTCAATCGAATAAAATGTCTTACTTCATACATGATAAAATGTTAACAATGTCAACATCATTTGAGCGTGTGTATATGACGCTTGTTTTGTTGTGACGTCGCACTCACGTGAGAAAATAATGGGTGGTTATTACCACTCTACACCGTATGTTATGTTATAAATAAAGATTAAGCAAATGTGTACGCTGGAGTAGGAAGCTGTCACTGCCCCAGAAAATAATGTCAGAATGTAAATTGGTAGAAAATTAAAATGACCCAAAACATAAGTGACTCATGTGACGTTGACATGCGATAATTATATCCAATGCTCATAAATATGTAGTAATTTAAAGCCATTTCTATAAACACAGCTTTTGGTGATGCAGAATTTCTGTGTATTTAAATAAGCTTTTTCCTGTTTCATGGCCTTCAGAGGTTCTTGAAAAAAATGTCACAATATTTTAAAATGCTTATCACTACAATCTATGATGACACTGCCATCTGAAAAGGCTTTAATGATGAGAAATTAAATTAACAATATCATCAAATTCTCCCTCAACATGCTAAGCCAGTATATTGTATACACTTTTGACTGGTTCTAATATGGAAAAATCCATTCTATTTTAAACTCAGTAGTCACATGATCTGATCAACCAATGGAAGAGAGTGTCTCAAAAAAACAGTGATCCTGCAACTATATCATTGGCTAAATCAAGTGGTTTAATAAGGTAAAATATAAGAAATACGCTGAGTTACATGTATAAAGCTCCATGTAAATGTAACGTCAGTGGAATCAAAGCGCTGTGTGGAAGCGTTGATTTTTATGTATCGTGTACTTAAGTTTTATTGTTTTTTACCAGATCCTGCAGAGAAGGGCGTGATTGCCAAAGAAAGAGCGGCTGGTACGTTCAGATTGTCGGCATATTATTTTGCCAAGATGACCAGTGAATTACCTCTGATGTTTATTTTACCATCTCTGATGTACACAATATTCTTCGCAATGTCAGGTATAGGAGGAGTGGCAGAGTTCTTCATGACCTTTCCTATAATTCTGTTGCAGATTCTTGTTTCCCAGGTAAAACAATACTGTCAAACAGTTTTCAAAGCAATAAATATAGAGATTATTGTACCTTGTTATTAATTTAGTTAGCCTAGAATGTTCTGGACTTGTCCGCAATATACTTGCTGTTAGTCATTCGAGATTGGTCTGTATAAACCAGAAACATCAATGACAAAAATTCTTATGTTTCTCCTGGTGAAAGATTGTTTTGCAAAATGGCACTTTTGGTATAAGATTCATTGGATTAGTGGCACTCTTGATGAAAAATTCTTCTGCTAGATGGCACTTTGGTAAAAGATTCCTAGGTAGAATGGCACTTTGGTAAAAGATTCTGAGACAAAATGGCACTCTTGGTAAAAGATTCTTAGGCGAAATGGCACTTTTGGTAAAAGATTCTGAGGCACAAATGGCACTCTCAGTAAAAGATTTTTAGGCAAAATGGCACTCTCTTAATTTAAAAAGACACTTTCGGTAAATATGTTAAAAATGGCACATTGAGTTGTAAAGTGGGAAGTTTGGTTATTTCTGGGCTGTGTTACATTCTAACTGACAAACATCTGTTATATTATCTTTAAATTTTTACTTATGATCTGAAAATCTCGGTTTTGTCATATTTATTAAGATAAATTGCTAAAAGTGGACAAGGTATTTCAAAATCAATGCAAGTGTAGGATTTCTAGTTATAATAATGTTTAGAATTACAGCAATTTGATCATTATTGTTTTAGTATATTTATTTTATTAGCCATGATGTAATGATTATTTATATATTTCAGGCATTTGGATTTGCTGTTGGAGTTGCTTTCAATGGAGAAATTAAGCCTGCTTTAACTACATTTATTAGTTATTCTCTGTGTGCATTTATGATAGGTAAATGATGTTACCAAATTTTCTTCTTCTGTAAGGAGGTTATACCTCTCAATTTAAGCTGGATTTTGATGACAGCATCTGTTGCTGATTTTAATTATTCTTGAGCTTTTTTCCTGGAAAACACAGCATTTTAGTCTCCTAATGAGGAGTAGGGGAATCAAGATAGGACTAAAGCATACCACAATGTATTGCATTACATCAGCAGCATACTGCAATGTGCACAACGATATATTGCAATACATCATCAGCATACTGCAATAAGTACCACGATATATTGCAATACATCATCAGCATACTGCAATGTGTACCACGATATATTGCAATACATCATCAGCATACTGCAATACGTACCACAATGTATTACAATACATCATCAGCATACTGCAATATGTACCACAATATATTTCAATACATTTGCAGCATACCGCAATATGTACCACAATATATTTCAATACATTTGCAGCAAACTGCAATATGTACCACAGTATATTGCATCATTAATCTAAGTTATGACTTTTTGAAAAAATTGACTGATCTCAAAACTCTTCAGCTGTGTTGCAAACTAAACTAACATGCTTTATATAAAACAATGTCACTGTTGTGTTCCATACTTTCCCTTAAATCTTAGATTTACACTAAAACCTCAAATAAAGAGACCATGAAGAATGCTATGTAGCGTGTAGGCATTTTAATCCACATCACATTCTCAGACCTTCACATTTAGACTTGTTAAAGGAACTTTATAATTCTGAGTGTTGAGAAATGGTTATATTTCTTGGCCTCATATTGTCTTCATTTTTTGGTCAAATTACATGGATTTAGAAATATTGAAGCTGTTAGTGGATTCTTCATTTCATTTCCAAAACATTCATGTAAGTTTTATGCACCTGCCATTTGAAGAATTGCGAAGGGGATTCAATTCATATTTGGCACATAAGCAAAGGATAGTAAAACCGAGGTTAAGTTCCAATATGGTTACAATCTACCAATTTTTGGACGACAATCACCCTTTTTCGACGTAAAAAGGGTTTGCGATCAATAACGCTTGACCAACCCATAGTTGGGGCATCCGTGTCCTATGGACATACCTAGTTCATGTTGCTTTTATTAGCTGTTATTGTATAAACACATGTTTTAGAGTATGATTTTTCTAACTTTGTGGAAAAATTATTTCAGGTGGATTTTTTACACAAAAAGTGCCTTACTGGTTACAATGGGCAAAGTACCTGTCCACGATGTTGTACCCATTTGGTGCGGTCAGCATTGTTATATTCAAACAATATCCCGCTACATTGTAAGTATACTAGTGAAACATATTGTATAATTGTTTTTATGCCTGTTGTACTTGATTCATTATGTTATAGTTCGCTTGAAACAAGCAAAAACCTTTAGAGGCGTAACAATAGATCAAAATCACTATCACTATAGTATCATGATAGTTTTATGTACTATTACAATACTATTGCGATTCTCAATGAGCTATTGTGATACTATCACTATTTTTAAAGCATAGGTGTCTTTAAGGTTTAGAACAAATACCATACTGTGTAAGCACTTTAAAAAAGTACATACATGTAATAAACAATCGCACATGCCTGTAGTTATCTGCAATGGTGGCAGCGGTGTTTGATGGCCCACGTTGGCTGAGCCTCAAATGCCAGAAGGGGGAGGATTGTCTGTTGTGAATTATGAAGTAAATCAAGGGGGAAAAGTGTGCCCGATGTGGGGCTCAAACCCACAACCCCCTAAACTCTAGTACAGCGCTCTACTGACTGAGCTTACCTGGCGGTCGTCTAACCCCCACACCACTACAATAACAATGCTTGCTGAGTGGTTAGTAATTTTGTTGAGACTCCTGATCTGCAGGTTTGAATAGTGCCATGGAGAAGATTTTTTGAGGGTCTTCTTAATTTACAAACCTGAGATGCAGTCTTCAAGAATGATTAATATAAGTAGTAATAACTGGTTTCACAGCCAATCAGATTGCAGGATGTGTGTTGCCATTAAGAATTTGAAGGATTTCAACCAACCAGATTACTGGATGTGTTTAACCAATCAGAGTACAGGATAGGTTTAACCAATCAGAGTACAGGATAGGTTTAACCAATCGGATTACAGGATAGGTTTAACCAATCAGAGTACAGGATAGGTTTAACCAATCGGATTACAGGATAGGTTTAACCAATAGGAATACCGGATGTGTTTAAGCAATCAGATTACAGTATGCATTATGATGTAGAATCATTTGTATTGTTTTCTTTCAGGTGTAATGAAACAGGTGTGGCAGTGTTTCCACAGTGTGATACCAACTCGACCAAAGTTATTACCTACAGGGAGATATTAGACAATGCAGGACTCACTTTACCTATAGAGTTTTACATCTTCCCAGTGTTTTTGCTTATATTTTTTTTTAGAATAATTGGTTATATTATTCTGAAGTACAGAAGACCTAAACTTCTTTGATCTTGTTGTTACTTGTTTACTTTTACAATTAATCCACCAGTGACACAAATTGTGTATTTTTATGATGTTATATGATCAGGGTTTGTTGGTTTTAGGACAGTCCTGTTCGTACTGATACTGTGGAACAGTTTACAAGTTTTAAGCGGCATTACATTTTTATAATGTATATTGTGCATGCACAAAAACTTTTTTACATATTTGTTATGAGTTATGGAATGACATTCTTATTAATGAAAATATTTTTTATTTCACGACACTGAAATACGACAGGTACCTCCCAACTTTCTTCTACAATACAGTTCCCACCACTAGGCATAAGCAATTGAATGTGGTATTCTCTGAAATAAAAATAAATAGATTTTTTAAGCACATGTATGCTTAAGGACACCCGAATGTCAATCCCTGTAGGTAGAAAATTCTCTCTCATTTGTCGGATCCTCTAATATACGTCACTCAAAATTCCTACTTTTGTTTCGCTGTCTAAAAATAGCATGCTTTCAGATCAGTAATGCGTCAGTATAAACCTGAAGGAAAGTAGTTTATGAAATTATGGGGGTTTGAAAATACTATATAGCATTCAGAGGAGAGAAGGAAAAAATGTTATGCCTCATTGAAGAAGTGGTGTGCTTGTTGATTGTTGGAGGACTTGTTGGAGGACAATGTTGGTGAATGTGAGATGAGTGTTACTTGACCGAACGTATGTTTTCTCTTTGTTTTTGTACCATTAGATGTTCAAATATCTATCATACCAAAGTTTTTGTTTATGTTTTATTTTTTATGCAGGACAGTATGTGTCCTATTTTTTTGGACTTGATACAAGTATACATCTAGGAGGGTGAAGCAAAACTTGTCCGTCTGCATTTATATCATATATGACACTGGATTGTCTCCAGTTCTCTCCCGTTATCCCGTCTAGAGTTCTCTTCCTGTATAATATTTTCGATAATTCACTGATGAAATAACGAATGACCGGATGTCACTGTTGTCTTATGATGGCCGCTTGTTTAGGAAGAAAGTTAATTATTACCGATAAAAGTATTGCAATTTATGATGCAAATAAAACTTGAAATTTATTATCATAAATTACTGAATTTTCAAAAAACTTTCTTAAATTTTCTTAATTTTTACCACTCATATATAGCCTAGTTGTATAAATGTAGAAGTATACTGACTAGTTTTGCTTTCACCCCTGGGCATTTACTTAGGTAAAAGGCTAAAATTGTTACACATAGCCAAGGTACTGATTTGAAGTGAGAAATTTTCTGGTGAACAAATGTTTTCCTTATTATTGTAAACAAGAACTATTTTTTTGTCTTGTGGCCTTGTTCTACAGCTCAACTGTGCACAAAGTGCTCATGGTGAGCAAGCTATTAGGATCATTGGCTGTCCATCATCATGTGGGCCTCTTTCAAAGATGCATAAATCATTCTGGTTCGCTGCATAAAGTTGGTAACAGGGGCTAAAAATCTATTTTTTAAGTGCAAACTTTGAAAATCTTCTGTCCAAAAACATAAGGCCTAGAGGTTTGATGTTAGGTGTTTACCATTATTTAGTAGTATTCTTACCAGATTAGATAAATTATTACGTTCAAAGTTGCATAAATCACTCTGGTTAGCTACATAAGTAGGTCACAAGTTCCATAAAAAAATGGCTGCCAGTGGGCAGGCCTAGTTTCCTATATTTATATAGTGGATTCTATAAAAATGATCTGCTACATGGATTTTTTACTGAACCTACTAGGAATGATCCTTTGATGGTCCTAATTGTACTCGGGTGAGCAATATTGACCCATCATGGCCTTCTTGTTTCTCTATTTATGTTTTGTCTTGTCCGGTTTTCTGGTTTTCTCAGGTATTGCACAAAACTGATGTTGCCTTAGAATTGATATTACATGTACAGATTACCGGTAATAGACTGCAGTGTCATTCGTGTCATTGACTGATAATTGTATTTAAAAAAAATGTTTTAATCGTTTTAACTTGCATATTCCACTTATGTTTTTATGACTGTATTGTTTTATTATGTTTTTTTTTATTTTTGTTATTCACCGGTTATTGTTAATATTTTTTTTATAGCTTTTGCTTCATTTTATTACGTGAGGCTTTTGTATATTGCTTTAAGTGCCAGCATTAGTACATGTATAAAGCCATACCCTATGGAACTGTTTAACTTGTGTATATTTTAAGCTTATTAAACAGTTAGTGTAGTGATGACAGCACTTTGTATTAGAATAGGTTAAACCTGCAATATTCTGGTATCTCGTATTAAGTATATTTACATGTTAAACTATTAGTAACCAGATTTTGTATTATTCCAACAGAACAGAACATTTTTTTCATGCATAACTTTCAGTAAACTCTGATTCTAAAAATTACTAAAAGATCTGTTTTTAAGGCTTAAATGATCAATTCTGTGATACTCTGTTACTTTCTCTTACTGATATCACTATGTGCTGTATATGTAATTGAGTACTCTTGTACTGATTTTATACCATACACTACATTGTTTACTTGAATCTCATATGAAAGGAATCTTTATCTTTGAATCTCATTTTCAGCTCGGCTGTTTTGAAAAACACTGCTATTGTTGTAGCTTAATTGTCATTGTCTGTGTCAGTGTCCACAAAAATGTTAAATGTGTGTTAAATCTTGCGTTTAGCTCAGTTTCTGAGAAAGTCTAATGTTTGCTGCTATTTTCGCGTTTCTTCTGGTTTCGCAGTATTTTGACTACAAAACAAACTAATAGACATAATAGGAAAAATATGGGAAAGAAATGATATTGTCATTATTAATTAAATGTTAAATATTTGAAAGAATAAACTGAACACAAAAGAAAAACGAAGTAAGTTTTCTTCTGTAACGTTACAGTAAAACCTTAATAATGCTACCACCCTTGGGACCCTTGAAAACTGGTCTTCTTGTTTAGGTGGTCTTAATATTGAGGTTGAATGGAGAGCAAAAACGTGAAAACGGACATGAAAATTGTGTTCTTAATTTTGAGATGGTCTTATTATTGAGGTGGTCTTTGAGTGAGGTTTTACTGTATATCGTTAGTACCGCGAAAATACAAGCAAACAGAATATAAGTCCCAATGAAAATGTATCCCACAGATGAGTGTCTCCATTTGCTTGTCTTACTCCTTGTTGTTTTTTTTATTTTTTCTGTTATTTTCTTGTTCTTTTGTTTTTGTTTCTCATTGATGAATCTCACCTTTTATGAATTTTTACTTTAATTTTTACCTTTTATTTCTATTCATGGGGACCACACAGATACGCTGCACATCAAAACTCTTGTTTGAAAATACTCATCATCAATTAGTGGATTTTTGAAGCTATGCTGTTTTGTCTTACTCTGTTGTGTAAGGTCTGAATATCTTTCCGAATTGCTGCACTTTGTAATTTAAAGGTCATTTTTCAACATCAGCTCTGTTTATTCAATTCCCTTTTGTTATTTACTGAATGGTTCATCGAAATGTGCATACACTTAAATACTCATCTATTTAGATGGTTTCATTCTGTCCTATTTTCAATAAACATAGTATGTTCTCCAGGAAACGGGGCTTATTGACAAAATTTTCAATTTTTGAAAAGAGTTTTCATCCAATCTTTACCAAACTTGGTGAAAATGTTTGTGGGCATAATATCTCAGCCAAGTTCGATAACCAGCCACATTGCCCCAGGCACTTCGGAATTATGGCCCTTGAATTATCCAAAATTGGCCAAATTAGTATTATCCGCTCTCTAAGTCAAAGAGTTTTCATCCGATCTTTACCAAACTTGGTGAAAATGTTTGTGGGCATAATATCTCGGCCAAGTTCGTTAACCAGCCATATCGCTCTTGTCACTCGGGAGTTATCACCCTTTGATTTTAGAAATTACCTAAAATTTGTCTTGTTTTAACTCAGGAGCTCTGACTTATAACGGGCGTATTTTGTGACAGTTTGCCACTCTTGTTTACATCTAATGTTACCTGCTTATGCTTCATGCACCAGTATTCATTCTCAATCTATATGATCTGTGGAAAGACAACTACTGTTTTTTTTATTACTGTTTTATTTGTTTACAGATGTTGATGAACCTGACATAGCCAAACTGCTTCATCCATTGTATTTCTTTTATGAATGATAAGTATGTTAATTTTCCATTGCAATGCTCATGTTCATGCTACTTTCACTTAAAAATATAAGTTTAGTCACTTTAATCCGTGAATACATCTCCAAGGTAAAAACTGAACCATATAGGTGCAGAGATCATTTGAGCGTCGCTGTACGATTTTCAACCTCATCTGTAAGTGACGTCATTTCAAGAAAACGTCACATGTGACGTCACCATGTACTGTACTACTGACAGTAAGCAATATTTGCCACATATGTCAATTTGAAAACAAAGTGACCATATGGAGTAAATATTGTTTCCTGCTCACACATTGTGACATCACATGTTACGTTTTCTTGAAATGATGTCACTTACAGAAGAGGTTGTAAATCCTATAGCAGCACTCATTTATTCAAAAGAAGTAGTTCCATGTCTGTGCATACAATGACGTTTTCTTTGTTGGAACTCAAGGGAAATAACTTTAGATGTTTTATTGTTCAGGGAAGACAATCCATGTTATTGTTCATGTGAGACAAACCTCTTCTTATTGTTCACTATTGATCACTACATGTATAAATCAAAAGCGATAAACTGACCTTTCTAAAATTGGACTCTTATATTTTTGCAATTTCTGTTTATTTAGGAAGCCTCCAAACCTTGTGTTGTGTGGTAATGATAGTTCCCACATTTACCATATTTACCTCTGTTGTTATGAATTGTTGACATATTGGTAGGCAAAGTTCCTTAAAGTTTATTGGGAATATAATGTTAACAACGATAAACTAATCAGATATAAAAAAAAAACTTATTCATTATATTTTGTTTTCATATATATTCACCAGCCCTGCGTTCAGTTACGGTTAACAGCTGCTCACGTTTTGTTTTGTATCCCTGGCCCACCGTATCAAATTGCAAAACATTATGAAACGTGAGCCGCAAATACCTTTACTGAACGCAGGGCAGTTTCTTTATAAATATCATTTATGCTTATTGTTGGAAATTTTATATTAACTGCTGTAACTTGAATCAGGATTTAAATTATATCTTCTTATGTTGTAAGCATATATTTATTGCTAAATCCTTGTAGAGAAGTAAATACCACTCCAGGTATCTTCTTACGTCAGTTTGTTGCTTGTTAAAGTTTGTTATCTAACATAAGAATAAATCAATCTGGAATTAACAGAATTTTTTAATTCTTTCATAAAATATTTTTCTTGAATGGAGAAGGTTGAATCAGGAGTTTGTTACCTATGTAATAGCCCCGCATACGTGTCTCTGTACTCCGACTTTTACACGCGTCGTTCGTAACAGCGACAGTATAGAGACGTAACGTCCGTGGCTGGACTACCTATGTAAGTACCTGCAGTATTCATATGACTTATATTAATCACTCTCCATGGCAGCTTCCTGTGTTACTAAACAGTATTTTATGCCATATTCAGGGATGGTGAATTTTGGGATCAAACCCGACATTGGTTCAAACTTCTCCTCCCTCCCCGTTGACTTTAAAAAATAACCGTATACACACGAGTGGACGGACTGTTGGACGAACACACTAAGACACATACATTTTCACACACCAAACAGCCAATGAAACAACTTTCGAACTTGAAATATTCATTATAATTGAACGGAGGTCTTTTTGTTTTTTGCAGTGTGAATATTATAGTGCTACTCCATGCAAAATTATGTGCTGTTGAAAACCAAGGGTTATTTTTGGATCAATGATTAAGCATGCAATGAGCTTGAAAGTTGTTTTCATCGGCTGTTCAGAATTTCTAAGGCTTAAGCAAAACCAAAACATGACCAAAAAGTAACACCACCAGGCCAAATCCAGGAGCCGCCCCTGTTGATGATCTAGGCCTCCAGCTCATGACAGTTTAGTTACAATTTTCAGATGTCTTGTATGACGGCCAGGTTTAAAACACGGCCAGGCCGCAAATTACGGCCAAAATGGAAAGGAAAACACGGCCACCCCCCTTAACTTCTTTATTCTTTAAGATATCTTAAAAATTATTTTTACATATTAGAGGGTACCCTCGTAGCTTTGATAAACAAGTTTTAAATTAAAATTATTTAATTTAGAATTTTATAAAATTTTGGTATAAAAGTCGGACCGTTTTATTATCAAAATTACGGCCAAAATGGAAAACACGGCCACCCCTATTAACTTCTTTATTTTTTAAGATATCCTATAAATTATTTTTGCATGTTAGAGGGCACCCTCGTGGCTTTCCTAAACAAGTTTTAAATTGAAATTATTTGAATTAGAAGTTTATAAACTTTTGTCTAAAATATGACCGTTTTTTTATCAAAATTACGGCCAAAATGGAAAACACGGCCACCCCACTTAACTTCTTATTTTTTAAAGATATCTTAACAATTCTTTTTGCATCATAGAGGGCACTCTCGTGGCTATCCTTAAAACATTTTATATTGAAATAATTTGAATTAGAAGTATATTTAATTTGGTCTAAAAGTCGGACCATTTTTTATCAAAATTACGGCCGGAATGGAAAACACGGCCACCCCCTTAACTTCTTTATTTTTTTAAGAAATCAAAACAAATCTTTTTCTATCTTAGTGGACAACCTCCTAGCTATAGTAAGAACATTTTATATTGAAAGGGTATCAATTAAAGGTTTTCAATATTTGTCCAAATGTTAGCCCGTTTTCAGATCAAATGTAAGTACAAAACAGAACAGAAAATACGGCACTATCCATTAAGTTCGTTTTTTTTCAAATATATGAAAATATATATAGTTATTATTTTTATAACTCGATTTATAAAATTATCATAATTTACACTACGACTTTGCATGAAACAAAACAGGACAAAAATAAATAGCAATAAATGTCAATTGATCAGTTTCTACCCAATTAAATATAATAGGTGTTGATTAAATCAAATGTGCATATCTATCGACTAATTTAATTATCGCACCATTCGAGGTGCGTTAACATTAATTGATTGAATTGTCACACCTAGGCTAATATAAGCAAAGCATGTTTATTTAATGGTAATAAAAAATAATAATTTTAGCAAATCTCAGAACATTGAAATACAACTGTCACAAAGGCTATTTAACAAATACAAATATAACACCAATAATTTGCAAATCTCAGAACATTGAAATACAACTGTCACAAAGGATATTTAACAAATACAAATATAACACAACAATAACATCAATAATTTGCAAATCTCAGAACATTATTTTTTTGAAACGACATAACCCAATGATTTTTCCCGTTGTGGTGTATTTGAGCTGAAGGAGCGTTTTGTTTTATTAATTGTTTATTTAAATTCCATTTACCGGATGATTCGACATAGTGTGGAATAAACAGCGTGTCTTGCAAACCGGAACAGTCGTAATCCCGTTTTAAAATAGATTGCACACTGTTTATTATCCGGTCATTTAACCAACCATTTTCATCAGTGATAATTTGTTTGATATGGTAACAAATACCGGTCGAGGGACAACTGCACGATTCTTTTGGATACAATGTTACAATACGCTTTGTACCCTTAACACCCTCTACTACAAATGATTTCATAGAAGCGACAAATTTGATTTTATCATTGTCAATTACGTGTTTTGATAACATATCCTGTGTTACAAATTTTTCTATTCCCTTTTTTTGGTCACTCTCTTTGTCATCAATGGTGGATGCATTTTTATTTAATAAAACTTCGGACAATGGGTCTATAACATTTACATCAGGTACTTTATTCTTATTATTCGCAACGAACGTACTGAAATATCACTATCCGTAATATAATACCTAAGGAATTTTGTCTGACTATGTCCGACTATCAAAGACATGGTGAAATTAATAAACAGCAGAACACAATATTGAAAATAAACAGAATGGATGATTCTTTGCAAATGAAAATACAAGACACTTATATGAAGCAATTCGAATGAATGATATTAAAACAAAATTTCCAGGTTCGTTGTTTGCAAATCTGTGATGCGATTAATCATGATTAAAGATAATTACGCCTCCCAATGTTTTCCTTTTCGGCGTAATTTTGATCGACTTCTAGACAAATATTACAAACATGTTTTAAAGATAACTATTTAAAGATAGTCTTTTATAAAATCCTAAAATATTTTTTAAGATAACACATGAATAAAGAAGTTAATGGATAGGGCCGAGTTGACTATTTTGGCCGTAATTTTGATAAAAAAACTGTCCAACTTTTAAACTAAATTAAATAAACTTTTAATTCGAATAATTTCAATTTAAAACTTGTTAAGGAAAGCCACGAGGGTGCCCTCTAATGTGCAAAAATAATTTATAGGATATCTAAAAAAATAAAGAAGTTAAGTGGGGTGGCCGTGTTTTCCATTTTGGCCGTAATTTTGATAAAAAAACGGTCATATTTTAGACAAAATTTTATAAACTTCTAATTCAAATATTTTCAATTCGAAACTTGTTTAGGAAAGCCACGAGGGTGCCCTCTAACATACAAAAATAATGTTTAGGATATCTTAAAAGATAAAGAAGTTAAGAGGGGTGGCCGTGTTTTCCATTTTGGCCGTAATTTTGATAATAAAACGGTCCGACTTTTATACCAAAATTTTATAAAATTCTAAATTAAATAATTTTAATTTAAAACTTGTTTATCAAAGCTACGAGGGTACCCTCTAATATGTAAAAATAATTTTTAAGATATCTTAAAGAATAAAGAAGTTAAGGGGGGTGGCCGTGTTTTCCTTTCCATTTTGGCCGTAATTTACAGTCTGGCCGTGTTTTAAACCTGTCCGTCTTGTATCTTATATTACGTGCTGATAAACATAGGTATATTAAACTTAAATTATACATAGTTTCTAAGTCGATGTATTTTTGCCTCAAAAATAGGATTTTGTAAACCAAATAAATGTGGCAGATGGTGGGTTTGAACTAACAACCCCACAATAATTGTTGAATATGCTAACTGGACCCCTTATTGCCACAAGACGTATGTACAAATGTACATTGAGAAAATATTTTGTTTTCTAAACAGTTAATTACACTTTTTGCCCTACGAAAATACTATATAGTTGTGAGAAGCCTGAAATGCAACATAACCGTTTTTTTTCAAAGCCCGATCACGGTATATGAAAATTAACCAAACTTGTTTTGGGGACGAATCGGATTATTATGGTCCGGAAATAGGCCGGATGAGCGGTCCTTTTATCGTTCCCTCACTTCCGGGAAAAACAAACACGAGACATGCGTCTTGAAAAATGTTATTTTTGTTCGTCTACATTGTACCCAGGTCATGGGATACAGTTTGTAAGGAACGATTGTAAGGTAAGTACAGTTTTATACTGTTAAAATCAAAATGAAAGGCGACTGCGTGATTTTGTTTTATTTATAACCTAATTTCGCGACCCCAATTGCGCAATTGATGGTCAATTTAGTTACAGTATTAGCCTATGTGTTAAATTTGCATTATAATTCGGAACAATCGTTAATGATGCAGCTTTCGGGTCATTAAATGTCAAATTTTCCTCTGTGTTCTCTGTCAAAGGTCATTTTATATCTCCATTTATTACGGTTGATTATCTTACTCGTGCTTCTTATCACAATGGCAGCAGCTGGCTGTCCTGTACCTGTCCATTATGGTTGTACCTTATTCATTTGCTGAAACTAAGGCAATATATTGTGATTACTAGTCACTAGTAATAGTAGTGGAATAAATGCATTATGAACATTCCTGGTCCGGAGGGGCACTAAGATGTACCATTGTCTGTCTGAAGTCTCACTAAAGATGTGTTTACATACCTTAAACATTATTTGATACTGAGAAATACAATAGAAATCATAGGAATAAAAGTACATAACATGAAATTGTATTCTCCTTGTTTTTTTTGTTGCATTTATTTAGTAAGCCCCTTGATTGAGTAAAGTGGGGGCATCCCATACATTTGTAGTACTAGTAATAAGAATTAAAGCTATGTTGCTAAATACTAGTTCTTCCCTGTCAACTATTTACTTTCATGAGACGGCATATTGAGCGATATTAAATTTGAGAGAGAAGAATAAATTCTATAAATGCTGTTATTAATATTACCTATAGAATTAATCCGAGACTTCTCTGACCCTATAGCCTTTTTTTTGCGGCTTAGGGTCAGAGGAACTCCTATAGTAAAAACCCGGGGATTATTGAAAACCACACAGTCGTGTACAGTCGTGTACTTTCAACGGTGTATGTGGCGTTTGGTCTCATTTTAACAGAAAGTTAGCCGAACAAATCGGTAAATTGATATTTAATTTACCAATCTGCAATGATAAAACTGCCCCTTTATCTACTGTAGTTTCATAAAAAACATTTATGTTATGCAGTACCGAAATCGTTACGAAATCAGCCATATTGTTCATTTGCATAATAACGCGGTACTCTCGCGAGGAAAAGTGACGTCATACAAGCGGTGAAGGCATTAAAATTCCTCTCGTTTTCGATCACGTGACAGCCAGGTGCTTTGACCCAAATACATATTTACATGAAGAAAATTATTTTTTTAGCTTACTCTGAAAAGGATTGACTGTTACAACGTATTCAAGGTTTTCAAAACAAATGTTACGGTTCAGACAGGTTAATTAATATATTGATAATAGATGTATATATGCTTGAAATGTTAATCCAATGAATGTTTACATAGTATTGATTTAAAGTTCCTCTCCCGCGCGGGAGAGGAAATCCCCGGGTTTTTACTATAGGAGTTCCTCTGACCCTAACCAGCAACATGAAATATCAAAAATCGTAAAAGGGGCTGGTTTAGGGACAGAGAAGGCTCGGATTACTATAGAATATATATAGATAAAACTTTTTATATTACCATGTTCATAAACGTATTGCATTTGAAAGTTATTTGTCTAAGTTTTTCAATTGTCAGTCTGATCAAGTGTTATTACAGCATTTAAAACATTTCCAACCAGTAAAATCACCTCTAAGTACAATAGTATTGTTTCATTAGCACCTTTCTTCATTTTTACACGTATTCAAATTCATAATCAGAAATGCTATGCATGTTGTACTTGTAAGTCCTTTTGGGATACTTACGCTCTTCACAGGTCAATTATGTGTCAGGTATGGGACATGATCTGATCGATTGAAAGTGGTTTTAGGTGACAATATTTGCCTCTAGTTGTTTTTAATAAGCTTGTGTGTTGTTTTAGTGTGTACAGGAGCAGTAACATTGAGCTGATACACCCTGCGACGAAATCTACACACCATAACTGGATTTTATATGCATACGTCAGAGAATATCAGATTCGGACATTTAAATAGTCAGAATTAAGTGTTTCTGAGAACCCTGCTGTGTGATTATTAAATCTACAATGTTATGCCGATTTATAATTTCAGATTTTCAAATTCTGTCGTTCAAAATGTCACAAAGCATTCAAGAAGAAGCGTAACCCAAGGAAATCAAGATGGACAAAAGCTTTCAGAAAAGCTGCTGGGAAAGATTTGGCTGTTGATCCATCCTTTGAGTTTGAAAAAAGAAGAAATGTCCCAGTTAAATATAACAGAGAATTATGGTCCAATACAGGTATACACATAAATTATACACCATCTCGTTACTCCTGTCTTTTTGAAAATGGTGACAAAACTTTATCAGATAAGGACTTGAACAATGGTTAAAGCTTTACCAATAATAAAATCCTCCAATCAAGTGTTGAGTCATTGCCTGTTATAATTCAATATGATTACCAGAAAGAATATTTGTAACAGTTTAAGTTTTGGATGATATTTTCAGAATTTATTTAACTTTGTACAGTTTATCAGCTGCTATGCGAATGACATCAAACTTAATAAATCAAAACCTTTTATTTTACAGTGAAAGCAATGCAGAGAATTACAGAAATAAAAACAAAAAGACAGAATCAGTTTATTATAAATAGGTAAGTTAACATAATTATATTAATAATTGGTATATCTTATGTGAAACATGAGAGAGATCTTTGTTCAGAAAGCAGTCACTGGAGAAAGGATTTCAGATAGATCATAATCAAGTTGGCCAAACATCTAATTGAAATCTCAAGTTTGAATATTGTCAAAGATTTCTTTAGAGGGAGTCCTGAAGGCCCCTAGATAGGAGGGCACCTACCCCCTGAGGCTCAATAATGCACCACCCCCTTTAAAAAATCTGGCAATGGGCCTGGGTCTGACAATGCATGTCTAACTTAATACTTATAAGTGACAGATTAAGTTAAAAACTGAGATGTTAACATATTGTGTATACATACCGTCTCCCTTGGCCGAGTGGTTGGGGCATCTGCTTTGCGAACGGGAGGTCGAAGTTTGGAATCCTGGCAGGGGTCCGTTCTGATATGGCCAGTTGGTGAGCCGCCAGCTAGTTAAATAATGGTTACTGTGCGCCTACCTGCCTGGTGCCTGGCATTAAAATGATAGGGATCAGGAAGTAAATGTACTCAAAAAGTAGGTGTCTCATAAGTCAAGAGTTTGCTGGCCCTTTAAATAGGGGTGACACAATAATAAATAAACACTTAACTTTTATTGTGTATGACTTTTATTGTGTATGGTAATTTGCATAATTACTATGAATGGTAGATTGCATCTTTAAAAAAATAATTCGCATTTTATGAGTGGTAAATTAAATATTGTGAATGGCAATTTACATATTGTGAATGGATAGTTTGTCAAGTTTCTCTGGAATTGATACTAAAATTGATTTTGCAGATTAAAGAAAGGAAAAGAATTGCGGAAGGAAGCTGACAAGAGAGAAGTTGAGAAACACATTCATCTTATCAAGTCCCCAGCAGGTTAGTATTATGTGGTATAACAGTTCACTCTGTTATGATAATCAGGGTTGTTTGTCTAAAGTTGTTAAAACCCATCATTTGTTGGTGCTACAAATTATTGGGAGGATTTAATTAATATTTACTGTGTGCAATATTACTTTGTCTAAGCTTTTCTTGCCATAAATTTATGGTAATCATCTGCCAATCTGGTGAGAGTAGGATGAACACAGACACAGCATAATATGTTCTAGGCAACTATTTGACTGATGGTACTACTGTCATTTGTCAACCACTTCTAATTCATGTAGTGAAGTTGTCCATTACTTGCAGATGAACAATTCATTACTGGTTGGTAACCCAGGAACACTGGTTAGTAAATCTAACTGCCATACATAACTGAATACTGTTTAAAAATGGCATAACACACCAACCCACTATTTGTCATAACTTTCTGAGTAAAGCTTATGTCTAATTGGTATATTTACCTACACATACACGAGTGAAATTTCAATATAAATTTTGGGGCAACATTCATTGTCTAACTTCCTCCTGTTATCTTTTACAGCTAGATCAGCGAAGCTCGAGAAGAAATTGGTTGAAGTTATTGAAGAAGACGATGACGATAGAATGGAGGAAATATAAACATACTGTGCATGTTGACCTGGAAGTGATGACTGCAATGATTGCAGATGTAACATCTTTTAAGACTTGCAGATACACACAATTAGTTGTATTTTGTTCTAGGATTTGTTCAAGAATTCCGATCATTTACCAGATTTATTTTGTTCTACACCAGCTGTGTTTATGTAAGCTTGATGCACCTGGAAGCCATCTATTGCTTGCGAAATCACTTATGAAGAATGAAATTGTGCAGTCTTGAACTTACTTATTACAAGATTTTTACAATGTTTGGTAAGATCCGAGTAAAGAAATACATGTTTCTAAAATGGTTGTTGAGTATCTGAAAGTGTACTTGCTAAGCAATGTCTTGAATTAAAAGTCTTTTATTAATTCTACTTTTGGTAGTTTTCTATGCCCAGAATAATATTTGAACAATCTGGTAGTAGCCAATTTGTCAGTCCATGTTTTATATTCTCCATGTTCAAATGTACTGGATTCTATCGTAGTGAGCTTTTATGCGAATTTAAGAAGTTATTGTACTCAAGAAGTTTGATGTTTTTTAAACCCAGTTTCTTAATGTTATCTATGATGTCTCGTTTATACATAAACGTAAATTTGTTGGTTGCAACATAATATGGCTTAAAACTTGTCTAACAACTGAACACATCTCGAAGGCTGTTAACTCAGAATTAAAAGTACATACAACAGGAATGTTTGAAACTTTATTTCCAAGAATACATGTTTCCATGGTTACACTACAAATGAGCATGACAACATGATGATATATTTAACATTGATACTAATTTTCTACAGTAAAAAACAATAGAATGACAAAATATAACCTAGCAAAAGTTGGAAAATATTACATAAAAAAAACAACAAAATTGTAGCCAGTACCTTATGATATGCTTGAATTATGTTTGGAAAAAATGAAATCAAACTTGTTTCCGAGTTTATACTGACAAGTTTATATTACATGAGGTAGATACATCCAAATTTGGATTGACTATCAAAAGGGGTTTGACTAGGGTTTGTTCAGCTCAAGCAGAGAATTGTCTGCTCACTGCCATGATGATAATCAGAACTGGATTACTGCCGACACAGATTTGAATGATTCAAATAATATATGCTGCATCAAAATATTTCATTACAACAGTAAATGAACTGGTATACACTTGTAATCAAAACTTTAAGAAATTACCTTTATTAAATCTTATATGTCCAATATCTTTGTGATGCCTTAATATCTAAGAACGATTTTTATACTTTAATGCATCCTTGGGACGATGACGTGCTCAACAATTTTAATCCATTACTAACATTACATTTGATTAGTTGTATATCAACAATGAGAGGTCATTATGCAATATATCTTAACAATATTTCTTTCATATTTTGAATGTAATTAATGTGTTCTGACTGCATTTAAACATAATAGCAGCGAAAGATAAAAGTAATTTACATATAACAATATCAGGCTTCCTAGCAGGCATACATTTAAAAAAAGATTTATTTAATGATTGCAATTTAGCAAAGTTTTTAGGGTGATTTCTGTAAAAATAAAGGCTAATTTTGATCATCTAATTTGATGCAGCCGAAGATGACAGGATCCTGTCTGGGCAATAAGAGACTGTTTTCACAAATACTGAAGATCATAAATGGTAATAGTATCTTCACATATAAATAGTACTATGTAAATATAATATTCATTGCTTCCAAAATACACTGCAAACTGATTGTAAAAGTGTATCGGTTTGGTGAGTGAATTACATGATTTTATAGGTTTTTCCAAAAAATAAAGGTTATTACAAGTTTAAAATGTTTCACAAGGAGACATGTAGTCATTTACATACAACAATGCTCATCTCTAAAAAAACAACAATAACACAAATATAGATTTATACATAAGCATAATACTGTTATTTTGATATAAAAGCAACAACATTGTCACAACACTTTCGGTTACTTAATACTTTTTACATTAACAACATTAATCTGTCCTATAAACATATAAAACAAATAATTTAATAATTCTATAGCTACTTGCAAAAATCACATGTTTAGCCCAAAACAAGGTTTATATATACATACGATACAATAAAATTTAATTCATTGAAAATCTATAATAAAATGGAGCAAGATAAGCATTTATAACAACCTGGTTTACCAATTGAAGCTAATTCCTGAATACATGGTAGACATAGACACTATACCAAATAATAAGATAACAAAACACATATATCTATACAAAAACTATACTGCTTGCCCTGAAAATAAGGTAACCTTGTCCCAATCAAATTAAGTCATTTTCAAACGAACATACATAAGAATGATCACTTTCTACCAACTCACTTTTTCATAACTCGATCAGATATAAAGCTATAACTATTGTACATTACTTCTTTCCTTCCTAACATATTCCAGCTTATTGGTTTAACTTAAAACAAGAAGACCACAATGACCCTGTAAAGGACATAATGACCCAATATCACTCACATGTGTAATACTGATATGATAGTTATGCTTGTAGAGAATTAAGTTTAGACCATTTGTAAACATTATTTTTCTTGTGATAAAAAGGTCACTTATAGAATATTTCTATCCAATAAATTTAAATTCTGACCACATGTATTGTAGATTTTTCAAATTATTCCAATGGAGGTTTATAACAAAATCTATTGACCATGTTTTGTTGGTAAATCAAATTTCTAGAGTTTACTCCCTTTTTCCTTCGTATATATTTAGTACTATATAGAAGCGATAAAGGGAGATAACTCATGATGATCTCCTGTGTGGCAATTGGTCTCACAGAAATATTTAAGCTTTTTAACCTGGTTGCCAAGGGTATTAAATTTAAAAAGTAATTACACTTTTGAACCAAGAAGGACCATTCCAGTCTGGTTCCTGTGAAATGTGAACAAGATTGACTCATTAGTTTCAAACAAAAGCATGAACAGACGACGGACACAGACTAGTCATACAGGCGCACATATGCCAACGGCTTGGGTGAGTTACAAAATCCATAGTAAATAAAATTGTAGAATACTGACAAAAAAGCATTGGTCTCTTTGAAACATTCTATAAATTGTTAGTTACATCTTCACTGCTTCCCTAAAAATTCACGGATAGCAGCATTGCATTCATTCGGCGTATCTAAAATAACAAAATGATTGGAATTCTTGATAACTTTCACAGTAAGGTCAGCAACGTATTCTCTTGCAAGGTCGGCAAGCTCTGTATTCAAGGCCATGTCAGGTTCTCCCCATACTAACAATGTCGGTACTTGAATCTTGGATGTACTTGGCTTACTCACCATGGCGAAAGCAGCACGGTAATAATTCATTGGTCCTCTAAATGCACCTGTAAATGGACAATTGTAAAACTACATTCATAGTTTGAAAAGTTCTTTAAAATGGGCTTCTTGGTTTTTTCAATAGTACGATTATAACTTAACATAATTTATGATAATCACTGGCAACTTTGATGGGTACTACATGTATTGACAATGTTAGTCACATTTCAGTATGAACAGTACTTGGGAAATTAAGTGCTATACAGTAGTATTTGGTTTGTGACAGTTCAACTGATATGTATGACGTCCTCCTCTTGCCATCAGTTTAAACATTTGCTCAGTTGTAATTTGGAGGTTCAGGGTTAAAAAACAACAGATTAGGCGTTCATTTTTCAGGACGTTTTGTCCGCAGATAAAAACATCATTTGTCCTTGTCACTGATTCATGAAGGGAATTTCCTGTTATATGCCACATAAACAAGTAAGCATTGGTCAGTAACCCGTGTAAAACTGGTTGGGTCAGCTGTCAACCGTTGCAATACTCGGGAAAACAGCAATAGGCCAACTTACTAACAAACCAAACACTCGGGTAACAGTTTTCCAATGGCTATAATAAACATGCACCACGAGATTGCAAAATTTCAAAATCAGCTGAAAATTCGGCAATGGGTCAGGGGGGGGGTTCGGGCGCTGAAGCTCCGGGCTTTTAAGCATCTAAGGTGGCTTAAGTTGTCTCAAAAATGACCCTTGTGAGTGTCAAATCCGCGGAAAATTCTCATGCCTGAATAAAGTAAGACAACAAACCTGGCTTAGAGTAAGTATACTTGTATGCTTCCACAGCTTCTGGTGACTGCTTGTTGTGTTTCATGGTGCCCATAAGTCGATTAAAGAAGACTAAATCATTCGAGCGGAAAACAAACTCTGGAACAAACGGTACTTGAAAGAAATACATGTACCTGCAATAAGAACAAACATTTATAAAAATGCTGCGCCCCAAAACAATTTAAAAGATGCACAGCAGGAAATATTGTTTACACTGGATCAAGAGATTTCTACAGTTAAACAATTACAAAAAATGTATGGTCGTATTGACAGCAAACATAGACTTTTTTTAATATGGCCTCAGCTGAAGTACTTTCATAAAATTACTGATAATATTTAGATATGAAATATATACAGTTGGACCTCGTTTATTCGACAACCTTCTATCCGAATACTTGGTATCATCTGAAATAAATATCAAATCCCGACGTATCTTCTTATGCACGTCAAATTGAAATGGGCTATTCGAAACCATGTATTATTTGAAATAAAAATTTTGACCTGAAGAATTCCTTTCTTAACATTAATATGACTGAAACATTTGATGATTTATGCAACATTGTATGACAAAATTACAATACAATGTAGCAGATCAAACAAGACACAAGCTTCCATACCAAGATTTCTTGAACTGCGACCAGCTGCTGCGTAGATATTTCTGGAAAGTGCCTGGATGTGGGCAATTACATACAACTAGTTTGTCAACAAGTTCTGGGTACTTAGCTGCCACTTGCCACCCCACAGCACCGCCCCAATCATGTGATAACAACGTGCAGGTACTGTAACCTAGAAATACACGGGTTTTTTCTAGATGATAACGATTATTCAAAAACTTAATCCCAGACATTTAAATTTGTTTAAACAATGCAATCAAAATTGAAACAAACAACACTGATACATGAACGTGATAGTACATACAATACATGTATATACAAGTACTATATGTATAGAAGGCATAAAGGGAGATAACTCTACAAGGGAACAAGAGCGCTGAATATCGCAAAATAAGCCTATTCTACAGTTATGTCACTGTAGTGTGAAAAAAATCAGTGTGAAAAGGATTATATAAGACCAATTTTGAGTAATTTCTATAATTTATGGGCGATAACACCCGAGTGATTAGTTCGATATGGTTGGTTAAGTGACCTACTATAATGTTTTTTTATATTTATTTTCCTTGTTTCAATAATTTTTATGTTAAATACCTTTCTTCTTCCTACACTGCAAAGTTACCGGAATATTTTTTCAAGGAGTTTCTGGATGAATTCAATATTTTTTTCAAAATTCAAGTACTTTTCCAATTTTCTAAGGTTTTGGCCATTTTCGAGAAATCTTTAAGACTAAAATCAAATACAAGGTCTTTCAAGTCCTTTTTAACCATGTAAACACGTACCTAAGGCAGGTACAATTTGTTTAACATCACCAGCTAGTTTGTCATAAGCATAATCTTTGTAACTTGATGGCTTGTCCGAGTCGCCATATCCTCTCATGTCCATTGCCACGACTCTACAATATAAACACATAGTTGATATAAGAGGTGTCACAATATATAGAGATTCTAACATAAGTGTTCATGTTTTATTGAATTTATTACACAAGCCAGACAAAATGATATAATGTGAGGCTTAGCCATTTATGAAGCTGTTTGAAGATGATTGCAAAATCCTACATATTTGTATTACTGATATGCGAAAGTCGGCCATGTTTGTTTGGGTTTCTGACAGTGCGTATTAATATGTGATACAGCCCTAATTAACATAAATAATCCATTAGTGGTTTACCAGAAATAATGCGTATTTTATAATCACTCAGGTGCGCTGTATGTTATGTGATAAACTGGTATATCGGAACATTGCAATATGCAGCCAAACTGTATTGCACAGTTTCTTTATAATGCATTTTGTCCTGCTTTCTGTCAGAGAGTCACTTACCACAAACCCTAAATTTACAAAATAATTCAGTCATGAAAACCTAATATTTGTCAAAAAGGAGAACGATCAATATTCAATTTGAGCTTTTCACTTTATGGTTTAGACAAAAACTTGAATGAGATTGATAATGGTTTTGTTAATGAGACAAAATTTGCGAAATCATATCCTGGTACATACGGCAATACATGTATGTTGCTGAAGTATTGCAATATATAGTGGTATGCTTGCTGAGTATCAAGACATCATTAGTTGATATAGATCTTGAAAACACTGAACATTGAAAGGGAGATTAAGTACATTGCCTCCCCACACAGACCCTAGGGAAACAACATTCTACAAAACACAAGGGACTGAGGAGGTGCCAGTGTAAACATGTTTGGGAATAGAGGTGCAAGGAATGGACAGGCCGACCATCAATAACAACAATGGATATTTTGGGGGACAAGGGGGAAAAAGTTTAATGGATGAAATACATCACAGAACAAGGCAAGAAAGCAAGTAATCATAGACGAAAAGGGGGGAGAATATTATATCAAGTAAAGGAACTGCACATGGGAAAGGTGGACTTAACGTACATCCAAAAACCTGAATAGAAATAATAATCATACAGCGATTTCCAGCATTGGTAATGTCAGTAAAGTACAGAGAATACTTCCATTGTTTCTCAAAGACCAAACTTAAAACACATGTAACTGTTGGCAGAATAAATTTATGGGAATACCAGAGTTTTGTTTACTTCAGTTTACATTATTCCTGCAGCAATTACACATTTCGTGAGAAACAATCTGAGTAATATACACAAACGTCTTAATTAGTTGGGATGCACTCCTTCAGATTAAAGTACACTTACTAATTTCTCAGAAAATAGGAAACTGTCTGCGCACATTTTCCGTTAAATCTATCAGTGTAATAGCAAACATAACATGTGTATTTGTTTTAACAAACTCTAGTTCAAAGTAAATGTAATACAGCTTAGGCAATTATAAATACAGGGTGTTAATAAAAGTTCATTCACAAAGTTTGAATATCGATAAAATGAAAATAATGCTGCATACACTGGCTTTATTTCGCATAATGAATGATACTTCTTTTTTCATGAATATCTGTTTTATATTGAACTCTCACACAGAAGTAAACTATTGGTATATAGTGATATAGATGGAACAAGCAATTAAAAAAAATACTGAAATTCCAACTTTGTGAACAAACTTTTTAACACTCTGTAAATTGCTCTCCATTATTATCATGAAATGAGGGTAGGCGATGGTTTTCAGTGTAATCAATGCTGGGGCAGTATGCCAGGTATCACATAAGCTGTGAGGGATGTCAATAAAGCATTCAAATTATTTCAGCTGTTTTTAATGAAAAAATGCATACATGTACTCAGAAGGATTATCCATTACTGAATGACTCCTCTTAGTAATTATCACGAGATTAATTGTTATTCAGTGCATAACAAATTGGCAACATATTTCTACCTTTAGATCATGGAGAGACTCACAAAAATTATGGTAACACCTCACTAAAGACCAACTTAATTACAACTCCCTCATTAATAAGACTATATTCATTATAGATTAACATTCAAAAAACATTATTTCATTTTGCCATCGTATTTTAACTTGATATTCACACCACTTCATAAGTAAGACCAACTTTCGACAGAACCAATGTTCTTATTATTGAGGTATCACTGTATTCATGTAAGGGTATATGTTCTGTGAAATTATTTACCTACTGTAATATTTGTAACTGTAATATCAATAGCCTAAAATAAGTTTGTAGCAGCATTGAAACAAATTACAGGACTATTATTTGCATCTTATTTAATAATTTATCCAACATATAAAATGGAATCCCTGACACATATCCACTGCCTGACAGCTCCCTCTCTCTGGTTAAAATAAATAATTTATTTACAAGCAAATCATGATAATTCTACAGTGATTTACCTATAATCCTTGCTGAATTCTTTGAGTTGATATCGCCAAGAATACCAGAATTCTGGGAAGCCATGTAGACACAACATCAATGGTTTGCCTTCATCACCGCAAGCAACGTAATGTATCTTTACCTCCTGCAACAGAAATATGGCTGCATAAATAATAGAAAGTCAGGATTCTAGAAACCCACTGGTCCGAATTCCTGGACAAGCCTAATTCCTCTATTGGGGGAACTTAGTTCTAGGCAAGTCTGTTTTAATTGCCTGGACTTAATACTGTATATGACACCCACAAAATGGAATTAACAACACATAATTGCGTGCTATGCAGGGTGTATGTCCAGTCAGATCATGGTGACATATATGTAGTGTTGATCCTAACCAATTTTATAATAATGATGAATAACCTGTTTCTATTCTAGGACTACTCAGGCTTCCCACATTGGACAAGTCAGATTAAACATGAACACCTGTCCAGGGTCTGCAAGGGGTCCAGGGGATCAAACATGCAACCTTCGCAAATCTGAACTGGCCAAAAGCCATTTGAACCGGCAGCAATTTAGGCCGGCAGCCATTTCTTATTTAATAACGAGTTGGAAGTTAGTCCCGTACAAGTTTGTTTTTAAAGCTAACCAACATCAGCAATTGTTCAGTTGTAAGTCAAACCTTAGAATCCCACAAACACATACATGTGATTATTAATTTTAGAATGTGGAGCTATCATTGTTCATCTTTATTTGTTACTAAATTGACCGATATTCTCGGACAACTAAGCTTCCTATGTTGGATAAGTCAAATTTTACATTTCCATTAGACCGGGACAAATGACTTTGAAAAACATTTCTAGAGCCCTGAAGGGTAACACTTTATGACCTATTAACCTGATAAAACAAAGATATCGTAAATATGTAACTCAACTCAATACAAAATGTATGAATAAATGAAACTCGGATCATCCTATTAGCTATACACTAATGACAGGAAGTTGAGACAAGTACAGCACAATGATCATTAATACAACACCACCAATCTGTAATGAGTAATACCGTATGGTTGTTTTTAAACTCTGGTAAAATTTATGAAGTTTAAAAACACATTTTCTATTCATTTGACTATTCACATATAATTTACCTCACTGTATGTTTAGTTTATGTTTCATTTGTGGCCTAGTTTGTATGTACAGCTGACTGTTTTAAACATATATTGCTTCTTGCAAGTGACTGTGACTTGTGTTTGGGAGTATACATTGTCTTCATCTTTCAATTTAATTAATGAATTCTTGATAATGAGATGTATTGTTTAAACTTTAATAAAAATAATAAAATAAACAAGAAATAAAATAACATTGCTCCAGTGAATCATCCTACAAGCTCTATTAGAAATGATTTTTTGACTAAAGCAATTTCAAAGAAACACTAAAAAGGTTTACAGTGAAATAACAAAGTCCTATGCCATTGAATATTGGGGGGGTTGAGACAACAAACTGCACTAAATATTTGTAGATTGCGCGCTGTAATATAGCCCGCGAATTACTGAAACCGACCGGTTCCAAAATTGGCTCAAGAATAAAAAAGCCAGCACTAGCCCTGTAAATGAATATTTTTGCCACTCCCATTTAATTATCTATTTCATTTTTGCCATTATAATCATCCCTCGATATCAAAACAACATGTACCGTACTAATGCTAAAAACATCTCCTGTATAAGTGGTAAAGTTCCCGACGTGGAAATATTGGCAAGTTTCACTGTTCTCTAATTCAAGAAAATATTAAGTCAGTGTAATTCTTCCTTCACTGATTACATTGTTACATGCTTTACTTTTAAATTAAACAATACTCATTTTGGTAATTGGCAAATATTTCTTCTCAGCTGAAATCTATTAGTCTTATCAGTATTCAAAATTGAGGCCTATTATATCATTTAGAAGCACAAATACCGCACAAATACGGCATACCATATACCACATATTGCTCAATTTATGATTCAAAACTCATACAATCATTGAAGAATGATTTATGAGACATTAAATGATTGAGGTGTGGTACATCATTTACAAATTGTATAAGGCAAAGCCTGATGTGGTTTTAGTAAACATTGATTTTTTATTACATTTACAAAGCAACTATGAAATACCAACATCAGTTATGCTGCACATATTATTAAAGCAGAATAGCAATTTAATTGAACGTGCAAGACTGCACGTATACACAGATATTGAATACGGTAATTGATGAGAGTATCAGGTAACACATCCCTTCATCCTGCAGCGACCAGTTTTAATTAAAATCTTATACAAATTGAGACCTGCAGTCATAATATATACAGTCGGACGTTGTTCATGCAAAGTCATTGGGTCCAAAATTTTAATACTATTAATAATACATGGTTTTGAATAGCCCATTTCAATTTGACATGCCTAAGATACATCGGGACCTGATAATTGTTTCAGATAGTCAATAGTCAAGCTGGTATTTTACATACTTCTGTGAATGAGAAAATTACACTGCCTGATATTTTCACAACTATTTTGAATCCGCAAACATTTCCACTTCCAAATTTTACCACTTATGCAGTGTGACAGCATTTTCAGTGATATTTTTAATGGCTTTGTGCAAGTTTTTATGATGAAGTAATTATAATCAGTTAAAAAATATTAAGGAATGTTTTCAGCAAGTGAAACTGGAGAATTTCAATCGGCAGCAGACCAGATTGTTTTCCAAAAAAATAAACAAACTGCAACCTTCAAATAACTTCAGTAATGTCTGGTTTCTTTAATTAACCATTTGCAAAACACTGGTTTAAAGGTAGATATCCTAAGTAATAATTTTGAGAAAATGGCATGAAAGTGCCTTCATACAGATATACAATACAATAAAAAGCTACATTATAAATTTTCGCAAAAGTTTCCTGGAAAGTAACAGGTATTTCCTATCTAGCGCTAACTCGTTGCATAGCTAGGACAGGATAAAAACACCTGTATCAGATTTGTGTATTATTTGTTTTTAAAATCATACCTATGTCAAATTGTAATTCATTGTTAACATAACAATTCTCACATCTACTGTTCAAATAAGTGATGATCTTAATAACTCATTTTCTTCCGTACATGCTTGATTTGGTAAACTTATTTATTTTAGTTTCTTTACATCAATTGAGAAAAAAGTTAAACAGAGAATCATGAGAAACAAGAGATGCCATTTTTATTGAATTTATTAAACATGTCTTCTAAAAAAAACAATATAAACTAGACTTGGTCAATTTTTATCGGTTTTAAATGACAAGTTTATTAAATTCAATAAAAGAAGACAACCATCGGATCAGGACTCTTGCCCTCAACCCCTTATTCGAGGGTTAAGCGCAAGACTATACTAACTCCTATATAAATACATAGGAGTTAGGATAGTCTAGCGCTTAACCCTCGTATTATAAAGACTAAAGCATATAAGTAATTAAAGGTTATTGTAATGGGAAATTTAAAAGAGAGAGAATAAGTAGCTACAGGGAACACCCCATACATTATAAGGACAGTGCCTCCACACGCTGACCTCCGGGAAAACAACAATCCATAAAACATAAGGCACTTGAGGAGGTTAAAGGGTACATACGTTAAGGAACAGAGGCACAAGGAATGGCCTGGCAGACCATAAGGAATAACTAGGAGAATCAAAGTGGACAGTGAAGGAGGGGAGGGGGAATTAATGGATGGAAAAGATCACAGGACAAGTCAACAACTGGCCGCAATAGGCCGAAAATGGGCAGGAAATAATCTGAACACTATATAAAGTGACAGAACTGCACCGGGGAAAGGGAAATACAAAACACATTCAAAACACAAACAGAAATAATAACCATACAGCGAATTACAGCCTTGGAACTGTCATTAAAAATACTGGTTTAAATGATGTGTTTAAGTCACATAAACAGCCAGGGTCATGGTCAGTATCCCAAGTGAGAGTCGAACTTGAAGCAGCAGGGGCAAGTGATTTAAAGTCAGTGACTATAACCACTCGAACATGGGCCCTTAATTTGATATTATATTCCCAGAGTATTTAGTTTAACACTAAACTTGATCATTATGAAATGTAAGGAGCAACCTAACAAGAATTTCACATAATGCATATACATGTATTAAGTTGTGTTTAAATATCACACATTAAATCAATTACAAACAATGTAAAAATCTGTTGTCATGGTAAAACTCAGTATCCACTGTTGAATATATTTTGGCATTGATCAGTCTTTTAACGTTCAAGAATTCCATAGAAGTAACAAAATGTAACTAAGATAATAACTTTAAATTTTACTTCATTGAATGGAAAATTTGAATTTTCTGAAGTATGTTTTTGAGTACAGTGTATAATAATATTGTAAAAATCTCACTGTGAGAATTTCTTTTGAAGCAATAGCCATACATTTGTCCCGCTAATACAAAGCAACCATTCCTAGCTGTACCCTCAGTGCTTTGACTTACACATAAGGCTACACAGTATATTAATTATGGTCATTTTGAAGTTATTATGGTCATTGCACATCAGTAGATACAATTTACCAAACTACAGTGTAATATAAACCATGGATATTTTTATGACAAGTTCATTTCCCTGAACAATGCGAAGGTAGGCCAAGACAGAGGTTAAACAAATATCACAGAATTAAATGGTTGTACTCTTGCGGCTATATACAATGTTATAAATTCTCCTTCAGTTATTTAGTTGTCTAACTGCATTAACTACGGAAACTGAAGAAATTTTGCTTTTAACTACATACATTACATCATCCTAAGTAGTTGCTTGACACATCCAAACAAAATGACAGACAAGCTTGTCATGCAAGATGTTTAGCTTAAATGTCTTCATACAAATATTGCAAAACAATCCTTACAGTAAGTTATATTTACTTTAAGATACATGTACCTAAAGTAATTAAATTGTAATTAATTTGTTATTAAAGTTAACTTATTGTTTGAAATCAGAGTTCATTTACATAATAAAAGCAAACATATTATACCACCTGTAAAACTCATTAATACACACATATGAACAGAATGCCTGGGTAATTTCTTAAAGGTAGATAGTTTTGGTTTTTGGTTAAAATATGCTTAATCATAAAGATGAGAAAATTGGTGGTTAAAGCCTTCATATCGATGTACTTTATAGCAATGCATAATCATTGTTCTTACATGCTTCCTAAAAACTACTAATACAATAGTACAACTATGGTATATTCTATCTTGACCTACGAGCAGAGTTAGCACTAGCATAGAAAATACCTGTGTCAGATTGGCGTTTTACAACCAAGAAACATTTCAAATGCAGTCTTTTAGAGTATGTTTGTATGAAGGCAATATAATATGGTTCTCACAAAATTGTTACAAACCACATTTTGATAAACAGTAAGACTATCTACATTTATTCATTGCATGATTGAATGATGATTAAAGTAGAGGCATAGTAAAATGTTAGTCACAAATCATCTTCATGAAACATACCTTAGTCTTTTTAACATAAGACTTAAACCTTGGGCTACAATATCAATTTATTCTGAGTTGTGATTTGCATAATATAGTTATATATATACCTCACTTAAATAATCCCCTAAAATCAAGATCAACTAAGTCATAGGGCCATATTTTCATGGCCAAGTTCTTTTTTCCCCCATATTTTAACTCCACATTCAGACCACCCAACAACTATAACATGTAGTAGACTTTCTCACCAATGGTGGTATCATTAGATGGGTTTCAATGTAGTTAATAATATTATTTAAAATAACAACCTGCTGAAATATGTTTTTACCACATGCCAGGTACTTCATATCACAAGAGATTATCAGGAGTTCTCTCTCTTTATCCCATCTAGAGTTCTTTCTCTTTATCCCTTATATAGTATATGTACAGAACTAATATATACACATATATTCTATGGAAGGGATAAAGTGAAAGAACGGTAGAAGGGATTAAGGGAAAGAACTTGTGACAATCAAATACATTTACTGTTTTTTTTTAATTCTGAACATTTATTTTAAAGAATTTGACTTAAAGATTTTACTGACTGCATTAAAACAGTAAGCACAATCTAGCTAAAACACAAGCGCTATAAGTGGAATCATTTTACTTAGCTTAAGATCAACCCATTTAAAAGACTGCTAGTTAACTATGTTCAGGTTTATCAATGTTTATCTAGTGACCTTCATTGAGTAAACATTTTTTTGCGTAGTTCTAGTCCTAGACTTTGACCTTGTAAACAGTCAGCCTTGAAACATGCAATAAATAGATAGACAGACATGAACATACCAGGTGATAGCTTAGTTAAACAATTATGCATCTATCAGCATTTTTCCCCAAGGGAGAGCAGCGGGCTGACCAAGTGGAATAAGACAATTGGTCTTCTTTGGGCTAGAATTCCCACCCTAGAGTTAAGCATTTTTTCAAAACAGTAGGAGATGAATTATTCTCTATTTCCAGGATCTACTAAAATCCGACCCAAGTCTATTTCAGCATGTCAAGTTCCCACCTTTCGGAAATTGTCTTCTGTCTAAAGACCTGTGTGTTTCCTGCATCAACATCCCCCAGGACAAAACACCGATAAGTGCATTAAAAATAAATACAACACTGACTTGGTACAATTTAATCTCCGCCACTCACTACAGACACAATTTGTCATTCTGTTCAAGCAGCTCTTAGGGATTCTTCTTGGGTGTATGATAAGGGCCCAAGGTAAAAAAATATTTTTTAGGGCATATTGTCAAAACTTAATCGAATGCCTTCAGAAAGACAAGTAGAATGGCATCAACTTGCTGGTAGAACCATGCCAGGGTTCTCACTACACCTCTAATTATGCTTCTTGGACTCCTATTTTTTCCCTGGTCTTCTGATTATGGCAACATTTCTTGGAAATTGCACTGAAGGACTACAAATTATACAAGGTTTTGGACTCATTTTTTTCAAATGCTAGTGAGAACCCTGAAAGCCAGTCACATATCAGTACACAGGTAAGGGCAAGACTAGCTACGCACCTGGTTTAATTAATTTAAGACATTATACGGAATTATTATATAAGGCACAGCATAAATCTACAATGTAAACATATAATCATGTACACTCAACAATTTTAGCATTAAAATATAAATTTACCTCTAAATGAACAAATCCATGATTTCCCAAGCTAGGATCGTTCAAACATTTCGGCATTACTTTTCTGTTGTTGAAAAACGTCCCTTTTACAAATTTTACTGGTGAGCGAACAAATCCAAAGAAAGTTCTCAACAAAATTAATGCAGCTAATCCATACCCAAGAATGGATGCAATTATAAACTGTATAATATAACTTAGACTCGCCATGATGCACCCGCGCGTCGACAGCGTAACAGACAAAACGAAAGTACGCTCAAAGTCCAATCATGATTTTTCGGATCTTTATAAAACGAATACGAATGAAAGCAATATCGTCGTCGTCCGTTTTGGCAAGGCAATTTTTTATAAATAATAAAAATCTTCACCGGTACCGTTTCATATTTCACAAAACTAAGGCTACTGCCTTTTCTTTAAATCACGCATATTTCTTTACTGTATAATTTGCATATTTAAATTGAAGTGGCCGTATGAGTCTAATTCTGTGGTCTTGTTGTTAATTCACCGTTGAAAAGATGATCATGGTCGGTGTGATGTTTTGTTACATTTCTCGCTTCATCGTCTGTCGTAATTTCGAGCACACAAAATACGTGACGTTTTACGCTTTCAACTTTTATAGGCGTTTGACAAATGTCCTTATCTTGTTCTGTGTCGCTCTTGGCGGACCATGAATGACGAAACCACAAAACAACGACTTGTTGTCATGATAACGACACAGATTATAATACCTCACAAATAGAATGTCGAACAGAAAATGAGACTCGAGTCATATAGCTATCGTATTTATCTAGGAAGACGCCGTACACTGACGACATGCAGGGGAATCAAGGTCGAAACATTTATTACGGTGCAGTCTCTTCTGAGCAAAACTGTTTGGGAGACTCAAAGTTGGCTGTTGTTGAGATGTTGTTGCTCCGGAGAGTTTGAATGGAGAGTGAATTAATTCTTGATAGACAGAAGCAATCTTTGAACGCGTTTAAAATTGCTTTCTTTAAATTATTGTATATAAGTACATATGGCGAATCATCATCACCTTAATCAGGATAACGTATTATAATTTACAGAAAAATAAGTACTATGTATGAAAGTTCTGCTCAATTTCTATCTTGATGACTGTTTCACGCAATATACATGTGTCTATAGTATATAAGTTAATTTCTTCTCCATGTATTTTATTCTATGATGTCAATTTTGTCTCTTTTTATCTAGTTATTAAATTTCATTTAATAGAAATTAATGATAATAATTATAGCGAATAATAGAGATGTAAACTAGCCGTTAAATCGACCTACACCCCCGCTTTTTACCTGACAGTTCCAAGGCTGTAAAACGTTGTATGATTTCTATTTAAGTTTTAGACGTAAGTTCCCCTTTCCGCATTAATTAGCACTTCTTTCATCTCTCATGATTATACATGTAACATATGCTCCATGTTCTTTCCCCCCATTTCGTCCTATTATTACTGAGTATCTTGACTTGTTCAGTTATTTATTCCATCCAATAATGATTCCCCCCTTTTGTCCCACTAAATTCTCCTTATAATATATATATATAGTAGTTCTTTATGGTCGTACAGACCATTCCTTGCACCACTATTTCCAAAGTCTACACTAGCACCTCCTCGGTGCCTACTATGATTTCCCGGGAGTCTGTGTGGGGAGACAATGTATTGTGCTTGCGGCGTTCCCTGTAATTATTTAATCTCTCTTTCATACATATTGCTAATGCAGATTTTGAAAATGAATTGTTATAATTTATTGGTTTAGCATTATAAAAATGCTTATTCTTTATGTGTTCTCTTTATATTGTAATAATTTATGCATGTATGAAGGCCTCTTGTTAGATAAGTTAACGTATGTATGTTTTATGTTCATAGCTTAAGGAGTTACCTTCAATAAATAAAGTTTATTGTTATTGGTGCAAGAAAAAAATATTTACTTGTTGGAGAGTGTTTGTTGCTCAAGAGAGGGCAACTAGAGAGGGCAACTTTCGAGAGGTTGCCATGGATGGGCTATATAATCTCTGACAATGGACGCGTCATTACACATGCGCTTACAGACACGGATAAAATGATAATTGCTGGACGTAATACATTATTAACATATATACATGTGTATATTACTGAAGGACATAAGAAACGCCTCACCCAAATCAAATGTAAACCGTTGCCAAACTTAAGGTTTGATATAAGTCAGTATAATTTTATTAATATTCAGTAGAATATAACAAGTTTTAAGTGCATTTTAATGGTTTTCGCTTGCATATACATACATACACAAATATTTAATTACAAGTGCCTGAGAACACTTTTAAAATCCTTGTACATAACTAAGTGGGGCGTTTGTAAAGCCCTAAAGTATATATGACCAAGCTTGAAGCAACATCCCTTATCGCATTTTACTAATTAATTACCAAGAATCCTGAATTATGAAACTGACGCAACATAAGGAAGATTTTTCAGCATACGAGGGATGTACCAAAATGTATATGTCTCTATCACATCACGTTTGTAAGTTCGCGTAAAAGTCTCATTTTAATTCAGAGACATCCCACGTATAGTTTGAATACAAGTACTGTAATCACGCGACCTTTCTAATTGTTACAATAGGGGCAGGAAGAGTTCATTTATATTTATTAGATTAAGTGAAATTTTACTCTTTAAATAATAATCTTGAGAGACCTTTATCGTGTTTTATTTCTAAAACTAAAAATGTAGAGGTAGTGGCCCATATAATAATTAGTTAATTAATCAGGGTATTTCATTGTAATCAATATTTAATTCGTTTTGTTGTAATCTTATTAAAGTTTGTACGATTTAGAGGCTATAAGCTCATTCTACGCGCAATAGTTTGCTACCTAAATATCGAAGACTAGATTAACTTGATAAATGATAACAAGGGAAGTAATCCATACTGTCATGTCATACAAGAGAACGAATGCTTATAGAACTTGATTCCAATATGCAAATTCGAAATCAATTGTTAGTGAACTTCTTATTATTCGTGTGCAACTTCTATTAATTAATGAGTAATCAACTGTTATTAGAATATCGGAGACTATTCATGCACAACTACATATTGAACTACTCAACAAAATGGCAGTACAGTTGGTAACCGACTTTTCAACGCCAAATCGGTAAATATTTTTAAACGTACAAAGGGACATGAAATTACTTTCGCATGGTTTTTATATTTCTAAATAGGTAATATCATCTAAATTGGTTTGTTAACGCAATGAATGAATGTTCCGGACAAGATTTTAAACCCCGAAAATATACCAGTTCAAGCTAAAACGATAGAGCTCTGATTGTTCAACTATCATCATATGTTCGCACTTAAAGCATTAAAGTCACATATAGCTCAGACATATCGCTTGTCCGGAACAATTTGTCATCTAATTATTTCATAATATTTATCATACCAGCCTTGTAAACCCGTCAATCTAACGGCGACGTCAAGATAACAACCAGTCTGTTAAGAAAGTATGTCATCATTGTATTAAAAGTGTAAACAAAAAATGATAGAATTTGTTCTGAAACGTACACCGTATTACATTTAATGCACCTATAAATAATTTGCCCTAGGGGAGGCGGCTATCTGGCCTGGGGGAGGCAACTATCTGACCTAGGGGAGGCGACTTTCTGGCCTGGGGGAGGCGACTATCTGGCCTAGGGGAGGCGTTTATCTGGCCTAGGGGAGGCGACTTTCTGGCCTTGGGGAGGCGACTATATGGCCTAGGGGAGGCAACTATCTGACCTAGGGGAGGCGACTTTCTGGCCTGGGGGAGGCGACTATCTGGCCTAGGGGAGGCGTTTATCTGGCCTAGGGGAGGCGACTATCTGGCCTTGGGGAGGCGACTATATGGCCTAGGGGAGGCGGCTATCTGGCCTGGGGGAATTAGAACATTTGTCTCCTTTGGGGTTCAAGGCTTATTCTATACCGTTAAGCCAAGCATTTTGTCTAAATCCCCACTGTAGGACATGAAAGACGGTCTATTTGTCTGTAATGTATTTGTTTTGGTTTCAACTGCAGAAATTTTATGTAAATTGACTATAACGTTAACGTTTAGTTACCATTTATTTATTGCACATAGGTTTTGAAACAATTTAACAGTACTAATCACTCTCGATGACATTTTCCTGGGTTACTAACCGTGCCTATTTCAGGGAATGCGAAGTTCTCGTCTCAATATCGCCACCATGAGACTCGCACTCACGATCTTTGGATCAGGAGTGAGGCGCTCTACCACTTTTCGACGATTCTTGTCGTGTTGAGATTTAAAATCACCTCCGGGATCTTCACGTATCATAGAACAAATCTGTTTAGGGGATATTACCAGTAACGAGATATTTCACCCGAAAAGTTAAATTTGTTTAACGATAAACTTGTGGTTTTTTGTATTTATTTTTCTTCTCATGAAGTATGTTTAAGTACACATACATACATTGCGTGCCAAAATTGTTTGAAAAGCTCCAATTAAAAACGACTTATGACAATTATGAATGTTTCAGTCGTCTATTGATTCATATCACCCGTATATCTATTCAAGCTTGTATGTGACTACTTGATCATGTAGATTAATATAATCACAGCCACCGAGCGAGCTGTATAAAACAGTAGACCATTGTAATAGCAATGTCAATTCATGAACAATGTACATACAAAAGGTTGCAAATATCAATTGTAGGCGATCGTAGAATACTGCATGACTGGGACTTAATTTGGTTAAGTCAATATTTTGACTATATATTTTATATTAATTTTCACAAGAATGTTCAAACAACGGTACTATATTGGAAAATATCTAATTATTGAGAAAAGCAGATTAGGTTTATTCATTTTGTGTTGAAAAGGCTTGACTGTGTAAACTCATTCTTGGCTTTTTGGAATTTGAATCTTTCCATTGGTAAGTTATTTTTTTGCGATAACTATCTATTTCTAAGTATGGTGGGTCATAAACAGAGAAGTGATATTTGCTTCATATTCTCAGTAATACGTTATGTAACATACATGTATACTATAATACAAACAATAATAGTTTTTTCTTTTATTAATTAGTTGACTTGTACTTTTAACTTATTTATTTTACATCAGTTGTCAAACAATCATAACCACTCTGACTGCTTCCAAGGTTACTAGCCAGTACTCGCGCCTTAGTATGGGGTTGTGAAGACCGGGTAAGAATCTTAGCCGTATCGGTATTCAAACCTATGACCACTGGATCCTGGGTCCGGTACTCTACTCTTGGACCATCATGTCCCTGTAATAGTTTGTACGTGTATATATACCGTTTGATTATTGATTACAAGGCGCTCGATATAACGATTATATTCATAATTAAATTCGTAAAATGCCAGGGCTATAATACATTGTACCACAGAATATTGTCACGATTTATCTTCCTTTATTCCTTTTAGAGTTTTCTCCCTTTATCCATTCTACAGTACACTCAACAAAATTCTTAATCGGTCAGTTTATATTGTATTATTATTTTTCTAATAATGCATGTATTCACACAATTTTTTTTTTATTTTTTTGAAATTTCATAAGAATATTGACATTATTTGTTTGTAGCCATTATATTGAAGGTTCTTGCCACCTGAGATAAGTTGAAAACGGGAATAACCACCAATACAATGGCTTCAAACAAATAATGTCAATATTCTTATGAAATTTCAAAAAATAAAACCCACCTGTCGTAAATGAGTTCCGGCCTGTATCATTCCGACGGCTCGGGCGCGTTCTTCTTCAGTCATTCTCACCATGTTTTGTGTTTTTCAAAAAGGATTTTCATCAGCAAAGACAAAAGTGTACACGAACACGTTTTTTTTTTGTTTTTTTGTTTTTTTTTGTTTGACCGATTAGGAATTTTGTTGAGTGTATATGAATATATACAGTACCATTGTACATCAAAACCATTAGGTTAACAATCGAACAGTAAATTAAAACCAATTAATCTTATTAAGAAACATATAACTATACATGATGACTTAAATTGTATCCACTTTGTGTTCGATACACATGCAATTTGTATAAGCGATATTAGTAAAAGAATTAGACCACAGAGCGAGGGGTGAAAGCGAGACTAGACTATCTGCTTCTTTATATATGTGAAGAGTTTCGCTTTCGTCCCTTACTATAAACGTACTCTATTGTTTCTGGATGAATGAACGATTACGAATAATTATACACATTACTGGTCTAATCACCTTAAGTTTAGAATGTATGTATACTTGTCAAAAGAGCTAACCCGCCAGGCTATTTCACTTAGTTTCTATACAGCTACTGGATGTATCTGCTGTGGATTTTGATTACAGTTAGGTACAAGATTCATGATTAAGTTAATTTAATGCAAACCTGTCAAAATTATATTCGTCATTTCAGATGACCTGGTTATAAAGTAGTAAGGTTTTCAAATACAAAATGGCCAGTTATCTCATTTGACCAGTCTATATTCATACGGAATGTTGACCGCAATTCAAACTAGAGTTGAAACGGTCAATTTGATAGTTTTAACCCCCACGGTGCTAGTTTAAATTATAGCTGACCGTTTCAATCAACAGAATTATTATTATATAATATGAAAATATAATGAAATATTCGTCTACATGATAATCTCTTTTAGACCGTACGCAGTAATAGTAGACATTCTAGGCAGTAAGCGTAGGATGTTTGGAAAAGATTGACCCACGAAGTATTTTACTATTTTGACTTTTTCTTTTAGTAAATATTATGTGTTTCTTGAAATGGGCTGATAGTAAATGCTTTTATTATGTATACAATACAATACTCCAGTCAGTTTTTAACAATTATTTTAAAGATAATTGACAGGCATCTTAACAAAGTCAGACGAATATTTTTTTACCGTAACTTCAGAATGTATATTGTTTATATAAATTCCTTCTAAGGAAAAAAAACTCAGAATAATTTATCTAAAAAGATATACGGATCGTTCAGTCTTGAACTAATTCCTTCACGGTTCGTTCTGTATTGACATGAGCACGAAGTATTCAGTTTGTTTACATCTAGAGTTGTGTGCATCAGGAACCCACCTTAGTCTTTATGATCCATAGAAAGACGCCTACTATTTTTATTACTGTCGTCTTAGTTGTTTACAAAAAAGCTGACAAAGCCACTACTCCACCTGTTGGTATTTATTTTATGAATGGTATATTAAATATGTCAATTTTCGATTACAATGCTCATGTTCTTTCAACTTTGACCTCAAAATATTGGTTTATTTACTTTAACAGTCATTTTGAAAGGAACAAAAAGCGCAAATTATGATATATTGTACGCTCTCAAGAATGGATGATTCCTTTTTGTTTTAAGACTTAAATATATAAATATTCGGATTAAACTTGCAGAAAAGCTAAGAGATGCACTCGACTTTGAGGAGCATAATAAGAATATATATTAATTCAATGGCGGATGTATCTTAAATTTAATGTTTCTTCAAGTGGCGTGACGCGACGTGGTAGATCGATATTTTGTCATGATTCCTAATCGTTACATTTTGGAAGTGCCTTTGAGGGCATAGCCCAAGTATTAGAGATACAATAATTTGGAGCTAATATTTGGAAGGGTACACAATAATGTCGCGTGTATGCTTGTACGTATTAGACAGACAGCTTTATATCACGATAACAATGACACATGCAAAGCTTTAGATCAGCATAAATTGATGTAATTAATGAATTTAAAGATATATTAATGTTCGAAATCACTGTTGATAAAACTATAGTCTGAACACAGCAGCATTCGGAATAAATAGCAAAACATTAATACATTGTATTGACCCATACAAGAAGCGATTCTATCCACTACAGGAGGAATGTATAAAATGGTACATAATAAGTGACTAGTCTGTCGTTTTTTCATCTTACAATGTCAGCTTTTACAGTATATTTCATTTTTTCCCTGGTAGACAAGTTTTAATGGTGTTTTCGCGACATTTATGCATTATTCGTAGATTTACGATTTAAAATTATGAATTATACTTGTATCATAGGACATTAATTCGCTCCCAACTGCGAGTCTGCTGCATTACATATTTGTTGTATCTGTTGAACGAAAAATGCACATGTTTTGTTTTCTTTCATATCATAATCCAATTTTGAGCTGTATCGTCTGCTCAATTTTGACAATTTTAATAACTGCTTAATTGATTTTATGTAAAACATCTATATAACTCGCTTCTCGTGGTCGAGGGGTTAAGATATCCGCCTCAAATACCAGATATGGCCGACAGGTGATTGCAATCATATCCATAAAAACGCTGCTTTAGCACGTGTGCTTAGTAAGGTTTGCCGACAGCATATAAAATCAAAGGACTGAAGGTTCTAGGAGGCGCTTCCAAGGCAAGACTGCACGTTTTCCATATTATCGTATTAGAAATTAGTCGCGACTGTTCGGGTAAACTCATTCGCCCAAAATGACACAAATAATCCAGAAAAGCCGTTTATATCAAGACTCCCACCATTCCACAATTGATATATCCCTGACAACTCATCAAATCTATAATAAAATAAGAGGACTTTACATGTACTATATTCTTGAGACGATGAATATGGCGGTACTTCGAGTAGACCATCCGATTGACGATGATAGCAATGAGACGATAAAGCGCCTCACAAATGGTGACTGGTATTAAAGATTAGGAAAGTGAAAGTGAATGTGCTAAATAAGAAGGCGTCTCATAAGTCAGAATTGCTTGCCCCTTGAATAGCGGGTGACACTGTATGACTAAACGCTTTATAAAACAACTGTTGGTCGCTCATTGAAGTCAAAGTTAACTCTTGTTAGGAAGGTGCGCTGTCCTGTTGTGAGAATGTTTGCTAAGTATTTATCAGCCTGCTTGGTTTTATTTGAAAACCAGGATATGAGCTTACAATAAAACCATGTGAAACATTTACTTAAAACCTTTCAAACAATCATTAGGAGATCATACTTGGAAGAGAAAAGAAATTCATGCTGTTATATCGAGCGGCAGCTTTTATTGCGACGCCTACAATTCAATACAAACAGTCGTTAAATTTGTATCGACTCTACAACGGCCTACTTTATAGGATTGATGATCATTCCGGAGCCTTAGACACCAGCAATTAATAGAACATATTTGTTTGCAGAAAACGTATTTTATTGTTTAGAATTGTTATGGAGTATAAACCTATTTATTTTACATCGATAGTGAAATAAATTATTCAAGTGGCATCTATTACTCTCGACTATCTTACTGGGATTTCTGCAGTTTTGTTTTTACCGCCATTTTCAACATTTTTTCAGTTAAACATGGCGATCAGTCACCATGGAAACAATTATCATCCAACACTAACCTGCCATTCTGCAAGCAGCTGACAACACAACATCTTCCCATTACCGCATCAAAGGGTCACGTGATGTCATGACCTCACTCGTTCGGAAAAATCGAAACCGGACCTTTCGGGTGGCAGCCCAGCGCTGTACCAGCTAAGCTAAATTACTGCCCCCCCCTCAGTGCTTGCGACTTATCCAGATATTTTGAAGTTCGCGGATGAATCTCGCCCATTACGAGATTTTTTTTGTGAATGTGTAGATCATAAATGAACCTCTGATTTCATCACATAATATGTTTACATGTTGGTATAAAATAACCTACAAAATCGTTTCTGTTTGCTGACACGCCCGTAGTTTGTTCTCGCCATTAAATGCCTAATCGATTATAAAAGTTATATATTGTAATATTTACTATTCATTGATCCGTTGATACTTCTAGTTTATTTGCGCACTTAACATTATCAACCTTTGGATTAGCAAATAAGTTACACAAATAGAAGAGAAATTAAATAAGTTCAGTTGAAATTTTCAGTAATGCTTTCTCGACGTATTGATAGTTTCTCCTTTCCACGAAGAGCTTTAAATCGACCTTTCAATAAAGTAATGGATAATGGAAGGAATTTATTAAATTTCAACAGTGTGTATGAACTTAAAATGTGACTTTGTTTTGATGTAGCAAACCGCGATTTGTTTCTTAACCATAGATACTGAAATATTTTCCATATTTATCAGTGGTCTATGACTTCGGTATGACTTAAAATGTGAATTAATGAATTTTCATCCAGAATTTATTCTTCGCCCGAAATTCGACTCGAGCTAACCTGGCTGGCATTATGATGTTTTGATTATTGTTATATCCGACGTGTGACATTAAGTGGGGTTTTTAATGGTTAGATTATTTTATCCTATATATTAATTTAAAATTAATTTTCGAAATTAAAAAAGTAAGTGATTTTATTTCAGGTAAATGTTTATGAATATCAAGACACAATAGACCTGCGGGAAACAGCGTTCCTAGTTGGGGTACCAGCATGTTACAACTTTAACAAGTTCTGCACAAAGCGGGGAACCACGTACTGTATAAAAGTTCTGTGCAAAGTGTTGCGTTCAATGGAACCAGGAGCCGCCTAACTGATTTCAAACCAGTCTACAGATAGAGTCTCTAAGCCAGTCAGTGTCTTAGAAGGAACAGTCATGGCGACAGCAGTTCTAAAATCAAAGCCGCCATTATTGCAGCGTCCTTCAACCTTGTTCTTCTCACATAATCAACAGTCGAAAAATGACGAACTGTTATTGGAAAAACGCATCGTAAATAATTGTTTTAAACTACGCTTTGTGTTTCATGGCTTTGAAGACTGCAAGCAGTGTATGTGGAACAAAAAGTATCATAATATAACATCATTTGATGAAATCAATGATAAACTAACAGAAAAGATCGTCAGTGTATTTTCGCGGCCTAATGATGAGGAGAGAATTGTGCTGGGAAACAAATTGTCTAGGATTGGGTAAGTTTTAAATGGCAGTACAGAAAGATAAAAAATCGTTGAAAATTCTTACCTTTTGTTTTAACGGAGGGATGTAAGCAGTGGAGATTGTCACGAGTTCTCTCCCTTTCTATTTCCCTTCTAAAGTATACTCAGTACATTTAAAAACGCCTTTTCTTTATCAACCACACTTCTTTAAATTTCATTTTATTATCTTCGAAACTCATTTTTTATAAAAATACTTGTCGATTGACATGAAATTTAGCATACATGTTGCGTACACATGCAATAATATCGTGTCAAGATATTTTCTTTTGCTTCATCACTCGGCCTCAACACAGACACTGAAACTGATCTGGTTCTATTTGCCGACACAAAGCTTATTTTTATAAATGACGATCAAATTTCTATTTGACAAAAAACAAGTTCTAAACATATAAAAATAATCTCAAAATCTTCTATATGGAGGCGAAGGTGGGTAATAAACCGCCTTTTCTTATATCTTAAAAATCTTTTGATGAAAATTTAGAACTCCAACACAGTGCGTAATTAAGTGTGCTGAGAATATATGTATATATAGTACTATAATATATATATATTATACATTATAATTTTCTTTTTTTTTCAATCTCATATGCTCACATCTATTAAAGTATTATATTATATGTATTTAAAATATGATTTTTTTCTATCAGACTGCCGAGAACCTACCCGTCTGTGGACGCTAATCGTAGATCCATACTGGCATGGCCTTATTACCTTTAGTAGAATTTTTCTTTCAAATATTTTTGCTTTCATTACCTCTCCAGTTTATGATTGTTTTACTTTTGCTTTAAATTAAATACATATTTTATATACAAATGTATATTTCAACAAAAAGTTATACAGTACTTTTACTTAAACTTTCTACATAAATATATTTAATTTGACTTTTTAAAACTGTCAATATGACATTTTGTATTTGAATATGTTAGCTTAAACATATATTTGATATTGTGTTGTGATGTCTTGGTTTGTTTTGTCTTCATTTATGTTACACAACAAATCTTAACCTTCAGATTGCAACACATTTGCTTGATTCAGATTGGGCAAATTCGCGATTTCAACTTCTCGAATTTTATATTTCCTACAAGAGAAAAAAGTGTGAATGGGTCATTCGTAGTCTATTCTATAAATAACTTTCTTACTAAATTCAAAAGGACATAAACATTCTTAGAAAGACATTACTTGTCTCTAATATAAGTTGACTGTTGTTTTAACAGAACCGTGATGTATTTCCAGACGAGTACAATTATATATTTCAGAACTGTTGAGGTACTGGCGAACTTCTATGAAGCCATGCAAGAAGGGGCTGGTATACATGCTCTCACTGATGCATTTGTGAGAGATAACAGCGAGGATGACTGTATACGATGTTTGCTCATAATCCGTAGAATCATGTGGGACTATTCAGACTGTAGTCCCAACTTTGCTTTGGCTTTATCAAAAACTAACATTGTATCGTCACTTCTAGATGACATCGACAGTTTCTGTAATGAAGGCGTAACGAAACTTGACGAGCTAATAGATGTAAGTAAATGAGAAAAATACTAAACAAACACTTTTATGTCCATATTTCCACCGCCCGAACACCGTATGTCTCTGGTGTTAAAAATATTGGCCATACTCATACCGTTGTAAATATGTCAATGCTGAAAGCGTTTAACAATAAAACTACATATTACGTCATATATACAGTGACCTGGCTCATGGGTAAGCGAATTCCAAAATGTTGACCCAGGTTCGGCCTATTTTAGCCAGCTGTCTTGACTTGTCCTGTGATTTTATCCATCCATTAATCCCCCACTGTTTGTCCTTTTTGATTTTCCTAGTTATTCCTTATGGTTGGTCAATCCAATCCTTGCGCCTCGGTTCCCTAACGTATGTACCATCGAAACTCTTAAAATGCCTTATTGGATTGTTGTATTCCCGGAGGTCTGTGCGGAGAGGCACTGTCTTATGTATGTGGCGTTCCCTGTAGCAACTTTTCTTTCTCTTTTAGTCTTTTATCTAAAGGGCATAAATACATACGACAAACTTTAATCACAGTGTCCAAGATGATATACAAATGTATTAACATTCTATTAGTCTCTTTTTGAACTTAAGTGTTCTAGTAAGATAGTGATCTTGTCAATTAGACAAAATACCAAAGGCGCCTGAAAAATTACTAGTCACAAGTGCCAAAGACAATTAATCAACATTTTATAAGTTCCCTTTTGAGCTTAAATGACCTGCTGAGATAATGATCATGCAAATAATTGACAAGATACCAATTAAAAAAAATATGCCAACTTGTGACTAGGACACGACGATCCGTTTTTGTTAATGACATATCCTGATCCAGTATGTTTTGGATTACACTCTTCGCCAGCAATTTGGAATGTTACGACATAGACGATGAACTGCGCCATTGTTTTTCAGCGCAGCCATACTAACATGGTTTTGCTAGGCAATTTCTCTTCAATCGAACAACGTTTGTAACCTTGACACGGATTGGTTAACACTCTCGATAAAGGTTACGTTAATTACCGAAATACACTCAATTTCGGTGAATTTACCGAAATCCACTTTGGATCCGGAGTGACCAGCAAGCGTAACATCTCGGCATTTTTTTATGTTGCACAACAAATCTTAACTTTCAAATTGCGCCACCATCTTTTTTTCGGCGCAGCCGTACTAATATGGTTTTGCTATTTGCATATCAGTGTTTTGTAAACCAATCAAATCTTACGTTAACCACCCAGGCAATTTCTATTCAACTGAAAAATATTTGTAACATTGACGCAGATTGGTTGACATTGTGTATAGTGCATTTCATGATTTATCAAGTAAGAAGTGTTGTTAGTCATTAGCCTTGATTACCTGCCCTTACCATTACATTATCGGTGTGCTGAGTACGCTGAGTACGCTGAGTACCAGACTAATTATAGTCATCACTACGGGGAATTGTCCAGTGTTGGAATTAAGAAGACTTTCTTGGTGTAATGTACCAGTCGCGATCATTTATATCGTTTTAATTAGATATATCTCTATATAACAAATTTATTAACATTGAATATGTGAGTTCACGACTTATGCATGGTGTTAATATGAATTTTATCAGATATACCTTTATTTTCTATGTTCGAGTCAGACCTTGTTTAGGTGTCGTGTTGATTCAATTATGTTATATTTCAGTCAGGAGATGACGTATTTGTATTCTGTTCAGCCGTTTGTATTATATGTAACCTGGGAAAGCATCCTTATGCTGAACGAGACGCCTTCAGACGAGATGGAATTATATACAAACTGAAATCCTTCATGGATAGCAAGTATACGTGTGAGTCAATATTGTTTACAAATGAATGACTCTGTTTAGAGTGTCGTTCGTTCGTCCGATCTTTCGTTCGGTCGTATGTTTCGGCTTATACACCAATCCCCCATAATTAATCATTTCCCATATACCGATATGTGTCTGTTATCTTATGCTCATATTGTCATGTGTGACATAAATTGACTTGCTTGAATGAACTCGTTAACGTTTTTTATCATGTCCAGCATTCCTTGATAAATATCAATAATTATCTCCCTTGATTAACGGCTTTGTTAAAGCCATTTCCTCTAATTGGATAGTCTCCCTTCCCCGCGAAAATGATACCTGTCAAAAACGGTCATTAATCAATAATCGTTTGATATTTTCGTTTGTTTGTTCGTTTGCTCGATAAAATCGGTCAATCAATAAAGTTTGTACCAAAACCTGCTTTGAGAACTTTAATCTAATAATGTTCACAATAAGTATTTTATATTATTAATTGACACGCGTGTTTCTGGTCTGGCCTCTGATCGTCACATGGACCTGGTTAAATTCTGGTTGTCATTCTGCACACTATGAGATGAATCTAGAGCGTGCTGACCAGGAAACTATCAAATGGTTAAACAAATATTCCTTCTTTGTTGTTACACTTTGTATTTAGATATTCGACTTTGTTAGTTAGTTAGTTAGACAAATATTTAGAATGTTCGTTGTATATATAAATAATGCTTAATTATTGATATCAGAATTAGTCAATACATGACTAGATAAACTAGTCCATTTGTCCAAATGAGAAGTCACACATTGCAAAGGTTTCAATATCATAATGTATGGAGGCACAGGAGATTGTCATGAGTTCTCTGACTTTATCCCATCTAGAGTTCTCTCCCTTTATCACTTCTATAGTACATGTATATATAGTACTATATATACCTACACTCCAGAAGGGATAAAGGGAGAGAACTCGTGACAATCACCTGTGTATTGAGGTAACATCTATTTTATTGAAAAAGTCATGAATTTTTGCATTAAGACTTCAGTGTAATGACTTCTCATATACATGTACTTCTATACAAATATGTTCGCCAATCTTTCCTGTAGTAAGAATTTACTATCAAATAAGCCTCTCTAGAGCAACACACTCTCAAACAAAGTCAAAATGTAGTAAATTCTTACTCCAGGATACTGTTGTTGAAGAGAGGCTGTTACTATAGAGAAGGCCGCATTGTTTGACTTTATCCGGACAACATCATTGAATGGATCTTCTTTTTCTTTCAGATATACAAATGATGTCATTGCAAGCACTTGCTTACGTTCTTAAAGAAGACAACACACATGTCTTAAACACCAACTTTGATGTTTTTGATTTTCTTATTGCGCATATTAATGATGCAATGGTGGCAAAAGACAGACGGGACTACGGCTATCATATAGCTGAACTTGTTGATGGATTGACTGGTTTAATTCAGAACAACAATAGCAAACAACGCCTGATGAATAAGCGTCCATTGCCTCTGATCAAAACTCTTCTCATGGCTCCGAACCTGTTGGAAAATCTTTCAGCGATCAAACTCATTTGGGAGCTGGCATTCCTGGAGGAAAACAGAAAAGTGTTACGGGTAGGGTTACGGGTAGGGTTACGGGTAGGGGTTACGGGTAGGGGTTACGGGTAGGGGTTATGGGTAGGGGTTACGGGTAGGGGTTACGGGTAGGGGTTACGGGTAGGGGTTACGGGTAGGGGTTACGGGTAGGGATTACGGGTAGGGGTTACGGGTAGGGGTTACGGGTAGGGTTTACGGGTAGGGGTTTGGATGTAACCAATGCATGTAGATTGCGTCACTGTAATATAAACAGAAATTGCTGTTGTTTTAATATTACTATTGAAGGTTATTGCTGAAATTTTGTGTCATACATTTCGTAAATACAATACTACGATTGGGATGGGAGGAAACAGTCGGAATTCATTAATCAACTACAATGTAAATACAGCAAAATCTCACATTAAGACCACCTCGAAATTAAAAAAATATGTTCGATTAATAAGGCCGACTTTCTGCTGGTGATCTCATGTTATATGTTTATACTGTACTTTGAATATCATTAAATGAAAGATCAACCTACCAACTTTGATGCTCAATCGAAAAATGTTTCTCGTTTAAATTTATTCAAATTCATATTTTATTAATTCATACTACTTGATCCAGCGTTATGAATATTCTGCTATGGCTCAGTAGTAAAACCAGATTGTTTAAATTTCATCGTTTTTTTCAGAATGATGAAGAACTAATGAATATCTTACAAGAAATGAAGTTAAATCACGATGCAGACATACGTCATGCTGCGCAGAAGACACGATTTGTGATACAATGGAAGGAAAGTTGTTACAAAGGTGTTTATGTATTTTGATCATCTTACATAACTTTTACACCAAAACCATACACACAAACTCGTATTTTGGATTAATTTCATTTTCTGTAATAACTTTAACACAATGCTAGGGTCATTCTACGAGGTTTGCCCCACTAGGGCTGTCCCAAAGATACGTAAATTCGCTATGACTTCCAAACGTGGTGTGATAAAGACAAACGAACTTGTCAGTAATTAGAATTCTTCTTTTTGGATAAATGTGAAAATAATATAATAATTTCTGTTAGAACATTAGTTAACATTTGAAGTTCTAAAACAGCTTAAGCACAAGTAAGTACACTTGCATGTGGCGTAACCTTTGTTTAAAGCGAATTACGGTATCATGGAGATATAAGCGAGGTATAAACTTAAGGGGACATTAGTGTACGTTCTTGTGCATTTTGAAAGCAAGTGTTTGGCAAAATTATGAATCAGTTCGGAGTCGCGAATACCAACGGAAATAAAACATTCGCTTATGATACCTGATTAACAGTAAATAGACCAGTGTACACATTGAAAAAATGTAATCCGTGCCTAACGCATGCGCCAAATATAGCACGATGTTGTTAATATTATTAAATCATATTTAAACTACAATACTATTGCTAATTACTAATAATACCATTTTATATTGCAGAAATACCACATACTGATGAACATTCGGAGCACCATATACTACTCAGTTATAACTGGGCTGATAGAACAGAAGTATTCGAGGTATATCATGCTGTAACTATCTAGATGATGAATACCATTTTCTTAAAAAAGTTAAATAATAATAAAATAAAGTTTTCATTCAAACATGACCTTTCTAGTAGAAGTGAAGAAGTAAAAGAGTAGGTGTAGGTCGCAGATGTTACTGTGTGATATAAGAGAGTATGTACGATTATTTTGTATTGTATTTTTGAGCTTTATTCGGTTCCAATGGTTCAGATAAAACGTGCATATCTGACAATATCGCACTACAATTTTCGTATATGTTTATACATCGTTTTAGTATTTCGAGGAGTAAATATGAGACGAGTCCATCTGCATATAAATAAAAAATACTGATAAATCTGTATCGCTTTCACACCTCGATTTTATCGAATACATGTATTTAATCATTTTTAAAGTTAAACCATGGCCCAGAATTTAAAAAATCATGCTATAGTTGCAACTCCACGTAAAAGTTGCTTCTGTGTGAAGTTCAAACGTTTGAAAACACAACAAGGGAAGTAATGATGTTCTCCTTATTAACTATAAAAGTCATGAGATGAGATATCTAGCAGAAAGCGAAGGGTATTTCAAAGAAAGAGACTGACCACTGATTGTTTTACCGTTTTAATATACTTTTATCTCGCCGTGGATTCGATTAATTTCTCGACAATGCCGATTTTATTAGTGACTACTATGATCAGTATAAAAGCCCAGTGGTTGGAACGCTTGACTATAACCGGGAGGTCCGAGTTCGATCCCCGAGTTGGGCTGGACATAACCTTCCGTGACATTTGGCTACGGTCATTTTTCTCCACCTCTGATTCTTGTGGGGGAAAATGTCAGCTGCTTGCAGAAAGTCAAGTTAGTCCGGGTTGTTGATTAATTCCAGGAAAACTGGTTTAGACAACTGAATAATTGTTGCAAATCGGTTTTAAAACAAACAATTAAAAAATTGTAACATTATAGTTGAACATTACCATACACTATCTTCACCAGATATATCGTGTATTAAAAGCTGAAGGGTTTCCAGTCTGGATTGATATTGCGGAGATGAATAAATACACAGATATTTTAGATGGCGTAACACGAGCAGTGCACCAGTCCAAGCTAGTCCTCGTCTGCTATTCTGAGAAATACAAACGCGACCAAAGCTGCAGGACAGGTAACTCTTACATGTTACATCTTACAAAAACTTTAATAGTCCGCAAATTCTCATTACTCTACCTACAAATTCAGACCGTTTCATCCTCTTACCATGGTATCGGGAAAGTAAGAGCACTTTTTCCGGGTGTAATTTGAACACCCCTCGTAGTTTACAAATGGACAGGAATTATATTTGTCGTTCACCAACTCATCCGTATTCTGAAGCCTACAGAGTAACTAGCATTCGTCAACCCCCCCCCCACCCCCCTCACAGAAAATCCACAGAAACGACCATTAATCCATTAAGATCGCCTTTGACTCCTTTAGGCGTTGGCCCCAAAAACGAACATAGTACTTGATACATATTGCGGGTCGGTCCACAGGAAGTTGTCTCTAGTTCTCTTCTTTATCCCTGGTAGAGTTCTCTCCCTTTACCCATTCTGTAGTATATGTTTATTGTCGCCGCACTTCAGGGATATTTTTTTGTACGTGGAGGGGCACGTGACTTAATTTTTTTCCAAGATTATTCGATTCAAGATAATTTTACCCACTGACAATAAAGTTGTACAGCGAAAGTATTTTTTTATAGTACTATACATACACATATAGTATTGAAGGGATGAAGGGAGAGAACTGTACAATGAATAAAGGGAAATAATTCGTGACAATCCTATGAAGTCTGGTGCTGTCTTTCTGTCACGGGCGTGCTATTGACTGCTAGCTGCAAGCCTAGATGGTAATTCAGCTTCCCAAACAGGCGTATATGTATTGTTCCATTGCAGAGGCAGAGTATGCGTATGAATTGAGGCGACCGATTATACCAATAAAACTACAGCATGGGTATGAACCGGATGGATGGTTAAGAGTATTACTGGGACCCAAATTCTATCTTGATTTTACCAGAAACTCAACATTTGATCGACAAATGAATAAACTTCGAGATTGTATTGTAAGTTTAATGATGTTTTTTTTTACATTATACCATTTTTTGTTTCCATTCGTTGATGTCATATCCGGCCATTTAGCAATTTCAGGCACTTGACATTTCATTCTCTGCGTAAATATTATCAATGCCAACTTGAAAATATCTGAGAACCAACAGTTATATTTGCTAATAGCATAGACCGAGACGATTTATTGGTAGAAAATTGCTTATAATTGTTAGACTGCATGTTAATATATGAAAAATACAACATACGAACGTGGGCTGAATTCTCTTGGTAAATCCACCGAGTTTTTAACAGCAGGTATAATATGTTTGTTTCAGATTTCATGCCCCCCAAAAATAGGGTAGGTAGGTCGGAATCCTTATTTGGAGATTTATTTATATTTTCGATGGAAGCAAATTTAAAATAGACTTAAATGAATACACGAGACAAATCCCCTTTCCGTATTTACATGGATAGTGTTTAAGCAAGGTGAATATAATGCTCTATAGTTGGATTACTCGTTAAGCGTCTAATAACTAGGCAGGAATATGAACCTAAAGAAAATTTCACACTAATAAATTTTACGAAAAAGAAGAAATTTTACCAAAAAGAAAGAAAATGGTAACATGCGAAAAATATTCTAGGGTTGGGGCAAAAAAGGGTTAGTCGGGAAACCTGAAACAAACATGTTTTACGCCTTATGTCATATAAAGTCAATACTGTACAGTAAGTCTAGCGAATGAGTAAAGAGTGTTCGTATCTTTCTCAATTTGCATCTTTATGACATGTGACTGAAGATAACATAGCGGTAACAGAAAACATAGGACTCATGCAAATCATTATCAACATAACCACAGCACGTTCATTGAAAGTAATACAATTAACATACATGAATAATGCATTGGATATTACATAAACGATAACTCAATGTGCATTAATTGATCAGACATTTGCATGCATACGTGCAAATTCGGTGCGATAATGACAAACATATCAAGTAAATCATCACCAATCTATTGAATTCCTACGTTTAAAATATGCAACGGAACTTAACTGTTGCAGAATTTTAAACTGATGGTATTTGTTATTTTAAAGTGTAATCCATAATGGTCAATAGTCCAACTCCCATTTGGTATAACTCTATTTCTGACCACTTAACGTCAATGACAGCTCGAACTGACAGTGCATCAATTATTGGTTTCACACTAAAACTTTGTCATTCGTCGATTAAATTAAGCAAAATGCCTAACGTTGTTATTGCTGCTGATTATATTTGCGGGAATTTTCTTGAATATTTATATTATTAATCTGATTTCAGTTTTTCTCATGTTATTGTCAACCAACGATTGTGTATTTTGTATGAAAGCGTCTATCATAACAGATGCAATATTGAAATTTTGTGAGAACGATCATGCGATATTTTATAACTTATATTTAATTCAATGATGTCGAAGAATAGCAGAAAATGCCGCATACAATATACACAGCCACCTGAAAAGTACAAAACAGCAGGCAATATATACAGTAGGACCTCTTTTATTCGACAACCCTCTATCCGAATACTTGGTCTCATCCGAAATAAATATCAAATCCCGATGTATCTTCTTATGTACGTCGAACTGAAATGGGCTATCCGAACCAATTTATTATTCGAAATAAAATTTTGAACCCGAAAATTCGAATGAATGAGGTCCGACTATATGTACAAGGAATCAATTACAGTGACATAATGGACACAAAACACAAACAAAAATGATGGGCGAATTTTATCAAATAATTGTCCACATTATGTAACCAAACAGGAGATTGTCACGAGTTCTCTCGCTTTACCCATTCTAGAGTTATTTCCCTTTATCCCTTCTATAGTATATTAATAGCACTATAGACGGGTTAAAGAGAAAGAGAGAGCTCTAGACGGGATAAGGGGAGTGAACTCGTGATAATATTCTGTGATTAACCAAATAGAGACGGTATGACAACAGTGTGGGTGCTATGAATCCGATCGGTCCAGGAACCCCTAGGAACACAGTATCGAGAAACGCTTCTAGAGCTATGTCCAGAATATCCTCAAGACCGGCATCGAGGCTTCCATCTCGTGGCCCATCAAGATGTCCAATATACGACAAGAAAGTCCAAGACTGGACATCAGACGACGTTGAACAGTGGACAACACACTTTAAGCTGCAGTGAGTAGCGTTTGACAAGGTCTGCGATCAATGTATACTGCTAATCCGTCAGTGCTATGTCACCTAATTTGTAAAATTTTACAGTATACTTCTTGATTTTAATGGCATATGCTATAACTTCAATCGAAAAAGTCGATATAAACGAGTTAAACTCGTTTCCATCGTCTAGATCGCCTGGTAAAAATATAGTGAAGATTGTCAAAGTACTAAATGACGGGTTAGCTCTTTTGACCAGTGAATGCAATCACTTGATACACAAGGTACTTAAGGTCATGTTTGGCACGGGTTTCCGAATAAGGCAGCGAAATGCAATTCGGTATTATTACACCATGTGGATAAACTGTTTGCAGCTTAAGTTTTTCTTTGATTTAGTTGAATTGCTTTCTCTTTTTCTTCGTTTCAATGTCATGCTGTTTAGTTTGTGGAATTTTAAAATTCAGTGTTTGCGATTTATTTCCATTTTTAGGGGACGAGCTTGGCGAATTGTCAGTCGGCTTACCGTACAGCAGATTCTTCACGTTTACAATATGTGGAAAAAGGTAATACACAAGTCGTAAACTATACTGTACATCCTCACTTAAAGACCACCTCAATAATAAGACCTCCTCAAAATAAAGAACACAATTTCAAGTTCATTTTCACTGGGTTATTTATTCAACCTCATTATTAAGACCACCTCAATAAGAATATCGGTTTTCAATTGTCCACATGGTGGTCTTATTATCGAGGTTTAACTGTATATTCAATACTCATTTTAAAACATAAAAATACGGCTACATATTGGAATGTTTACTGGTCATATCGCCACTCTGTACACTACATTATAACCAAGTGATCTGAAACTATGACCTTTTTTCGATAGATCAATTCAGTTGAAACATAAATGTTATAGCTTATTGCTATTATAACCAACGAAAGATGTATCTAGAAGTATTGTTACTAACTGCGGGTTAGTAATTTCGACCAGTATAGTTCACAAACAAACTATTCACTTTTGTAACGTTTTAACACATTTTGTTTACCAGCGTTGCTTCACCCTATGTGACCGTTTGTGTATAATAGTCACCGCCATCTGCAGCACACCGGTACAACATGTTAAGTCGATCCTGTAAAACTATTTGTTGAATGTACTTGACAGACTCACGGTATTTTTGTTACTTCTGTATAAATATAATTACATTACAAAACACTATGCTCCATAACTCATGCTTACGGCTAAATATGGTTGCTTTACGTCTTTGTTTGTTTGTACTTCATAATATGTACCAATGTACTCCAATGTTGCTTCACAAACAGTAAGCTGATACTTTGCTTTTTGAAGTCATTGAACCATTCCTGGAGTATTTTATGTGTTACAACAATTGTTATTACCATCTGTTTTTCATTATAAAATATTGAAAATAGTTATATTACAAACATCTTATCTATACCATTTGTCTAGGAACAATTGCTTGCACCGATCGCACTGATGTTTTCCCCCCGTTTTTTTCCCACCGGAAGGAGCTTATTGTACGAGATGTTTGTAATTTTCAAGTGAATTTAATTATGTTTTTTACAGTCACCTGAGAGTTTTTATGCATGGGCAGAGTCCATAATTCATCTTGGAAGTGTAGAAGACTTAATGCGATTTCGTAATGCAATTAAGTCGCTGACTGGCTACGTATGACAGAGCTTGGTGCAGACAGTGCTGTGAAAACTAATTCAGTGACAGTAAATGACTTTTGAAGCCACATCGATCAAAGTCACCTAGTGGTTTCAATGTGATGAAAGACCCGGAAAGTAAAAGTACAGAAGTACTAGCATTTGAACTGAAATGTTTAGCCCCGCATACGTGTCTCTGTACTCTGATGTTTACACGCGTCTTCATATCAGCGAGATGTGTCGTCCGTGACTGGATTATGAAAACACGAAAAGATGGGAGATTTTTATGATCAAATTGCATGATTTGGATCTGTTAATGGTAAAACATGTTATGGTTAAGTACGACAATTGCAATCACAGCATGTGACATATTGGTTGTTACATGTTATTGACAGTAACATTAGATCTAAGGAACTTAAACTCGCTGACAGAGAATCCGTAACTAAGTATATTGTGCAATTAAAGACTAGATTTTTTACAGTAAATACCAGAACGCAGACAAAAAGAGTTGAGCTGCAATCAGTATTAACATGTAAATCTTTATGCTTAACACTTATTAGGGACCGCATTTAAAATGCCTTCATCTGTGAATGTTTGCCTAGGTACTTGTTGTTTTCTTGAATAATCAAATACATTAAGTCATAATATTGATCACAAGACACATTTGAACAGCAAATTGTTAATTATCGTGGTCACTTAATTGGGAAAATCACATTTATGATCACAATATATACATGTCACTCAGTATAGGTTTGCTGTTGGGGAAAATCACATTTATGATCACAATATACATGTCACTCAGTATAGGTTTGCTGTTGGGGAAACTCACATTTATGATCACAATATACATGTCACTCAGTATAGGTGATCACAATATACATGTCACTCAGTATAGGTGATCACAATATACATGTCACTCAGTATAGGTGATCACAATATACATGTCACTCAGTATAGGTGATCACAATATACATGTCACTCAGTATAGGTGATCACAATATACATGTCACTCAGTATAGGTGATCACAATATACATGTCACTCAGTATAGGTGATCACAATATACATGTCACTCAGTATAGGTGATCACAATATACATGTCACTCAGTATAGGTGATCACAATATACATGTCACTCAGTATAGGTGATCACAATATACATGTCACTCAGTATAGGTGATCACAATATACATGTCACTCAGTATAGGTGATCACAATATACATGTCACTCAGTATAGGTGATCACAATATACATGTCACTCAGTATAGGTGATCACAATATACATGTCACTCAGTATAGGTGATCACAATATACATGTCACTCAGTATAGGTTTGCTGTTGAGATTTTGTCAAGTTGCTATACTAGTAACTCTATTTGTTTTATGATTATTGTTGAGTAAAGGAATACACGGTGATACGTTTCATTCAGACGTTAATGTGAGAGTCGTGTGTGTGAACTGATGGTCATTTCTGTTGTATTATGCTGTGTTGGACAGTATGAAATCTGACGTAACCTCAAAATAAATATTCATTTAAAAGTAAACACTAAGACATTCATTTATATAATTTATTCTTCAAATTTTAACAACAGTTCATTAAGTACATAGTGAGTATTACTGTTTTAATTTAATATATTTCAAAAATAGCATGCACTTGTTATGGACCTTAGCGTTTATTCTAATCATATGGGTATTACAATTGTAGTTCTGAGATTATAAATATGATGTGGAAGACGAGTCTAACACTGAAATCTCTGATTGGTTGGTTCAGCGCGCTGTTAAAAAATTGACCAATCACAAGGCTGGATTATGGGACTGTTCAACAAATTCAGTTTGATAACCTTGGGGCTCGGTTAATCAGCAGAATTCTTATAATGCAACACATTGGACACAAAATATGCGAACGTTTTGAAATAGCATAATAAAATGGTTGAACATACATGTACAGTATTATATGCATGTATGTATAATTTTGGAAATGGTATGTTAATTAAAAACGATTCAATCGACTTGGTTATGAAAATGAAACATATGGCAGCATTAGTAAGGTAATGCCTATAACTTATACATAATTAGACCTGATACACTTTAAACTGAAAACATGGGATCGAATTGATCTGAAAATGTACGTTAGGTTAGGAGCCTTTGTACGAAGGTCTAGGCGTAAAGATCTCGGAGGCATTTTTAGAAGTCCTAAGTAACTTTTGAAATCCATGGCGTAGATTCATATAGGCCGTATAGGCCGTGGCCTACACTTTTTTATCGAATATTAAAATGATAAAAACTGCAATAAGATATTTAATGTATGTTTTTGATGGTATTGTAAGCATATTTACCGGAACGAAATATACACCAAACGCATCTCAGACGATCTAGATAAAAATATTATCCGGAGGACAATGCCCACCGGATCACCCTAAAAGTAGGCCTACACATCAATTTCAGCTATGCTACGCCCCTGAAACCTGTCTATTTCATATAACAAATCATTGGAAGCTTAAAGGATACTTACTAGGCAAACAGATTAACACAATACGTACAACAAGGAATGATGGATCACATGACTTGGCCATGAACACATTCATACACTGAAACGCTTTTCTAATTGGTCGCAATACGTTTCTGCCATTCATTAAGTTTGATAGAATTTTCTACAAGCAGATAGTTTTGTACGATTTTCGGCTTCAAAAAATTGTTACATGCATGGGTAAGAAAGAAATGAAAGTTTAGATAACTAATGTTTCACTGTATATATTCTGAAAAATAGATGCGACCAATTAGAAATGCAGTTGAATGTACATATCTCATATAAATGTATGGTCGTATTGAAAAGGATTGCTGCATTTGAAGGGCAAACAAAATATGTTGGCAACGCAATAATTAGTTATATCCGTATCGTATCAAGAGACAAGTGTGCTATAAAAAAACAAAATTAATATCGCGAAATCTCATGACAATCTATCGGTCAATGACGCATTTTTTACAATGTTGAGCAACTGCATGCATATAGCATTAACACAAAATGTATGGTCTGGTTATGTAACATTGTGCTAAACACTTATGTATCAAACAAACACATGAAAGCAAGTCAATATACAGTAAAAACAAGTATGAGAGAGCTGATATAATACATGTGCATATTACAAATATGTAAATGTAAAATATGAATGTAAAATAGTACAGGGCCGATTAAACCGCTTTATACATGCTTAGTCGTTGAACAGATCGACTTCACAGTTTTCCGTTATATTCATATTTGTATATAACACCATACACTTGCAAGTGAATGAATGATAATATTACCTCTAATGGTGTCGCATTTATGGCATCATAATGTCTTGTTCTAATTTTCAATACAATGGAAGTAACATCAGAAAATTACAAACTTCTATCTGTTATCTGGCTCGATTCGTAACAATGATATCACATGCACAAATCCTTGGCAATGATTATATTCCTTCCATGATTATTTGGTGGGTTCAAAGACTGCTTTTAATCGCCAAGGGAAGTAACTGATGCGAGGACTTCGCCTCAACGCAAATAATGCGGCCAAAGTAAAGTCATAATTAAAGTAGTGTCAGGATAGCGATTTCATTAAAAAGGCCAATAACCACGTAAATATCCAGATAACTATGTATAGAAGGCATAAGCAATGACCCATTTATTGAAGAACACTTTTTTGGAACATATTGATGTCGACAATGATTCTATTACTTTTCAAAGATAGTGACGAATATTATTGTTTAAGATATATAATTTTCCCTACAACCAAAACGTGCTTAGTGAACTCATATAATGGAATCGATGTGTTCAACTTCAATATTAAGACCACCTCAATAAGAAGACCGGTTTTCAAGAGTCACAAGGGTGGTCTTATTATTGAGGTTTTGTTGTATATGTATGAATGGTGAAGTAACTAATTACTGCAATAACTTTGTGATATACTTCTTGCAAGCGGTACTGAATACACAGCACGAGAGATAAAACCTGCGTAGGTACAGTTTATAATTTATGTTCATTATAAAATCATTCACTGGTCAAAAGTGCTGACCGCAAAAACACTATTTCACATACTGGTAACTTTTACTGGACATATCGTCTATTGACGTTGATTGTAACATGGTATATCAGTTATAATTCAAATGAATGGGGAACTACAGAAAAGGTCGATGTCAAAATCACGTTCCTCATACAGATCACTTTGATGCAGTAAGCTTCTCAAAATACGAAATGGCGGGTTACATGTTTTGACCAGTATATATTGGAGAAGAAAGCGTTGTACATTTGTATAAAGTTAAAGACAATAGTGCAGAATACATCGAATCTAAAACCAGACAAACTAAACTTTAAACGTAATATCATAACAATATGATCAATATTGAAAACAAATATGTCGGCTACCATTGTTATAAATTGTAGGAGGGAGTAATGTTATGAACATTTTAATTACAAGCCATACATTTTCTCCAACATAATAAGCGGCTCCGTTATATTTCTTTATCATCATTGTTGAATTTAAACTAAACATTCAACAGTTCTCAGATTCTCAGGGACGGTGATTATATTTTGAAATGTAATACTTTTTAAAACGCTGTCACATATATCCGATCGATAGAAACATTTCTGTGGCGACGTAGGGTCGGAGTGAACCATTTAATGGAACTGGTCATCACCACATTACTGAACAAGCAACACAGTCCTCACGATGTTATGTTAAGCATCGCTTATTTGACCGCTGATCATCACGATAAAATGACATTTTTCGATAGTTATAAAGTTGTGTGTTTGTTCTGAAGTATATACCATCAGAAGCACACTTTACTTTATAGGCTAGTCATACGGGACATCAGCCAATCAAGTTATTTTATTGGCTAATCATACGGAACATCAGCCAATCGAGTTAATTTATTTGCTAGTCATACGGAACATCAGCCAATCGTTCGCAATCGGAGCCAATTGGCGAATTTTAGTTAAAAGTGGCGATAAAAAATTGCGAGTGGCGAATTGGACGATTTCCTGCTTTAAAATGCATATAATCTGAAAGTTGAATATAAAATTTGATTGATTTATCCCGGAATACGACCAGCATATCCAGTCTATTGCGGTTTTAGGTCCCGCTAAGGTGTGAACAACAACGTAAATTCACTAAATTGACCCCCAACGGTTGATTACCAGTGGTTTTAAATGGTGTGCTATTGTGTAACAAAGACAATGGATTGATTGAAGTAATCAGCGACAGTTCATCATTAGATTGAGAATGTTGCAAAATAAAACCGGTGACAGCTCGTGGCACGTTTTCGGATGGTACGTACTTTCGGACAAAATTTTATATTGATGCAATATAACTTTCTGTAAATTTCTGGTTGGAGAGTATTCAGCTAAGAAACTCCAAATTTCTACAAAATCGTTATCTTCAGTTATCTTGAACAAATTAAATAAACATTGAATGAAACTACTTCATTTTGAAATGAAAAGAGAATGTTAAACACATTATGTGGGGAAAGCCTCAATTAATCTGTAACTATGGTAATTTAATACACATTATTTTATTGCTTTAAGTATACTCCATCTTTTAACTTTAAAAATAACATTGTTTCAGATTCAGACAAAACAAGTTTATGCAAAAGGCTGAGATCTTGGATGATTATGAGACCAATGGAGGTGGTGCCAGGAATGAAAAAATGAAAACACTTCTGTGAATGATCTCCTGTGGAAGCACTGAACATGCTGATGTTGGAATGCAATTATTATTTTTTCTTATTTTGAATAAAAATGTACTTAAGTTACCATACATGTTGCTTTTCTTATTCTGTAGTATATAAAAAAGTATAACGTGTGCTACATTTTGTACTTATAAACATGCTGGATAAATACACATGTCAAAAACACACACATAACATCAAAACTCAGTACATGTACTATTGTTACACAGATTGGACTTAAATGGACATTAATTATTATAAATCAATTATTGTGCACGCAATGCGCACTCGCGCGCCGCGCAAAGTGGCTCCAACTTTTTTTAAGCCAGTGTGGGCCCTGCAATCAAGTTATTTTATAGGCTAGTCATACGGAACATCAGCTAATCACGTTATTTTATTGGCTAGTCATACGGAACATCAGCCAATCAAGTTAGTTTATTGGCTAGTCGCACGGAACATCAGCCAATCACGTTATTTTATTGGCTAGTCATACGGAACATCAGCCAATCAAGTTAGTTTATTGGCTAGTCGCACGGAGCGTCAGTCAATCAAGTTATTTTATTGGCTAGTCATACGGAACATCAGCCAATCAAGTTAGTTTATTGGCTATTCATACGGAACATCAGTCAATCAAGTTATTTTGTTTGCTAGGCATACGGAACATCAGCCAATCAAGTTAGTTTATTGGCTAGTCGCACGGAGCGTCAGTCAATCAAGTTATTTTATTGGCTAGATATACGGAACATCAGCCAATCAAGTTATTTTATTGGCTATTCATACGGAACATCAGTCAATCAAGTTATTTTGTTTGCTAGGCATACGGAACATCAGCCAATCGAGTTAGTTTATTGGCTATTCATACGGAACATCAGTCAATCAAGTTATTTTGTTTGCTAGGCATACGGAACATCAGCCAATCAAGTTAGTTTATTGGCTAGTCGCACGGAGCGTCAGTCAATCAAGTTATTTTATTGGCTAGATATGCGGAACATCAGCCAATCAAGTTATTTTATTGGCTATTCATACGGAACATTAGTCAATCAAGTTATTTTGTTTGCTAGGCATACGGAACATCAGCCAATCGAGTTAGTTTATTGGCTAGTAATACGGAACATCAGTCAATCAAGTTATTTTACTGGCTAGTCATTCGGAACATCAGCCATTCAAGTTCCTTTATTGGCTACTCATACGGAACATCAGCCAATCAAGTTAGTTTATTTGCTAGTCGCACGGAGCATCAGTCAATCAAGTTAATTTATTGGCTAGTCATACGGAACATCAGCCAATCAAGTTAGTTTATTGGCTAGTCATACGGAACATCAGCCAATCAAGTTACTTTATTGGCTAGTCCTTCGGATCATCAACCTATCAATTTATTTTATTGGCTACGTTTTTGGCTAGTCATACGGAACATCAACACCATTGATCCATTTGCTGAAACAGTTGATATTACTAGAAAAAGAATGTTGTCGCAGAAAAACGGAACAGGGTGATACAATGTAACCACATGGTTTCAGGTTTGTTGAGTAAAACAATTATTGCACATAATAAATACAATACATAATTATGGAACAATGTCTGCTTATTTCACATGCGTAATAGCCAAATAACAGCATTCCTTCCCTGAAGCGTGTAGGTGAATTTTGAATTTAATTGTAATTCACCATTAGTTCGTCTGGCCGGCACTTAAACAACCAGATATATTCGTTGTACGCTGTCTATAAAATTCATTTGGCTTTCGTGCCATTTCATGGCCGTCAAAAAACAGCCGAAGTGAATTTGGCAAGACGACAGCTTTCAGATTTCAAACAACTGTTGACAAGACAATATACCGGAAGTTGTTGATCACGAGACAAATTGGATCACGTGACTAAGTAGCGTTTGATAATCTCTGTAAATGTGTATGTATAACAGTCATTGTCATTCTTTCATTCGGTTGTCTTTTCCAGCAGCTCATCATTATTTTCCCGATTTCTTCCGGACAGTTTGAAGGCGAATCCAACAAATGACCATCTATCGTATTCTGTATCACCTGAAATGAATAGAAAAATGAAACTCTACTCTTGCTTTAAAGGTACATGGGCTTATGTGTTTCGACAAAATGTACTTAATAATAAACTTGAGAAAATCGGTGCAAAATGACTTCATACTTCTGTTCATGCTTTGCCAGTGACAATTTACGAACTTGTACGAATATTCATGACTTCCAGGTACATATTGTTTGACTATAACACTATAAAAGTAAAAAACATGAAATATAGATGTTGACTTCTTGCTGCACAAAGAGACGGACATATAAAACCATTACTGAATGCAACATGAACCATTTTTCTATAAATCTAATATATTTCTAATCTGAATGTATTACTACTATTACCATAAGATGTTTTATTTAGAGCGCTTCACACATTTTGTAAGTCGATCAACGTCGGATGAAGCAATATTCGGATACAAGTATCTGTGTTGCTTAGTATCAAATTCAAATCGGAGTTTATATTGTTCATTTGATTAACTGCACTTTGTCAGTATTTACGTATCCTGCTAAACAACATGATGTTCAGGGAGGCAGAGTAATGTATAATTGACTACTTTATTTACACAGATGTCCTCAATTGAAAACAACTAGCATTTAGATAGCAACAATCCGAATACAGCGTTGTTGTAAGTAAACATTCCCAATGACTCAGTATTCAGTCGTGTTCATTAACTTCATTGGAAAGAAGAACTAAGCCCGTTGAACAGAATTAATATAACCAGCGTTTACATTATATATTCCAATTTATTTAGAATCATTCTCGAGTCCACTTCCTGGCAAATCACTGCTTGTATCTTATATAAGTAGATGTGGTCGTGACCTTTGTGGGCTTGAATCCACAATCTCCCCGGTGACCAGTTGACAATTTATCCACCTTAATACCATTTCATCCCATCGTTTAAACATAAAAATACATAAAACATACAGAACAAATGAACTGGTCAAAAGTTCCGACCTGCCAGTGCTATTTCACTTAGTTTCTAAAAAGCTTCTGGATGCATTTATCGTGAATTTTCATTAAATTGAGCGGTGTCATTTATGTCTCAAAAGACACGAACTGTCAAAACCAACGATGCAATCTCGATGTCAAAATCAAAGTGCGACATGTTGGGTCAGCACTTTTGACCAGTACGTATACAATGATATATAAACTATGAACTACACTCTTCCTCATGGTTGGACAGATGATACCAGTACGTATACAATGATATATCAACTATGAACTACACTCTACCTCATGGTTGGACAGATGATACCAGTACGTATACAATGATATATAAACTATGAACTACACTCTTCCTCATGGTTGGACAGATGATACCAGTACGTATACAATGATATATCAACTATGAACTACACTCTACCTCATGGTTGGACAGATGATACCAGTACGTATACAATGATATATCAACTATGAACTACACTCTACCTCATGGTTGGACAGATGATACCAGTACGTATACAATGATATATAAACTATGAACTACACTCTACCTCATGGTTGGACAGATGATACCAGTACGTATACAATGATATATAAACTATGAACTACACTCTACCTCATGGTTGGACAGATGATACCAGTACGTATACAATGATATATAAACTATGAACTACACTCTACCTCATGGTTGGACAGATGATACCAGTACGTATACAATGATATATAAACTATGAACTACACTCTACCTCATGGTTGGACAGATGATACCAGTACGTATACAATGATATATGAACTATGAACTACACTCTACCTCATGGTTGGACAGATGATACCAGTACGTATACAATGATATATCAACTATGAACTACACTCTACCTCATGGTTGGACAGATGATACCAGTACGTATACAATGATATATCAACTATAACTATGAACTACACTCTACCTCATGGTTGGACAGATGATACCAGTACGTATACAATGATATATCAACTATAACTATGAACTACACTCTTCCTCATGGTTGGACAGATGATACCAGTACGTATACAATGATATATGAACTATGAACTACACTCTACCTCATGGTTGGACAGATGATACCAGTACGTATACAATGATATATCAACTATAACTATGAACTACACTCTACCTCATGGTTGGACAGATGATACCAAGGCTGTTTGCCGTATGAATATATTTCCCATAACACAATACCAAAACTCCAGATATCAGATTCGGTAGTAAATGTTCGATATAGTAAACATTCCGGTGGAATCCATCTTACTGGAAGCATGACACTGCCACCAACCTGAAACCGAAGTGCAATTTATGAAAAGAAATGCAGTCGGACCTCGTTCATTCGAATTTATCGGGTCCGAAATTATATTTCGAATAATACATTGTTTCAATTTGACGTGCATAAGAAAATACATCGGGCCTGATATTTATTTCAGATAATACGAGTATTCAGATAGAATGTTGTCGAATAAACGAGGTCCAACGAGTTAACGTGGTTATAAATCTTGAGATTAGTCTCGAAGCTAAAATCGTTGTCTCATTCTCCGCTCGACATTTCATTTCTTATTCTTTGCCATATACACATTCATCGTTGGCAACCCACGGCATTCGTTCCATTACATTTTTTATCAGGAAGCCTAGTATGATGAGCGATCGTGGCATCCGACGGCGATACACATCCGACATGCATTCACAACAAGTAACACGAATTGCAAACAAGCGTTAAACAACAAATACTCTCATTGTATGATACATATTATCACATTTATATTTTTGATAAAAAGGTCTTATCACATTATATACGTATTGTGGAGAATGGTATACAGAACTTGATATATACGGCGGTCAGTTGAGCGAACTAGTGCTCCTTGGTTACCAACCAACGCATGCTCCTCCGCAAACAACTGTCAACTTCACTGCGCCGAGTTTAGAGGTGGTGGACAAATAACTTAGGAAGCATTATCTTCAATCAAATTGTCATGGAAGAACAAACGCCTCGCCTTGGTTTCGAACCCGCTAGGGATTTGTACGAATATTCATGAGTGTCAGTGTCATATCGCCCGACTGTACATGTGCTGTATATTTGCTGACTGGGTGTTATGGTTATTATGAAAACAACGTGTTCAAGATATTATCGATCATTGTCCCAGACTAATTCAGTTCCAAAGCCGCCTGCCAAAACATCTCTTGATCAGAAAAAATTCACGAAATATATGCATATGGAATAACTTCTCATTGTTTAGATAATATTGCGTGGGTTTTTTTTAATTTGCAAAAGACTCGATTCACTATAATTGATGATGTTATCGTTTCGTGCTGTTTTAATAGCGTAATAAGTAGAACTGCATTAAGTGTTGCGATGGCAACGATGTTTCAAACAAAATTATTAAAACAAATTTATTCAAATATTATGTTAAACATCTTCAATTTTGTCCAAATCAAAAGTAAATAAATCAAACAAATATATACTGTGTATAATGACCGTATATTGTCATACCGCATTCTTATAAGATCAAAATAAAACAATGTTTGAAACACGAGACCAGTGGATTGCCAGAGAATGAACAAAAAGTCACGAGATTATATAACCTTTGAGCTGCTATGGGATTTACAACCTCTTCGGTATACGTGATGTCATTTTAAGAAAAACACAACATGTGATGTCACTGTTAGTACATGGTGACGTCACATTTGACGTTTTCAGGAAACGAATTCACTTACATACGAGGTTGGAAATCGTACAGCGGTGCTCATTTCTTCCTTAGAAGAAGGAGATTCAATTATTTCCAAAGGTAATATAGACGAATATGTGTTGATTTAATCGCTTGAGCATCTAGTCCCCTAATCGGTGGAAATGTGTCTGGGGTATAAGCGAGTACTAGTATTATATTCTGATTGTAGATCTGTACAGGACAACTGACCTAGAATTTCCTAGAAAAGATGAATTCCATCCCTGATTCATGAACATGAAGTTGTCAGTTGTTTTCGAAATAATATGTTAGTGCAAGTTGGGTACCCAGGAACGCTGGTTAGGTCAATTGACAGCTATACACTAAAATGCTATGGGATAATCACGGCTTGCATCTTACACAACACGATGTATTGTCTATGCCCTCCTTAACTCAAAATGAGTTTGAGAAATATCTAAACAGAGACACTTACTGTAGACGGGGGGAGACCACTTACCTTGTAATAATCTGTGCTATATATATCTCTAGACATTCCAAAATCACCGATTTTAACCGTCAGCTCTTCTCCAACTAAACAATTTCTTGTTGCAAGATCGCGGTGAACAAAATGTTGTGATGCGAGGTATGTCATTCCGTCTGCAATCTGTGTGGCTTAAAACAAAATATACAAATATGTGTAAACACAACAAATAAAAAGTTGCGGTTTGGTGACAACATTTCTTTCTTTTTTTAAATAAATTGCTGCAGCAATCGATGAAGCCATATCAACGAAACTTTTCAGTTCGTTTGTATAACAATAACTTACTAATAATAATCCTACGACCGTATTTCAGACTCATATGTTTAGACATATCGACCATAGTTAAAGCACACACGGATATATCGAATAAATCATCATGGATAAGATGTTTACAGTATCATCATTTGTAGGTTTGACATATATTGTTTACCTTGACGAACCAGGTGACCAACTCAGGCAACTCTGTGAAGATTTTATTAAAAGTGACAAATGTATTAAAAAGGGTCCACAGACGTTACAGATAATAACGAATCTGAATTAGTACATTGACATAAGATTAGGCCATACATTTATTTTATTTTGTGAAGCGTCAACTTCGGTTCGAGAAACCTAGATACCTATTCGAAATTTTTTTTCGCAATAAAGCGAAGCCAGCTAATAGACGATGTATCATTTCACATGTTTAATGAGGTAAACATAATAAAAATAAACAAATTGTTTCTTTATAAAACATTAGAAGTCAAACAGAAAAACTGACTTGTTTTCACTCACTGTTTTACAAACATGCAAGTTATCAAAATAATTACCAAAACATACGTAAATATGACTCAGCGGTTACTTCCCTTATTGATTTTTTAAACTTCCAAAAATGTTTTATTTGGCTCAAAGAGCTAAAAACCTAGGCGCACGCGGACGCTTAACGAAAACATAAAACAGCATGACCTTATCTTGTTTTTAAACCATATATTCAACACGAAATAGTAGGCCGAATTAACATGGAACATGAACAAAGCATCTGTGTATATTATTGGACCTATAGAGATTCTGGATATGAATGTATCACAATACAACCTCTCCAGAGTAACGATTTGCCATACAATGTCATTTAAGTTTCCAAATAAGAAATGATTTTTTGCCACATTTACACTTGTACCGTTGGTCTTACAGATTTAAACACTTAGACAATTAACAGGGCGTCAAGTGATTTTTGTGACAGAAATATAGGAAGCGTCTTAAAAATATTGTCATTTCAGAACTAAAGAATAGGGATTTAATAGGATTATAAGAAATAGAACAATCAAGCTTTTAAATCACCTACTCCGCTCACCATTGTTTCCTCTGATTAAAAGTATGATCAATTACAGTCTTAATAATATTATAAACCAGGAACAAATTAAACAAAACTAATTTGAACTGACTAGAATTTGTCTTCCACATAATGAATATCCCTTTTAAAAGTACTGATATTTCATTAAGAAGATATGAATACCTATTTTTGTAAGCTGTCGTATATAGGAAACAAAAAATGTACATGCGTAATACTCAAAGTCACAACAGTACTATAAAATTGCCACATCTGAAAGAAATCAGAATTCTATAAGAAATTTTGGATTTAGGAATACAACGAAACTTATTTTTTTTTCAATATATAAACATTTTATTACTTTAGAATGCTCTGTTTCTTGATAAAGGAATCTATAGCAATTCCAAGAGAATATAAGAATTTACGCACAAGTTATAGGAACAAAACAAGATTGACACTAAAATATAGGGAAAATAGGAAGTTTTAAGAAACTTGACTCCCTTAATTAATGATTTCAATTTGATCGTTTCCCTTGTATACATAAACTCGCCACAAGAATTCCGAAAACCCAGTAGAAAGGAAATGGAATTAATTAGTGATGTTTTCCTTTGAATAAAATCTCCTCGACATAAGACTAACAAGAAAACAGATGGTAGCGCAATTTAAAGGTTCAGATTTGTTGTGCAACATAAAAAAAATGGCGAGATGCTACGATTGCTGGTCACTCCAGATTTCGGTAAGGTTAAGTACCAGATTAACCAATCCGCGTCAAGGTTACAGACGTTGTACGGTTGAAGAGAAATAGCCTTGGTGGTTAACGTAAGATTTGATTGGTTTACATAACACTGATATTGCAAGTAGCAAAACCAATGTTAGTACGGCTACGCCGAAAAACACATAGTGAAAAGGAAATACATGTATAATATATTGGTACCCTTGTGGTGTTTAAGTATGATGAAACGTTTTCTAATTAACGGAAACACTTTGGTCCTCTGTAAGGACCAACAAATAGTACAAAGGAACCGTTTAGAAAGATAATAATAACATGATAACACGAAGGAAATACTTAATGTCCATCATCACCTCAGATCAGACATTATGTGTAACTAATGCCAGTATTCATTCAGATGATTGATCAGCCTTCCTCAGACATTTCCTGATAATGGACGTAAATTAGTTTCATCGGAACCATTACTTCAGGAAATACTGAATATCATAGACATTTCTTGAAAATTCAGAAAATTACTTCGAGTGCCAAAAGAATAAGGACAATAACTACCTATGTGAATTAAATCTTCATTTGTAAGAACATAGTGAGGCTGCACATTCCCAAAGACGGCGCCATCTGGTCCATTCTTTCTACAAATAAAATGAAACGAAAAGATGAACGGCGTTGATAGAATGATGTCTAAAGAATCGCCCTATTTCTAATTTCGCCTGAAACAAAATTAATACATTGTATTCAAAAGTACAAAGCCCCCGAAAAATGTCTATAAATATTATAGACATTTCTGATGAGGGTGGGGGGGGGGGGGGGGTGCACTTTTGAATATTAATTTTGTTTCAGGAAATTTATGTACTATAATATTAAATTTCGCACCTCTATAGTATTAATTCACAGTATTATTTTACCACGATTCTAAAATTCTGCTATAACCTGTATAATAAATATTGATAAAACTACGAGCAGTTTGCGGCAAAATCTCACATAAAGGTCGTCGATTACTGGTGTCTTTTAATAGTTGAGAGACGAAACAAATGAACTGTCGATACTGGAGTAGACACTGATATAACTGTCTGTATCAATTGTAGATAAAACACTTTTGCACCGCTAACGGTAACTTGATCCGCAATTAAAAAGACTACTCATTTCAGTCGAGGAATTAGAATATACCGCTGGTGTAGCGAAGATAAAATAAAAAGAAATTTGATTGCTAAATGTGCATTATATGACTGAAAAATTGATAAAAAGCGTTAAATCCGATATCACAAAAGCAATAAAGCATACCGTAAATAGGTATTAAGGTCTCCATTTTCCATGTATTCAAATATCATCATACAAGTGCCATCTTCAACGCAAACTCCATAGAACGTTACAATATGTCTATGATCTATATGAGTTAAAACTTCCGCTTCTCGTTCAAAATCTCTCTTAGAATCTTCGCTTAAATCATTCTTCAGCATTTTAATGGCTACCAATACGGTCTCGCCTTCTTTAGGCATGTTTTCACAGCGACCTAAATACACTCTCCCAAACGCTCCCTCTCCTAGCTGCTCCATTCGGCTTACAGAGTCAGGTTGGATATATTTCACTTCTGCAAATATAGTACCAATCTCATCTTGAGAACATTACCATCATAACAAGAATAACGTAATTATCATGAGCGTAACACATTCATAAGAAAGAGGGCCATCATGGTTCCTAGGGTCTGAAGGTCTGGTATTATGGTCCAGTGTCACGGGGTGCGAAATTCCGTTGAGGTAAAGATTCTCACAAAGTTAGAAAAACTTTTTTCCAGCATGTTAAGAGTAATCAATAGAATTATAATGTATACGTATTGGGAAAGTGACCCGCCCCCATGGCGTCCATGTTTTTTATGAATCACGCAATCTTGGTAGAGTTTCACTATCTACTTGAATGTGATCACTTCAACGATTCAAGAATAAAATACATCACCAAAACCTTTATCGTCACACTAACATATTAAAATTACAATTACTCATGGACCAATACTTTTGTGTCTCGTTTGATATGTTCTTGTCTACATGTATATATATGTTTCATGTCTTCATGTCTGTTTTAGGGAGGCTGTGCGTGTTGTGTGTGGCATTTGATGCTCGACCTCTTCAGTTAATGTTAAAAACCGCAATGTTACCTCTTATTTTGATTGGAGTTGAGCTTACCTAAATCCTGAAATCCCAGCTGAAGAACATAATTAGGATTATCCACGATTTGGTTCGAAGTCAGTGGCATACTTTCATGGCTTCTTGGTGGTATTGCTAGACGACTTCTTCTGGCAAATCGCATGTTGTTTTTATTCTTATGTTTGATGTAACATAGACTCGATACGACAATTGTGGTGACAAAGATGATGACGCCAACAACGATTGGAATGTAGATCTGGAAACAAGTATGTGTATGATTAATATACTCAATTCCTATGTCGATATATTGTAATCCCTGTGTGGTGTAGTGGTAGACATAAAACAAAGATTTAATCATTTAAATATGTCTTTATTTTATTACAGTAATGAATATTGTATACATGTATAAATAAATGTGTTAACGAAGAATTCAGCAAACCGGGTGATCTTATGTTGTGACAGTTACTATGGCCTAAAGTTCATAATGATGCAGTAACCATATCATGACGTGCAACAGATGACCCACTTGTTGATATTAATGAATGATGATTGATATTTGATTTGTAAACTGAACGTGATAATAACTGCTGAATTCTGTATGTTTGGGGAGATAGGTTATAGGCTGGGTACTGTATGTTTGGGGAGAGAGGTTTTAGGCTGGGTACTGTATGTTTGGGGAGAGAAGTTTTAGGCTGGGTACTGTATGTTTGGGGAGAGAGGTTTTAGGCTGGGTACTGTATGTTTGGGGAGAGAAGTTTTAGGCTGTGTACTGTATGTTTGGGGAGAGAGGTTTTAGGCTGGGTACTGTATGTTTGGGGAGAGAGGTTTAAGGCTCGGTATTGTATGTTTGGGGAGAGAGGTTTTAGGCTCGGTACTGTATGTTTGGGGAGAGAGGTTTTAGGCTGTGTACTGTATGTTCGGGGAGAGAGGTTATAGGCTGGGTACTGTATGTTTGAGGAGAGAGGTTTTAGGCTCGGTACTGTATGTTTGAGGAGAGAGGTTTTAGGCTGGGTACTGTATGTTTGGGGAGAGAGGTTTTAGGCTCGGTACTGTATGTTTGGGGAGAGAGGTTTTAGGCTGGGTACTGTATGTTTGGGGAGAGAGGTTTTAGGCTCGGTATTGTATGTTTGGGGAGAGAGGTTTTAGGCTGGGTACTGTATGTTTGAGGAGAGAGGTTTTAGGCTCGGTACTGTATGTTTGAGGAGAGAGGTTTTAGGCTGGGTACTGTATGTTTGGGGAGAGAGGTTTTAGGCTCGGTACTGTATGTTTGGGGAGAGAGGTTTTAGGCTGTGTACTGTATGTTTGGGGAGAGAGGTTTTAGGCTGTGTACTGTATGTTTGGGGAGAGAGGTTTTAGGCTGTGTACTGTATGTTTGAGGAGAGAGGTTTTAGGCTCGGTATTGTATGTTTGGGGAGAGAGGTTTTAGGCTCGGTATTGTATGTTTGGGGAGAGAGGTTTTAGGCTGGGTACTGTATGTTTGAGGAGAGAGGTTTTAGGCTCGGTACTGTATGTTTGGGGAGAGAGGTTTTAGGCTGTGTACTGTATGTTTGGGGAGAGAGGTTTTAGGCTGTGTACTGTATGTTTGGGGAGAGAGGTTTTAGGCTCGGTACTGTATGTTTGGGGAGAGAGGTTTTAGGCTGTGTACTGTATGTTTGGGGAGAGAGGTTTTAGGCTGGGTACTGTATGTTTGGGGAGAGAGGTTTTAGGCTGTGTACTGTATGTTTGGGGAGAGAGGTTTTAGGCTGGGTACTGTATGTTTGGGGAGAGAGGTTTTAGGCTCGGTACTGTATGTTTGGGGAGAGAGGTTTTAGGCTCGGTACTGTATGTTTGGGGAGAGAGGTTTTAGGCTGGGTACTGTATGTTTGGGGAGAGAGGTTTTAGGCTCGGTATTGTATGTTTGGGGAGAGAGGTTTTAGGCTCGGTATTGTATGTTTGGGGAGAGAGGTTTTAGGCTGGGTACTGTATGTTTGGGGAGAGAGGTTTTAGGCTCGGTATTGTATGGTTGGGGAGAGAGGTTTTAGGCTCGGTACTGTATGTTTGGGGAGAGAGGTTTTAGGCTCGGTATTGTATGTTTGGGAGAGAGGTTTTAGGCTGGATACTGTATGTTTGGGGAGAGAGGTTTTAGGCTCGGTACTGTATGTTTGGGGAGAGAGGTTTTAGGCTCGGTACTGTATGTTTGGGAGAGAGGTTTTAGGCTCGGTACTGTATGTTTGGGGAGAGAGGTTTTAGGCTGGGTACTGTATGTTTGGGGAGAGAGGTTTTAGGCTCGGTACTGTATGTTTGGGGAGAGAGGTTTTAGGCTGGGTACTGTATGTTTTGGGAGAGAGGTTTTAGGCTCGGTACTGTATGTTTGGGGAGAGAGGTTTTAGGCTCGGTACTGTATGTTTTGGGAGAGAGGTTTTAGGCTCGGTACTGTATGTTTGAGGAGAGAGGTTTTAGGCTCGGTACTGTATGTTTGGGGAGAGAGGTTTTAGGCTCGGTACTGTATGTTTGAGGAGAGAGGTTTTAGGCTCGGTACTGTATGTTTGGGGAGAGAGGTTTTAGGCTGTGTACTGTATGTTTGAGGAGAGAGGTTTTAGGCTCGGTACTGTATGTTTGGGGAGAGAGGTTTTAGGCTCGGTACTGTATGTTTGAGGAGAGAGGTTTTAGGCTGGGTACTGTATGTTTGGGGAGAGAGGTTTTAGGCTGTGTACTGTATGTTTGAGGAGAGAGGTTTTAGGCTGGGTACTGTATGTTTGGGGAGAGAGGTTTTAGGCTGGGTACTGTATGTTGGGGAGAGAAGTTTTATGCTCGGTACTGTATGTTTGGGGAGAGAGGTTTTAGGCTGGGTACAATATGTTTGGGGAGAGAGGTTTTAGGCTCGGTACTGTATGTTTGGGGAGAGAGGTTTTAGGCTCGGTACTGTATGTTTGGGGAGAGAGGTTTTAGGCTCGGTACTGTATGTTTGGGAGAGAGGTTTTAGGCTCGGTACTGTATGTTTGGGAGAGAGGTTTTAGGCTGGGTACTGTATGTTTGGGGAGACAGGTTTTAGGCTCGGTACTGTATGTTTGGGGAGAGAGGTTTTAGGCTCGGTACTGTATGTTTGGGGAGAGAGGTTTTAGGCTCGGTACTGTATGTTTGGGGAGAGAGGTTTTAGGCTCGGTACTGTATGTTTGGGGAGAGAGGATTTAGGCTCGGTACTGTATGTTTGGGGAGAGAGGTTTTAGGCTCGGTACTGTATGTTACTGTTGATCGAGTCATGTGCTGAATAAAGTTATTATCATGTAAACGTAAAATGGCTGTTTGTAGTTCTTGTAATATGCTTAGTCCTAAGGTGCTGCAACAATGATAATGCTAATGACGAGACGTGACTACACCACACCTGTATCTCACTTTATATATTGATGCTATATTGATGCAGAAATTTCGAAGAAGCAATATGATATTACTTGTTGTAAGAAAATCCATGCTAGTGTATGATAATTATATGAAGATATCTTGTTGGAAGATGATAAACATGACAGCATCAACATGTCAGAATAATACCAGTTTGTTTTAATTATTACATGTATAATCTATTTTACTTTGATATTGAAGAAATTCTTATAACTTATATTAATCACGGACTCATTTTAAGCATTTACTTAAGAGAGGTTTACGTTGTTACAGGGAACGCAACATACACAATACAAAGCCTCCCCACACAGATCCCCGGAAAAAACTACATTCTACAAAACATTAGGCACTGAGGAGCTGCAATGGTAAAAGTGTATGGGAATATGGGTGCAAGGAATGGTCTGGCCGACCATAAAAACAACAGAGGACGATTAAGGGGGGGGGGGGGGGGAATAAGCCTAACTCAGTGATTGTGAAGACCTTCGAAGAAGCACGGCCATGGTGGGGTTCCAATCCACAACCACGGAGTGCTCTAAGCCTAGACTATTATCCCTTCCCCGACAACCGTTAGATCCCGGGTCAATGCTCTTAATGATGAGTGGGTATACTGCTATACTGCTATTTGTATAATTCACTATGTTGAAAAGAAAACTGACAAATCATTGAAAACTATGATTTTTGTGTTTCAAGTTTGTCTGATTGGTGCTGTACTATCAGATTTCATGTTCACTATGCCTCTGATAACTACCCAACTGTTTTATACTGATTGTTATACTTTGTTTGGCATTTGATGCAATGTGTTTGGACAGCATCGTAGTATGTATTATGCTTACTTTCTGTGGACATAGTTATGTTTGTTGAGCAGGATCCGATTATTGTAATGGAGTAATGGTAATAAATTTGGACTGAAACGACATTAATGCTTTCAGATCTTGTTAAACTTTTCTTTTGTGATGTTGTCCTTGCAAACATAAATCATGACAGAGCAAATTCCACTCTGATTATAATCAAACCCTACGTCTGTTCTCTACGCTATCTAGCAACAAGTATTGTATTGCAGCGGTTTGATGGGTCTGATTTTAACAAGGCAGAACATGTTCATTACCAGACAATGGTCGTAACCTTGAAACATACAACGAAGTAAACAATTATGACGCCTCATGTGACCGTGTACGCCAGAATTCTGAGGTTTAATGCTATTATCCACTGACACATCCATTTCATGGTTATGTAAGCTTCGTGACAAATTTGACTTGATTGATATCAATTTTCCCTCACACAAATATATCAAGACAAAATATGCAAAACATCGACAATAAGCATACATCATACTATACATATTCAGCAACTCATTCAATTTAATACCGTGACGATGTGAATTTAATCCAATTCTGGAATGTATTTGGTTTTTATGGTTCAATAAAACGTCTTTCAAGAAATCGAGAGATACAAAATTGTTGACCCAGTCTTTAATCAACATAACACACAATATTAATGGTCCTTTAGATTGATGTACCAGACTTTAAATCTTGTGTGGTTCTTAGATACGAACGACCCTATAGGTCTGCGAATGTAATTTGTTGTTGTGATGTTGTTGTATGGTGACAGGCTTTTAAACAGACTGACAGTTTTTCTTCTCTTTTGTGATAGCAGTAATGCAATTTCAAACTAGGGGTGTCGCATTGCATTTTCACAGAATGACTTGCGGTTAGTTTGATATTTTCCTTTTTCTGAAACGAAAGTAGCCAATTTCGGACATTAAACGAAAGCAGAAAATTTTGGTCACTTAGTAAGAAGTTCTACAAAAAAATCGGCAATTGGCACGTCGGATTGATATGGGCAATGTATTATTTCGAAACAAAATTTCAGACTCGATGAATTCGAATGAAGGAGGTCCGACTGTATATAAAAATGTTTGACAAACATTTACTAAAAATGGCTGTTATATAGCCCTCTAGTTCATTCTCATAAGTCGCCATTCTTTTTAGTGGGTTCAAAAGACATTAAAAAATACAACGATCACAACAGGTGGGAATTTGACAAGACGAATGATCCCGGGACCCGGGTAATAATAGACTTTTGTCTGATTTTATACATCTTCCGGAAGTGGGAAATCAGCATCTCCCAATGTCGGTATCTAGACAAAATGTTTGGCTGTAGATTGTCTAACTCCCCTGGGTCAGCCCACCTCCCCCTGGTGCAAAATACTAATAGGTGCATTATTATCTTGAGTTATCATAGTGGGAAATCACGTGGTTTATGACCTCATATTTTTCATACAGCCGAGAGCCTCGGAACTTCAAGTCCATGTATTTAATTTCTTTACTAATTTTTACCTTCGCCAGCACAGTTTTCTGCAGTGCTCAGCAAACATGACGTCACAAACCACGTTAATTCCCTCATCAGTCATGCGAAACAAATCATGGCCATTTTTCATTCGAAGTTGCTGTCTCTCTCAAGACAAATGAACGAAATGCTTGAACAAATAATTCCTTGTGAAATAAAGAACAGATGGATTTTTTCAAATCGATCGATGGATCGATGGATCGATCGATCAATCAATCAATCAATCAATCAATCAATCAATCAATCAATCAATCAATCAATCAATCAATCAATCAATCAATCAATCAATCAATCAATCAATCAATCAATCAATCAATCAATCAATCAATCAATCAATCAATCAATCAATCAATCAATCAATCAATCAATCAATCAATCAATCAATCAATCAATCAATCAATCAATCAATCAATCAATCAATCAATCAATCAATCAATCAATCAATCAATCAATCAATCAATCAATCAATCAATCAATCAATCAATCAATCAATCAATCAATCAATCAATCAATCAATCAATCAATCAATCAATCAATCAATCAATCAATCAAATTTAACTACAAACAATACCTGTTCAAATGCTTGCTCACTTTGTTCTCCATTTACTGGGACATTCTTCACTTCTTGATTCGCTGTTCGACCAAAGGGTGTTCGATTCAACTTTAACTTTCGAAACCATTCTTGACCCTTTGGTGTGTTGATACCTGATGAGTAAATATGTCATGTTGATACCTGGTGAGTAAATATGTCATGTTATATATGTAATACCAGAGAACCATTGACCTTGACATTTCGTTTGGACAAGGTCGGTAGAATAATGTTACTTTATCGATTAAGATAACAGAGAACTATGGTGTATTATTGTCATTATAATATGTCTCTGGTTATATTTCAATATTCATGAATTGTGTTTTGTTTGAAAAACACATGTTTTGTAAAAAAAATTATTAATAGATAATACATTATGCGCATCCATTATACCTTCTCCATACAAACTGTTTTATTGCTATATATTTGTATTCTTATATCTTGCCATATCTTGTTTTATTAATTTTCATGGGGCATATGACCTACAAGAATTATCGAAAATAAATTTTAAAGTCTAGGAATTAAGCTATAACAACCAATTTGACGTGTCGGCTTATATTGTAACGTAATTACTGTCATACAAAAGAACGAAACACGTGCACGTTTATCGTATCAGTTTCCAGACACATTTGTTTACCAAATGCAGGAAAAATACATTCAGTGACAAGGAAATTATTTGAATACGAATTAACAATGTCTGGTCAGTATTTCATCCCTAAGAACAAATCAATACAAATGAGTTTACTTCCGGGTTTCTTGTCATTTGTAATAATTGAATAGAAATTTCCTATAACGCAAAGCCTACAACCTGTTTAACCTGGAGGCTTACTTTCTATGCGCTTATTTTGCCACAATATAATAATTTACACTTTCCCCATCTCATGTTTGTGTTGAAAGGTTGAAAAACAATTCAAGAACTCAGCCAAACAATGTATCAATCATAAAATGCTGACACTAGCTCAAACAGACTTTCAACAAAGTTTGACGCCCATCCAATCAGCCGTTTGGAATGAGTAGACCGGACAAACGACATTCATCAGAAATCAAAGGGCAATAACTCTGATTGAATAATTGAATTAGAAATGTTTACGTTATGCATAACTAGGGTTTATACAGATACTTTCTACCAAGTTTGGTTGAAATCTAACCAATATTTAGGAAAAGCAGATAACAGACAGACTGGCGAACATGACAAAAGTAAATTGTCTCAACCGATATGGGCAGACATCATGACCTTACTAGGTATCCTTTTGAAGTATGCGATACTTCGGTTAGCCTTTCCAAAAACATTATGCGCCAAAAGTGTGTAATTTCCGTTATGCATTGGGTTATTCGCCATCATGATAATAAGTCTCCCTTGAACGAACCGCTTCTGTGTGTTTGTAACTGAAGAAGAACAGATTAGTAAAACTTAAATCACTTTTTCTAGTGTACGAGAATAGTATATGCTTAACAAATTGAAAATGAACAATAAATGCGTCTTCTTTGCAGAAATGATTTGTTACGCAAAAGCATTGTCTTGTCACCCACGTCCGATTAATTTCAATGATACTCTCCGTTTTTTTGACAATACCTACGGAATGGATCGAATGTGGGTGTACCTGGCTGATGTAGGAATTAGTTTCGCGATTTAAATATCGTTTAAAAAATATTGTTGTAACACAATACGTACGAGACACAGCCAACACGTACCATGAATTGTTGAGAAGTCGTGATGAGAATGTTGAATAAGCAGGTGGTAACAAAGCGAAGGATACAGTAACCAAACAATAACACCACCATTGGTCCTCCTGATGAACCATTGACTTGTCAGGTGATCTTGATCAAATGATTCCAACCATAGTTCGATAGAAATGTTCCTAGGAAGAATTCTTTGCAATCCTTTGACCGTTCAAAGTGAAGACAATTGTGTTATTGCATTGTATACGGACACATAACCAGCAGAACGTTAGTATGCTACATGTCGTGTCAATGTGACATTTTGTTGAAGTTGGACTTAAAATAAAGCATAATTCGGGACTTGCCTTTGGTAGTTGGTTCCAGCTGTGTGTGAGCAAACGAAGAATCAGCACCGACATCTACATCTTTTCCGTCTCGCGTCCAGTTTACTGTTGGTTCCGGGTAGCCAAGTATGGTGTAATGTATAGAGTCGAAGAATCCGTCATTGATCAGTTCCAATGGCATAATTTGTGGAGCAGCTGTGGAGTCAAATACAGTTGGATTTAGTTAATTCGACAACCTTACATCCGAATACTAGGTATCATCCGAAATAAATATCGGCACATCGATTTGAAATGGGCTATTCGAACCATGAGTTATTCGAAATTATATTTCGAACCCGATGAATTCGAATGAACGGGGTCCGACTATAAATTCAACGTCCGGTGCAAGTACTGAGCAGGTAGTCTCAACAATGAGAGTACGTGACTTTTGTCACGTGTAAGTTAGAACGTCATCGGTTTGATACCAAAGCGAGGCTTGATAAACGTGACGCATATCATTGTTCTACATAGCTAGGGGGATTTGCCGGTAATGAAAGGGAATAAGTTTCGCTCTGGTACGCAAACTACACCACTTGCACCTGAGTAACGAAATAAAATTCAACAAATTTGACAACACTGCCACCAGCGATAATTTTTCACAAAATACACATTTCGATATTCACCGTTTCAACGTATGCTGATAAAAATGACAGGAATCCGTACTTAAACTAAAATACGGTCAATATTTCATACAAATAGAATATCAATAACGAAGGTTCTTGCATTAACATTGAAATCGAGAATTAGTATTCTTTCATCTTAAGGTTAACTGACTCATCGGCGTTCGAGCTAATTAGCCTTTAATGAAATATAATCTGAAACTGAAACACCCACATAAAGCAAACAACTAATTAATCACTAATTAAGTAAACATTTATCTGATTTGACGCACCTTTGATATAAAGGTGTTTTGTTGACACTTGTATACTGAGACCTTTCTACTCTATAGTTATCAACTGATCAAAGTCGTCTTTAACATAATCTGATACTAAACAGTATCATTTAAGGTTATCTATGTGCATGTGGGTACAATAACTAGAGAATCAAATATATGAAGTGTCTCATCCTGTCCGTCGGGAGTAAATTGCATCTTGCTATTGTAACTTTACATTCCGTGCATTAGGCGAGAATACTGGTACCCAGAAGGCAGTCGTTTAGAGTGATTCATATACGTTGTAAGAACTTGTTCCGCAATATATTGTGAACTTAATGAATTTAATCACTGATTTATTTCATATACCAGACAAAATCACATGACTTATGAGTCATAGATACAGCTGATATTACCAGTATCTCAAAACTTGACAAGCATTCAGAACATCTGAATAAGGATAACGTCAGCCTGATAATTGTTTTAAAATCAGATATTTTCCAAGGAAATGACAGCCGTTTACATTTAAGCAAATATATTTAATACAGACAGCGAATCTCCGGAGAAATAGTGACAATGTATACATAAAATTAGTCTGTTCACTATAGGCAGTTCTATTTTGTACATTGGTGCTTTCCTCTCTGAGAACTGAAAGCTAGCCTCGCTGAATTACATTGTCCACAAGACACAAATAAATGATCTACAATAGTGCCTAAACTATCACGTAAACAAACATAATTTAATCTTTATTCCGGAAAACCTTTAAACCGGACAAGTCATCCGGTCCCAACTTTTTTACTATGTAAATCACCCCTTTAGTCCGGAAACCAATTAATTCAGGAAGCCAGACAAGAATTTTGGCCTTAAAATCGGACATTTTGTATTGTTCTTCATGCAATGCTGACCTATGTCGCTTTACGAGATTTCTTTTTCCATTATGTTTACTGGTCAAATACAAACACCGTTGTATCAGCCTTACGTTAAAACGCGTCTCACTTTTTGTGGAAGTACCGTTGTATCAGCCTTACGTTAAAACGCGTCTCACTTTTTGTGGAAGTACCGTTGTATCAGCCTTACGTTAAAACGCGTCTCACTTTTTGTGGAAGTACCGTTGTATCAGCCTTACGTTAAAACGTGTCCCACTTTTTGTGGAAGTACCGTTGTATCAGCCTTACGTTAAAACGTGTCCCACTTTTTGCTGAAGTACCGTTGTATCTGCTTTACGTTAAAACGTGTCCCACTTTTTGTGGAAGTACCGTTGTATCAGCCTTACGTTAAAACGTGTCCCACTTTTTGTGGAAGTACCGTTGTATCAGCCTTACGTTAAAACGTGTCCCACTTTTTGTGGAAGTACCGTTGTATCAGCCTTACGTTAAAACGCGTCTCACTTTTTGCTGAAGTACCGTTGTATCTGCTTTACGTTAAAACGTGTCCCACTTTTTGTGGAAGTACCGTTGTATCAGCCTTGGGTTAAAACGCGTCTCACTTTTTGCTGAAGTACCGTTGTATCAGCCTTGGGTTAAAACGCGTCTCACTTTTCGCGGAAGTACCGTTGTATCAGCCTTACGTTAAAACGCGTCTCACTTTTTGCTGAAGTACCGTTGTATCAGCCTTACGTTAAAACGCGTCTCACTTTTTGCTGAAGTACCGTTGTATCAGCCTTGGGTTAAAACGCGTCTCACTTTTTGCTGAAGTACCGTTGTATCAGCCTTACGTTAAAACGCGTCCCACGTTTTGCTGAAGTACCGTTGTATCAGCCTTACGTTAAAACGCGTCCCACTTTTTGCTGAAGTACCGTTGTGTCAGCCTTACGTTATAACGCGTCCCACTTTTTGCTGAAGTACCGTTGTGTCAGCCTTACGTTAAAACGCATATATACATTCTTTGACCATGGCAATGACTTTCCGGTTTTAATCAGAAATCAAACACAAACACGCTGACAATAATTTAATCATACTATCACATGTTATCAATTTTGTCCAAAAATGGATTTTTATCAATAAATTTCAATTTGAAACACCATCGCTCTCATAAAATATTGGAACAAATTGCGATGTTACGTGCTTGCATTACTCTATCAATATTCGCGATCATAAACACAAAGAAGGATAGAAGGATGGCTTTGCCCAGCTCGGATAATTGTAGAGATTTAGATATGAGCGCTGCTGTGGGATTTACAAACTCTTCTGTTAGTGACGTCATTTCTAGAAAACGAAACACGTGATATCACTATTTGCAAGCAGGAAACAATATTTATTCCATGTATTGCTTACTGTCAGTACATGGTGACGTCACATGCGACCTTTTCTGGAAATGACGTCACTTTAAGTAGAGGTTGGAAATCTTCCGTTTTCGGAGTAGAATTAGAGCTAGATGAATTACTTACATTCAACGTGTAGTGTAAATACGGCAGATTCTGACCGAGCCTCGTTTTCAGCTAAACACGAAATGAAACCATTATCCAAAGCACTGACGTTGTGGATATGTAACTCTTGACTGCGACCATCGTCTGCTGTTGTTATCTGCACGTCAGAAACTAGTCCACTCAAGTTCCAGTATACCTGTGGTATCGGGTCACCGTTACCTTTACAGACGACAGTAGTGTTTGCTCCTTCTGACAGAATAAGGGACACTGGATGAATGACAACCGACGGAGGACCTGTAAAGATTTTGATAATAAAATAATCAGAAAAATAGACGTATGTAACATAACCAGGGCTCATTCAGTAATATACGAGGGATAATAAAAATTACGAGTACTTTTTCAATATCACCATTTTCATCGCAGTGTTTCGTGATCGCGGAGATGTTTGTATATTTGTATTGACTCGGTACCAGTTTTTGTCGTTATTGACCGGATGTACTGTATTGACTCGGTACCAGTTTTTGTCGTTATTGACCGGATGTACTGTATTGACTCGGTACCAGTTTTTGTCGTTATTGACCGGATGTACTGTATTGACTCGGTACCAGTTTTTGTCGTTATTGACCGGATGTACTGTATTGACTCGGTACCAGTTTTTGTCGTTATTGACCGGATGTACTGTATTGACTCGGTACCAGTTTTTGTCGTTATTGACCGGATGTACTGTATTGACTCGGTACCAGTTTTTGTCGTTATTGACCGGATGTACTGTATTGACTCGGTACCAGTATATGTCGTTATTGACCGGATATACTGTATTGATTCGGTACCTGTGTTTGTCGTTATTGACCGGATGCACTGTATTGACTCTGTACCAGTGTTTGCCGTTATTGACCGGATTTTCTGTATTGATTCGGTACCTGTGTTTGTCGTTATTGACCGGATTTTCTGTATTGACTCGGTACCAGTGTGTCGTTATTGACCGGATGTACTGTATTGACTCGGTACCAGTGTCGTTATTGACCGGATGTACTGTATTGACTCGGTACCAGTGTGTCGTTATTGACCGGATGTATTGTATTGACTCGGTACCAGTGTTTGTCGTCATTGACCGGATGCACTGTATTGACTCGGTACCAGTGTCGTTATTGACCGGATGTACTGTATTGACTCGGTACCAGTGTGTCGTTATTGACCGGATGTACTGTATTGACTCGGTACCAGTGTCGTTATTGACCGGATGTACTGTATTGACTCGGTACCAGTATTTGTCGTTATTGACCGGATGTACTGTATTGATTCGGTACCAGTGTGCCGTTATTGACCGGATGCACTGTATTGACTCGGTATCAGTGTTTGTAGTTATTTATTTCGAGTAATTTTTCAATATCACCATTTGCATCGCAGTGTTTCGTGATCGCGGAGATGTTTGTATATTTGTATTGACTCGGTACCTGTGTTTGTCGTCATTGACCGGATGCACTGTATTGACTCTGTACCCGTGTTTGCCGTTATTGACCGGATTTTCTGTAATGACTCGGTACCAGTGTGTCGTTATTGACCGGATGCACTGTATTGACTCGGTACTAGTGTGCCGTTATTGACCGGATGCACTGTATTGACTCGGTATCAGTGTTTGTAGTTATTGACCGGATGTATTGTATTACTCAGTACCGGTGTTTGTCGTTATTGACCATTCTGTTGACTCGAGTCTTTTCCAGCAGAAAATCTGCCTTTTGAATTTTAACTTCCTGTTGGCTCGAGAGCGCTTCTAGGACGCAATGAACCCTCTAAACAAATTGAATATCGAAAGTTCTAATGACTCGGTATCCGTTTCAAGCTAGAAACCTAATGTCGAACTTCGATCTCCGAACTTCCTGCTTATTTCTCGGAACGTTTTGATGAAAGAAGATGGAGTTACGTTGTAGGAAAGATATAAAACGGCCGGTGGAATACAGGTTACATTATTTTACTTCACAGGCAGTCACCACAATGGCGGCTATTACTGATTAGTTGAAGTTGAAAAGAGCTTAAAAGCTACGACACCAGACATATTAGTAAAAAGCATTTATTGTTTTTCGTGAACACAATTGCTGAGATACCTACGGTTTCTGCAAGCAAAATAACTGTCTTTAAAATATCTCGATTCTTATTTCATAACATACAGACAATTGTTTTACATCACACATATTTTCTTGGAGTCACATAAGACATAGTAACACATTAGCACATACTCGAGACAAATTACTTATATTACATTGACACGAAAGTTTTAAGAGCGTATATCTGCGATCTCAATTATAGATTTCAGAATGTAACGTTGTAAGACAGCAAATTACAGACACTTTCGTCAATATCTCAATTAGTTTGTTAATTAAAACAAAACTAATTTTCTTATCCAATATCCATGGAATATGTTTTGGTTCACCTTTACGCTATAAAATGTCGAACGAATGACACTAATTTGTGAAATATCGAATATAAACAATTATATATACCACAATTGTTTATAATTGTATTTGTAATGTCTTTGCCATCGGAACATATTATGGAGCCACTTCCGACAAACTGCTGGGAGGCGTTCTTTTGTTTGGATATATGATGTATCCACCAGGCGCTACAGTTGCAGACAATTGGATTCCCGCGAATATTCCTGCAACAACAGTAGAAATGAATCTAAAAGTCGAACAGGAATTGACATATTCTACAGTGCCCCAACAATAAAGTGTCACATAGTATTTACAAACATTATAATATTTATATTTAAGATGAGTCAATACAAAACATAGGGTGTGCAAGGTAAACGTAATTATCTATCGACATAATCGAAATATTTTATTTATATCTCCTTTTCAGTAGGCACTGTGCAATGCTGAAGCATGATCCTTTACAAGCTAACCCTCTTCGCCATATTTACTTGGCACTGTCAGTTCGATCTTTGTTTTGTGTTCCCCTCACTGTGTACACCTCTCTGTCTGTGCCTTCCATTTTCTATTGTCTAGATCTGTATTGAGAAGTTTGTACCTCACCGACACCTTGCTGTAATCATTACCTTCCATGTATACACGAACAGAGCTTAGTTGAAATAAACTTGTAAACTTGTTGCATGCTTTTCACTTTCACTTTGCAGGTTTATTTTATGCCCCGTTAAATCTCGTTTAATTTCTTAATCTAAGTATCAGGAAAGGTCATGTTTGTGAATGCGCCCCCCCCCCCGCGCTACGCTGTCTCATGTTTTTATTTACGTATCATTTAAGCTAAATAGTAATAGAAGGGGATCATACCCTTATTTCTACGTATTTTGGACATTTAATGATATTCATCTTCTATATCATGAAATGAACACTATGAACATTACCTAGATACTATATTTCTGAAAGATTAACAAAAATGTTCGTAAATAGTGGGCAGTACTTCACGAATGGCAATGAAATAAATATGAATACTACAATCGAAACAACCATGAAATGTTTCGACAGAATACCATCTCCAGAAGAAAAATACTTTGAATATAACATTTAAGGATTTTCAACGAATTAAAAAAAGTACAGCATCTTCAAAATGGTGTGAAAAAAAACAAAAGAACAAGAGCATTGGATATGTACATGCATACGATATGTTTGCACATATGGGTTCTTGTGTATTGATATTTTCTGTAATTTAATATCTGGTTGTCTTGGTAGCTATTGTTGTTATTTGCTGTTATTGTTGTACGTTTGGGAATCCGAATAATGCCATTACGTTTAATGTTGTTTAAGCTACAAATCATACAGTATTTCGCCGCAGTACAAATCTGTATTATCACAATTTGGTTGATAATGTTTGATTTCAACTTTATTATTTTCTGGTTATTCTCAGATGTAATTCCGTTCAAACTGTTTAACGTACACTGCAACGTCTTCAGACAGAGCCGTACCCTTTGGCTTAATGCTAAGTTTCAACTATTCTTGAGGATTCGTTGCAACCGAAACGTTAATTTTATTGTCAAAATTAACTATATGAAAATTGAGAATGTTGTTGGAAAGATGTTGTTACTCAAGGGAGGGCCGGACAGGAGCGGTTGTGATGGACACGCGGAGTTTTCCTGAACTATTTAGATTCAGCTTATAGTTTGCTTCTATTCAATTGAAATTTCACTCCAACATATTTTATCACTCCGAAGAGATTGTGTAACAAGGTCTGAAGCGAGAGAATATTCTTCCGGGACAAACATTATACACTTCTACTTACAAGTAATGGATTGCGATCCCGGTCGTAGTTTTCACTGATATATATTGCAATTTATTGAATGCAACATTTCTGAAAGGGAAAAAATGCTATTGTTAAATGCACGAATGTGTTGTGGACAGTGCAAGTTTGAGAAGTAAACCTTATCGTTGATTAACATGTAGATGGTCTAAGTTAATGATGGAGACCAGGTTATTAATTGACATGTAGATGGTCTAAGTTAATGATGGAGACCAGGTAATTGATTGACATGTAGATGGTATAAGTAAAGGACGGATACCAGGTAATTGATTGACATGTATATGGTCTAAGTTAAGGACGGATGCCAGGTTATTGATTGACATGTAGATGGTCTAAGTTAATGATGGAGACCAGGTAATTGATTGACATGTATATGGTCTAAGTTAATGATGGAGACCAGGTTATTGATTGACATGTAGATGGTCTAAGTTAAGGACGGAGACCAGGTTATTGATTAACATATAGATGGTCTAAGTTAAGGACGGATACCAGGTAATTGATTGACATGTAGATGGTCTAAGTTAATGATTGAGACCAGGTTATTGATTGACATGTAGATGGTATAAGTTAAGGACGGATACCAGGTAATTGATTGACATGTAGATGGTCTAAGTTAATGATGGAGACCAGGTTATTGATTGACATGTAGATGGTCTAAGTTAATGATGGAGACCAGGTTATTGATTGACATGTAGATGGTCTAAGTTAATGATGGATACCAGGTAATTGATTGGCATGTAGATGGTATAAGTTAAGGACGGAGACCAGGTTATTAAGTATCATGTATATGATCTAAGTTATTGAGTGAGGTACTGAAGACCGTTGGCCTGGTCGATATAAATTTAGAGAGATGGATATGATATTTTGTACAAGATAGCGCTTTACTACCTGTTGAGAGCCGTCCCTCGATGATGCTCTGTCAATGCAATATATCCCTTCTGAATGAACTTAGGAAATGCATGTCATACATACAATACGTACACAAGGTAAAAACAAGTTTTGTATTTATGTATTTAATTGTTATTTTTAAACCATATTAAATTACGCCATTTTAACATTGACATTTATAATACATTTTAACCTATATCTTATAATTGATGTGTTTTGCCATGTTCACATTGTAGACCTGACAATCAGTAATAGTAAAAAAACTCTTTTAATTTTTTATAACTTCAACAATTCTTTTTCATATCCTTAGCTTAAAATTGGTACAAAGAGATTACATATATAACTTACAGACGATGCAACTTAGGCGTGTCCTTAAATGTGTCTGGGGAGATGTACCGTAGTCCAGTATGCTGTATCAGCCTGTAAAATGAAGCATACGATTAATACAGACTGGTCAAAGAGCTTACCCGCCTTTTAGTATTTTGAAAATCTTTATCACATTAGGACAGGAGGGCGGTCCCGCCCAAACTCTGACAGGCTCATAGAAAAAGTCGACATGATATCAATACTATGGAATCTACGGACTGTGTCAATCTTCTACCTAAAACATACCTATATACTATAGGAGTTCACTCTCTATCAAAGATCTAATGTTATATTACGAGTCGTACTTGCGCTATTTGTTTTTGCATTTTCGCTGATTCAGTATCTTTCCGACATTTATTGAGACTAGTTCAGACCGTTCCACCGAAGCGTGCAAATTCACATTGAACAGACAAATTTAAGAAGATGTTTTTTCCAATTGCAAAAGATGAGGCATGCTTTACGGTTTAAATTTGTCGGTAAAAATTTAGTATGTTTTATAATCAACAATATGCCCGAATCCAAAATCCTAATCATTACGTTTCGCCCTAAGCCGGTTCACAGCTGTCGTTTCGCCAATGGTCGAACATGTTCTATGATATCAGAGCTTAGAAGTTTCGTTCCCGCACCTTCAGTGCACCTTTAAGTCCATTATAAAAGTATAAATCTTCATAAAACTTCTTTTCCCCATAGATTCGTCATTTGTTAAACGAGTATAAAAGCCATATTCAATTTTATAGGAATTCTCAAAAATTGCGAGGCGCGTCTAATAGAGCGTTTAAACATGACATATACAGTACATGTTTCGATCTACTTATTAAACCGTGGACATACTTTCGGCAAACGAAAGTAAGAGTACTGGTGTTAAATTTAGGATGTTTTGAGCTCGCTATAACCATGGCTATGTACCTTTCTTCATCGGGACTGAACGATGTGTTCTTTATATCCGATAATTCGTTTTATAACCATTTTTTATATAGAAGAAAGAATGGCCAAAAAGCGGGCCAAATAATAAGTGGAGTTAAAGCTGTTTACGTCCCCTTACAGAAAATCCTGTTCCGCCCATGTAAATGTTATGGCTTAATGCAATACAAATCGACAGAAGACTTTTTTATAAAACAGTGTCATAAAGTTCTAGAAGGTCTTTTATAACACACTTATCTAACTAATAGTAAACAGAAAACCTCTCTCGTCTTGTGAATTAACTAATGACTTTATAAAGACTTGTACTTGATATCACGTTGTATAATTACATCATTTAAAATATCGTCGGCTAAAAGGACAGAGCAGACGAAAGAGGAAATGAGGGGGAAATGTAGAGGAACATCCTTATTATACTGTTTCGTACGTCAGCGAAAGTTATAGATAAATGAAATGAAACAACGATACTGCAGAAAATATCATATAAAAATCAGACAATGTCAATTATATCAGTATAGCGTTATTCAGGAAACGATTTGTGGTTGAGAAGTTTTGAAGCAACATCAACAACTCATACCAATAATGCACCTATAAACATTTTGTCTCATAGGGGGGACACTACCTTAAAAGTATATTATTGACATTGATGTAGCTTTTTCATAGATTTGTATTATTTTTCGGCGCAGCCGTACTAAAATGACTTTGCTATTTGCATATCGTTGTGTGTAAACCAATCCAATATTGCGTTAACCACTTAACCAACTTCTCTTCAACCGAACGATATCTGTAACAATGACGCGGATTGGTCAACCTTTCGATAAAGGGTACGTTACCTTACCGAAATCCACTGAATTTCGGTGAATGTAACGAAATCCATTTTGGATCTGGAGTGACTGGCAATCGTAACATCTCTACAATTTAAATATTGCACAACAAATCTTAACCTTCAAATTGCGCCGACCATCCTTTATCAAGATTTTTGTTTCTCTTAAATTCTTAATTATAATACAAATAAATTACCAAGAACCCGGATCTATGCGCTCCCTTCGCGTCAATTACAGTACCAAGTACTCGAGTGCTTGACTTGACAAGAAGTCAAAGCGATGACCTGGTTGTCATATCCTATACTCATACTCCTCCAAAATTAACATCAGGAAGAGATCAGGTGCATATACGTTGCAACAAGATCTTCAAACATGGAATAAACTTCTACATTGTAATTATATTGAGACAATTGTTCTCGCATAAGCGACAATATTACTGAATTATTTATCAATATAAGTTCATTTTGATATCGTTGTAGCAACGTTAAATGTCGCACCACGCTAAATGTCGCACTTGACGTTATATGTCGCAAGGCTGACGCTAAATGTCGCAACCAACGCTAAATGTCGCACTCCTTTATAAGCGGAAATTAATAATCCATTTGATATATTTGTGGCTGTTCAAGAACTGAGTTCAACCAATTTTCGCAAAAAAATACTATGCCAAGTGCGGGGGTTTGTCTCAAAAAGGTAACCACTTCTTGCCTCAGCGTTTCTTCCGACCTATGTATTCCATATTGGCGTAATTGGTATGACACCGCCGCAAACTGACAGTTTCCATTCCCAATAGGATCCATTATGATGGGTAGTCCGAATTCCGACCTCACGTTTTCAAGTTGAGATGCTTTTGTTACAGGTTTGTAATACTGCTTTCGATGTAACTGTTTCCTGTTGGACACACTAGCTGCTGTATACTGTGTGATATCGCTTATGTGGTACCATTTTGCTTCTGAATGCTGTTGTCCCATTCGAACAGAATCAGGAACACAATATTTAATTTGGTACATGTTTGTATTTAAGGATCGCTGCTGTATTATCACATCCACTACCCATGTCCTTCTATTCAATAAACCCTTCTTCTTATAACGTAACAGCACTGTATCTCCAATACTATATGCAGGTGTTTTGCAGGCCTTTTCATACGCTTTGTCGTTTCGTTTATTACACTTTATTGTTGCGGCTTTCGCGGCATCTCGCAGTTTTTTTGGTTTTTAGTTTATGATTTAATGACGAATTTCATTGTAAGGATCCCTTCCATAGTATATTTCATACGGTGTGCTCCATGCTAGACATTCTTTCGGGTCATTATTTAATATACGTTGATATTCTGGCAGCCTAGTTGATGCCACAGGGATTCGCATGTGTCAAATCGTATGCAATCTTTTGTTTCAGTGTTTTATGCATCCTTTCAACTTTTCCCTGACTTTGAGGATGATAAGGGCGACTTTTAATGTTCTTTATATCGAGATCTCTCAAAAGTCGTTTCACTTGTCCATCGAATCACGTCCTCTATCATGCTGTTTTATCTTTGGTTTACCAAACTCTGCGAATATCAGACTCAACTGTTTTGTGATAACATCTGCGGATTTGCTTGGGATAGCACGTAACCACAAAAATCGACTAAATATGTCCATCACGCTTAAAATGAATTTGCACTTTTCTTTATTGTATATTACTGCTTCCTGCTGCATATCTACTAGATCTATCTGAAGTATGTCATGAACAGAACTGATGCACACATGCTTCAGTGGAGCTTTGTTCAGAAATTTGGCATTTTCTTCTGATATTCTGGCAGTGTAGAAAGAACGTGCTTTATTTCAGTTTCTGAAACTCCCGCATACCTCCGTTTTAACAGTTGATACATTCTTCTGACTCCAATCCCTTTACTTTTATGGTAGCTCTCAGTGATCACTCTATTACATTTTGATTCACACATAACCTCTTTTCCCTTGTAATATAATCGATTATTTTCAACTGAATAAAAATCCTTATATCTTTGGTATCGGCGCAATGTAGATCTTTCTAGGAGTGTCCTTTCCGCAACAGGTACATCATAAGTCCCTTTCAATGTCACTTTCAATATAATTTTTGCGACATTTGGCGTTACAGATGCGACATATAACGTCAGGAGGTTTTGCGACATTTAGCGTTGGTTGCGACATTTAGCGTCAGCCTTGTGACATACAATGTCAAGTGCGACATTTAGCGTTGGTGCGACATTTAACGTTGCTACAATCGTAACAAAAGTGTGTTATTTATTCAATGTCCCAAAATGACGTGCACATAAAAACCTGAACCCGGATGTGACGTAACGTATCGGGCGCTCAGTTCTCAATATGGAATTTAGTAATTTTGGAGACTTAGATAAATTCCCGTAATAAAACGACCCTGTCACGGTTAACAACATTCATCAGTGAGTGAGTAAGTTACCAATAACATAATTGATTGCTTTGTACTTACAGTTTTTCAAGTTTTGGAAACGGAGCCAAGTCATCTCCATGAAGATTCGTCAAGTTCTGTTGGTTTTGTATCTTTCTGAAAAGGAATAAAAAGATATACATATACAAATACATTTAATGGCCAAAATTTAGTGCCAAAAATAAGATTCTGTCGAACGCTTGACAGTGAAGGAGAAGAAAATGATTGTAAGTCTAGAAAAAGAGGTGTACTCACATGAAAATACAATCAAAATAACGGGGAGAAAACAGCAAACAATTTCAATGATATTATACTACTAGAGAGTCTATGATTTGGTAGAGAACATGTTCCAAACTTGACGGAATCGAAGCAAGTCGTCTCATCACGATTTTGAAAGTTAACCGAGCTAGTCGGGCGGACATTAAAACAGATTACTTAGTATATCAGACAAAAAGCATAAGCAAACGTAATTTAACTTTAGTAATTTAACTGTCACAGTGAGACCGGGCACATGACTCACAAAGAGACCGGGTACATGGCTATCAGTGAGACCGGGTATATGACTATCAGTGAGACCGGGTACATGACTAACAAAGAGACCGGGTACATGGCTAACAGTGAGACCGGGTACATGGCTAACAGTGAGACCGGGTACATGACTAACAGTGAGACCGGGTACATGGCTATCAGTGAGACCGGGTACATGACTATCAGTGATACCAGGTACACGACTAACAGTGAGACCGGGTACATGACTATCAGTGATACCAGGTACACGACTAACAGTGAGACCGGGTATATGACTATCAGTGATACCAGGTACACGACTAACAGTGAGACCGGGTACATGGCTATCAGTGATACCAGGTACACGACTAACAGTGAGACCGGGTATATGACTATCAGTGATACCAGGTACACGACTAACAGTGAGACCGGGTACACGACTATCAGTGATACCAGGTACACGACTAACAGTGAGACCGGGTATATGACTATCAGTGATACCAGGTACACGACTAACAGTGAGACCGGGTACATGGCTAACAGTGAGACCGGGTACATGACTAACAGTGAGACCGGGTACATGGCTATCAGTGAGACCGGGTACATGACTATCAGTGATACCAGGTACACGACTAACAGTGAGACCGGGTACATGACTATCAGTGATACCAGGTACACGACTAACAGTGAGACCGGGTACATGGCTATCAGTGATACCAGGTACACGACTTACAGTGAGACCGGGTACATGACTATCAGTGATACCAGGTACACGACTTACAGTGAGACCGGGTACATGACTATCAGTGATACCAGGTACACGACTAACAGTGAGACCGGGTACATGACTATCAGTGATACCAGGTACACGACTAACAGTGAGACCGGGTACATGGCTAACAGTGAAACCGGGTACATGAGTAACAAAGAGACCGGGTACATGGCTATCAGTGTAAGACCGGGTACATGACTATCAGTGATACCAGGTACACGACTAACAGTGAGACCGCGTACATGACTATCAGTGATACCAGGTACACGACTAACAGTGAGACCACAATTCCTAAGCGTTCAAAGCTTAAAACTGAAAAGCAGTAACTTGTATGTGTCAGTTTATCTCTTATTTTGATTGTTGTATGCAAAGATTAGTTTTTTTGTCTAGTACGAAATAAACCTTTATAAAATATAAAAGTCAAGGAACACGTGTTGTTATAAAAAATATTTAAAATAATGAACTTTAGTGTTCTTCGTTCAAATTACAAAATATAAAAACTAAAAGTGTTATTTAGCATAAAACTGAAAATTATATTTATTTGCAAAATTGATTTACTGGTTTTAATTTACACTAACACAGCGTCATTTTACATTATATTCAATATTTTAAGCCACGTGGTAAAACATGAGAAGGTATGCGAAGAGCATCTAACGTTTACTAAAGATGTTTATGGCTCATCTAAATGTAAACTGTGTGAACGGACTTCATCAAGTGTAGTTGCTACATTAAATATAATATTTTTTACAAGAACAATTGCAATGTTTTATCAATTCAAACAATAAATATCTTGAAAAAAAGATGGTCGGCGCAATTTGAAGGTTAATATTTGTTGTGCAACATAAATGCCGCGATGTTACGATTGCTGGTCACTCCAGATCCAACATGGATTTCGGTAAATTCATCTAAATTCAGTGGATTTCGGTAAGGTAACGTAACCTATATCGAAATGCTAACCAATCCGCGTCAAGGTTACAAGCGTTGTTCGGCAGAAGAGAAATTGCATTGGTGGCTAATGCAAGATTTAATTGGTTTACACATCACTGATATGCAAATAGCAAAACCATGTTAGTACGACTGCGCCGAAAAAGAACAACGATTCAATCATTATGCATTAACATTTTAAGACTGATAAATTTCTTACAATATTTGAAATTATATTAAGACATAATTATCTATATCTTCATTAATTGTTGTTTCTCAGTGTGAAATTACACGCATATTTATTGTAATTCTGGGTTAAGAGTATAATATCAGCTTCAAATAAAGCACGCAATCAATTTTTTATTTCAGAACTGTTCTGATGTAATCAAATATCTGAGAAAGTTATGGAGAAAGTCTTGATGAGACTGATTTGTACGTAATATTATGAAACACTTTGATTACACAATTGGACACGGCCGTATCGTCAGTCGCAGACATAAGGCACTAAAAACGTTATTGCTGATGATGTTTGGGAACGTAAATGTCTCAATATGGACATAAAACTCTCGGCACCATATTGTGTAGGCAGGTGTACACACTTTCAGTATCGAAAGTAGACGATTTAAGACACCCAAACGAAAGTAGGGATTTTCTGTGACCTTAAATAGAAAGATTGACAAATTAGAGTTTTTTTGTTCTTATCTATCATATTGATAACCGGGAATGGCATAAGCTTTCGTTAAGTATAAGTGTACATACAAATAACTCTTCATTTCAGAAAGCCCTGACTTCCACAGTGACACCCAGTTGTTCGGCAGACAGGAATTGAATGTCTGATTTAATGCAAACTATGTCAAACTAAAGTGAAAGAGCAAATATTTTATTCGGCAAGAATGTCATTTTTTACTAAATATGTACACAATTTTCTTTACGTACAGTAAAACCTCAACCATAAGACCACCCTCGGGACCCTTGGATACTGGTCTTTATATTATGGTAATCGTAATATTGAGGTTGAATAAAGAGCAAAACTGTGAAAATGGACTTGTAAATTGTGTTTTTAAATTTATTATTGGGGTGGTTTTTAAGTGAGGTTTTACTGTTCATTAATTATATAAAAAGAGGATCTTACATGAGTGCTTATTTGATATTGTTTTTATGAAACGAGTCGACTGAATATGACGCGAGGCTCGTTTCAGTCGACGAGTTTCATAAAAACAATATCAAATTAGCAGGAATGTAAGATTCTATTTCTCACATAACACCATAAATAGATTGTTTTTAATATTTAAATAGACTTTAAATAGTGCTGTGATTCGGCTATTTATGTAACTAGTTACATATGATATTTATGTCACTGCTTTATGCCACTCATGGAGTGCAAGTTATGTGATAAAATGTTATACCACTTTAATACAGGATTAAAGGACCATTTATTGGTGTTCACGCATGTATAAACCCTGATCGGAACGCACACATTGAATGTTAAATGTTTCTATTCTGATCAGGGTTTACGCATGCGTGAAGAAGATCTCTTAATCTTTATATTTCCAAATCGACTTTTGAAACGACGCCAAATGATATTTTTGTAGTCATTACACATTATGCCTTCACACTGCATCAACTGAATGAGCGTATTAATACAAAATAGTACCATGTTAAACAGTTTAAAAAGCGTATGAAAATATTTGTTCAGGTAACAATAGGAACCACATTAGACATTGATTGAACATATGATGGAATTTGTGCATAATTATTATTATTGCACGCCATTTATTCCGTATAAACTGTAGGCTAATAAGTGAAGTTCAAGGTCGCGCTAGAAGATAAACATGTCGGGTGAACGCTCATCGGATGAATTTCTCACGATATGACGTTTATAAAAAAAGTCATGAAAACAATTATAAACCCAATTCGATAAGGCTTTCATTATCGATTTATCCATTTTATTGGGTATAGGATGGGAAGCTTGTTTAAATCATATTTTCAATTATGAACGGATGAATAGGTTGTAACAACACCCCTATAATCGATATTTAGGTGAATACAATAATGAAAGAATAGTGAATTTGAGTTATACATGCCAGAATAATTGTCACTAATTCGTCATATTTGATCACAAGTACACTCAGCAAAAGTTATAATAAAGAAAACTTTCGATATTGTATATTTAGGTTGAATATAAATTCCCAAAGTCGAATTCAATTGATGTTACATAAAACAAATTAACACACATCAATTGGTATATTCCCTTCAACGACTTGGATTTTCACGTTTACTTAATTCAGAAAAATCGCTGACCTCATAGAATTAAATGAGTCGTAAAATTTCAGATACGTATCTAAACTTTTTGGAGGCGATGCTGTTAAAACAAATTAAATGTTCGGTGACCTGCCTCCTCATCTTTTAATCACTGCGTGACAAATATTTTACGATATAATATTTTATCTGAATTAAAAGCACTAAATGAAACAAAATATGTTTCACAAAGCAATAATGAGACAATTAAAAAGACAAAAACATGAAACATTCTACAATTCACCATTGATTTTATTCTGTGAAATTGGAGAATCATTGATAGGGAATCAGTTCGTCATTGTCTTACATCAGTTACATGTCCTGAAAATGCATCGTATGGATACTAGACAAAACAAGGAAACAGGTTTATTCGTGCTGATCATTTATTATTATCACGATATTCACATTGATTCCGTGTTATGTTTCAATTCTATCAACTCATAATAATATAGGAGTTGAACGCACAAGTTGGATATACATGTAGTTAGAATCATGGAAGCCAAACACATTGTTTTTTAAAACTGTCTGAATCATCTGGAGCACAGAATCTGAAGGTATAAGTGGGGATGTTCTTGATTCCAGACCCTCTTCACTGGCTTGTAGCCCCTCTTTCTTCGGCACTGAATGATACAGTTTTGCTACATCGAAACAGAACAGAATAGTACCTTCTGGTAATGGTTGCTGGACCTGATTAATCTTACTCAGGAAGTCTGTTGTGTCCTTAATGTATGAAGGGCTGTTCACAACAAATTCATTAAGTTCATGTTCAGAAACCTCCGCTAACCGTTCTGTTGGGGTGCTGATACCATTCACTATAATTCGTAGCGGTGCTTCCTGTTTTTGGATCTTCGGATTGCCTTTAAGTTATCCTGCTTGTGGATACCTGGGTATTATATATTGCTGCATGTCCTTAGACATCGCGCCTTCTCTATACATCTTATTCACCAGCTTTTTCACAGATTTCATTGATTTTTCCACATGACACCCTTCTGTCGCTGCAAATGAGTTACTTTCTTGCATCTCGTTTTTTAACCGGTTAATATAATCCACCTTATTAATAATGACAATGCCTGATCCTTTATCTGCTGGACGAGTAACAATATTGTCATTATGCAACAACTCATGCAGGGCATCGTTTTCTTCTTAAGAAAGGTTCAGAGACTTGGCTTTCTTCATTCCAGCAATAATTTACTACCTCTATATACATATCTAGCCAGGCATCTCTTTCTTTGTTTGGTGTGAAGGTACTATCCTTTTTCTCAGTGAACTTATCTGGTTTCCTGTTCTCATCACTGCAGTCGAGGAAATACTCTCTAGACCACATTCTTCTTTCCCACTCAGACAAGTCAGCAAGCACTTTGGGCAAATTCACTGTCTTCTTGTCTGGAACAAAGGTAAGCACTTTTGACAAAAAGCTCATCTGTTAATCTGTCAATGTGTCTGAGGACATATTGGTTAACACCTCTGTGCGTGAAGTACTTGACCTTTTAGGAGAAGTCACACTCTTTTGCTGTTGTGTAGGTCTTCGATACAACTTCTTACACCAACCTTCTGTTTTTGAAGATGTTTTTTTGTATTATTTCTCTTGCCATCAATATAGCGACGTATGTGTTGACCCATAGGTTTCGATGCTGTTCCAGATACCTCAGGCTTTTTCAACATTGGCTGCATGTCGAACCAGTCGATTCCACTTTTGTGTACCGTCGTTATCAGCTTCTGCGTCGACCCTTTTTCTTGTCTGTTAATGTCAAAGTGGTTATTCTGAAGCACAAGCCTGATCACATCCTCGTTACCTACATGGTCCCTCCAAGCTCTGTGTGACAGAAATGGCTATTTTGTACCAATCTGCTGCTGCAATGAGCTCTGCTTCAGTGGCCCATGAGCTAACCCTGCCATCAGTGTACCTCTGATTGTTGATATGGATGTCAACATCTCCATCAATGTAACAGCTAGAGGTGTCACGGCAGTTCTCTAGATGATCAATCACTGCATTTCTCACATCTTTGTGGCTATTTTCATGTCCATATTGATATACACTGACACATCTGTAAAACAGTTACCATCACCAACTACTTTGATTCTTAGCCAATGGTCAATAGCATTAGACTTACATTCGGCCGTCTCTTTAATGTACGATCCCTGTGGCCATTTCCTTCTCTTGGCGAGGTCAATACCATTAGGCTTACATTGGGCGGCCCCTTTAATGTACGGTCATTGTGGCCATTTCCTTCTTTTGGCGAGGTAAGCCGTTTTACTCATATCATCTCTCCAAGAGACCATCCTGGTTGCAGCTTTCATATACATATCATCTAATTTTTCTTTCAGTCGTTTTAAGCATACTTCTATCTCATCCTTCAGGTTACTACATGTACATTGTCCCCTTACACTATCCACTATAACACTGATTAATCTCAACGAAGAGTCTCTCTCAATCCAGTTCAGTCTCTGAACCTTGCGTACAGTCTTCAATGAAGAACCCATGGCAGCGTACAGGAGAGATCGGAATCTTGCAGATATCCTAGAACATGGCAAGCTGCGGCAAGACATGCAAACACGGAGACGGCAATGCAAACCAGACTGTAAGACAAGCGTGATCAGTTCTGACGATGACAGTCTGCACAGAGAGGGATGTAGTCTACGGAATCTTTTTTTTTCTATTTTTTTTTTTTTTTTAATATTGGTCATTTTCAAATGTTCTGCTTTCACTTTTGCTTTAGCATAGCCTAAAAGCAATACAAATGTCTGGCTGAGCGATATTAAATGTATCTTTGAAAAAAAGTGTAGTATATATACATGTTTTCTAGTCAATTTCATTGATGTTCTCAAAGTATGTTTTATATGCACAGTATGTAAGATTTAAACAGTGTGTTTAATTAGAACTACATGTATGAAACTTTGTGTGTATTAATACATGTTTAAATAGCAGTTTAAGAATGAAAAATGTCAAGTAAATGATATATATTTTCAATGTTGTAAGTCATTTCTCTGATTTTCACCCTTTTAGAGTATGGTTTGTGACTTTTTAAGCTCCGCCTACTGCGAATCTGTGTGAGCGTTACACACATGTTCCAGATTGCGCGTTGACATTTTCATGCGTATCGGCCAATCAAAATGTAGGTTACATTCTAAGTCAGTTAGTAGATATTAAGTAAAATCTTATTGGTTAAGAAGAGGGCTCGCTCGCTACGCCCCTTCTTAATCAATAAGATTTTACTTAAAATCTACTAACTATTACTTACAAATCCCAAATTTCCATCAAGGCTGAATGCAAGAGAAGTGCGCCAAATGTAGTCTGATGGGAAATGTCGTCATGACGTCAAAAGTTGTTTTGCATTTGATGAGTATCCATACATAGAGGATCTTACATGAGTGCTGATTTGATATTGTTTTTATGAAACGAGTCGACTGAATATGACGCGAGGCTTTGACGAGCGTCATATTCGTTTCAGTCGACGAGGAATGTGGAATAAAACAAAAACACAATACTGAAATGCGAAAAAGAATAAAATTTATCGAAACAATAGTAATAATTTTTTCGAAGAGATCTTCAATCCGACTTGTGCTAGAAATGCTAGACTTCCAACCAAAATAAAGAAAAATGGTCAGTAATAATAGTAGAACCGTAAGATTGCAAGACATGTGAAATGTTTGTCACGATTGTAAATAAATGAAATACAAAGATATCAGACCCTTTATGTAACGTGTGTGGATATTTAATTATAAAATGACAAATTAAATAATATCAGCTCTAAATTAGAGTAAAATCAGTATGCCCAGGCATGAAGTTATGATAACACTAGCTTGCCAAAGGTTATTAGGTATCTTGTTGGTAAACGGAAATATGCAATGAGGTGCCAGCTTGGCTACAGAAACGAGTGGTACCGTCCAACAGCACCTTCTGTACTTTGATTGAATAAAGAAATCGAAAATGCTGTACAACCCATAATGCACAAGGAGATTTGGTCTTTCGTAACGATAACTGTCAACCGTATTAACCAGAGAATGAATAACCATAAATAGAGAAGATTACACGAGTGATTATTGTTTATTGCTTTTTAAACGGATCTCCTAAAACGGGGCTTTGTCGAGTTTTTATCGGTTTTAAATGACGAATACAATAAATTCAATAAAAGATGACCACGAATGTAAGATTCTGTTTTCGACATAACAGCTGATTCTCGTCAAAACATTACCTCGACGTCCTAAATGCAAGCAAAGTATGGCGTGAGTAATTCGGTCTTTTGTAAACAAAAGTTGAAAAGTAGTTCTGGCAATTTTCTTCTTATATACGAGTTCAAGTGATTATATCATATATCATAATGAAACTAACGAGACAATAATTCTCAATAAAAAAACATGTCATACTTCCTACGAAATGAATATTTTAAGAACATCACCATAATTTAAGCGCATGCACGTCACGCTTACTTTGTTGTGGCGTCATGTACGTGAGTTGTTATTTCACTACTGAATTATCGAAAATAGCACACAGGTGTTATAATCACTATACACCGTATCGATATAATAATTATTATGAATACTTTCCAGCTTATGCATTATGATATATAGACACCGTGTCTATGTTATAGACGAACAATCTCAAATCAAAAATGTTTCACGTAAGGAGATATTCAACTAATTTGAGAGAGCTCGTTTTCCTTTGACAGCAATATCATTCACGGATTGCTTCGATAATTTGTTGTGGTGTCATGTACGTGAGTTGTTATTTCACTACTGAATTATCGAAAATAGCACACAGGTGTTATAATCACTATACACCGTATCGATATAATAATTATTATGAATACTTTCCAGCTTATGCATTATGATATATAGACACCGTGTCTATGTTATGGACGAACAATCTCAAATCAAAAATGTTTCACGTAAGGAGATATTCAACTAATTTGAGAGAGCTCGTTTTCCTCTGACAGCAATATCATTCACGGATTGCTTCGATAATAAGATTGAGAAACATGGGCCACAAAAAGTAAATTCTAAATATTGGCTAAATTCTAGGCTTAATTACATTTACGTCGTCAGAACCTAGACTATATCTTTCTGTAACATCGTCCGATGTTTCCGAAGTCTTCACGCTATGCAAAACGTTATGTGAAGGACATCAGTTAGACGTAACCTAATGCAAAGCAATAAGTTCATAATAATTTGTGTGATCTGTTTACAACATTTCGTGACAGAATCATGTTATCCATTGAATAATTAAGGGAATTGCGTACAGTAAAAGAATGACAGATTGTGAAAGAACGAACCCAGTTTGCTTCATGAAATAAATAATTTGGTATACAAATGTATCAAATAAGATGCATCATGCTCGCGAACTGTTTGAAATAAAGGTTGTTAACCTGATATTGACATTTATGCATGAACATATCACGCGGCTATTGCGCATAATATATCAATGTCCGCGCGCATGTCGTGCCCTATTTCATGTCCATTGCAGTTACGGAAATCGTTGCCCCCATGCAATTCTTTCGTATTGTTTTCATACAATGTTAACATTGTGTGTGTTTTATAATATACCATGCGCATATTTGTGACACTCAACACGTAAAAATTCGAAGATAATTAAAAACAAATAGGCAACTGTAAAATTAATGCTAACAGAAGTCAATACTTTGCACATAAATACATCTTTCTCCGCTCATTTGACTAGATGGCAGTGGAAACAAACATTTCAAAATCTTGAAACAAAAAAAGCCCCAGATTCATGAAGCTACTCGGTTGTCTCTATAAGTTTCGGACTGAGAATCTCACTCAATCCACACTAGTTGTTGACGAACATATAGTTTCTAAATGTGTTATTGTGAAGCCAATACAACTGGTTTAGTGCGAGGTTGGCATGTCGTCAAGCTAGCTCACGCTCCCAGTATTTTTACTGACAGTTCCAAGGTTGTAGGTCGTTCTGGTACCTTAGTCTCGTGTTGCTTTGTAGTCATGACTCCATATCCATAGTTCGTTGGTATTTGGTGTTGATTAATTTTATGAATGTTTATGTTTTGGTGCTGTACTTGTTTCCAATCCCAGCGTGTACCTCTTGGTCCGATTTGTATTTTTAGTGTCCTCTCTCAACGTATGTCTCCTCCCTTTCTATCGCTTAGATTTGTCTGAGGAAACTCTGATTTGTCATTGTAACCTTCACTACTAAACTTAACGTAATTAAACTACTTAATTTAACTTAGTTAAGACAAATTGATTTCGATTGGCATTTTGAAGACAAAAGGAAAGCATGATAAGGCGTTAGATAAACCTCGGTTGAAATATGTATTTAACCAAAGCTATCTTACCAAGTTTTTAGACTAAATAACAATATATCAATCATTGCGATGCTTTAAACAACGAAATATATTCATATAATGTATAGGATATTGCACGAGCGGCCATAATCTAGGGAAATTATTAAATGAGTTTTCTGAATAAAGAAGAGCTTTCATCGTCTTCTGAAAACTAGATTAAAAATCTTAAATTTAAGAACACGAATAAAATATTTATTTGTATCATGAATTGCGAATAAAAATTTACTTGATACACCGTGATTAACTTTTTCGAGCATGAAGAAGGGGGGCATCTTAACAAGTTCAGCAAGTTATTTCCATTTGTCTGTCTGAGTGGTTAAGTGTGCAGAATAATTTTTGTTTTGATTGATCCTAAAGGGAACTTGCAAATCATGACAAAATTCTACATTAAGGGTTAATCAATACACTGTTTATTACGGACTATGCGTCTAAAACATGAAGAATTGGTGGAGATGCACTGTCCGTAGAATTCTTATAAAATAGCAAATCAACAATAAATGTTTTTCGGCGCCGCCGTACTAACATGGTTTTGCTAGGCAATTTCTCTTCAACCGAACAACGTTTGTAACCTTGACGCGGATTGGTTAACACTCTCGATTAAGGTTACGTTAATTACCGAAATCCACTGAATTTCGGTGAATTTACCGAAATCCACTGAATTTTGGTGAATTTACCGAAATACATTTTGGATCTGGAGTGACCAGCAAGCGTAACATCTCGGCATTTATTTATTTTGCACAACAAATCTTAACCTTCGAATTTCGCCGACCATCTTTTTCGGCGCAGCCGTACTAACATGGTTTTTGCTATTTGCATATCAGTGTTTTGTAAACCAATCAAATCTTACGTTAACCACCAAGGTAATTTCTCTTCAACTGAAAAAATATTTGTAACATTGACGCAGATTGGTTGACATTGTGTATATTGTATTTCATGATTTATTCAGTAAGTAGTGTTGTTAGTCATTATAGCATGGATTACCTTCCCTTACCATTACATTACATGTGCAGAGTACGCTGAGTACTAGACTAATTAATCATCACCACGGGGAATTGTCCGGTGTTGGAATTAAGAAGACTTTCTTGGTGTAATGTACCAGTCGCGATCATTTATATCGTTTTAATCAGATACATCGCTATATAACAAGTTTATTAACATGAATGTGTGAGTTCACGACTAACGCATTAAGTAATATTGATGAACTATATTGAAACAAACTATACTGTGTCTATGGTTAATCACACTATGCAGTGATCTCCCCTTACAGGTCTCGGAGTTTCTGTAGTATAGCGTAATTGAATGACCGGCAGTCGTAACAATTAGGCATTTTTTTATGTTGTACAACAAATTTTAACCTTCAGATTGCAACAAATTTGCATTCTTCAAGTTGCGCCGACCATCTTTTTTTAAAGATATTTCTTGTTTATATTTAGTTTTACTACACTGTTTAGTTTTACTACACTGTTTCCAAGGATTCTGATTCAGTGATTTGAAGATTTGCCAATATAGTCATGTTTTATAATTACTCACTGTGTTTATGTAAACATGTGTGACAGGAAAAACGGCTGTACAATGTGTCTCCTTGTGACAGCATGAAATAACAATACAATGCTACGTAATGTTAGCTGTAGAGGAGTTCAAATAGTGTAACTGCCTGTACAGTAGCAGTGTGACAGTTATACTTGTGTTGCTGTTACTGCAACTCATTTCAATTTCATATTAACAGATCATTTAAAACGCCTCAACAGTTTCATGATATATATGTATGTGAAACACATTTTAATATATTTAACAAGGAAAGGCACCAATGTCGCAAAACACCTTTGTTATTTGGCCGAATTTTACATATTTTGCCAGAAAAAATACATTCTTCCGAATTACTGTTACCGAAGAACTCCGAGCATCAGCACAAACAATACCGTAGACCGCCCGTATGCATGTGATGTGACCACAACATCGTTGGAGGGATTTTGTACGGATTCCGTACAATTCGCCAAGTCTTACAGGCCCAGAATCACAAGCAGGACTCATCTGACCGATGTCTCACGCTGTGGTCTTCCATCGCAAAAAGCAGAGATTTGAGCGCTGCTATAGGATTTTCAACCTCTTCTGTAAGTGACGTCATTTCAAGAAAACGCTACATGTGTTATCATAATGTGCAATCAGGAATCAATATTTACTTCATATGGTCACTTCGTTTTCATATTGCCATATGGGTCAAATATTGCTTACTGTCAGTACATGGTGACGTCACACGTGACGTTTTCTGGAAATGACGTCACTTATACAAGAGGTTGGAAATCGAGAGCGGCGCTCATTTTGTCATATATGATCCAAAATATGATGTCCAGGAAATTTGGTTACGTCTTGAAAATCTTGTTGTTCAAGGTTTTAATGATTTTTTAATGCCTACGTATAGCTTTCGTAATGACATATAATTATCATAAAATGTATTTGTTTCAATGAAGGCAAAATAAAAAAGTACAAAAATAACCAGATCTGGAATGGTAAAGCGTTTGAAATTTTTTGAAGATGTAATAAGGACACGAAAAGTTAACTTTAAGTTTTGAAAGTCAAACCTCTCTACTAATCCATTTTCGAATTATGCAAATAAATGCGAGCAATACTTATCAAGCCTCGCGTTTAAAAAGTTATTTTTTTAAGGATAACAATCAAGGTTTAAATGAAGTTTTCATCAAACTTGGAATAATGTTATCATTTAATACTTAGGCTAGATATGAAAATTACACTTAAGACTCAAATTTTATATTTTAAATAATTTTAGAAAAGAGGTTAATTCATAACTTAAGTCCGATTCTTGATAATCAATCATGGTTCCATCTAGATCAGTCTTCGTCAAAAGTATAAATAATACATTTCCAGCGAATATGATAAGTTTTGAATGTTTTGACAATGTTAATCACAGGATTATTTGCTATAGTTTACACAGTTTATGTAATTCAAAACAAAATGATTGTAATTATAAATGTTACAAAGCTTTGGTAAACATAAAAGGAAATCATACTAACTAATGACAATAGTTGAAGCTAATACAAAAACAACACACAATTAAGAAATTGATACAACAAGGTATCAATAAGAAACTTTGCAACAACATAGCTAATTTAAGAATACAATATATTGACAAGGATAACCCACTAAAGTTGCTGAACAGAATTTATTTCCTTTGGGGTCCTGTAGAACTTTATGACAAAACAATATAAAGATAAAACAAGGCTACAACTATAGAAGTAATGTAATGTTAAGATTCTTATAAGTTTTGTGCCGACCGGTAATTATACTATTGATGATGTTACTATCTGAGACAAATGTATAAAAATAGTTAGATCAATCATAAGTAAACTACATTTATTAATGTATTTACAGTACTGATATTTATAATGAAACTCGTCTCGATGACAAGATTAGCAAACACATTTACTCAACCATACCACTGGGAGAAAACCAATCATTATTAGTTGGAAATTCAGAGTTTTCAATTATGTCAATCTATACAAAACATTTGCTCATACGAGTCCGATAGTGACACATATTTAGTGTGAACATGTATAATAATGTTGAATGAGTGCTGAACATTCTTGTTGACCCTTCTTCTTTGAGTTTAATTAGAGATATGGGAGTAATTATTAAGTCTGAGTGTAATGTGTGGCACAACAATCAAACAATTAATCCCATATACCATAATCACAATACAATCTCTAAGTAATTTGACCAAAAAGAATACTGAGCACTCATTTTACAGTTTGGAAATTTTAAACATTGACAAATCCGCTATCAGACTATTAAGTGTAAATTTTGTAATTTGGTAGTTGAGTGCTGATTGTAAGTATCCGTTCTATCACCGGACGCTGATCCGTAGATCGTGAAATCCAATATCACCTTAATGAACCGCGATGTGCATATTTCCTAAATTAGGCTGAGAGGCGATTAACAAAAGCCGTTGAGAGTGTATAGCAATTTTACGGTATCCGGAAGCTGTGTATATTGGTTTTATTTCAAGCAAATGTGGTAATTTTACTGCCCATGGTGGTGTACTCTGACATACTCTTTGTTACCCTCTGTTTGAGTGTTATTCTTTGTACATAACATATTTATAAACAGCATTCAAATCATTGTCATATGTTTAGTCAGCATAACAAATGTGTACATATGTAAATGACAGGCGGGTTCTACTGCGCTTGACAATTGTTTAGCGTCTATTACGTACGTTCTATATATACAACCGTATCCTTGCTATTAATGCCTTCAACATTCATTTGACACATTAGGTTATGGTTGCGGACAATCCTTTCTATGTCATGATCCTTTGTTATTTCTATATTTACATCTATGATATTGGCTTAACATCAAGATCAGTAAATGTTGACATTTAAGCTGTCGATTCAACACTATACATCAGGCGTAATCATTTGTGATGTAGATGATCGTGCTTAAGTTGTTAATTCACTAGTGCATTATTGATCATAATACATGGATGTTGTTACCACTCTACACCTTATGTTATGTCATTTAGATAGAAAAATAACATTCCAAAACAAAACAAGAAATGGGCAATGCCCACAAACCAGGTTTTAAACCTAATTATTTGTAACCAAGGCTCTATTTGTATAATGAATTACATGATGATCATCAATGCTGCAAAGGTGCCAGAGGTGATACATGCATACAAACACTCACACGAATAGCGAAGATATTAAGTGGAAACTGATTTTTAAATTTTAAGTGACCTTGACCTTGGACGGAACAAACCCAAAAGCAATTCCAAGCGAGATCTTCACATGTTCTTACTATACACCAAGTCTGATGTCAATATGACCAACAAATCTAAAGTTATTAGCCGGAGAGCAAATTGCAATTTTTAGTAAAGGTGACCTTGACCTTTGACGAAACAATTCCAAAAGCAATCCCAAGCGAGCTCTCCACATGTTCTTACAATACACCAAGTTTGATGTCAATATGACCAACAAATCTAAAGTTATTCACCGGAAACCAAATTGTTACTTTAAGTAACGGTGACCTTGACCTTTGGCGGAATGAGTCCAAAAGCAACCCCAAGCAAGCTCTCCACATTTTCTTACTATACACCAAGTTTGATGTCAATATGATCAACAAAACAAAAGTTATTGGCCGGAAACCAAATTTCTATTTTTAGTAATGGTGACCTTGACCTTTGATGGACCAAACCCAAAAGTAATCCCAAGCGAGCTCTCCACATGTTCTTTCTGTACACCAAGTTTGATGGCAATATGTTCAACGAAACTCAAGTTATTCGCCGGAAACCAAATTGCTAGTTTTAGTAATGGTGACCTTGACCTTTGTTGGACCGGTCCCAAAAGCAATCCCAATTGAGCTCTCCACATGTTCTTACTATACACCATGTTTGAAGTCAATATGATCAATGTAACTCAAGTTATTCGCCGGAAACCAAATTTCTATTTTTCGTAACGGTGACCTTGACCTTTGTCGGACCGAACCCAAAAGCAATCCCAATTGAGCTCTCCACATGTTCTTACTATACACCAAGTTTGAAGTCAATATGATCAATGTAACTCAAGTTATTCGCCGGAAACCAAATTTCTATTTTTCGTAACGGTGACCTTGACCTTTGTCGGACCGAACCCAAAAGCAATCCCAAGCGAGCTCTCCACATGTTCTTATTATACACCAAGTCTGTTGTCAATACGATCAATGTAACTCAAGTTATTCGCCGGAAACCAAATTTCTATTTTTCGTAACGGTGACCTTGACCTTTGTCGGACCGAACCCAAAAGCAATCCCAAGCGAGCTCTCCACATGTTCTTATTATACACCAAGTCTGTTGTCAATACGATCAATGTAACTCTAGTTATTCGCCGGAAACCAAATTTCTATTTTTCGTAACGGTGACCTTGACCTTTGTCGGACCGAACCCAAAAGCAATCCCAAGCGAGCTCTCCACATGTTCTTACTATACACCAAGTCTGTTGTTAATATGATCAATAAAACTCAAGTTATTCGCCGGAAACCAAATTTCTATTTTTAGTAATGGTGACCTTGACCTTTGTCGGACAGAACCCAAAAGCAATCCCAAGCGAGCTCTCCACATGTTCTTACTATACACCAAGTTTGATGTCAATATGATCAATGTAACTCAAGTTATTCGCCGGAAACCAAATTTCTATTTTTAGTAACGGTGACCTTGACCTTTGTCGGACCGAACCCAAAAGCAATCCCAAGCGAGCTTTCCATATGTTCTTACTGTACACCAAGTTTGGTTACAATATGAGCAACAGAACTCAAGTTATTCGCCGGAAACCACCCAGTTTGACGCCCGCCCGCCCGCCCGCCCGCCCGCCCAACGACATACACCATTCTAATAACCTGGTTTTTTTCAAAAACCTGGTTAAAAATTGATATATACATTGATAGTAAAACTTTTATATTAGGTAGCCAAAAAAGATGTAACATGTTTTACTTACAATCTAAAAATATATATATACTTGTGTAAATGAAAACACACTATGCCGACATTAACAGGCCTAAAGAAAAGCCGTTTTCTAGCCTTGGCAATTGAAAACAAAACAAGTACAAAATAAAAAAAATAAAAATAGACATTTGTATCCGATTTTATTAATTAATTACATTTGTATAATAGTCAAAATATAAAGTAGCCAGGAACATTAACTGAATGCAAGTTCAACTTATTTATTTTTTGGAGGGGAATATCATCATCTTTTATGAAGTTTTGATACCTTAATGATACTTTCGTGAAAACTATGAATATTATACAAATCAACCAAGTGTTAGTTAATAATTTCTGCGTTAATATAACCTTATTCAAATTATTTGTAGGCTATCACATTGAATCTTACTTTCATTGAAATACTAACATGTTTTCGTATGCATACTAACTGCTGGGGTCCTCGACCCACACGTACTTATTTACGAGGAAAATAAAAATAAATACCCTTAAAAAAAACAACAATCAAAAAACATCAAAAAACATTGCAAAACAGTTTATGTAAGAGTAATAAATGGTGAACTCTGAACGATATGCAAATAAAACCAGAATAATTCTGACTAAACCATTAAGAACTTCCAACATAGATTTGTTTGGAGAACTGAAATGACTTTCCTTTGTAAATAGGTCAGCTTTCCACATAGGAGTTCTTACTAAAATGTAAAAACACGTCTAGCTCCTAAATATTCATTAGACTTATCAACTTTTCTGGTAGTGACAATTATGAGTTACCATCAACAATACAAAACAATCTTATTCCGCACAGACCATAAAAACGTATTTGAAAGAGTTATTTTCTTACAGTAGAGCATACATTTGGAAAAATATATTTCGAGGAACTATTATGTCATTTTAAATTAATTATTTTGAAAAATCTACAATTGAAAAAAGAGGAAAGTCTAACCTAATACGATTTACTTATATTATCTAACATACTGTACATTATATCATTGTAAATGAAGTTTTGTATAACGTAGTTAAACATGATTGTGTTTGTGAATAACGAAATACAGTACGATTGTATATATATTATATATGTATATAGACAATATATACAATTCATATATTGTATGATTGTAACATACGATCAACGAGTGTACTTTAATTCATCATATAGTTATCTGCTGTAATGAACGATGACATCATTGCAATGACGAGATATTTATAGTTTACAACTTGAAATACGAAGGTGAGGGACCCGCAAGTTTTCGTTAATTTCAAAAATATATATAATAATAATTTTCTTTCGTTTGTCCATTCGTCTGTAACTGTGCGTTTAGCGCAATATCCTCTCACCAAGACCTTCTAGGTTCGAATTACAGCATGTAACCTTGTACGGGTTGTCATGGGGCACGTATCAGATAGAACGTTTCCCACAAGCCCACATTCTCGCGTAACATAATGTCATAGAGCGTGATTCATATAAGTAATAAAACAATAGTAATAATTCTTTTTTGCGGAGAAAAATATTTTGTTATTACGAATCAATGTGACCTTTTCAAACTGTGTGTGTTTGTGTGTGTGTATATATACGTGTATAGTGCATTTCATATGATATTTAAGGCAGCACACAACCACGAACAAAAATACAAAGTTCATTACAGTTCTTACGACCAGAAAGACTGTTGTTCAATATTCCTATGCGTCAAGGTGAACGTCCTATTTTAAAAACGGAGTGTACTTTCGACCTATGGTACTCCCAGCATTAAGCTCTATACGGTCAACCAATGCCTTATTGTGTATACTATAGATAATGTGTCTGACAGATTTGACATTGATTCCGCTAAATACGATATTAATCTGGCTGAGTATATACTTTAATCTGACGATGATATTTTCCCAGTATAATTTCACAAAATTCTAGGTATTAAGCGGTTATCAAAATACACGAGGCCGTTTGGTTAGACAATGAGCAATAAACGAATAACGGAGTCGCATTTGATTTATGGTGATGAAGAAGGTTCGCTGGGGAATCGATCACGATAAAATGTGTTAAAGTAACATCCGTGACCGACAAAATTATTGATAACTATAATCTAGTTTTATGATAGTTAATGAAACCCCCAGTCCCCTCGATATTATCACAATGTTCCATTCTAATTTAAGAGGGTTGTGGCAATCCACCTTTAAGGAATGCTATTCCAAGCCAGAGGCTGTTGTCCCGAAACAAATCTCTGGAAAACTCTTTACATTATAAATTTACCCATCGGTGTGATGTTATCTGTAATAACTAATAACACTAATATCAGTACAACATATACGTTTGTAATCCCTTACTTCAGTAGTAATATTGCAACTACTATCAGTTGTATAGGCTCTGATACTGCCATTGCTTCTTTTGCTAACAGAAAAATATACTAGTTTGAAATTATTTCCAACTTCTAAAATACAGAAATTGAAGCAACTGATTACAAGCTGTTTATTCAAAATTCTCAAAAAAAAGAAACAGAAAAACGATATAATAATTCTAATTTTGACCAGATTGTCACAAAATAGTGCAATATGCTGGCGGTAGAATAGTAATAACAACGTGAGATTGCCATTAGCGTCAAGAGAAGTAGAACCGTAATTGCTGCCAGCCAATTTCACACCTAATATTATATTCATATAATAACTCAAGCATGTACATGTCAAATATAAAAAAACAACAGTAAAACCTCACTTAAAGTCCATCTCAATAATTAAGAACACAATTTTCAAGTCCATTTTCATTGTTTTGCTCTTTGTTTAACCTCAATATTAAGACCACCTCAATAAGTAGGCCAGTTTTCAAGGGTACCAAGGCAGTACTGTGTTTTGGTACAATCGCTTAAATGAAATTTGCTGCACAAGATTGCAAAGCTGATTGAAAATTAATTGTATTGAACCAGTAAGAAAGTTATTAACCTACAAATGTATAAAATACCGATCTCAAATTATTCATATTAATTAAAAGTTTATGCAAATCTACGAAAAAGCTGAAAACCCCGTGTATATACATTAACTGCCATGAATTTATATATTTAGTTGAGAAATCTACCTATCTGTCTCGTAGTGGTGATAGATACGATTTGTTTCTTGTAATGGCTCGGTTATGATTAATCATTTATTCAATGTAAAACTAAAGTCAGATTGTAGCAATGTTGACCCTTTCAACAAAAGTATTTATTTTTTCCAGTTTTATGATTTAGATAATCTTATTATGTGTGTTCCATTGTAACACTTGCATAACGTGCCACGTGTACTTGATTCCGTCATAGCAAACTTATTACATGTATACTGTAAAGAAAATGTCAGAATTAAGAATTTTCTGACTGTTTGTGATTTTTCGTACGTGAACTTATCGACAAAGCATTTAAATTTCATAGTCGAAAGCACACAAGAAAACGCATGAAAAACGACCATAATTAATGACTGTATATTTTATTGAAGTCTTTAATAATTAAGTAATTAATAAGAGCTGCATCTAATAGCATAGGCAATTAGTAGCAGTTCTAGTTTTTCTAAAGTATATAACTAGTGTGCATATAGTATTTTGCATGTACATGTACTACATAATGTTTCTACATGGTTAAACATGGAACTTTACAATTATATATGCAATAAAAGACACTTTGCACCCTTCCCAAATAAGTGAGCTAATCCGAGTTAAACACGGTGGTATTGGCACTGGGTTAAAAGTGGATCTTTTAGCTTACCAAAGCAGGTTTTTTCTAGGCAAAATATGGGTTTTCCAGAGAAAAAAACCCTACAAAAAAAGTTTTAACCAACCTGGTTGTTTTTGAATTATTGTGGTTTTTCTTTCAGAAGTTGGTTTTTTAATGGCTTAAAGTGAGCGAAAGCTTTGTCCAGAGAAGCGAGTTAAAATCCCGCTTTAAACCCACTTCTTGATAAGTTGGTTTAAACGGGTTTTAAACCCACTTGAACCAACTTTAAACTCACTTATTTCCAAAAAGATTCGTTTAAAACCCACATTTTTGTAAATAAACCCAGAAACAAATCACTTTATAGTAAAAACCCAAATAAATTTGGTAAAAAAACAATTTTCATTTGGGAAAAATGTCAAAACAACTATTTGACATACATAGCTACGAATCATAAACCCAAGTTTCATGAGCAACACTACCAGACGTAAATCCTTATCATCCCATCCTCATTAGGAAGTTTACCCTCACCCCCTGGTAACTCCACGAGGTTTATGTGCTGTTGTTTTCATGGGAAATTTGGGGGGGGGGGGCATTATCTTGTCATTGTGGCGTTCCCTATACTCGACTATCTTCACAAATAGTACTGTTTCACTTAATACAGATGTATTTGTTATTATGAGATTGTATATCACGTGAGTTCTTGCATGTCACTATGAAGTGGGTGATGTTTGTTTTCGTGACTGGGAGCAGTTAAGGCAACTTTCGCAAAATAAGAACTTCACAAGAAAGATTTAAACAGACGGAAGGAGGCTCTCATAGGGAGGAACACACAACAATACTAAACGGACCAGGAGATTCACACAGGAATCGCACACAAAAATAATACCGATATGATTAGCACAAGAAAACGAATGAACACATACTCCGGTATTTGATTTTTGTATGAGCTACACTTATTTCAATGACGCGTGAAAATTAATAAATTAATGGAAAAGGTAGGCGTGCTTTAGCCTTTCGCAATTTGTGCATAATCAGAAAATCAAGAACCAGATTTCTTCACAAGCAGTCTTATAATTGAGGAATATAAATCGGTTTACAAAAAAAGTGAGATATGAACTAAGACTTAGCTGCATCGTAAGAATGACCCTCTAAGTACGAGGTCATCTCGGCAAGATATTATTGTTGTCACTGAACAGTAGACAAATCCATATCTCAGCATCCCCTTCCTATCTACAATTGATTTGGCCAGAGGCCATTATTAAGCATGACGACAAGCAATAAGCTCTCTCATTCGTAGGACCACTTATAAATACTTTATCATATGTCACAGATATAATTCGAAAAGTCCAAGAAAGAAATATGGTAATTTTTTACTTGACAATCATACTTATCTAATCACAGGAAGGTTAACAAAGCCACAGACGTTTACAACTAGAATATTTATTATGTAGCAATCAATCGACAGTACATTTTCAGAACAGGCAATATGGTGTGTTCATAATCCAATAAGAAGGGTCATTAATGGAATCAGAAGGGTCATTAGTGCTGCTCTTCAGTCTAGGAGTTATACATCATGTAAGAATTGATAGTAGCACTCATAGCGAATGTCTGATAATACAAAGACACAAACTTTGTACAGCATTCCTTATATTTTTCGACAATAGGGTAATACAATCATCTGTCTGCAGTCACGCCCACATGTGTTTCCATGCTTAAATCTTCCCCTTTCATTAATATCCGTGTATTGTGTTCCTTATTAAAAATATTACTTTGAAAGGGCGAGATACGTCAAAATCAAATAAAATGAAGATCAGCAACCTCGCTTGTTAAATGTCTTGATTCTGGCACTGAGACAAAAAGTTCTAGCCCTTAGTCTCCCAGCGTGGTATAAAGATGGGGTAGCTGATTTACAATGTGTGGGACAGTATTTTTTTGGTTTATTTTCTTTTCAGGACCCCTCTATGGTAAACTCGTTTATTTCGTTTTTTTGTCAGGTACAGAAATGATCAGGTACAATTGAATATTTTAACATAATACACAAAAATATTAATAACATGTCAGAGATACAAGTTTCTTATTGTTAATGCTTAGTGTTTTTTATTAGTACCTATAAGCTGAGTCAGGCAACAACAAAAATAAAAATAAAAGGTACAGTGTCACAATTGGAGTAGTATATTGTTTGTTAAATTATTCATGACCAGTCTTAGGTTCACACTCAGGATTTGAAATTTTACTTACAAAGTGGCGGGGGGGGCAGCTTTGGACAGACTAGGTCTCTGTAGATATATGTAGATTATTAATCTTAAATTGTCATCAATGGTGAATATTGTTTTGCATTCATTGTCAAACTTAAACATTTTGTCTCTTCCTGTTTGTCTAAAATTATCGCGCGATAAAAAATAAGGTTTAATAGATTTCTGATGATGATATCATTGTGATTATATTATATTATGTTAATATGTGACAAATGTGAAAAGTTGCAGCTACGTATTGTGTAATTCGGACAGCAGATATCTGGAAAGACTTTAAAAAATGAAATATTTATACTCGGTGGCTCTCGGGTTAGTTTAAATGGAGCGTTATCAGATTCAGCCAATTATAACCATGTTACGCTGTACACATATATTTCGAAGTAAAACACCATTTGGGAAAGGACATTCGTTTTAAAGTATTGATTTAAATAAGGATATATTTCTTTAATGGTATGTCATTGATCAAAGGTATAATTTCTTTTGTACCACGCATGTTTAGACATCCCAGTAAAGCTTTATTTTTTGGAAATGTTTAGGTTGATGGCTTGAAAACTACAAATTTATCTTAATATTTTAACTTCACAGTTTCGTGGAGACATATGGTGATGTTTGAAGCGCGATTCGAAGGTCAGGTGTGAACAACGTTAGACTCCGTGTACCTTAACAATATTGAAAAAAATATAATAGCTTTAACCAAATTTCGAAATTCTTCTCACGACTTGGCAATTGAACGCGGAAGTTATCAAAATCAACCTAAAAATCAAAGAATTTGAATAATTGTAACTTAAATATGATAGAAAATGAATATCACTTTCTACTAATTTGTCAAAAATACAGAAATCTTAGAATTCAATACTAAAAAGGTTATCATTACACCTGGCCAAACATACACAATTTAAGAATCTTATGTGCGAAAATCCAAACACTGCATGTAATCTTGCCAAATTTATTTACTATGCCAATTTATGTAGAAATCAAACCAATGTATGAACAAAAATTGTGATGCTCTTTGAAAGTCCATGCATTTATTTCTACATTGTAATAGTAAAAAAGTATTGACGTAAACATTGTAACATGTTTTATGCAATACAATGATATTGTAAAAGGGATAAAGGGAGAGAACTCTAGAAGGGAAGAAGGGAGAGAACTCGTAACAATCTCTTGTGATTTCAATCAATACATGACCTGTTCGCGAAGATTGGCCCTATGATTGACACTGGGTTAAGGCGGTGGGCTTACAGCCAAGCATAGACTGTAAAATCATGTCGAATATAATCTTTCTACAGGTACAACAGTCACACATGTCGCGTTATAACAAACCAGACGTGAATTATCACCTATTCAGACGTTTTGATCTTCTGATATTACAATATATTGACCTAGCTCCGGTTTAAGAAGAATTATATTAAGATGTATTGGGAACGAAACTGGCATAATCTGCATATTAATAATAATCTAATAGTATTATTTCGACCAGCGGCTTTAAACTGATACCGGTGCAATACTCATATCCGTAACAAACGAGTTTAATAACATGATCATACGATTAGATCACCTTAATTATACTCGGGCTTGAACCATTGAAATATAAACATTTAAGTAATAGTATGCTCATTTCTTGTTCATTTTCACCTAAACATAATTGAAACAAACATTTCATATAGTTAAAACATCCATACATATCATAAATATGCATCATCAAAGAACACACTAATAACTTATTCTTCTGTATCTGTCAAAAGAGCAAGTATTATATTCGAATTAAAAAAAAAGAAGCTTTTTTACAAAAAGAGTTTTTACAAGTTTGAAGCAAATATCACTTATCAAATATTAACCAATAGCATTGATTAATTTCTTTACATCTTTGAACACGTGATGTTTGTCAAAGACATTGCCTTAGATGTTAACTTTGGTTCGGTTTATAATATTTAGCATTTCATCATTTTCTCTTTTGAAATTGGACAGTTTGTTGTCATCAATCTCATCGAAGTACATCCATCAATCACGAAATACGTAGATTGAGCAATAAGAACTGATGTATACTTTAAACAACAAATACTGGTCAAAATAGCTGACCCGCCAGTTTGTATATTAGGAATATTCACGACGTTCTTACATAGGATCTCTATATTCGACCACCTTCTATCCGAATACCTTGTATTATATGAAATACATATCAGGTCCCGATGTATCTTCTAAGGAAATATCGAATTGAAATGGGCTATTCAAAACCATGTATTATTCGAAATAAAATTTCGGACCCGACAATTTGAATGAACGAGGTCCGACTGTAGTATATATGAAACGACGAAACGTCTTTTTAGGTATATCGAATTGAAATGGGCTATTCAAAACCATGTATTATTCGAAATAAAATTTCGGACCCGACAAATTTGAATGAACGAGGTCCGACTGTAGTATATATGAAACGACGAAACGTCTTCTTAGGTATGACGAATTAGAATGGGCTATTCAAAACCATGTATTATTCGAAAAGTTCGGACCCGATGATTTGGAATGAACGAGGTCAGACTGTAGTATCATATGAAACGACAGACGAGTATTTGTCATTTTAACATCGACTCTTGTCGTTAATTCAATGCATGGGAATAATAATATTACAGTTTTCTGCAATGACAATGAGCATAAGATGTATCCTGTAGCGTTTGGAAACAGTGCGAATTAGTATTGACCGGTAAGCACTTTTGACCAGCATATATAAATATTATATAAACTTACATAGTAGTAACATTTCCCATTAGACTGACATCTTTTAATAATGGAAACCGGTTCAATTTGTCTTTTGGTGCAGTGCACTGCAAGGTTACTCCATCAATAGTCTTCTGAACTTGGCACGGACAATTTTCTTCACACACGTCTGTCACAACTACACGATCATCATCGTCAAATGAAGGCAAGACATTAGTTGACGTATTTGATATAATTAAATTGGAATTTGTGAGCTCTTCATTTAACGTTGCTGGTTTCTCGGTAAGCTCGGTAAATTTCATATTTGGAAAAGTAAAACTTGAATCAAACGAGCAAATGACTAAAATAATAAGCAAATCACAAAATAGCCGAACTAAATGTAGATAAATCCGATTCAGATCCATACTGTTTTATAGAACTGTTCACGCGCGACAGCTAGCAAAACAATCTACAAGTCATAAATTATACATAATCTGATGTCGATATTAACACATTTCTCATTAACCAAAAATCCGTCTGCGCCAAAGAAATTGTAATAAAATTCTCAAGTTACTGTATATATTATAACTGTTATGATTACAACACACGTATACTTTTTAACACAGTCGCTTCCTTCAGTTTCCAAACAAACATTGAGTAGCAAGTTTGCGTATCGTGTTTCGTTTCCAATACACTCAATGGTTCTCTTGACGTCCGTAAAAGCGCCAATTTCTCGTCTGCTATGAACTCTCTCTGTTAAGGCCATACCAAATTGGGTCTATGTTTACCATCCCTTATCGTTGCATATCTAACAGGCACAAAAAACAATCGACGGGTCGATAAAACAAGATTTATTTTTGGTATTAACAACAACTTTTGACACATTTAAGAGTGAGTTTTCTTATTATAAACAGCGATTATTGTTTAAAACAAAATATCAGATTTGTATTTGTCATAGCAAGTATTTCTAACAGTTGACATGATATTGTAAATGTTCTGGAACGGGCTTCAATAATGTTGTAATAACTTGTCCCCAACCCATTTGTCAATAGTAAATGCAATATTATATCATTAAACAAACGATGTCGTTTAGCAATTAGACATTAGATGCAATTTTTAATTAACATAATGAATGGATATAATAAAACAATAAAAATGGAATAGACAACCCCCCTTTCGGCCTATTATTGCTCACTGTCTTAACTTGTTCCTTCATGAATTCAATCCTTTAAACTTTCCTCCCCTTGTTGTCCCCCTAAAGTCTCCTTTGTTTATATCGTCGGCGGCCAGACCATTCCTTACACCCCTCTTCCCATACACGTTTACCCTATTGTATCGCCCCTGTTCTTGATGTTTTGTTGAATGTCACTGTTTTCCCGGGGTATGTGTGGGAAGTCATTGTCTAGATTATGTGGCGTTCCTGTAACAACTTAATATCTCATTCAAGTAGTAGTATGTTGTTTTTTCCGTTATACACTTCTAAACGTCAACAAGGGCACTTTCTTTGTGTTTATAATTGAGCGCCGCTGTACAATTTCTAACCTCTTCTTCATTTCCAGAAAACGTCACATGTGCGGTCACCACTTACTGACCGTTAGCAATATTTACCCCATATGGCAATATGAAAATAAAGTGATCATGTGGAATAAATATTGTTTCATGCTTGCAAATAGTGACAACACATGGTGCGCTTTCTTGAAATGTCACTTACAGACGAGGTTGTAAATCCCATAGCAGCGCTCAACTGTTCTTTTACTGATGAGACAGTCAGAAACTCCAAAAGTGGACGCATTACTAGATTTAACCTGAATTAATGGTATTGTCTTATTGTCTGAAAAAATAATAGATAAAAATAATACAAACAATTGTCACGCCACGAAAATGAATTAATGTGAGAGAAAATATTGCACTAGTTTCTATAAGACGAAAATACATAATAAATCGCGGGATTATTTAATACGCGATTTAAGCTGACAACTTTAAATTTCTATCTCAAATAATGATGACATACGATATTGAATCTTAAGTTTCGTAATATATTCAATATTAAATGATATGAAACCGGATAAGAAAGCGAAAAAGATTCGTTGATACTAAGCAACTAGTATTAAACGCTGAAATATGCTTACATTTTCGCAGTGCTATATTTTTATTGGTATCGATTTGGTCGTATATGAAGCTTGTTGTGAAAAATAAATTAAGCAGGAAAATATCGCAATAAGTCGAGTACTGAATTGGATTTTTACGACATATGTCGTTCGGATTAATTTGTTGTGAGTATAAATCCTTGATGCGATATCACCGGATTTAACTTATTCACATGTCGTACATAACAACAACGCTCATCGTAACAACGTTGTTAACAATGTCCTACAACATAATCTATTATGCACTTTCCGGCGAGGTATAATAAGCTTTACCCTGCTACTTTCGTCACAGCGGCGCGTAAGCCAATCAAAGCTAGAATTAAATTTAGAAGCAAATTATGTAAAGCCGAACTGTGTTTGTAAGCTGTACGCTGATTTGTTCTAATCTGGACGTTGTAAACGATGGACTGGAATGAATGAATTCGCTTTCTAAATTATGGTTTGAATGTAGACATGTGTATCTATGATAGTGCTACACATCCTTACGGACAGTACATACTTTTAGCTACTCACGAATTATTGTCACATTTTTAAAACTAGGCTGAATGTAATAATGTTTCATAATCCATGTTCCTGTATTGACCGTCGCTTTATGTTAGGAATTTGTCTAGCGAGGATTTACTTATTTTCACTCTTCCGCCAGGAAAAATATATAAACACAGTTCCGAGTCTTTTGAATCACGGACATTATGTCCGTGCTGGAATATAATAGATTATTTTACTGAATTTGATATATTTTGCCATTTTCTCAGTCCCAGGCATATTATGCTACTGAATGAGATACTATCTGAAATGAAACACGTAATGGTCACCGTTTCAACTGATGTTCAGATCAAGATAATATGTCCCCTGGTACCAGAGTGTTTCACATTCTGTAAAATACAACCATCTGTCGTGTTTTATGAAATAATTTCAGATTCCTGCTCGATTTATATTCACTGACACTTTAATTTCAAACAACGTTATATGTCTTGTCTCAGTAGCTTTAAAGTAAACAAGAAATATATTGTTTTTGAGTTATATCGCGAATACATGTTTTAGACTGAGTAGATAAATCACCCACATACAATAGTCTGCTTCCGTTCATTATTTTCGAAATTTATTCAACAATAATAGCATATTTCGTCACATGTGCAATAAAGTGTAATAAAGCGCGCAAATAAACCTTTGCCAAAACAATCACAGGGTCATTGTGGAATTGTCCATTGACCGTACAGAGAATTCCATAAAAGCACAATTTAGGTATTTATTTTAAACATGTTTTAGTACTTTAATTCGATATATACGTATATATCTCGTGTCTAAACAAAAAATAAGATAAGTGTTATTATAAATATTCTTTAAACTATATCAAAGATATTAAAACGTTCGAATCGACGAAAGTGTAATATGATTAGGCAATATGTATTCCGTAGTCCTCACCATACTTTGTGTTGAATCCGTTTGACTTTCACAGCTATCGAAAACATATCAATTACTTGTGTCTGGTTAGCATAACATCGATATACATATCATTGTTTCATTTTGATGCGTATAGTACATACAACTGCGACCATAATTCGTTAGAAAATAAAAGTCTAGTTACTGTCCTTAAGTAGACAATGTTTAAAATTTCGTATTTGCTGTTGAAATGATCGTCAGACATTTCGCATGACGTCACCAAACTGGACACCATGTTGTTTCTAAATTTAGAAGCTATTACTATAGGAAATTAAAGTATGGCAAGCAGTTAAGGTGAAACATTTCAATTAAAGCAAATGGCACAATTTAGTGATACATAATAAGCCACAAGTATAAACCTGTGCCTTTGCTATATGGGTCTATCCTTTGAATATATTGAATGGATACTATTCCATAATTTACATTTTTTATGCTTACACCGGTACCATGAGATACGACCTTGACTTGTCCATTTCCAACATGGCTGCACACTAGGCGGTATTTCATAAACAATGACAAGATATTTCAAGTATTTAAATTTATTGGAATGAAGAGGTAGAATGAATAAATCAGCAAAGCAATAAACTATTGATGTGAATTGTTTTCTTTCTTTTTGAGCGTTTTGCGAACGTTAAGTACCGCGGTATCATGAGAAACCAGGCTACGTGTAGCACAATCATAGACACGTATGTCTACATTCACACCATAATTTAGGAAATACGAATTCATTCATTCCCAGTCCAGAGATTACAACGTGAAGATTTGAACAAATCAGCGTACAGTTTACAAACGAAGTTCGGCTGTCCAAAATTTGCTTCGACATCAAATTTTAGATTTGATTGGCTTTCGCACCACTGTGACTCATGCAGCAAAGGCAAAGACTATACGGCTGCGCAAAACATCAAACTTTTAGAAACTTGTCATTGTTAGCACCAAACACTTGCATTGGCGACCTCTCTGGAGCAGAGCCCTTTGAGAGATGGAGATTTTGGCTGTTGGGGTTGTTGCTCTGAAGATGCTTAATTCAAAGAGTGTTTATTTAAGCAAATTGAGGGGTTAATTAATGAGAGAGCTTGTTGCTCAAAAGAGGATCGCGTTGGAGAGGTTGCACTGTGTGTAAATGGATTTAAACAGTTTTTGACATTATGCAAACGGTGTTACTAATTGATCACGAGGCAACATAGACTTCATATTACCAGACATCATGAATTACGTCTTACAGAATAAAATTCTTCGTGTATGCTGTATTATGCACCAGTGACCCAGATATTTGTTTATATAAATGTAAATATTATACACAGTGCAGGCAACAGCTCTTTATACATTGATAATTTCGCTGAAAATCTGATATTAAACATAGTCCTAAGTATACTGTAGTATCGACCTTATGCGTGTAGAGGTTCAGACTGATAATTAAACCGACTAAGGTTTTGTAGCGAAAATACATGTTATTGTCAAGCTGTTCCACGATAAAACCTGTATTAGTGACACAAATCATTTCCAGGTTTTTGCATCTTCTAACATATATATGTTTTGCTAGTTTCATTTAATACCAATATATTAAAGTCGAATGTCAACTATTCTTTTTGTATCCAACCAATACAACCAATTGTTGCTGGAGATATTTTGCTTAGATTCTTAAATCGACTACCCATCTGACGATTTCGCAAATGGACTCGGAAAATATCAAAATTATAGAATTTGTAATAATACTCAAAGGTGATAGAAAATGGATATCACATTTTACAATTTGTCAAAAATACAGAAATCTTAGAATCAAATACTTGAAACGTTATCGTTACACCCGGCTACATATAGAAAAACGAAACTTACAAGCACAAAATAAAAAAAAATCTAGCGAAATGTGGCGGAATTTATTTTATTTGCCAATTAATGTCAAGTCAAGTCAAAATTTATTAATTGTCGGATAACTACATTAATAAATAACATTAGCCATGTATGGCTATTCGCCGACATTAGTAGACATTTTAGAAATAAAAATAATGTATGAAAATGACGTATACGAGCAATACCAAGGCGATTATTTTGAGAAAATGAGATATTGAAGTAACGTAACTTCAAAATGGTATATCGTCAATTAATTTTAAAAACGCGTATTTTGACTTGATCCGGTCACGCTGGGTAGGCGTTACTAAAAATACGCCAGCATTATAAGTTTTGATGAAACATGTGTAAGTTTGGTTATACAAGTTGACCAAATATGAATTTATATCAGTACAAAATATCATGATTAAAACGAAAATTATAAATACATATGAATTTTTTCCCGCGCACTCGATGTTCTGTAAAAGAGAGAATAAGTTGCTACAAGGAACGCCACGTACATAAGGCAGTGCCTCCCCACGCAGATTTCCGGGAAAACAACAGTCCATACATCATCCGGCATTTGAGAAAGCGCAAGGTAAATCCATGCCTTGTCTTACATATACATTATTATAGTATTTTGTTATATCGTTTTTGTTAGTTCCACGCAGTGTACAATGCTGTATGCACTACATTTTATTGTGCTTTATTGTATTAACGTCGTTTGGGTAAGGGTAACGTTATGGCCAATTTAATTATGTTCACAACGATTCAGATGAACAAAAACTGAGATACATTGTTATCAGATGCTATAAACTATATCGGATAAACAAGACAAGAATGTCAATATAGTTCTAACAATATACGACATGCACCACTATAGAGTTTAACAATTATTTCAGGGAAAATTACGCACAAAACCTGAAAGAACATCTGTTGCTAACGCGCATAGTTGGCTGGATTAATCTATTTAATAAAGAACAGTGTAGGTCACTGACTACGTATATCATGGTTAAAAGTTCGAATGACGATAATTCCGTTGCTATGGCGATTGCGTCTATTCCCATGAATACTACATTGATTAATTTGGTAACTAAGAAGTGAGAAAACTTAAGCCCCAGTCACACTAAGACGTACGGCCTTTCAGTCGTAGGACTCCTCGGTTTTAGACAGTTTTCAAGTAGTCGTAGGACTTGCCACGACAAAAGTAGTATTGGGAGAGAGTCTTGCGTTGGTCCTGCGAAAGACCTGAGAATAGATCGTCGTACGACAATCTGAGAAGCAACTGTCGTACGTCGTAGTGCGTCAGTCGTGCGTTGACTTGCGTCGTCGTGCGTTGACGTGCGTCGTCGTACGTCATGTAGATACGACGACGCACGGCAACGCACGACTGATGCACGACGACGTACGTAGTCTTGTCTATCAGCACGAACTTTATAAATTAAGTGCGCCGCAGGCTTTCCATTTCATAGGTACAACTTCGGTGTGTGAACATCATGGCTCACGTTCCACCAGAAAGACTGGGCTCAGTCCTCGTGGCATTAGAATTTCTACAGCAGCAATAGGTCGAAATCATTCTAGCCCAGATTAGACGCCGTTTAATAAGAAGAAGGAGAAGGCACCGGTAGGTCCGGCTATGGATACAGCGAAGGCCACTTTTTGGCACATACGAGAATCTGAGACAAGAGCTAGAACGGGAGTCCCAAGGTGACTTCCTTCACTGCCTTCCTTTCCCCTTCTTCTTTGCGTTTGGTGGCATGTCCGGAATCTCGACATTAAATGACCGGTCGACAGAGAACGTTCGCTTTATATAGTAGTCGGACTAGCCCCTGCATTTGTCGTACGTCAGTTTTGCGACTTCTTAAGACAGTCTTACGACAACGCAAGATTGGTAGAACTAGACGTACATCGACGCAGGACATCTGTCCTACGTTTTTAGCGAATTCCGGATTTCATTTATTGGACATCGTTGAGTGTTTTACGTTAATTTTAAAATGTTATTAATGATATTAGTTAATACAGCAGTTCTATGCAGAACAAAAAGGCGGATGGGAGTTCACATATAAGACATCGAGGCCTTATGCTTAAAGGGGCTGTGCGAAGGGGCTGCATGGTTTGTGTATTGATTGTGTTGTATGTTACTACATGTAATAGGTATACATATTCTATACTATATTATCTAACTATTAATATATCATATGTGTGCAATAGCTATTCAAGCATTTTTCGATTACGTTTATGATGATATAAATAAACGAAAATGTACAGAGACGAAAATTAACGCTCCAATGGTATATAGGTTGGCATTGACTCCAATGGTTCCAAATATCGGTACATACCAACATATCGGTGAATATCGATAAATCGGTCCAGTCCTATGAGAACCCTTGCAGAAAATGTGTTTATCATTGATATGTTATCATGATTATCTTATAAAAGCTTGAAGTACATACATACAATTTACCACGTACAAACACTCATATTGATAGCGAGCACTCACGTGTCTTTTTTGTTTAAAATTCAAGCAGTAATTTTTTTGACACCAAAATATACGAGGGAATTGTAATTCATCGAACAAAATGTTTTGTAGTAGAAGATTTGTTGGTTCTTAAACATGAGACATTTTTGACATCACTAATAAAGCAATTATCCGATATTAAGCAGACGACTGTAGATAATAAAGTGGCTCAATAACATTCAACGCCGATATAATCCGATCCGTTTCTGCATCGCCTTTTCGTAACGCTATAGTTCGTACCTAATATAGTTCGTACCCTAATCTTATCAAAGCCGGAAAAGTTAGGTATGTAGGACTAATGGATGTAACACGTAGCACGCGATGTTTTAAGTACACGGCATTCAATTGTATTCAGTATTCTACGATACTGTCGAAGTTACTTCTCAGAATAATTCTCGTATTATCAGAGGTCTATAACGTAACCTAGAAACATTCGGTTACATTTTATGTATAAAAGTCACTACAATACTTACATATCAAACACTGCAACTACTGAGAACGTATCTATTCATGTATATAGCGGCAATATGAAGTTGGTATTTTGCACGCGAAAGTTAATTGTTGACCACAGAGAACACTTATTAGTTTCAATTACGTGCTGTATCGCCTGACGCCAGCATTAATACGGACTGATAGACTCAGTAACGCATTGAAGTTTATCCCGTACCATCCAGGCTTACTATCTACCAGCATTCCTATGTCCTAAGAACAGTAGTCCATTGAAACGGTCTACCAAAGACCTGTGTTTCAGCACCACGACGCCTACAAGACAATGCTCCACTAGGTGCCAACTAAAACAATATTCTGAGAATATTTGATGTTACATGTAAACGTTTACCCAACAAACTTTTGTTTTTAAAAGGAACTAATTCACACTACACACATATACAATATCACACTCGTTAGTAAATCTCTGCTTGGGTAACCGCTCTGAAGATAAAACCCAACGGTACTGGTTGATAATATTATATTGAGTACACTTTTCAGGATCCTCACCCATTTGAAGTCAGAGAAAATTCCTACTTTCGATTTAATGTCTTAAATCGGCTACTTTCGGTTCAGAAATAAGTCAATATAAAACTTACCGAGTCTTTTTGTAAAATGAACAGCAATTTGAGTTGTTTGAAACTAACACGTTATCATCTGAGAAGAGAAAAAACATGTCATGTCGATATAAACATTTATTCTTGATAAAAGTATTGGTATCTTTTAAAATGGTCAAAACAATGAAATGACAAAGATGCCAATGCTCGCATTCTTCTTGAAATTCTTAAGAAAATGTGACCACAAACTTAGGTAAAGCCATACCAAGTTGATTCTATATTTAGCATCCTAGGGCAGCTACGTTTTTTGGAGCAAGGTCTTCACCATGCTATATTTTTTTCAATACTCATCCCATCTTAAATGTTTTTGCATAAAACTGACGTATAAAGTTGGCGCTCATGTATGCTTACGAACTTTGAACACGTGTCAGTGGGATTAAGTTGGTTTTTATCAGGAATGCAAAATTGCAGTACTTGTTTTGTAATACATCATACAGTGGAGTTTCTTATTGAGCTGCTTATGACACCGTTTATTTCGAAGAAAATCATTCTTAGGTCTGAAGTGGCACGATAATAGTGCTAACATATGGAAGAAAATTAAAATCTGGTCCATGAAAGTACGCTCTTACTGATAACATGGTCTTGAGCTCGATTTGGTGTTAAAAAGAGGTTGTATTGTACAGATAGATACGTACAAATCCGTATCTATGGAAAGGAATGTCGAGACAAATATCAATAAAGTTTGCTAAATAGAATTCCACAATTGAATCATCCAGTTGTCTATGTGACAACATTGAATTGACCTACACTTTAGTATAGTTTTGTGTTTAATGAATGTATATCCGTGACAAATAAATAACTTGCCATCGTGCCATGAGTATATTCACATGTATACTGTTTAATTGTATTTTCGCGGTACTAACGAAATAACGTAACGGAAGAAAACTTACTTCGATTTTCGTTTGTGTTCAGTTTTTTCTTTCAAATATTTTACAGTTAATTAATACTGACAATATCATTTCTTTTTCATATTATTCCTGTTATACCAAATTGTTTCAATGTAATTTTTCGTTGTCAAAATACCAAAATACCGCGAAACAGGAAGTGACGCGAAAATACCAATACTGGTGACAAGCGCTTATTCGCCAATATGTTTTTGGAGCTTGTATCGAACAGGTTGAAAAAAAATTGTATTACTCAAAAACTTATATAATACATGTAATATGACATCATAACTCTCCCGCCTACATCTTTATTCTTTATATTCTTCTCTCTCTCTCTTATATGTATTGAATTGAACCTTTAGTATTAGAAATGTTACAGTCAATTACTTAAAACTATTATTCTGTCATTATGATTACCCTGTTATATGTATCTTTGTAATTAATTGTTTACCTCATTATGTCATGTATTGCATGGAATGAGTGAAATAAACTGAATTGAATTGAATTGGAGCCGAACATTCTCCACATCTGAAACAACGATCATGGTTTGACATATTTATATAGACTTTTTTCGACGATTCAATTCATTTGAATGGTATAGCTTACTGCAATCGAAATTAACAGATGCTGTAAATAGTTATATTTAAAAAAAATGCGACATAGAACAGTCGAGTTAGCACTTTTGACCAGTATATATTATTCAAACAGATTGAAAATATGAATAATATGAAAATGTGGAACATAACGTCCAAACAAATGACTATAAATGTACATGTAGAAGAAATTGATATAATACATCATTATCAATAAATAAGTATGAATATGTATAAATAAACACGTCAAGCATTTTACATGGGAGAAATGTTATGGACGTGATGCATAACATTAGTTTTCTATGAAACAATGCTTTCATGATGAATTTGACGTTTTTTCTGAGACATTTTGTAGCTAAATGTGATAATTTATCAATAATATTCAGTAGCTTGGTGTCTAGAATGTCTCTATATAGATTTTGATCTAATGGAAGTGTTCAAATTATTGCGTATCAAAAGCTAGAACAAATCACGTGACAACAATGCACACATTAATGAAATATGATATCTGTACGATTTCCGCTTTCTATGACGAAAACAGGAACTTAACTGTGAAGAATCGGAAAGGATATTATAATTGTTCGTTTGATTACGCACAGGGACATGACATTAAGCGTCATTAAAGCTTACATTCAAACCACTTCCACATGTGTGTATCTTATGGCAAAAATTATCTCATTTAATAACTTATGCCTCGAGTTCTGTAGCGACAGCAAAGTGTTTTTGATGACAGTTCGGAGTCTTATTTCTTGCAAACCTATGTCAACTTTAGTGAAATTGAAAAAAATGCGTCCGCATGGATGGAAAACTTATCAAATTTGTAAAACAATTCTGACTTACATCATTCGTATAAAAATGTTACAACTCTTCAGGCAAATGAAAACTTAATGGTATACATTACGCAATTAGTTGTATAAGTACAGAATTGCGTATGTTGTATGAATCACGTCATACCGGGGAAGCGCATTCATCAATAACCTAATATTGTCCAAAATGGCGATTCAGAACATTTACCGACGTAAATAAAATGTTTTATGGCACACGTAATTAATTGCCTGTGTATTTCTAGATCAGTCGCACATTTTATGTCATTCCCTGCTCGTGCAATAGCTATTTGGACTTTGATTAATGTTCGGTAATGAAAAATCCAATTGTTCAAAGTATATTACTCCCTTGCCTGAAGTAAAATTAACATGACCACTGACATTGATTGGAATATATTAACGACATATTGAAGTAGAGACCGATTGATTGATGAAATGTAGGTATTATTGACCGAATGCGCGATTGATCGAGTGGGTAATTGATTAACGAAAACATAGTAATTGAGTGCTTGAGTGAGTGATCGATCGATTTAGTAATTGATTGATTTAACGAGTGATTAATTGATTGAGTGAGTGATTATAGTGAGTGAGTGATGAACGTGCAGGCGGAGCGAACAAGCGAAGTGTTAAAGTTCAAAGTTGAACTTGTATTGGCATAACTGAGCACTACTAACTACCCACTAATTGAGCACTACTAAATACCCACTAACTCAGCACTACTAACTACCACTCATTGAGCACTACTAACTACCACTAATTGAGTATACTATCTACCCACTAACTGAGGACTACTAATTACCCACTAACTGAACACTACTTACTACCCATTAACTAAGCACTACTAACTACACACTAACTGAACACTACTTACTACCCACTAACTCAGCACTACTAACTACCCACTGATTGAGGACTACTAACTACCCACTAACTGAGGACTACTAACTACCCACTAACTCATCACTACTAACTACCCACCAACTTACTACCTGCTAACTGAACACAACTAACTACCCACTAACTGAACACCACTTAATACCTACTAACTGAACACTACTAACTACCCACTGATTGTGGACTACTAACTACCCACTGACTGAGGACTACTAACTACCCACTAACTGAGGACTACTTACTACCCACTTACTGAACACTACTTACTACCCTTTAACTGAGCACTACTAACTACCCACTAACTGAGAACTACTAACTACCCACTAACTGAATACTACTAACTACCCACTAACTCAGCACTACTAACTACCCACTAACTGAGTACTACTAACTACACACTAACTGAGCACTACTTACTACCCGCTAATTGAGGACTACTAACTACCCACTTACTGAACACTACTAACTTCCCACTTACTGAACACTACTAACTACCCACTGACTGAGGACTACTAGCTTCCCACTAGTTGAGCACGACTAACTTCACACTAACTGAGGACTACCTACTACACACTAACTGAGGACTACTAACTATCCACTAATTGAGGACCACATACTACCCACTAACTGAGCACAACTCATTACCCATTAGCTGAACACTACTAACTACCCACTAATTGAGGACCTAAAGACTACCCACTAACTGAGCACAACTCATTACCCACGAGCTGAACACTCTCCACTGCCCACACACTGAGTCCTCCTTTTTACAAAATAAATATGCACAACTCACTACTCTATAGCTGAACACTACCCACTGTCCACACACATAGTCCCACTTGTTACACAACACATATGCACAACTCACTACTCTATAGCTTAACACTACCCATTACCCACTGTCCACTAACTGAGCCCAACTTGTTACCCAGTTACTATGCACAACTCACTACTGACCAACTGAGCACATTATATATTATACTGAGAGCAGTTTCCATATCAAGTTTTCTTATTTCTCTGTATTTCGCGATAAAACGTGTCGCATAGCGACATGTTATGGTTGTGTCACTTATTTATTGACAATTTTATTAAATAACTTCATGTACTTATAAATAAAGGATTCAAAGTTTAAACACTAAATTTATTAAAAAAATTATTAACATATAACAAAGGACAACTCGTGGTACAAATGGCTGCCGTTTCCGAATTTCCAGCTGCGAATCTATATCATTTTTTGGCCCTGTTTAATTAGCCAATGAAATTCTTTAAAATGCGGGCCAATATCAATATCAGTTAGCGGCCCCGGGCCGAAAAGTGATATAGATATTGGCACTGTTATAGAGGAGGCCTTTGTATTATTGGACGAGGCAAATGCTGTGTTTAAGGGCTAATAATTAATAGTTATTTAATAAATCTTCTTATAACACGCTGTAACCTACCTTTAGACTGATGATATTTCACAAGCATTTTCATAAATTTATCGCCGGATAGTTACGTAAGTGTGCATGTTTTAGATCCCTAAGCTGTTCGAAACGCGTTTTCATCAAATGGCTTATTTAAGTTTTTTCGACGCCGGTCGAATCAAATCAGATCAGAACAGATCATTGACGTATGGCTAGCAAATGCGTCATATGGTGATAGACGGAATGAATTTGTCGTGGTGTCTGACGTAAAGGTCTGGCGGGGTTTGTAATAATTGAACCTCGAATAAAAATCACATCAGACTTGGTTTTGTTACATCTTCATTAAGCTCGCGGTCAGTATTAGATGTCTAAGATTTCCGTTCGCTGTTTCAAATGTTGGTCCACATTCAAATGAACGATTCTTCTCTAATTCCACCCCATGACACGTTTAACGTGACGGAAATATCAACAAGTCATTAGCAACTAATGTCTTCCTTAATGATTTTCTCAAAATAGTATCAGGTATTTGCATAGTTAATACATTGTAAGGATATGTAAGGTATCTCTGTACTGTAAGATCCCGTTCAATTTGGATGGACGTAGTCTGTGTGATTAACTCGACCCCAATACAGTTCGTACTTGGATCTCATTATTGTCCGCCAACTAAGATGCATAATGTTCACTAGGCCAAAGCTACGAATTATAGTACGGTGTAATAATGTCGACGGCAAATTCACTATGAAGATTTAGAATTACTGCTATGTCTTCGTTAATCACAAGTATGTATCTTGTCCAATGACGTCGAAACTAATTTGTTCAAATGGCGTACAGAGTCTGTCGGATTAATAAATCCGCCATATTTCGTTACCATGACAATAAGTGTTTGTTAATTGTTAATTTTTTCAGTTATGTTTCAATTCTATACTGAATTAAACGTTCACATTCGGAAAAAACTACGCAGTATACCGGAATCTTATACTCTGAATTGGTCCGACTTTCAGGAATTTAGTGTAAAATTAACCGATTTCTCGCGAGCCATTGAACAAACGCAATGTTTTGATGTTGTGTCAAAATGTGAGTGATTTATTCCGGGGAATATGGCATTCGATTTGTTAGTTGGCACACAGTGGATAATAAATATTCGCGTGATACTCGGCATAACGTGATATCAATACCAGCGTATATCATCATACAGTACAACCTCACCAGAGTGCTCCTCCCTTCAGCAGCAACCTCGTTTCAACATTATCAAATTTATCTTAGTAAAGAATACAACCAATTTTACCTCTCTTCAGCTACTACGTCTCAATAACAGCCGCCACAGTAACTTCCAAACAGTGTTTCTCTCAAGCGGTTGTACTGTAACGTTGTATTAAGGTAAGCCATCCATCATTGGTTAAGGTAATGTACCTATACTATTGGGGTATTTCCTTCAATACATAATTATGTTAGCTAAACACAATTAAAATAATCTCCTAAATTGTATATATTTATATGAGCACTGCTATGGGATTTACAACATCTTTTGTAAGTGACGTCATTTCAAGAAAACGCAACATATGATGTCACTATTTGCAAGCAGGAAACAATATTTACTCCATAACGTCACTTCGTTTTCATAATTCGTGATGATCGTTTTGATTCTTTTCAAATATTTCTAAATGTGCATGTCTGTTTGGTACACAGGCGGTTTCACTACATGAAAGTATGAAGAAATAAGAAAATAAATGTAACTTTTCAGTCTTTTCAGAGAAGAAAAAGGACCATTCCTTTTTTTGAAAGGTAAATGGCTAAAGGCGTATTTATATGCCGACTTGCTAAATGGTAAAACAATGGTAAATGGTAAACAATTATAAAATTTTATCCGCATAATTATATAGATTGACACAACAACTGTTTCATTTACCACAATCATTATGCCAAAGACGGACGGCTTACTTAAATGTTTTAAATTATCCGATAACCGTAATATAATGGAAAGTTGTGGAAATGTGATTGTCTTATTAACGGCGTTGGTCTGTGGCATTGTAATAATAAACACCGCAGATACGAGTGTTTTATCATAATAAATAGATAGTTTAGATAGATAGTTTATTCAGAAAGATTAGGCATACTGCCCATAATTTCACATAAACAATACAAATATATCTACAAAAATAACGAAATCTTATACATTGGTCAATGGTCATTTGACATGCAATAGTAGGCATATGATTGATTAACATAATATAATCTTAAAATAGTACTTATTACATTTTCATTGATACAATGTGAAAAATAATCGAATAGTGAGGAGAAAATACAATTGAACTGCTTATTACTAATACAAACAATGACAGATTTTTAACAACATTCTTATTTTCTGAGCTTAATAATTCAAATTTTTTGGTATTATGTATTTTTTTCTGTAATACTGTTTGATATATTGTTTATGAATTTCATGGTGAATATACGTGAACAGTTTCTTTGATTATTTTAAATTACGCATTAGTAGAACAATAAATGCCGACTCCACATACATGGCGTCATGCATGAATGTCGTGATTATACACACAATCGTTCTATTTTCTGAAAAGGAGCCAATATACTAGAGTAACGTTGTCGTAGATTCTTACCGTCCGTAGAGGTAAGATCACTATTTAAGAACCCTGACACAGCCAGAACTGGTCATAAATTGTAAAATGTGGAAACCGATCAAATTCGAGATATGCAAATAGAAAACTTGAAGATCGTAAATGTGACGTTTGAAATCTTTGGAAAACGAATTTCATGTAATATCAGACGGTTGTATGAACAACGACTTAAGCTTACACCTATTTGAGCAAGCATCCATTTTAGATCCAACTTTTCATAATAAGTTTAATGTAGACAAACTAGTAATGCTATACACACATCCATCGTTGATTCGCATATGTGCCAGAACCTGCTTCAATATTTTACAAAGACGTATATAATAAAATTATGTGTAAATGATATCTAACGGTAGGTTCCCACTGCCGATCAGATCAACTCGATCGTCCCGATCGCCCAAATTCCCCGACCACGTTCGACCAACTGCTTGATGAGGCTTTTACACGACTTCTTCTCGACCGCTACTCGATCGTACACGACCCCCACACGACTCCTCCACGACTTCAACCCGACAACCACTCCGAACTCTACTCGATCATCTCGACCCATACACGATCCCTACAAGATATCTACTCGACCAGCTCAACCAACACGACGTCTACTCGATCTCTATTCGATCTCGACCCGACCAGATCGACCTGGTCGTACCGGGGTCGTAGGGGGTCATGAATTGGTCGTGTACGGAAAATTTCAGTATAAATACTTCGAACTTTTGTGGTCAGCATTCAGAAGTTCTAGAGGATCAGCATCATATATCATGGAGGTAGAGCAATTGCAGTTGTGGGGCCTGGTGGTTAGAGCTCCAGAGAGACAGGGTCATGGCTGTGATGGCGCTTGAAGATGAAGAAGGGGTCGAGGAGCGTAGAAGACGCACAAGAAGGCGTAGACAGCAACGGCGCAGGGAAATCTGGGTGAGGCAGTGGCTGACACGGCGACCACTGTATGGGCAGTATGACCAACTGCTGCAGGAGCTCAACAGAGAGGACCACAATGCCTACAGAAACTTCATCAGAGTAGACGCTGATAATAATTATACTGTACCTCTTTCTCAGGGGAACAAGGCTGCTCCTGCACCTGACTCCTGGTATGCTTGGCAGGGGAGTCAATATGATGTGTAGGTGAAACTGACTGCTGGCTCTCATTCCTTCCCTTCTGAGCGGGGGCTGGAGGCGATTAGGTTCCGGCTTCATCATCAACAAATGTTGCAGCAGGCTTGGACTTTCTGCCTTTTAGCTGTATATATGTAGATGTGATCCCTTCGTGTTCATATTAGTGTATGAGAGACCTTAGAGATCTGCGCGCCCTTTTAATCGTGTCGTCGCCACTTGTGCTCGTGTACGATCATGAATATTATTTACACGTTTTAAATGTTAGAACATTCCGAAGAGCATTGTCAACCTTCAGATAGGGTGCTCATAGTCTTGCTATAGAAACAGGACGACATAGTAACATGGCAAGAGCAAGCCGTCTTTGCAAATTATGCAACAGGCATGCCATAGAAGACGAGCTACACTTTCTGTTGGTGTGCCCTATATTGGGTGATTTACGGAAGCGTTACATCCCTATAAAGCATTGGCGGTCGCCAAGTAATCAAAAGATTTTAATGTTATTATCATGTAGAAATGGCAAAATTATTCGTTCTCTTGCCTGTTTTATTTACTACGCTTCTGACCTGAGAAAAGAGGTTTTGTCTTTGTAGCTATGCACCTGGAAATTTAACGTTTGTAATTGTGAAACATCTTGTTACAGTTATTTTGCATTAACACCTGTGTACTGTATATATGATTTTGCTATATACTTGTGTTATGGGCTGGTGGCCTAAATCCTGAATAAATTTGTATTGTAAATTTGTATTGTATTGTATAGTCGATTAGGGGTCGAGTAGCGATCGGGAAGTGATCGAGTACGGTCGGATAGCGGTCGAGTTGATCTGGACAACAGATCGAACAAGGATCGCGTTGATCGGGAAGCGATCGGGTTTTACTCGAGTAGAGGTCGAAATGATCGGGTACTGATCGGTAAAAACAATTTAAAAAAAATTAACCCGACCAAACTACATCTCTACACGATCGTTTCCCGATCAACTCGACCTCTACTCGACTAATACCAGATCGCTTCCCGATCGCTTCTCGAGCGCTTGGCTTCTCGATCCCTACTCGAATTTTGTTGACATTCCAAAATTTTTCGGGTTGGAAGCCGGAGCAATGCCGAGCAATGTAGACCACCCCGACCACTCCTGCCGAGCGAGCCAGACCAGTTCCCGATCGTTTGATCGGGCTTGATCGAGTTGATCTGATCGGCAGTGGGAACCTAGCATAACATTTTCGTACTGCTATTGTTGCAAATATTACATTGAGTATCAGCTGCTAATAAGTTCACTCTCGATCTGATCGAGGCTGATAACTGTATTTCTTTTAGATGCGAATTTGCGCCCTTTTTGTACAGTAGTATCGTATTGTGTTCTGTTTTATTACAATTGTAATTGACAATTAGCGACTGATCCTCAGTTTATCTTGTAAATATTGTTGAGTCGAATGTGATATTTATTGATGATAATAGTCTCTTATATTTCTATTCAGAATGGCTATGTACTTTTGTGTAGTTAATATATTGTTTTTGTATTATGTTTTACTGTACCTAGATGAGACTGAAATAAAGAATATATACATAAATCGTGATTGTTTTCCTCATTATTTTATGAATAAGTTACAGTAAGGCCGAAACAATGATATTTGTTTCAGGTTCAAGCCCCAAAATAGGGTAGGTAGGTCGGAATGTTACTTTTGAGATTTTTTTAATTTTCAAACGAAGCAAATAAAAAATAGATTTAAATGAATACATGTTAAAAGACAAATCCCCTTTCCCTTCTAACATGGATAATGTTAAATCAAGGTGTCTATATTGCTCTATAGATGGAAGAGTCGTAAAATGTCAAATAATTAGGCAGAAATATAAACCCAAAAAACATGCACACAAAGAAATTTTACCCCAAAAAATGTTAACACGCGAAACAATATTCTAGGGTCGGGTAAAAACAATAGGGTAGGTCGGGAAACCTGAAACAAACGTATTTTTTTACGCCTTTCGCGTTCAGTTATCCACACCGGTGTTTTATATATCTTTGTTTATCGAAAACAATTGGTTAATTGATAGAAAAAGTATATACAAGTGCTCACCACACTCTCTTTCTAAGACGTCATGCAGATCTGCTCCAAGTAATCTCTTATGATTCCTAAGGTTGTGTCGGTGCGGACACCGGAGCCGGATAGACTTGGGTATGAAGAGACGAAGGTGTAGCTGACATAACTCATGATAACTTGTTAAGAAAAGTAAAAACAAACTCCAAACTATATCTATGTATTTCTTATACATTAAATAACCAAAATATGATCAAATAAGCTAACATTTTGATTAGAAATTTTCCTTCTCATAACATTCCGGACATGCACAGCACTATGTGAACAACCATTTCACATACAATTCAATTACAGATTCATGGTTAAGTTTTAAAATAATCAGCCTCTTAACTATCCAAACTCTTTTATCTATCCTATCATTCTAATTAACCTTTTCTTAATCATGCACTGTCACCCCTCGCAAAAAAGCCAATTATAATTGAGACGACGTATGATGTAGATGTAGGGTGATCCATCATGTCTGATACCATTTTAGAACGAAATTAATTTCTTGTTTTTTCATTGAACCAATACGGATGAATGTTTGTCTAATAATTGTTGTTACCCACTTTTGCCATTTTTTTAATTAAAATCTTTTTGTCATAACAACGTATGAGCAAGAAGAATATTTAACATTTTAAAATGAAAGTCTCTCTGGGATGCGCAGGTGTCTAGGGGTCTGACTCCTGATCCGAAGGGCGTGAGTTTGAGCCCTGCGAAGAGCGGAGTTTGAGCACGAACTTTACAATCCCTAAATTTGACGCGAGTACTGGTTGGTAGCCAGGAAGCAGTCATCGAAAGTGATTAATATAATTTGTAAGAACTTGTTTCACAATCGATGTAAAATAAATAAATTAAAACTAAAATGAAAGTCTGAGTTTCAGTCTTAAAATGTTTGTGAATGTTAGACCTTGCTCCAGATGAAAACGTATCATTAGATAGGAATAATTGGACGGTATGCTTCAGCATCATTTAGATATCCGAAGTTCAGTTAAACAGATGTGGCGTTTTTTACTTCCTTAAAACTGCGACAAACAAAACTATTAGTGTCTAAGAAGATTGCTTTATTTTGAGGTTTTTATCCTACAGAAGTAGAACAGTGAACTTCGTCATAAATTTACGAATACATCTCTGAAATGAATATACACTATAACAAAGTAAAGTGTTTATTTATTATAGTGTCACCCCTATTCTGAGAACATTTACTTCCTGATTCATACCCTTTCATGCCAGGCATCAAGCTTGTAGGCGCATGGTTATCCAATTATTAACTAGCTGGCGGCTCTGGCGGCTCACCAACCGGCCATATCAGAACGGACCCCTACTGTGATCCAAACATTCGACCTCCCACTCCCAAGGCGGATACCTCAACCACTCGGCCACGGGAGACGGTATATATTCACTAAAATGTATTAATCAACACAATAATGTTTGGTTAACTTTAAGGAACTTGGAGCTGACTTTGTTATCTTTAGATCAAAACCATCCTCTTATCAGTCTTTTTATTTTTCTTCTGTCATTTACCTTCTTTTCTTCGCCCTTTATTCTCTTCGTTGTACTTTTTCTTCGCCTTCTCTTCTATTTCCATGTTTTTTTCTTCACTTCATATTCTTCTTCTAATATTCTTAACTCTTCTTCTTCTTCCACTTCAATTTGTCTTGTTCTTCCATTTCACTTTATATTGTTCTACCGCTTAGCACTACCTTCTTCTACCACTCAGCACTACCTTCTTCTACCACTCAGCACTACCTTCTTCTACCACTCAGCACTACCTTCTTCTACCACTCAGCACTACCTTCTTCTACCACTTAGCATTATCTTCTTCTTCCACTTAGCACTACCTTCTTCTCCCACTCAGCACTACCTTCTTCTACCACTTAGCACTACCTTCTTCTACCACTCAGCACTACCTTCTTCTACCACTTAGCACTACCTTCTTCTACCACTCAGCACTACCTTCTTCTACCACTCAGCACTACCTTCTTCTACCACTCAGCACTACCTTCTTCTACCACTCAGCACTACCTTCTTCTACCACTCAGCACTACCTTCTTCTACCACTTAGCATTATCTTCTTCTTCCACTTAGCACTACCTTCTTCTACCACTCAGCACTACCTTCTTCTACCACTCAGCACTACCTTCTTCTACCACTCAGCACTACCTTCTTCTACCACTTAGCATTATCTTCTTCTACCACTCAGCACTACCTTCTTCTACCACTCAGCACTACCTTCTTCTACCACTTAGCATTATCTTCTTCTTCCACTTAGCACTACCTTCTTCTACCACTCAGCACTACCTTCTTCTACCACTCAGCACTACCTTCTTCTACCACTCAGCACTACCTTCTTCTACCACTCAGCACTACCTTCTTCTACCACTCAGCACTACCTTCTTCTACCACTCAGCACTACCTTCTTCTACCACTTAGCATTATCTTCTTCTTCCACTTAGCACTACCTTCTTCTACCACTCAGCACTACCTTCTTCTACCACTCAGCACTACCTTCTTCTACCACTTAGCATTATCTTCTTCTTCCACTTAGCACTACCTTCTTCTACCACTCAGCACTACCTTCTTCTACCACTCAGCACTACCTTCTTCTACCACTTAGCATTATCTTCTTCTTCCACTTAGCACTATCTTCTTCTCCCACTCAGCATTATCTTCTTCTTCCACTTAGCACTACCTTCTTATTCCACTTAGCATTATCTTCTTCTTCCACTTAGCATTATCTTCTTCTTCCACTTAGCATTATCTTCTTCTTCCACTTAGCATTATCTTCTTCTTCCACTTTGCACTATATTTTTCTACTACTTAGCACTATCTTCTTCTTCCACTTAGCATTATCTTCTTCTACCACTTAGCACTAACGTCTTCTTCCACTTAGCAATATTTTCTTCTTCCACTAAGCACTATCTTCTTCTTCCACATAGCACTTTCTCCTTCTCTCACTTAGCATTATCTTCTTCTTCCACTTCCTTTTCTTCTTACAATTACAAATGTTGTTAGTATTGTGATAATTATTCTTTTTATAAATGATACATTAGCAAAATGATACAGATTACAATGAAAACCTCGCGGGAATAAATTTAAAAAAACATTTACACGTTCGCAACAAATCACAAAGTATATTAAGCCATTCAGCAGTAACATGTTACGCGTGTCAAATATTGCAACTCCATTCTATAATTTAAGTCTGCAGTAGAACTTCCTCTCATCTGGTTAAATTTTATAATCATTGAATAACTGCTATTGCTAGAAACCATTTTCTGCGCAACTAACACGCTTAATAGCGTGCGCACTTGTCTCGTTATCAACATTCCATCTCGGTTAACGAGATGCTTTGCATAAATCTTTGTTATAAAACAGTTTTGAAAACTGAAACTGTTATCGAGACCAAAGTGAAAGGTTTCCTGTGTAGCTGTAAAGGTTTCATGTATTTATATCAATTAACGATTATTTTAAGTTGATACTTAATATACTAGTCAAACACTCACTCTTGTGTCTACTTGCACACCAGACCGGAATTTCACGCGTTTACTCTGTTTTCCACCCCCCGGTGAAGGATGTTACGTATGATTACTTCAGGCTTCGGGTATTTGATCCCTCAAGCCCAAGTCTTATAACTTTGACGCTGATTGGTTAACCTTTCGTAAGGGGTACGTAACATTATCGAAATCCACTGAATTTCGGTGAATTAACCGAAATCCATTTTGGATCTGGAGTGATCAGCAATCGTAACATCTTTTTTATGTTTTACAATAAATCTTAACCTTCAAATTGCGGCGACCATCTTTTTTAAGGTATTTCTTGTTTGCATTCTTATGATTTTGTTGAGTCAACATAGAATGGACCAATTTTTTTATTTAATTTTAGTCTTTTATACAGTGTCAAATTGATTAGTTTTATTCTCTTGACATTTAATATCTTGGTGTTTTAATACATGTTGTGTAACTGAGTTTCATTTCAAGAAAAACCGATTTTATTTCTCTATACATTTAGTATCATTTCGCAATTATGGTGTTAAATATCGGATACTGTAATTATCTGAAAGCTATAGGATACACACTTCATTGTTGGATACTGGTGTGGTGAACTTGACAGTGTTAGGAGCAGTCTTTGAGGGAACATGTTGTCAATCTTTGTACGGTTCAAGCTGTCTGACAAAACGTATCACTACAATATCACGTGATAGATAAAGAAGGCTGACATGATTGTTGTATTGTAAAGGTTTATAAACGAACCTATGCAAACAAACAGTCATACTCATCAATGCGTCAATGTATCACCCGTGGTTGTTATCAGTAGCGTACAATTCGTCATCGGAATCAAGCAATATTCGAGGCCAAAAATTAAATAAATACTGAGGGGACATGGAGGTGAAACGTTTGCAGGCAGTATATTTTGTATTCACAAGACGATAACAGCTCAAAAAGTACGATAGACAGAACCTCGTTTACCTAATATTTGAACGAACGATTATTGTTCCCTGTAGTATACAAAGTGAGTTATACAAGCCTCAATTTTGCAATACAAAAAGGCTTCTATCCTACCCCTTTGTACTCCAATTGTGCACACACTTCAAAAAGGCCAAGCTACGCCCTTGGCTGTACATATTTTGTTCATTTTGTTAGTCTATCGACCCTCAGTGATTACCCGTAAATGAGATACAACAGTTTCCATGGTGTACATTAATAATATATCTATCATTATTTATTGTATACGTTGCATTTATTCTAAGCTTCTGTTAAATCACAAATCTGTGATAACTATTCTATTGTGATAGTAATTTTACATACTTTTTCACAAATTGAATTCTTAATGTATGTTTGCAATATCAAAGGGTAGATGTATTAGTAATTGTCTATTTCATTATTCCATGTGTATTATTGTAAATATGTATATTGATCTGAATACACCTACTTAATGTGTCTATGTATAGGACTGTTTGGTAAGCTCTGTCGGTGAAGCACTCGACGACCAATCCTTAGGTGGAAGATTCGAACCTTGGATATAATGACAGTATAATACATCCAGAGTCATGTGTCCTCTCGCTCTGATTCACGAAGAAGTGTTATTAGTTGCTTGAGGAAGGATAGTGAGTACTGGTCGTTAACCTTGAAACTGGTTAAGTCAACTGATCCCCTTACAAACCTGACAATGCAATGTAATTCGGGTGGTCTGAAACTACCATACATTTCTCGAATAAAATATGTTTTACCAACGGGTAACGTTTTTTTTTAGTTTTTGGTAATACATTTTATTATATTAAAGAGTTGATTACAGTCTACAAACATGTTGTGGATAGATTACAGTCTACAAACATGTTGTGGATAGATTACAGTCTACAAACATGTTGTGGATAGATTACAGTCTACAAACATGTTGTGGATAGAATACAATCTACAAACATGTTGTGGATAGATGAGAGTGTATGGACATATTTGTGTCTACCGGTATGACTCCTTGGAATGAACGGTGTAACGTGAGAGATGTTTGCTATTGTCATTGTTGCCTCTGACCGTTCAAAGGCGGTCCTCATGTACTTATCCGTCATTTAGGTTTGTCTTGATCCCTTTGCTTTAGCAGCTGTTTACACGTGTGAGTGTATATATTCATGTCTCATTGTGTTTATGAGAAGGTTGTGTCTTTGTATGTGTCGTCTCTTGCTCGACTTCATCATTCATTTTATGTTGTTTATGTTAAATGGTTTTCTGACATCCCATGGATTTCTAAATGTTATAACATAATATCATACATAATTCAGGTTACTTATGTTCATGACTGTTCCTGATTTCTGGCTTTTGAATGTAAAAGGTTCCTTATGTATATATAGTCAATGATTAGGTTTTAGGCTTTGAAAATCGGAATTTCAGGTCTAAGCCATATCATCAAGCCATTTATAGCTTTCGATACAACGGCAGATTGTTTTCTGGACTTCAACTGTATACATGTACTGAAACGCAGCGAGACAAAACAATCTTAATGATTAGGTTTTACAATTTAAAAATGACTGGTCTGTTGTGATTCAAGGCTTACAGCAGTAGTTCTGATGAATTAGAAACTGCAGTTCGAGGTTTAACGTGACATGACTGTGACAGTATTTCTGTAATTGACGAACTGCAAAATTAGAAGAGTACACAACATTTTGGCACACAATCAGCCTCCACAAGTCGTATGTAATTAGAACGTAAGCACCAAGTGGCTTATACAGAACTAAAAATCCCAATTATCTTTCGACATAAATGGTAAAGGTCTCACACAGTTATATCAGGTCTTATTAAAATCTATATTGGTATATAATGCCAAACAATGTTTCCGCCTTTAAGAAATAAAGCCCTTTTTCGACAACATGTGCGTCTCTAGATAAAAAACAACGTACATGTATCTCAATTTTAGTGTCCTTGTGGTGATAGTGACTGGTGAATCTACTATGGTATAGTTAACAGTAATGTTTCAGTGGGCATCAAGAGGATGCAAGTCGCCACTTATAGATACAGATACACGTGTTTTTGCTTTTACCACTCGATGTACAGAATATGTTTCGTAGTTAATGAATAAATCGAGGGATTAGAGCCAGAACCTACCATCTCCTTTATAAATTTATAATGGAGATATCTGGTTCTGGCTCCAACACCTCGAAATAGAGATTACTTTCTAGTAAAAGCCCTTCTTCGACAACATGTGCGTCTCTAGATAAAAAACAACGTATCTCAATTTTATTGTCCTTGTGGTGATGGTGACTGGTGAAGCTACTATGTATAATAAACAGTAATGTTTCAGCGGGCATCAAGAGGATGCAAGTCGACACTTATAGATACAGATACACGTGTTTTTGCTTTTACCACTCGATGTACAGAATATGTTTCGTAGTTAATGAATAAATCGAGGGGTTAGAGCCAGAACCTACCATCTCCTTTATAAATTTATAATGGAGATATCTGGTTCTGGCTCCAACACCTCGAAATAGAGATTACTTTCTAGTAAAATAAAATCGAACTGAATACTAAGTCGAATATTTTTTATATCATGAATGAATTTTGATTAAAAAGTGTTGTATAAACAAATATTCGTCATCATATAATTGGTCGGAAAGAGTTTTGTAAACCAGAATTTGGTTGGAAAGTGTTGTATTTACAATACGTTTTAATCATGTTTTTGGTTGCTAAGTATTTTGTAAATTAGAATATTTTTTTGTGTTTGCACACAAGGAGGTCAGTAAGTACGTTCCCATGAACCACAGTGTGGTAATGAGAGGTCAGTAAGTACGCTCCCGTGAACCACATAGTGGTAATGAGAGGTCAGTAAGTACGCTCCCGTGAACCACATTGTGGTAATGAGAGGTCAGTAAGTACGCTCCCGTGAACCACATTGTGGTAATGAGAGGTCAGTAAGTACGCTCCCGTGAACCACAGTGTGGTAATGAGAGGTCAGTAAGTACGCTCCCGTGAACCACAGTGTGGGTATGAGAGGTCAGTAAGTACGCTCCCGTGAACCACATTGTGGTAATGAGAGGTCAGTAAGTACGCTCCCGTGAACCACAGTGTGGTAATGAGAGGTCAGTAAGTACGCTCCCGTGAACCACATTGTGGTAATGAGAGGTCAGTAAGTACGCTCGCGTGAACCACAGTGTGGGTATGAGAGGTCAGTAATCAGCTCCCGTGAACCACATTGTGGTAATGAGGTCAGTTTTCTGTAAGCCAAGTAAAAAAAATATACAACACGAGGTCAGATATTTATTTATACTTACACATTATTGGTGCAATTCTTCACTCTAACACCTCTGTGTGTGATATGTGCACTACGACGAACCGATCATATGTTGAACAATTATCGCAATCACCATGGTGATTACAGCACGTGCTTATCTCGTTTATTAAGGAGCATGGCCCCATATATCATATACAATTCAGATAACAAATCCCGCTTTAAATAATGGTATATGTAAAGTTCTGCGTTTTTATTATACAGTTTCTTTATATAGCATACACTGTTTAATACATATATCTATGTTCTACATGCATTAGCCTGTAGTATTCGCCTTCTCTTATATCGGGGAGTTGTTCAGCGGGGATGTTTCACTGTTCGTTTTGTGTTAATTTTGACCCTTTCAAAACTAGGCTTAAACCCCGAGGGTCATTTTTGTCACAGACTGTTCCAATGGTGTCCTCCTATCTTCACCCATCTGTTATGTTTGTTATGTATCCCTTTGGCTTTTGTATTTGTTTACATGTATGCATATGTTTTCATGTTTCTTTATGCTTTTTGGTGGCTGCGTCCTTTGTATGGGGAATCTTTTGCTCAATATAATCATACATTTTTCTGTGACACATGAAAAAGATAAGCAATGTTCTTTTCATTCAACCTGTTTTAATACTAAATCACTATTCGAATATTTGGCTGTACGATTCAATCCAATCATCATCTTTGAACTTCTTTTTAGCATTCTTATAAAGCATTCTTAATCATTTCATTAAGGAGCATTTAATTCCTGCTGGTTCCTGCTTGTTCCTACTTGTTCCTTCGTGCGGAATTACTTGCAGTGTGTCGGTTGTTTTGTGCGTAGTGGTTGGTTGCTTTTAATGATTAGTTACTGCCTACTTAGTCAATTTCTGTACATATGTTGGAAATCAATGACCTTATAGCGATTGCGTGTGAGGTTAGCTGCTTGCTGTTAAATCTATTTAAACCCCCGGTATTTTTACTGTAGTCTTCAGGTTATTTCCTGCCCAGTTTCAGCCTATTGTTGCCAGCTATCTTGACTTGTCCTGTGACCTTTTACATCCATTAATTTCCCACCCACCCCCTCCTTCACTGTCCACTTTGATTCTCCTAGCTATTCCATATCGTCTGCCAGGCCTTTCCTTGCGCCCCGTTCCTTAACGTTTGTACCCTTTAACCTCCACAAGTGACTTATGTTTTATGGATTGTTTTATTTTTTCAGGTCTGTGTGGGGAGGCACTGTCTTATGTATGTGGCGTTCCCTGTTGCTACTTATTCTCTCTCTCGTCATAATCGATTAAATAAAATTTTCAAATGTCAAAATTAGTTATTTATTTATCGCGATTTATATTTTTTTTTCAGACTTTATTCTGACTTGAGTACAATTAGCTTTAATAATCTGTCATTCATTACTGAAATCCTTGGATAGAATTCCCTTGAATCTCTATATATAATCTAATATAGTTTCAGTCATTCAATCAATTTGGCCAGCTGCCATCAAATGCACTATTGATTCAAATTCATTATGGATATTTCTTGACATCTGACCTCTGTATATGATGTATATATATGTATATAAAAAATGCTAACAAAGGTGATATTAGTAAAACACCTTGGTATGATAATGATTGTGAGATAGCTCAGAACGAATTTTATGCATATTTGAATGAATATAGATTACAGAAATCAGATGTAAATAGAGCCAACATGACTATGACCAGAAGTAGATATACAACATTAATAAAGAATAGAAAGTTTAAATACGAACAATATCAAACTAAACAGTTAGAAAATATGAGACATAAACATGCAAAAGAAAATTGGAAATTGTTAAAAAGTACTTGTGTTAAAGAACCTACCAATAACCAGTTAAATGCAAACATTTTTACAGAATACTTTAAAGCAATCAATGATCCAACATCACATTTTATCCAACCAGATGAAGATATCTTACATTTTAATAACAAATATTTAAGTGGTGAACTCCATTGCATGTTTGAGGAACGGAATGTAAGCATTGTAGCAAGTGAGGTATTAAAGGCTTGTAAAGAACTAAAAACTGGAAAGTCACCCGGACCGGATATGATGTTAAATGAGTTTTCTATATATGGATCTAAAAGTGTAAACTTTTTGAAATGTTTGACACTTATTTTTGATAGATTATTTAATATTGGCTATTTTCCAGACAGTTGGACCGAAGGTTTTATTGTACCATTGCATAAAAAAGGTGATATGAACAATCCAGGAAATTATAGAGGTATAACTGTATTAAGTACATTGGGTAAATTCTTCGCGAAAGTTTTAAATAACCGTCTTACACTTTGGGCAGAACGTTATAATGTATATATAGAAGCACAAGCTGGTTTTAGGAAGAATATGAGCACTGTTGACAACATGCTTATTCTTCATGGTATAATTAACAAACTGATAAGTGAAAACAAGAAATATATATGTAGCTTTTATAGATTTTGCGAAGCTTAGGATTATATTGTAAGAGATATTATATGATTAAACTAGGTGTACGTGGAAAAAAATTAGATATTGTTAGATCGTTGTGTGATAATGTTAAAACTACATGTAGAGTTAAATATGATAATGTAATAGGAGTTCGTCACGGTGAGAGTCCTTCACCTTTCATTTTTTCAATGTTTTTGAATGATATAGAAGAGCATTTTATGACAAATGGATTTGATGGTGTGGATTTTGGTATGTTCAAGGTATTTTTACTTCTATATGCCGATGATATTGTTAGTATGTCGGAGAATGAATCTGGTTTGCAATCTATTAAATCTATTACAAGATTATTGTCAAAAATGGAAAATAAGTGTGAATGTAGAAAAAAAATAGTCATGATTTTTAAAAAAGTTGGGGCAAATAAAAGAAATATTAAGTTTATTTTCAATAACAAAGGGTTAGAAATAGTATTTTTTTTAAATATTTAGGAATCATTTTAACAACAGGAGGTTCTTTTAACGCTACATATGAAGACCTGTCAGGCCAAGCTTTGAAATCTTTATTTGAATTAAAATCATACTTCATTAAGTTTCCAAACATGTCTGTCAGTCATAAGCTGGATTTATTTGATAAACTTATAAACAAATATTGGGTGTAAGATCACAATCACAGAATAGTTTTATTTATGGAGAGCTTGATAGATACCCAGTAAGATAAGGCGTTTATGTAATGTTATTAGATACTGGTCAAAAATTGTTCGATGTCCTAAAGAAAAATATACTAACGTTCATATTATATGATGTTAAACGCTTTAGAGCAAAACCCAAAAGGTAAGTGTTGGGCAAAATATGTTAGAAACAAATGGTTTTGCTGATGTTTGGCTGAATCAAGGAATTGGTGATGTAGACGCTTTTTTATCAATATTCAGACGACGACTTTATGATAATTATTTACAAATTTGGAAAAGCGATGTAGAAAATTCATCTAGAGCTAGAACTTATGAATTATACAGTGCTTTTGGTTTTCACCCTCATTCAGATTTTATTAACAATGAAAAAATTCGCTTTGCATTTTGTCGTCTACGAACATCTGCTCAAAGATTAGAAATAGAAGCCGGAAGATGGCATAAGCCTGTACAAATACCATATAACGAAAGAAAATGTAGAGTATGTAATGTCCTTGAAGATGAGTTTCTTTTTTTATTAGAATGTCCGTTATATCAAGAAATTCGTCAAGTTTATATTATTATTTTTTTTGGAAAAATGCAAATATCATTAAATTTATTGACTCAAGATCAATTCAAATAACAAAACTACTATAAGAAACCTTGCCATGTATACTTACAAATTATTTGAAATGAGAAACAAAACATTTTATATGAATTAATATACTCTCATGCAGCTTTGTACTCCACGTGTCCTATGTCTTACTATACTTACATTAATTTATAGATTCTGTTTTTTTTTCAGTACAATGTTTATACATGTACTTATATAGGTTCATTAGATCTTATTATTATATGTAAAATTAACGCTATTTAGATAGTATCACATTTTGTAGAAAAACTGTTGAAACTATATACATATAATAATTATTATGATAGTATTAATGTGGCCATAGACCACATATTGTAATTGTTCAACTTTTAACTTTGTATACTCATAGACTGTAAAGTCTTAATGTATTGAGAAATAAACATATAATATTATTAAGACAAACAACAATAGCTTTAGCTAACTCAAAAAAACAAACACTCCATTTGTCGTTTTCAGGCAGTGCATTGTATTGGACGACAATTTAGGCTCCGATATGTTTTGTTCAATATTTTTTCGCTACTCTCAGAGCAATTCTATTACATGTATCAACATCCTGTATACCTCGGGTAAACGCATCCATTTCTATCAGCTATGCCTGTAAATAACTCCTTTTTTATTTTTTGTTGTTGATATTTTCCATTCATTATTTTATTTAAACATACATACATAACATATAGGAGCTTATAATATGCATGTACATATAAATGCATAATAAACGTGGCAGTTGTTTAAAGATATACTACATTGTAGGTATTTCTATATCTATTATATTGCTAGTTCATATATTCACAGTAAACAAAAATGAAATGTGACAATATGACAAAAAGGTTTGTATGTAGAAACAGATAGAAACCAGACACACCTTTGATATAATCTACTCTAGTATACTAGTACAGTACGAAAACGAAATGAGACTAGATCATTTCGATGTGTGGTTAAAACAGTTGTTGAAAAGTCAACGAGGAATGCTTACAGTATAAGCATTGATAACGTTATATTTAGTTCTTGATTAGATTAAAGGCAGGTGTCTGTTAAAGATTGTTAAAAAACGATCATTGACCTTTCGCTGTTTAAGGTACATAGCCAGTGTTTAATATTCGTATGTAAATATATTGTATAGGTTGCTGGTTTTTAGTCCAATTGTCGCTTTCAAAGTATGCTTTGCTAATGCAAAAACCTATTAATGATAGTATTTGGTTCATATAATGGTATTCGCAATTACTTATCTTATATCCATTAACTATATGTTTGAGATTCCGGACATTTTTATTTATCCCACACATATTGAATACAGTTTGAACATCAGTCCATAATTTATTCGTTTGTGGACAATCGATGAAAAGATGATTATATGTTTCGGTAACATTGCATATGTAGCAGTTTTTCGTTTCGGATATTTTCCATTTGAATCTTAGTTCATTTGTTGTAATTATATTCTGAATAATTCTGTATTTGAATTGTTTTATTCTGTTATCTGGGATTGAATGTATGAAGGAGTATAGTGTAGACCAGTCAATGTGTAAGTTAAGTACAGCTTCCCAGTGACCATGCATGTACGGTTTGATTAATGCGGATATTGGACATCCTTGACGTATTCCGCGGTGTGGATTAGAGCAATCCGATCTCTAGCCATTATATATATATATATATAATACATGTTTTAATATTTGAATATATTGTACTTATCTATTTTATGAACATATCATTAAAGCCGAAATGTTTCAGTGCGCTTATTTGAGCCCCTTTTGTTTTCATCGTAACATGTTTGTAATTATATTTCAATTTTCCTTATGTTTGCTCTTATGTCGTTTGTTTTTGGTTCTTGTTCGTATGATACTGAGAGATGTTTTTCTAGGTTTAAGATTCTATCTTTTTTATACTTCGATTTTCGCGAATGCATAGTTTTGGATGTCTGACTTACAGAGTTCCCATAAAGTTTGCTGCGATAATTGTTGTCTTGTTTTGTTATAGCTGTCTATTACTTTAGTTATGTATTCAACCTATTCAGGGTCATCTAAGAAACTGTTGTTAAATTTCCAGTAACCTGGACCACGCTTTGAAGGAATATTTACTTTTAATGATATTGCTTGATGGTCAGTAAATGTTATTTAAGCGGGTCTTATATCAGAACTCAATATAATCGGCACTAAGTTTTCATCGATTAACCATAAATCAATTCTACTTTTTTCATATCCATTGATTCTTCGCCATGTGAATTGTTGTTAATTAGTGTTTAGTATTCGCCATATATCGCATAATTTGAGTCTTTTTATTAGGTTACTTAATGACTTGCATGATTGAATTTGGACATTTTTAGAAATTCTATCTTCTTCAGTGAGGGTTTCATTGATATCACCTCCGATAATTACTGAGCCTTGAGAGTGTTCATTAATTAAATTATGATTTTTTCGAAAAACGTACTCCTGTTATTTCTATCATTGTATGCGTATAAGTTGACTAAAGTGTATACGTTATCTTCTATTGAAATATTCACGAAAACGTATCTACCGTGTATACATGTTTTCAAGTCTATAGGATCATACTGTAACCTTTTGTAAATAACTCCTACTTTATCACCTGCGTTCCAAATAAATAACTTATACTTGTAATATTTTCTTCTTGCAATATCAAACAAATAACATAGTCAAAGACCTCGGTTGCTTCACCAACCAAATTATGCAGACAGCAGCACTGTGTTTAATAATACGATTGTCACATCTAATAAAGAATTTGCGTGACATGGCAAATTGATTCACAGTATTAGCATTCATACGTGCAAAATATTGTGGTGAGTCTACTGAAAGTGAAACAGCCATTCACGTCGCACGTTTAGACGGGATAAAAGCTCGCTATCTTTATCACAGGAAACTTCTAGATACTTATTTGGTTGTATCTTTATTGTCTTAGGTCGTTCGACAGTGGTATCATCAGAATTTATTTAATAGCAGTTCTATTTTTAGAATGCAGTATTACATTTTTGAAACAGTTAATCCCTCATATTTGTTCAAAGTCAATTCATTTCAGTAATCCATTCAGATCATATCAAAGTCTTTTAACGCTTAACCTCAGGTTCGTACTGAAACTTTCCCACAGGACTGGAAAAAACAACAGACGACGTGACGATAAAAACATAAATGATTTTTTTTGTATCTATAACTTGTTTCTTCACACATACAAAGACATTATACATGAAGAAATATGATAAAAAACTACTAAACAAAAAATGCAAAAAGTATCAAGGAAAAGACTAGATTTAAGATTGCTTTTTCAGCTTTTGAAAATGGTCTTTGGCTAAATGACACATTGTTATCGGCAAAGTGGTCCAACGTCGTTATGTTTTAACATAATTACCGAGGATTTTTTTAACATTTTCGTATTTCTTTTTTATCAGACTGTCGATAAACTACCCACCCACGCTTAACATAGATCCATATTGGTACGGCCTTGGGACGTGAATAATTAAGTTTTGGAATCGTATCATCAGATATTGGACCTGTTTCGTCTGGACAAAACTAAATAAATTAATTAGAGAAATGGGGGTTATTCCAACGACTTTATCAGATGACTAGACGGTAGTTTCAAACCACGCGCATTGCATAAGAAAAAAGACCTTCTGTTCGTTTGATATTGACATGTTTGTATACCGACATAATCTGATTTTAGTCATAAACATCAAACATCTTGAAAAAAAGAATTCGAAGGTTAAGATTTGTTGTGCAACATAACAAAATGCCGAGATGTTACGATTGCTGGTCACTCCAGATCCAAATTCATCGAAATTTAGTGGATTTCGGTAAAGTAACGTACCCTTTACCGAAAGATTAACCAAACCGCGTCAAGGTTAAAAACGTTGTTCGGTTGAAGAGAAATTGTCTTGTTGGTTAACGTAATATTTGATTGGTTTACACAACACTGATATGCAAATAGCAAAACCATGTTAGTAACGGCCGCGCCGAAAAAGAAAATTTATATTGTTTTTGATACGGAGAGGATTTTCTGATTGATAACGTATCTGAAATGAAATTAGTTTACATTACATAAAACGTATTTCACGTGTGTTTTCATGAAACAAGTCGTCACGTTCAACAGTTTATTCATAGAGTTCTGCAGTGACAGTTGCGTTTCTAAGACAAAGGTCAGGCGTAAAACGTCTTATTTACAGCAAATTATGTAATATTCGTCGCCAAGAATGCTATTCCTTAACAAATATGTAAAAATGTTTTTAACATATATTATGTAAAATATGTAATTCCGATTTTAAGAGAGTGGCAGGTTTTGCGCCCGGTACTTTATTTATTACCGTTTAAGTTTTATTTAATCCCAAACCAACTTTTTTAAGTTGTTGTCTACATGAGATTTTAGAGGAATAATTCGAAAAATAAAAAAAACCTGGACATTTTGTAGTAGATCAAATGCATTAGGCAACCTTTCAAAGTCACATAAAACAGTTGAAACGTAATGTGTCTGGATTTATACATTATTGAAAATAATTCATGAAGACTGCATTTTAGGAAATTAGATAGTTTGCCATTTAACACGAAACCACTGCCAAGATCAATCAGACCGGACATATGTTGTGGAATATATTGGATGCAACACCATTAAGCCTGTGTTTGTGTGCAAAAGAATTGTAATTTAGGAAATTAGATAGTTTGCCATTTAACACGAAACCACTGCCAAGATTAATCAGACCGGACATATGTTGTGGAATATATTGGATGCAACACCATTAAGCCTGTGTTTGTGTGCAAAATAATTGTAATCATAGACGTAGAAGAGAGAATCAGAAAAAAGAAACGACGCTTTTAGTTTCTGTATTGGTCCTGTTTATTATATTCAATCCTTATACAGTTTTGTCTAGCTAGAATAAATATCCCCTATTAAATATTTATGTTCCTTCCTGCTTGCATCTGTCTCCTCCATTTTATAGCAATATATCGACTCAGTAATTTGCCCATATGTAAAGTAAATTACATCGAAGGACCTTCTTGTCTGATATTAAGATTAATTCTTGTTGCATGCATTAGCAAAAACAATTGATCTCCGGAAATGTTTTGAGTTTAATATTACATAATGACGATTGTTCCCAACCCAGACACCAATGTAATGCGTCTGCAGTTTGTAATTTGATATCCTCTGCCGTTACCGGAATCTCTCCAATCGCCTTAACTTCTGATAAGTTATTGAGTTCATAATTAACTGGATCCAGAGGTCTATTGTGTAAAAGGTCTATGTTCTATATAAAGTATCATTTGTTCGTCGGCTTTGATGTTGAGATGTCCAGTGGCGATATACATTCTTCGTTTCACGTGATGGTGGGAGACATATCTTAGATTGAATGAACCCTTGATCCGGGCTAGTGGTATTTTGTCACTGACCGTTTCAAGGTACTTCTATTTTACTCATTATTTATGTTTTGTCTAGCGTCCTTTTTGTCTTTGTAAATGCAATCAACTTTTCCATATCTTCTTGTGCTTTTCTGGGACTTTCTACTTCGAAAATGCTGATATTGGCTTACATTGAGGTCATACCATTGTTATATCACAAAAAAGTATACTTTTTTATAACAATATACAGATGTTTTTCATGTGTTACTAAACAAATTATAAATGACATAAAGATGGAAGTGCCATGTATCATTTGTAGAATGATGTCAAATAAATAGAAACGCGAGCCCTTAGAAGTCGGTTTCGACCTTTTTGGGTTCAGGTTGTGTGCCAATTTCTGTCCAAATATATAAAGCGTCTAGGATGAGATGGCAATACCAAATACAATATAACGTATACAATGAGACGCTGAAAATTATGTCACCATATTAGTTTATTTATTTAAATGTACGAGCCAAACCGTTACTGGTTTGTAAATGGAATTGCGTGTTATGGACGTTTGCAAGAACAGTTGGCATTACCAGTGGCCTTTGATTACCAGCTTGTATAAACTTTCCTTCCGCAGGCAACTGTCAACTTCGCCACATGAATGAATGACGGGATACAATTGACTTCTGATACGTTATCTTTAGTCAAATTGTCGCCGACCCACTCGGGTTACAATCATTCGAACTCAATCTTGGCAGTCTAATCGAGCGCTCTACTAACTAAGCTAACCGAGTTTAAATATGAAGCAACGTTCTTGGGTCTTGGTCCGTTGTTGCCTATTTAAATTAAATTATTAGACCATAAAAAGCGCTCTAGCTGATAGGAACATGATAAATAGAATAAAACAGTCAACTGTTCGATATGTTTGTTGGTGTCGTGCCCTAGTGTTGCGCCTTTCCGTGTCCTGTCCAGTCCTGTTGATCATCATTCCGCTGAACGTTTGACGGGTTCTTATGTAATAAGGTTTGTGTATACTAACCCAATTCATTAATAGGTTTATTACAATGAATGCTACAATACATCATGTAACTGTCTCGACCTGAAATATCATGTATGTGTTTCGTCAAAACGAACACAAGTGCTTAATGTCCATATTTGAATATATTAAACATAAACCAGCTCTTTCAGATGATAAAAGTCAATAACCAATACACAGTTTTATGTCTGTATCTCTTTAGTTATTCAAATACAACACGGAAATCATTATACTCTCAATCATTTTAATGATGTCTTTTACAATGCGCTATGGATTCTATTAATTCCAAGGTATATGAGTTCAGTGAGCTTGCCACGCGGAAATCGCAACATATCTATTCGATTCCAGACAAGCATTCGGCGTAACCCGTGCGAATGTCGATGTCAATGCTAGCTCTGGGTTCGCAATCCTTCCACATTCCAACATTAAGAAAAAAATAAAAATGATGTACGAGCTATCCATGATATGTAATCAGGTTCCCTTGCGAATGTCAATGTAAGTGCTAACTCTAAAAAGGGACAGAAGGTCTGTACCTAAAAATGTAGGTCAAATAACGATATCAGTGCTGGCTCTGTATTCGAACAATATCGTTACTCTATATGATGTACGATGTGCGATGGGCTGTTATCTCTTTTTGAGGTCATTAAAAACGAGGCGTGTGATTTACACTATTAGAAGGAAGCATCCAAGGCAAGTAACCGTCCTTATGCCTCGTATATGCAATACGAGTGATTGTCAATATGATACTGGAAACTGATCATATAAACCTGACAAGATATATTCAGAAATCATAGGCATATATTATTACAGACGTGTTGTATATTGATATTTATTACACTATCGTAAGAATTCAGACATTCGTTCTAAATGTATATTATGTTCGCGCCTATTTTGGCTTTAATGACAACGTTTTACTCAATTTAGATTGCATGTGAATAAATGCAAGGATGGACGGGTAATTGTTTGATTACTGATTGCTATTATATGCGCCGATCCCTTTTGCAGTTGGTTGTCACGTTTCCTTCTTCTATTGTGCGACGGCATGTCAGGTTTAATAATCTATGACGGCGATCATTTCCAAATACGAAAGGAAGACGTCTGGTGTTTGCACTTTTCCCGTCTTGTCGTGGTATTAACGGCTTTTCTTCAGTCTAATCGACTTATTACGTATAAGTGGTCGCATTCATATTTGACTGGCTTCACTTGTTCACTGTTTTATTTGTTCTAAATGACATTTCCAGTGTTTGTTATCTCCTATGGTGGGGAGGTGTCCAAGCACGGTACTTTTGTACACTTTTCAATTTGTTATGGTGTTTGTGGGATACGTGTGAGTTGGGTAAACCATTCTATCAAACCGCTATGTGTGCTTTGACCAGTGACCGTTGCAATGTGGTACTCTTATTTTCACCAATCATTTATGTTGGTGCATTGTGTCCCCCTTGCTTTTAAATCGTTTACTTCTATGCTATTTTACGTGACCCCGTGCTTGGCGGCGGCTATGTACGTTACGTGACCCCATGCTTTGGCGGCGCCTATGTACGTTACGTGACCCCGTGCTTTGGCGGCGGCTATGTACGTTATGTGACCCCGTGCTTTGGCGGCGGCTATGTACGTTACGTGACCCCGTGCTTTGGCGGCGGCTATGTACGTTATGTGACCGCCTGCTTTGGCGGCGGCTATGTACGTTACGTGACCCCGTGCTTTGGCGGCGGCTATGTACGTTACGTGACCCCGTGCTTTGGCGGCGGCTATGTACGTTATGTGATGTTTTCTGCTCGACTTCTTTATTCAGTTATAATCTTACCAAACATTTTATCTTAAAGTTGTGGTTGTATTATTCTGTTTATGGAGTGTTTATAAGTTCTTTTAGTACACATTCCAATTCCAAATTTTACTAAATCGCATAAAATAAATACTGCTAGTTGTTGATGTACCCTATCGATTTTCGGATAATTCGGTCAAATGTCAAACTGACGATTAGGTGGAAATCCTTGTCCGCGTTATAAGTCAAGTACCCTTGGGCCTGCCGGGTCCAAACTTGGTTCGATGTTGCGGATGGTAAATTATCCAGATCGATTATTGGATTACTGGGGCAAATTTCAATGTCATATGGTCCATTAGGGGAAAACCCTTTTTCGTCTGATTACTTAAGAACTGTTTAGCTTATCTAACCATCAAACCCTAGTATATCATCAGTACTCACTTTTTAGGTCATCATAATAAATCGTCTTTCTGACAATGCTTCTTTAAAAGGGGGATATGTTTTCAAACATCTTTTGTTATTTGTCAATTCGTTTGTTTTAATGACGCTATTTCGAACATAATGCCAAAAGAAATCTACCTTTCTATCAACGTTCATGTTATTAAGATGATAGATGATTTGGGTCTGTACTTTAGACGCTAAATTAGACTCTACATTCGTAATAAATTCAATATACGTACATATCGGGTATTCTCTCTGATTCGGTGCGCAAATAGGAAGGTTCTTTATTAAGATTTAGGGCCAAATAACATAATAAATCAGAAAATGTTTCATTTGAACTGCGATTAACAGTAAGAAAATGACAACTAGTGTCATCATTATGTCTGCTGAAAATACGTTATGATTTATAAATTAAAGTACATTATTGACTTTGCTAACTGTGATTGATAGAGTTACTTCTTCTCAAATTTTAAGTTAACTTAATTCTGAAATTTCGAAACAGATAAATGAATATTTAGTGGGCTTTGCGGAGTAAAATAGTATTGAATTATTAGACATGAATTAAGTAATGCAATACACTGGTAAATACAGTTGGGCCTCTTTTATTTAACAACATTCTAATACTTGGAATAATCCGAAATAACTATCAGGTCCCGATGTATCCTCTTAGGCACGTCGAATGAAAAAGGCTATTCGAAAACATGTATAGACCCGATCAATTCGAATAAGCGAGGTCCGACTGTATAAATTATGTGTTATTGAAAATGAATATACGTTATTCTTGAAATCAATATTTGTACTGAGCAATTTGAAAAAAATAATCTATGGGGAAAACTGTACAAGCGAACACTATTTTCGACGAACGGGCCATTGATTCGATCGTGGATTCGTGACCTTGAACTTACATGTTCGAAAGTACTGCATGTCATTGCATTAGAACAAAAAAGTGTACCTAGTGAGTTCTATATAAACACGTACAAATACTTACATAGTAAGTAAAATCTACATGGTTATGAATGATGGTCCATGTTTCAAATATCGATCTAGTAACATATTTCAAATGTTACAACATAAATTGAATGTTGGTTTTTCAAAATTTGAATACTCAAACTAAGACAATACGGCTATTTATTTAATAATCAATAACTTTTAATGGTATATATCTGATTTAACTTTATAAAACAAAACACATAAATAGACTGCTATTACAGTGTAAAAGCGTACTTAAGAGTAATAGAAAGACATAGTTTCAAGACAAACAACCATCTATAATAGATCGTTTCCAACATGTCACTTTTGAAATTGATATACAGTAAAACCTCAGCTAAAGACTATCTCAATAAGAACACCCCGAAATTAAGGACACGATGTTCAAGTCCATTTTCACTGTTTTGCTCTTAATTCAATCTCAACATTAAGACCACCTCGGTAAGAAGACCAGTTTACAAGGGTCCTAATGTTGGCCTTATTATTGAGGTTTTACTGTATTTTCTATTCTTTCTCTACTGTACCAGTCTATGCTCTATCCTCGCAACCCAGGTTATGATACCCTGGGCAATCTAACTGTAAAACTCTCGTGCTCATGAATAATTAATTTGGTGAAATCCAGCCGCTTTATTGGCCGCATGACACACATCTCATGCGATAAGGAAATTTCCGAGGATGAAATCGCGGTTCTGAGAGATAGCTCTTCACAAAGGAGATTCCTTCTTCTTTGTTATCGTCCATTTCAATGGTCGAGAAATGCTAATGATAATCGTGTTTTACGAAGTTTCGCCATCCAATTTGCCCAGGGTATCATGTACGATGTTATGTATGTTATGAATAGCCTGGGTACGGATATTCGGCACACCCGGAAGTATATTAGAAGAAACATTGCTGTCACTGAAGAACTGTCGGCAACACCTATAGGCCAGGATGTGATGCTCTCTGATATGAAATACGTATAAAAACGTTCTTCGAGTGATACCAAATGTTATTTTTCTTCTTATAACCAGATGATAAATTAGAAAATCCTCATTGAATTGTCACAATTTCTAACTAAGGTCACAGAAAATCCTTACTGTCGTGATGATGTCTAAAATCGGCTACTTCGGTTAAAAAACATGTCAATATCAAACTAACAAATAATCTTGTTGTGAAATAAAATGGATTTTGAGTGGTTCGAAATAACAATATATCTGTCAGAATAGAAAAAGTATAAAGTATGTCTGTTGACTGTTGACTTGTGCACGCCTGATGATTGTGATTGTTATTGTTGTTTTAGCACTGAATTGTTACACAAAGCAGATATTTCTTATCTCAGCATACTTCAGTTATTACGAATCTGTCTATACCGCTAATACTTTCTCGGGACATTTAGTGATCATAGAAACAAAACAGATTTCTTCTAACATTTATGTACGTAAACACAAAGCAAATTTGTATGAAGTTTGGTACAAGAATTAATCCTTTTATAATGAACAGATTTACACGGCCGATGACCTTACAGATCAGACTGTTGTTTTCAACATAACATTAAGCCCACGACTTTATTGTTGGTATTGAAGATACCACGTACAGTAGACGTTAGAAGTTGTCACGTATGACAAAGATTATGTAATGTCCTTGAAGATGAGTTTCAGTTTGTTGTTATTATGTCCATTATATCACGAAATTCGTCAAGCTCATATAAAAAAATATTATTGGAAAAATGCAAATATCATTAAATATGTCACCATAATATATTGTAGGGTTCTTATCTTGTTGATACTGTCAATACGTTGCTTTCGTACATTGTGTTCATGTAATTAAAACTTCTATATGAATACTTGAACAGCTGTGTCTCCGAGCGCCCTATCATTTTCAACCGGCTAACGAATTTTAATCTCCCACTTCTGTGAACTTAAGAACCTGTCGCAGATGAACGCTGTAACGTTGCCATAATGTCGTGGTGAGATTTTGATATAATACAAAGCTATACAAAGCTCCGAAAGCGGTTCACCCTTTGTGCCTTTCTGATTGAACTGTTTAAAGATCAATTTCCGCATTATTGTGTTATCTTCCTAAATCCTTCTAGATATATCATTTCTAGATAGTTTCGAACATTGCGGGTTAAAGTGCGTTTTTATTAACCGCGAACGTATGAATATATTACCTGGACCATCACATTTCAAAATAGGTGAATTGAAATGTTCGTGTTTGTCCGTAAGCTTGACGGAGAAAAAGCCGCGGTTCTGTTTGATAGAACAGTAATCCAAACATCGGTTTAGCTTCACGCACGAGAACATTTCCTTACCTAAATTGATATGGATCGGTCCTGAAAGTTCATACACCTGATCGCGGTCAATGTAACAGCACAACATTGAACCTTGTAACACAACGACAAAAGTGAATTCCACTTTTTCTTGTTTGTTTGGCGGCTTCAAATGTGTTTGGTAAAAACAGTCACAATCACATTATCTTGAGTTCAGTTACTGGTGGCAAAAAGCAGTGTTCTGGTTAATGAAAAAATAGACGTTTTTTCATAGTTTATAACTGTTTCTCATGTGGTCACAATTTATCATGCGCCATGGACCTGAAAAACATTACACGTTTTTCATAGTTTATAACTGTTTCTCATGTGGTCACAATTTATCATGCGCCATGAACCTGACGTACGAGGTTGTTCGCACGACTATTTTTAAAGCCAATCCCATGGCAATCTTCTTGTAGTGGTTGCAAAATGGATTTTATTGCGTGATAATATCTACGGTGTATGACTCGATGTGTATTCCGCATAGTGATGCGTTTGCGACAGATTGAAACGTTCCAGACCCTGAGAGAAGTTCTGTCAATTTGCTGACCCTCAAGTTCTTTGTTTCTCTAAGATCTTTTATCGTCTGAATGACCGTGAATGTCTACTATAAAAAAAGATGCATATATTTGCGGAATAAAGCTGATATCGCCTGTTTACATTTGACTAGAAAAAAATGGTAAAAAGTCGAATTCAGCTGCTCGATTTTAAGCTTTTTGCGATAACATTATTTGTTTTACCCTACCATATCAAAACAAGTATCATTTACAAACAGTTCTAGCGAGTTGCCAAGTGTGTCAGTGTTCTGAAACCGACGTTTGATCCTTCCAAAGCGACACGGGTATGCACCAATATGATGATGTCTACTTACCGTAAATGGTTGTCAAGGGAGGAACATGAAAGGGAGCGTAACACACACCGCCCTCCTCGCTTCAGATTGCGATACCAACGTGATAGAGTCAACAATGATCCCACACATCGCCAAATGAATCCACCAAACGAGTTCATGAGTTCACAAACAAACAATGATTATGTGCATTGTGACTATAGCACTAGAAATGATCAATATCGGAGACAGAATGAGACCCGCTATGAAAGCAGACGTAGATACCTGGATGACCGAGAAACGGACGTGCATACTAATGAACCCGATTATTGGGGAAATACGCCGAGACAGTGGGATTAAATTAGCTGAACTCTATACACTACATTCAGATTTAAGTGAATCAACGAGTATTATAACAACTTACAACCTAGTGCACCTTTTTGTAATTACAATGTCATTATCTATAATAAGTTGGAACTGCAGAGGTATAATGTCATCAGCATACCCTCTGGCTAACCTACTCGATAAGCATGATGGGGACATAGCTTTGATAAGTGAACACAAGCTGTTACCCCGATCATCCACGTTCTTCCAGAGCATCCACCCGGATTATAACAGTATAGTGAATACAGACAATAACGTAGATAACTTCGGTCCGCTTAAGTGTGGCAAAGGCGGTACTGCAATTATGTATAAAAAAAGACTATCATGCTTCATAAACGAATTGCCTGGTTGTGATAATCATCGTATCCTTGGGATTGAACTAAAATGCATCGAGAAGCTACCGTTATATATTTTTTGTGTGTATATGCCGGCGAACAACGACATAAACTATTATAAATCCGTGATTAGCGAATTACAGTCATTAACAACTTATTATAGCCGATGCGGTCATGTTGTGATAGCTGGTGACATGAACGGACAGCTTGCTATAAATCAAGACATTCACCGATTGAATATGAAATCCCAGATCCTCACGAACTTTATAACGGAAAACCACATGGAATCAGTGCAATATAAACTCGGAACCAACTTACCAGGAACATTCATACCTACCGGGAAAACAATAGATCACGTTATTGTGGAGTCGTCATCTATAGATATGATTAATAAGTTCATCCTCGAACCCTGTGAAAATATTCTGACATCAGATCACTTACCGATCATATTCACTATGTCCGCCGTGACGATGAAGCCAACTTCCCAACCTACTAGAACCACCATTGCTTGGAACAAGTGCATCACTGATCATCTAACGCTCTATAAGAAATCACTGAGTGAGGAACTGAACTGTATATTAACTGGTGATGCCAGTGAATGCTGTCCAGACATGATCAACAGTATAATTATTAACGCCGTTCACTCATCTAGTCGGGTAATTCCTGTCAGTCGTTTCAACAAAAAGGTGAAGCCTTACTGGTGCACGGAAGTGAAAACAGCACATACAAAGGCGCGGCAATTACGACGAGTATGGATAAACGACGGTCGACCGCGTGGTATGAACAATGTCTCCTACAAAACATATAATGACACTAAACGGTGCTTTCGAAGAATACAACGTGCGAAACAACGTGAATATGAAGAAACAACAATAGACAATATAGCTAAGTCTGCACGTGAATTAGATTATCGCCAATTTTGGAAATTATTACGCAGACAAAGTGGGTCATCATCTTCAACCACATGTAACGAGCTCATTGTTAATGACGTCACATACAACAATGAAAACGTAATACGTGGATTTGAGAATCATTTTTCTAGTGTATTTGATATCATCCCTGATCAGAATGGCAATAAAACAAAAGAAGAATTAAGACTACTGCTTAACCAGAACGACAATGAACTGAGCAAGCAAATAACGAAAACGATATCAAATAAAGAGATCCAATCGGTGATATCAACATTAAAAGCGAAGAAAAGTCCTGGGGCAGACAACGTTCTCAATGAACACGTGAAAAATGGCGACACCGTTATAATAACAGCACTTGCTGTACTATTTAACGCAGTATTGCATCATGAAAGGACACCTCGTGAATGGGCTACGAGCATTCTAATCCCAATACATAAAGGAAAAGGAAAATCGAAGTCCAACCCAAACAACTACAGACCGATATCACTAAGCCCAACGTTCAGCAAAATCTTCGAAAAAGTAATACTCAACAGAATAAACAACGCAATTATCCACAACAACAAGGATTCCGAAAAAATCTTAGCTGCATAACAACGGCATTTAACTTACAGGAAACTGTCTACCAGCAAGTTGAGCGCAACAATAATGTATATGTGGCCATGTTAGATCAGAAAGCTGCATTCGATTCAGTTTGGCATAACGGACTTTTTGTGAAAATCGGAAAATTTGGACTCGTGGGGAAAATATTGCGGACTCTCAAATCGTCATACGATAACTTGACCTGCACAGTAAAATATAATGGTGATCATTCGAGACCGATACAGATTCATAAGTCGGTTCGTCAGGGCGGAGTTTTATCCACATTCTACTACCTTCTGTACGTTGACCAGCTACTACATAGCCTGGAGACAAGCAAGCATGGATGTACAGTACTTACCACCAAAGCTGGAAACCCCGCATATGCAGATGATATCAGTCTCGTCGCGCTAACACCAACAAATCTGCAGAAAATGGTCGACATTGTGTATCGTTATTGCAAGTCTTGGAAAATCGACATGAATGTCACGAAGTCGGAAGTCATTGTGTTTTCACACAGAAAAGTCAATCCAAACGTAGCAATAATGTACGGAGACAACTTCATTAACCAAACCACTAGCGCAATCCACCTGGGCGTCCGACAAGATTCGAACATGAAATGCAACAAAAGAATAGAAGAGCGGTGCCAAAAGGGAAAGAATGCATTCTTCGCTATGACCGCACTGGGCGTCCATTCATTTGGTTTCAATCCGCTTATCTCGACTGAACTCTACCTTAAAGTAATTGTACCAGTGATCTTATACAGCAGCGAGCTATGGAACAATTTAACTAAGACTGATATCAATACAATCAACCGAACACAACATTTTATCGTCAAGAAAATCCAAGGATTCAGCATGCGAACCAGATCTGACATGTGTGAAGCAATGCTAGGATTGAACAAACTCTACAGCAGTGTAATCGTTAGAAAATTACTGTTCCTGCACCAAATACTGAGCCTTGATACAAACTCTGTGACTAAAAATATATTTCTTCGCCGATATTTTCAATTCATCGAAGATAGAAACGTAACACTAGGCTTCATCCCAGATATCTGTAATATACTGTGTTCGCTAGACCTTAGAACTTTTATCAATGACTGTTTAATCAATCCGGAAAACTTACCATCTAGTAAACATTGGAAAACCTCAATAAAGCATCTGGTATCAACTCATGAATCATCCTCCTGGACTGAGAGAATATCGAACGACGAAGACTTCGCATACTTCAGACAGATCCATCCGACCATCTCAAAAGCAACTGTGTACCAAGTTCTATACAATAACTCACTCAAACGTGTTCGACTACTAATTGCAAGACTGTGGTGTAACATTAGTAATAATTATATTCAGAAGTGTATGAAATGTGCATCATTGACAGCTCAACCATATATCCACTGTTTGTTCGAGTGCCCCGATAATCATCATGAACGACAAACTTTTTACTGCGATATTAATAAGATTAGTGCTGACTTAGCCCAAGAACTGTTCAGTTTATCCCCAGAACGCTTCTATCTTTCGCTCCTTGGAGCGCATTTAAATCAACATGATAGATATCTGTCTATATGGACTGTATTCCTTGAACGTGCATATATCTTCGTATATACATGTATTAAATCCAGTGAGCTATATTAATGCATGACACAGTGTGTATTACCTTCTGATCTGTTATCTTACTTAAGCCTCCATACATTAAAGTAATAATTATATTTATGTTATAAATACCATGTAAATATTTAGTTATATTGATGTACCTTGTATATATATATTGCATATCATCATTTATGGTGGAAATAAAGATATTGAATTGAATTGAATTGAATTGAAGTATCATTTACAAACAGTTCTAGCGAGTTGCCAAGTGTGTCAGTGTTCTGAAACCGACGTTTGATCCTTCCAAAGCGACCCGGGTATGCACCAATATGATGATGTCTATCGCAGATGGTATTTTGTAATGATGACATTGTCGGCTGAGAAAGGAACATTACGGATGGCGTTTACAGCTGAGGTAAACATTTTATAAAATGACTTTTGACTATAAAATGGATTTTTCTGTTTCATTCGTTTTTTACACCCGGTAAAGCATTTAATGTTTAGAAAAATGCATGTTAATCACCAATGCTGATTGAAAGGTGTTCTTCAGATAAATGCCAAATGTCTGGTCCCGACTTCGCAAAAACGTCTCACTTGTTTTAAAACCTCATTCAATTCGTAGTGTAATGAAGAACAATTGCAACAATCAATCTCGCTATGATAGAAGGGTTAAAATGTAGACTTACTAACGGTGTACATACCAGCCTTGTTTCGGCGCATGCGTACTAACATGGTTTTGCTATTTGCATATCAGCCTTGTGTAAACCAATCAAATCTTGCGTTAACCACCAAGGTAATTTTTCTTCAACCGAACAACGTTTGTAACTTTGACGCGGATTGGTTAACCTTTCGATAAAGGGTTCGTTACCTCACCGAAATCCACTGAATTTCGGTGAATTTACCGAAATCCATTTTGGATCTGGAGTGACCAGCAATCGTAACATCTCGGTATTTTTTATGTTGCACAACAAATCTTTACCTTCAAATTGCGCCTACCATCTTTTATCAAGATAGTTCTTGTTTTGTACAGCTCTGCATTTTATAACACAAATTTTAATATCTTGTACTTATATTTAAATCGGTGTCAGTTTGGTTTCAAGATCGCTCTATTGATGGCTGCTGTAGACACTGAAGACTATTGTACCAATAAACAACAAAAACAGTCCATGTAAACCTGTCATAGTCACAGTCATTGTTACAGATCTCTTTGTCAAATTGTAATGAACGTTCTTAAGATACAACATGGCGGGTTGTCTCCTTTGACCAGTGTTGAAGGATCGGAAACTCTCTTTTCAATCCTTCGAAACATTGTTATGTACATATTTACTTCTATGTTTCTCAACAATCACAGCCCGCCTGCGATGATCACTTGTATGTTATTATTATTGTGCATAAATCAAGTATATTTTGAACAGAAACCGTTATGACCTTGAAGAATTGATCAACAACACATGTTACGTTCAGGAAAGCGCACAAACAAGCAAATATAATTAGAAACATCCTCCATTGACATCTCCTTGTTTAAAACTTCTTATCAGGTTTCACAGTCACTTTATGGAGGAAACTTCGAAACATACTATCGTCTGGAACAACTTGTTCGATTTTAGTATAATATACACAACCCTTTTTTGCGAACCTCTAATAAAATTGTCAACATGACAACTAGAGGACACGGCTAGTTGATAAGTACGTTTGTTTCCATACCTGCTTGACACGGTACACTACGCCGACACTATTTTTGTTTTTCATATGCTGAATTGAGATGCAAATTTCGACGACAAAAGTATTTTGTACATCATCACGTAAATAATTCACATCAACTCGAAATGGCGTCGAATCTAAAACAATACAAAATTGATGCAGATATGAGAGACTCAATTAAATGTTTGTCATGTCCACCAGTAGGTTCATTCGTGTTTTATGCGACTCACATAATCGACGGATACTTAATAGCTAATATTCCATTTAACTGCATTCATTAACCGTCTGAACAAATGGGCTTATTCTACAGTGTTCGACCTGACCAAAATCCACCAATCAAATTGATGCTTACAAACCACATACTCTTTAGTGTTAATACCCGAAATACGAACGAAAAACAAACAAATCAAAACAAAGGAGAATTTGAATTCGAACATACTTGACGGATAGGGAATATGAATGCTATCTGTTGAATGCTGAAGATTTAAAGCGGTATGCTCTTTACATATCTATGCGTATATGGTATTGTCAAACGATCCAAATGCATTTCATGTTATAAAAAGTCCTACTGTTCATTTGATATTAACATGTTTCCAAACCAAAAGTAGCCGATTTTAATCATCAAAACGAAAGTAGAGATTTTGACAGATCGAAGAGGATTTTCTAATTTATCGTTTTGATAACGATCATGGAATGACAGTAGGTTTCATAACATCAAAACACGTAATTCATACGTGTTTACATGTCAGAAATTGTCATGTTCAACAGTTTATGCCTAGAGTTTCGTTATGACAGCGAAATTTCTTAAAAGAAAGTCAGCAGTAAAGTGTGGATTAATTGCAAATTATGTCAAAACAGATGAAATATAAATATTATACAAGAATGTCATTCCGTGCAAAATATATTTATGTATAAAGTTTTTTGGCATACATTTTTTGTGACGCCGCTTTAAACTGACAAAGGATAATTTGAAGTGGAATAATGATTTAATGGTTATGATCACTGACAAAATAATTGCCCCTCACCACTGCCTGTTTGAATCCCACCCGGGATGTAGAATTTGTATTTAAGGAAACTACCTAGATAGCTTATGGAAGGTTTGTGTTTCTACCCTTGTGTATGCCTGTACCCACATTAATGCTTGTGTTAGCATCTTGCTAGAAGGAGCATCTGTAGTTTTCCTCCACCGTAGTAGCTGGAAAGTCACTACGGTATCATAATCCTGTAAGTATCATGTATTAATCTTTAAGTGATGGAAACCGGATTTTGCAGCACAGGTCACTGGCAATTAGTACTCATGGCGTTACTGTTTTGACGATTTTATCATTTGGCCAATATGAAAGATTAACAAACCGTTCTGACCTTGAAGAATTGGTCAACAACACATGTTACGTTCAGGAAAGCGCATAAACAAGCAAATATAATGAGAAACTCTTTTTAATTTACTTCTGTTACAGCAAAACTGACACGTACCAGTGCATAGCTGTTATACATATGAATAACGTATGCATTAAATGAAGACAAACATAGGGTAAACGAAACTTACATCATCCATTGAAAGTCAAAACTTCTTATCAGGGTTAACAGTAGCTTTACGGGAGGAAACTTCGAAATATATTCTCGTCTGAAACCCCTAGTTCGATTTTAGTATAATGTACACACTCCTAGTATTGGTGAACCTTTTATAAATTGTCAACATTACCATTAGTGGACACGCATTGTTTACAAGTTTACAAGTACATTTGTATCAGTGTATACCTGCTTGTCGTGGGAGAAGTTGAGGAAGCTCTAGCCATCATGGCTTTCTTGTTCAGCCATGTATTAATCTTTAAGTGATGGACACCGGGTTTTGCAGCACCACAGGTCACTGGCAATTAGTACTCATGGCGTTATTACCCTTAGCTGCACTTCTTTTAGGACGATTTCTTCATGGACGATATGAAAGATTTACAAATAAACCATGAAAAACAAGAAGTAGTAAGCAGTTATTACTATTCCATTTATTCGCACTTGCTCATTTGTAAGAAATTGTTCACATTCTGAGTCTACGAATATGATTTTATTGTAATTCGGAGAAACTATTCATTTCCACGAAACTATTCACCGCCTGTAGTACATGCTCATGTAAAACAACTGACTGTATTCCACGTACACACCACCACCAATCGGTTCCTTCGAATATAATACATGTATATACAAATGTATGTGCATGTTTGTTTGTAAGCAATCAAAATGTTAATTACGTCTCCAGCTGGAAAAATAACTACGAGATAAGATCTTAATGAAACGACAATGTTGTCCGAGAAAATGTTATATAAACTCTAACTTTAGTCAGTTTGTACACATGCTGTTGTTACTCCCAAGTTTTCAAACAATGATGAAAGTACACGCTGCTTTGGTAAGTTCTACATCATTTATGCATTGTAGTTAGCTGATTCCATTCATCTTTTGTTATATCTTTAGGTTATTCTGCTAAACTACTTCGCTCTTTAAACTGCATATTTAGTGTTGTTTGCAATGAATCAATTTAAGACATTTATGTCCTTCGAAATATCTAATATTTTCTGTGTAACTATGTTCGAAACTAATGCTAAGCATTTACAAAAGGTGTGAATGTGAGATGGACCTGACTTTACAACAGTTTAAGTGAGGCTTGTATTTTTAAATATTTCATGAGTGTTTGGGTGAATAGTCCAACACATTTTCGCTCGGTAGTAGGGGTTCATAATGTAGAATCTGACACATTTGAAGTGATTAATATAACGACAGTGGATACTGGTGTCCATGGTACTGTTGCCACAAGAAGGAGAAGCTTATCCTGCATGTAGTCCTAGTAGTTGTAATAATGAAACGGAAATAGAACAACCTGACTATCCCACTGCGGTTAACCATACAGGTCATTGTAACGAAGACGACCAAGTTAGTTATGATTTATATTTAGCCTAAGATTAAAGCGTTTTAATCGGCATTTGTTGTGTCACTATGATATAAATCATAAGTAGACATGGAAAGGACACGTGGGAGAATCTTCCGGAACGGGAAACTCATTTTATGCTTCCCGATCAGAAAGTGTGTAACTATATTAAAACCTTTTATTCCCGATCGAGATGCAAAACGTCACTTTTTGGGAAATGTCCATAGGTCTGTGAAGTTGGCTGTTAGTTGTTAGTTGTTAATTTAGATGTTCGTCCCCGAATACACAGCTATTAGTTGTTATTTCACATGTTTATTCACATATGATGCAGCGAATAAACGGCTAGTAGTTGTGAGTTCAAATATGTATTCGAAAAAACATAGCCAGAAGTTAGATGTGAGTTGGGATATGATGGAATGAATACACAGCTATTAGTTGTGAGTTCAGATGTTTATTCGCATACTATGATGTAGCCAATACACAGCTAGTAGTTGTTAGTTCAGATGTTTATTCCCATAATATCATGATGTAGCAAAAACACAGCTAGTAGTTGTTAGTTCAGATGTTTATTCGCATACTATGATGTAGCCAATACACAGCTAGTAGTTGTTAGTTCAGATGTTTATTCGAAAAAACATTGCCAGAAGTTAGATGTGAGTTCGGATACGATGTTGCGAATACACAGCTATTAGTTGTTAGTTCAAATGTTTATTCTTATATGATGAGGCAAATACACAGCTAGTAGTTGTTAGTTCAGATATTTCTTCGAAAAAGGCATAGCTAGAAGTTAGATGTGAGTTCGGATACGATGTTGCGAATACACAGCTATTAGTTGTTAGTTCAAATGTTTATTCTTATATGATGAGGCAAATACACAGCTAGTAGTTGTTAGTTCAGATATTTCTTCGAAAAAGGCATAGCTAGAAGTTAGATGTGAGTTCGGATATGATGGAGCGAATACACAGCTATTAGTTGTGAGTTCAGATGTTTATTCGAAAAAACATTGCAAGAAGTTAGATGTGAGTTCGGATATGATGGAGCGAATACACAGCTATTAGTTGTTAGCTCAGATGTTAATTCTAAAATGCATAGTCAGAAGTTAGATTTGAGTTGGTGTATGATGTAGCAAATCCACAGTTATCAGTTGTTAGTTCGGATGTTCGTAACCGAATTCACAAATGTTAGTTTTAGTTCAGATGTAAATTCAAAAATTCATAGCCAGAAGTAAGGTTTGAGTTCGGATATGATGTGGTGAATACACAGTTATTGGATGTTAGTTCAGATTTCCGTTCCCGAATTCACAGCTTTTAGTTGTTAGTTGAGATGTTAATTCGAAAATGCATAGACAGAAGTTAGATGTGAGTTCGGCTATGAACTAGCGAATGCACAGCTGTTCGTTTGTAGTTCGGAAGTACGTACCCGAATTCACAGGTTTTAGTTGTTAGTTCAGGACTTAATTTCAGAATGTACTTCCAGAAGTTAGATATGAGTTTGTATATGAAATGTCGAATGCACAACCGATAGTTGTTAGTTCGCACATTAGGTCTCGAATTCATAGCCAGGTATTAGTTAAGACCGTAATAAACTGTATTTCAGTGCGCGGGTTTCGATATGTTTATCATAAAACTCTGGGTACCATTATCTATTGACTAAAGCAAATGCCTTGTTTTAAAATTCTTAATTCTGATGAGCGAAATTGTTGTGTATGGTTCATACATCTCACAAGTATTGTCATTACATGATTATACGTTTTGTTTATTGACGACACTCAATCTTAAAGAACATAATATTTATTTTATCACGTCTGATTTTGTGTTTTCAACGAAATTATATTTGAGTCGAATTCAATTCTTGGAATTTTATTACTGTCTTTCAGAAGCACATCACACAGTTCGTCGTAACATTAATTGGCCGTTGAAAAAGTTGATATAAATCGACAAAGTGTATTTCTGTTCACATTTTCCTGCAACAATAGTGTTCATCCTGTGTCCAAACAGCGCAGCAGCAGACGACGCGGAAAATATTTAATAGTTAAAACCACTGCTTCTTCAATTCGTCATCTAGACGGTAGAATACAACAAATTCATTTACAAGGATTTATTTCTCGCTGATTTTACAGAACATTCGACAACTACAACTTTAAAGATCAAGATATGAAACTCTTCTCCACATTTATCCTGCTAGTAATTGTGTTCACTCTAACGTCGTCGGTGGAAGCCGGGAAAATGGGCAAGCGGAAGAAGCGCAATAGAAAGAAACAACCAGAAAAAAAATCGACGAATCTGAAGAAAGATCCGACAGATCTTGCTGATCTAATAAGTAAGTAGGTCGTTCAAAATACGTTTGTTTCAGGTTTCCCGACCTACCCTATTTTTTTGCCCGACCCTAAAACATTTTTTTTCTTTTTAGTAAAATTTCTTCTTTTTGGTAAAATTTCTTCTTTTTGGTAAGATTTCTTCGTAAGATTTCTTCTTTTTGGTAAGATTTCTTCTTTTTGGTAAAATTTCTTTGTGTGCATTTTTCTTTAGGTTCAATATTTCTGCCCAGTTATTAGACGCTTAACGAGTAATCCAGCTATAGAGCATTATATTCACCTTGATTAAACATTTTCCATGTTACAAGAGAAAGGGGATTTGTCTTTTAACATATATTCATTAAATCTATGTTTAATTTGTTTCGTTTGAAAAAAACAATTCCGACCTACCCTAATTTTTGGCAGCATGAAACCTGAAGCAAACCTTTTTTCTATCTGAAACTAAACTAGATGAGTTGGTGAATGCGACACATGAAGAACTGAATCCACGCTCTAGGACGAGAGCTGGTAAAACAAGATACGTACAGAAAAATAGAATTTCCACAAAAAATGCAACAGTGCAAACGTTCGCTGCGACACGAGTTGCACGCTCTACTAACCAAACATGTTGTGAAACGTAAGAATGGTACAGATAATTCGTTTAAACAATATATACGAGTATTCCTTATTGTGTTCTTGTCAATATTTTGCTGCCGGGAGAGGGGTGGACTTACCCAGGGGAATTAGACAATCTGTCATTTTGGGGTCTAATTCATCCCTGAAGCCAATCAGTTTGTCTAAATTCACGCAGTTGGACAGATGCCAATTCCCCACTTCCGAAATCTATTAAAATCCGACCAAAGTATATTTCCCAGGGCGCTGAATCACTCGGCGTGTCGTCTTCCCACTTGTCGGGAATCGTCTTCCATGTACAGTCCCGTGTATTCCCCTGGAGCAAAACATTGATAAGTGCATTATGCATGCTTATAAATACATTTGTGTACACTCAAACGTTTTTCTAATTGGTCACTGCTTATATAATCATAGTTGCTCAAACTAAATTCTGTGGAATATAAATTAACTAAATTTGTTTTACTTCATTCTCATGCCTACCCGTCAATCTTTTGAGCCAAGATGGTCTTATTTACGAACACTTTAAGACTCAATTTCAGACTTGGACTTTAAATTTGCAAAAGTTATGTTCACCAGGCCTTTCGTATTCGTAAAATCAAACGAATGAAATTTTGTCTGAATAAATGTTGTTACCCACTCTACACTTTGCCACTTTTCCGAAAATGATTAAACTCTATATTGTAATAACAAGGAGCAATACGAACATCTAACATTTTAATGTCTAAGTCTGAGTTTCAGTCTTAAACTGTTTGTGAATAAGGCCCCGTATATTAACACATAAAATTGTATATGAAGTTGTCATCAGGTTCAATGAACCACAGAAACGTTGGGTGATCTCATTGACCGTGTTTCCGTCCGACATCAATGTATAAACAATTTTATTAAAGACCAGACGGATTGGAAAACGACCCTTGGAAAGTTTATATATCAATTTCTTTCTTTAGTACGAATACTTTCTTCGTTATTGGCTTGTCTTAGCATTGACTGTATTTCAAAGCATATACTATCTAAATGTTCATGATACGTTGCGATATATACTCCTAGTAATTCAGTGTTAACAATTTCAAATGAACAACTTAACATTCTTTAACTTTA